>OY728142.1:461513207-462713207 GCA_963277665.1 Viscum album
TGATATGTTTTATCTGAATAAGAACAATGAAGGATTCTTATGGATCATGTTGTTCCATATATTTTTTCCAAAAATGTCCATGAGTTTAAAAATTCATGAGTTTTTTAGTTAATTTTTTTCTTGATTCTATAAACTTTTTTACATAAAAGGTCATGGTAATGTATTATAAGGACATATTTATTTCTGTCATGTAATTGAGATGGTCACATTTATGGGGAATCATATTACCACTAGGAGGACATAAAAAATGGATTTAAGTTTTTGTTAGTAAACCATAAAATTTTATATAATTAGGAATCCATAGTGAACAGAGAATGTCATTAAATTATTAAATCTAAATTAATAATGTTGACATGAAGGGGGATTCTAAAGGTGTCATTATTTTATCCATGAAAATAATTTTTATTTCAACAAAATAGAATCCATCAAAAATAATTTATTAAATTTACATCAATCAATGTTAGTATTTATTTTATCATAATTAGTTACATCTTGTTTTATAATATTTATTCATGGATGATTTAAAATATTCTTAAAAATTTAAATAATAGAAAACTATTCTCGTTAAATAAGTTACTTTTCCAAGAAAATATCATCTATAGAAATTTTTTGACCAATCCTAAAGGATTGTGAACAATAAATTCTATAAAAAATGTACACTTCCTCTAGAACACAAAATGAAACATTATTTTGTTTCTTAAAACACCATGATGTATAGGTTTTTACTAGAAAATGACTCATTCTAATTGTTTATTTTCTAACTATATTTCAACAACCAAATACAAAATATTGATTACATTTTACCTCAAAATTAGTTTTTACTATATGTTATAGTTCAAGTATTATAGAACTTTAAACCTCTTTTATCTATCTTGTTGGTCGGAGTGGATACTCAAGAGGGGGGGGGGTGAATTGAGTTCCAATTAAAATTTTTGTTTAGAATATCTCTATTAAAATCCCCCAAATCGAATAACAAGATAATCTGTAGTGAATTTGTATTAGAGTAAAGGGTCAGTTAGGTTATCAAGAGATTGATTAGTTCTCAGTTAATTCAATATAAAGATAAATTAACTTTTGAAGCTAACCTAATGATTTACAACATATACAAACACTTTCTAGAATAACTATCTAATTAACTTTAAAAAAATTTTATATTTCAAAGTAATTGGCTGTGGAATATTCAATATAGGTTAAAACTAAAATAAGTAAGTACAATAGTTTTAAAACAAGAGGTTTAGTCTCAAGTCGTGACTTATTCCTCTCAAACAATTTATATAAATTTTGATCCACACCCTGGATCGGGGTAAACAACAGTACGGAGACTGTCCAAGAACTAAGACCTCTACCACAGTTCTTCATAGGAAAAAAAACAATAGCACACAGGCTATCTAGGTCATACTTGACCTCTTCCACAATTCATAGTGGGATATAGTAATGTGTAAGAAGTTTGGAGTGAGGATTTAGTATCCTCTAGTTCAGTCCAAGAGACATTTTTTAAAAACAACACACACAGCTCAAAAATTAAATGAATGAAACACAATAGAGTTAAACAGATAGAGATGAGTTTAGAGTTCTATTTGTGTTCTGAGTGAATCTATGGTCTCCTTGGATTGATGTAAATGAAGATCTGAGTCCTTCTCTATTTTTTGTCAAGAAAACAGAGTGTCGTAGTTCTTGTTTCGTCACTTCCAGTGTAGGTGTTCATCTTGAATGTGAAAGTGTTCTTTGTAATACTGCAACTTCTTCTTTGAATTTTTTTTCTTGATGAGTATTAGTGTTCTTAAATTTCCTTGTGTGTTCTTCTTTTCATGTATGTGTGTGCATGGAAGAATTCTTTCTCTATGCCTCTTTGCCTCTTTTTTTACTACAGCTCGATCTTCCTTATATTCCATGAGCTCTGACAGCAAGAATGATTACCTTTTCATAGGTACGAGGTACGATTCCCTGACATTCCACAACTATCATTAAATATAATTAATTGTATTAAAAACAATAAATATGACTGTTGGAATTAAATAATAGTTAATAGAAATTCAAACAGTTTTCATGACTATCGGTGAGTGATGAGATCGGTAGGTCATTTTGAATCTGCATCGGTATCAGTAGGTCCTTGAAATAGCATCGGCATTGGTAGGTCCTTGGATCAGCATCAGTATCAGTAGGTCATGATCAGCATTGGTATCGGTAGCTCATGATCAGCATCGGTATTGGTAGCTTGTGATCAGTATCGGCTTTGGTAGCTTGTGATCAATATCAACTTCGGTAGCTTGTGATCAGCATCTATTTAGGTAGCTTGTGATCAGAATCGGTATGACTGTTGCCATCGGTGCAACCGTTTCCATCGGTGCAACCTTTCATCATCTTTACGACTGTTCATTATTGGTGCGACCGTTCATCATCGGTGTGACCGTTCATCATCGGTGCGACAGTTCATCATCGGTGCGACAGTCCATCATCGGTGCGAGCGTTCATCATCGATGCGACCGTTAATCATCGGTGCGACCATTCATGATCTGTGCGAGCGTTCATCATCGGTGTTACCATCCATCATCGGTGCGACCATTCATGATTGGTGAGACCGTTCATCATTGGTACGAGCGTTCATCATCGGTGCGACCGTTCATCATCTGTGTGACGGTTCATCATCGGTGCGACGGTTCATCATCGGTGCGACCGTTCATCATCGGTGCGACCGTTCATCATCGGTGCGACCATTCATCATCGGTGTGACGGTTCATCATCTGTGCGACCGTTCATCATCGGTGTGACCGTTCATCATCAGTGCGACCGTTCATCATCAATATGACCATTCATCATCGATGCGACCGTTCATCATCGGTGCCTTAAGAAAATAACTAATCGGTGAGTCATAATCATGAAATTCACACTAAGTGTCTATTCAATCCAGAATACTTCTAGGTCAATAGTAAAACATAAAGTAACATAGATAAACATTATGTAGACAAGATTTAAACATATGTAAATACATTTAGAACAGATTAAATAAAAGACTAAATTGTCATAAATAAAACAATGATTTGTGATTATTAAAATAACCATCTCACAGAGAGTTCAACAATCTCCCCCGTTTTGATAATCACAAATCAATGGCATAAATGGAGAGAGAAGAGAGTATGTAATTTAGTATGCTCCCCCTATATAAGAAGAATATATTCCAAAAGATAAATATATCATTAGAGAATTACATCTGAGTATAAAAAAAGATATAATATATCAATATAGCATTAAATAAGTAGTCATTTCTCCCCTTATATATATATATATTCATTTCTCCCCCTTTCATCATTTCTCTCCTATCATTATTTCTCCCCTTTTATAGATATGTATTCATTTATCCCCCTTTGGTATTATCAAAAAAAATATTAGAAAGAATATACTCATGAAGAAAAGTGCCACTTAAAAAGATGTTCTGAGAAAGAGTACAAGAACCAGATACAAATGTTAAAAGTACAAGAAATAGACACCCTATCAAAAATGAATGGAAAAACTACTTCTTTGGGTAAAATGGATCTTTCCCTTTTGTAGAAGGAGGAATGGATGGTCCAGAGGGTGATTTGGTGGAAGGTTGATCTGGCCGGATGGAGAGAGGAGGTAGGACATCTCTGGCTGGTAGCACAGTGGGTGCTAATGTCACTTGCTGAGGAGTATAAGTTCTTTCTGAAGGTGGATTCTAAAAGACTGTCCATATATTTGATAGAGTTTGAGACACTGATATCTGACCAGGAGCAACATCTGATGAACTGAGAGGCTCTGTAGGAGTAAGAATAATTTCCTTCGCTTGAACATGAATATATGGTTTGAGAAGGTTGATAAAATCTTGAATTACTTCACCACCATATTTCATAGCCTTTTCAAAGTCATCCTTGTTCTACATGAAACTTTCCAGAGTAGGAGTGAAATTCTTCAACTACTGGACTTGAGCCTTGAAAGATTGAGTGACTGTAGGGAGCCTCAAATTATCAGCCAAAACCTTAAACTGATGGTTCAACTCATGCTTGGTATAAATCTTAGAAAAGTAGTGATCCACTTTCTCTTTGATCTCTTTCTGAGCCTTAGTAGCATCAACTGAATACAACTGCACCATTTTGTGGATATGATCACTATTGTCTTTCATCTTTTTCAAGGAATCCAAATCTAGGATCTGCCCAAGAGCAGGTAACTCTTCTTTTATAATATCCTTGAAGGTATTGATTTCATGACCAATGATCTTGGACACCTTGGAGGATCTTTCCTGAGCAAAAATCGGAGTGATCTCAGCTTTCAAATTCCTCAAATCAACTTTCTTCAGGTGTTCTACCAAATTTCTTAACACTTCCATCATACCAGAGATGGTTGATCTAAACTCACCTGACAAAGAGACAAAACCATTGCCTAAATCTTTGAGTATTTGATTCAGATAGGTAATATTCCTTCCAATCATCTAACAAGTATTGTACAGGTCCGGCTTAATGATACTTACCACACTTTGAGTCAAATCATCCATATAAGCCTCAGATAAATTCACAGGAGTAGGAGCAGGAGCATTAGACAATTCCTCTTTTATTGTCTCTCTAACTGCTTGAAGAAACTCAGATTTAAATCTATCAAGATCAGATTGTGCCACTGAAGGACCAGGTCTAGATTGAGATACTGAAGGATCAAGTCTGTCTGTTGTCACCTGGATATACTCAGAAACTAATCAAGCCTTAATTGAATCACTTACTCTTGTAGAATCCACTTCTTCTTCCTCTTCCTCTGGATAATATAAACCCAGAACTAAAAGACCTGGTTGTTCTTCCCATGCAGCTTTGCCTGAAGGATATAAAGGTTTCACAAACATAGGTCTTCCAGAATTTTCAAGAGAGACTTCGTCATCCACATCAATTTCTGAATGTACTATCCTTTTAGTCTTAGGAATAGGTTCTTTCTCATTTAGTTGGGTTTTAGGATCATCTTGAATCATATTTTGACCATCCACTGGTTGAGTACTTACATCAACATCATCATCACTACTGTCATTTTCACTACTATAACCATCACTACCATCACCCTCATCACCATATTCACCATCATTGACCGATTGTTCATTTGAACTTTCTTTAATACTTGATTCATACTGCTCAGAATTTGATTCTTTAGTCTCACCTTCTTCTTCATCATCTAAAAGGGGTTATATCTCTGGTAACATGAGAGGTGGACTAGCTGGTCCAAATTCCATTCTTCTTTTCTTCGGAATAACCATATCAGATCACTCATGTCATCAAGAGTTGATTCAGGCTCCTTTTCAGTATCATCTTCATCTTCAACTTCTTCTTCTTCTGTTCCCTTCTTACTGGACTCACCAGTTTCCCTAGGAACTACTGCTTCCTCTTCTTCATCAGAATAAACCACTTCTTCACTAGGTTTTAAACTAGGATCTCTCATCCCCTTTGGTCTCTTAGGATGATCAATAGAATTGAAAAAGTCATAAAACTTTTCTTCATCATCATCCCAAGCCTTCTTCCATGGGATCCAGTTGATTTTCATCCTTTTACAAATATCCTTGTTAATACAGAAGCTACTACTGGATGAGGTACACTCATCTCCATCATCAACACAGCCCAAGAACTTCAGCATGGCAGAGATTTTCTTGGAGTAGAATAAGGTTGTAGCTTTCTTGGATGGCTTCACTATCTCAGTAATATGGATAGAAAAATATCTACATAGGTTGAAATGTTCACCATTCAACAACAAAAACAACAGAAAAACATCTTGATACTTCACAGAAGCAAAATAAATTTTTCTAGGACAGACTTGGTGTTGAATAAACTTAAACAGAATTCTACTCTCACCATCCAACTCAGCATTAGTTATTTTTATGGATTCAGACATACCAGTCAACATCTCCAGAGCTAGCTCATAAGAAAAGTATTTAGTGGTAGGAGGGATATTGCTAGTGTAATCCTTGTATCCACCATTATGAGGTACTCCTAATCATTCATCCCACTACTTCGATGAAAAAGTTATCTTTTTCCCTTTGATTATAGAAGATAGTCTCATAGCTTCTTCTCCATCCAAAACAATACTTAAGTTCAGATAAAATTCATGCACTAAATTTGGGTAGTATACTCGGTCATTATCACAGAACCAGTCTTTCCATCCTTGTATTTCCAAAACTTCCAGAAGAGAACACTTTCTGGATAACACCCATTCGGAATTCACTTCCTTTTCTACAGTAACTACACATTTTACCAACTATAGGTTTACTAACCTTTGAGTCGTGCTGCTCAATTCTCCTCGAGTGCATTTCACAGGAGTGGAACCTTCATATTCCATTATTTGTCGCTTTGTTTTGTCCATTTGGATGTTCGAGAGGATTGAGCGGTTGGAAAGGTTGGAAAGGTTTGGAAGGTTTGGGATTCATAAAAGAGGAGAGAGTTCGGTGAGAGATGGAAGGTCAACAGTCTTTAGAAATAGTCACGGGTAATTATTTTTATCATTTTGGGTTACAATAATAATAATAAACAATAATAATTATTTAGTAAAACAATGTCGTTTTGACAAATAGTAATGGTTTCACAAACTATACAACCCAATCGGTAGCACAGATCAGTTTCACTGATCGGTTTCACATATCGGTTTCACAGACCAGTTTCACAGATCGATCATACCCAACTCTTTTCTTATAAAATCTAACATTTTAGAGCTTAAGGGCTTGGTAAAAATATCATCAAACTGATGTTCAGAGTCAATAAATTCAAGAGAAATATCACCCTTTGATAGTGATCTCTCAAGAAGTGATGTCTGACATCAATGTGTTTGGCCCTAGAGTGAGACACATGATTCTTAGAAATGTTAATAGCACAAGTGTTATCACAATTTATAGACACATGTCTAAATTGATATCCATAGTCCAAAAAAGTGTGTTTCATCCACAGAATCTGTGCACAACAACTACTAGCAACAATGTATTCTGCTTCAGCAGTAGATAATGCAACAGAGTTTTGTTTCCTACTACACCAAAAAACTAAGGATTTTCCCAATGAATGACATGTTATAGATGTTCTCTTTCTATCTAACTTGCAACCAGAAAATACAGCATCTGAATAACACATTAAGTCAAACGGTTGTCCTTTTGGATAAAATAAATCTAAATTGGTAGTATTATCGATATATTTGAAAATCCTTTTAACAGCAAGCAAATGAGATTCTTTAGGATTGACTTGAAATCTTGCACACATACACACACTAAACATAATATATGGTCGACTAGAAGTAAGGTAATGTAGACTCCCAATCATACCTCTATAATTGGTTTGATCAATTGGTTTCCCTATTTCATCATCATCCTGCTTACAGGTGGTACTCGTAGGTGTGTCACTTCCCTTATTGCTATCCAAACCAAAAAATTTTAAAATATCCTTTGTATATTTACTTTGATTTAAAATAATACCATCCTTCTTTTGAAAAATTTGAAATCCAATAAAATACTTGAGTTCTCCCATTAAACTCATTTCAAATTCATTTTTCATAACCTTTTAAAAAATAGTACATAAAGAATGTTTGGAAGATCAAAAAATAATATCATCAACATAGATTTGTACAATCAAAATATCTTTGGAAATTATTTTAATAAAAAGCGTGGGATCAACAATTCCTTTAGTAAAACCTTTCTAAATAAGAAAATTTGTAATTCTACCATACCAATCTCTTAGATATTGTTTTAAACCATATAAAGCTTTAGAGTGTTTAAAAATATGATTTTGGAAATGGGGGTTTGTAAATCTAGGTGGTTTTTCAACAAAAATATTTTCAATTATAAAACCATTTATAAAGGCACTTTTGACATCCATTTGATATAACATGAAATTAATATGAGTAGCATAGGCAAGTAAGATTCTAATAGCTTCTAATCTAGCTATAGGGGAAACTGTTTCTTCATAATCTATACCTTCCTCTTGACTATACCCTTTTGCAACTAGTCTTGCTTTATTTCTAACTATATTTCCTGACTCATAAAATTTGTTTCTAAAAACCCCATTAGTGCCTATGGTTAAGGTGTCCTTAGGTATTTCTACCAATATCTAGACTTTGTTTCTTTCAAATTTATTTTACTCTTCTTGTGTAGCCATTACCCAAAATTCATCATTGATTTCATCATTGATATTTTTAGGTTCTAACTGTGAAAGAAAGGCTTGATGTTCAACCTGATTTCTTATAGAAGCTCTAGTCTGTGTCCCTCTATCAAGATTACCGACAACAGCATATAAAGGATGATTATTTAGAATCCTAGTTGATCTATTAATGGTAGGACTAGATATTTCAGGTTCTTCTCTAGGTTTAGGTTCACCAGAAGTGTATTTTGGAATACTTCCAGAACTGTTTGTCTTTACACCAGGTTTATTGATTTTATCACTGAGGTTCAGAACAGACAACTCTTCTTCAAGATTTTCAAGAGGAGGTTTATGTTCATGTGGATCAGTTTCATCAAATTTGATGTGAACAGATTCTTCCACACACTTGGTTCTCTTATTAAACACTCTATAGGCTTTTCTAGAAAGTGAATATCCTAAAAACATTCCTTCATCGCAACCAAAAACTCTGAAGTAACTAACTTTAGGCTTTCTATTATTACACAACTCATTAGGGATCTTCTTAAGAATGGGTCTAATTAGGACTCTATTGATAATATAATAATCTGTATTAACAGCTTCAACCCAAAAATAAATAGTTCGGTTATATTCATTAATCATTTTTCTTGAAATTTCCTGAAGGGTTCTATTTCTACTTTCTACTACACCACTCTGTTGAGGTGTCCTAGGGGAAAAGAAATTATGACTATAGCATTGTGTGAGCAATAAGATTCAAACTCATGATTTTCAAACTCACAACCATGGTCACTTCTTAGGTTCTTAATCTTAAGTCCACTAAGGTTTTCTATAGACTTGGAGTATTTAGTAAATTCAGAACAAGCTTCACTTTTGTGAGCTAAGAAGTATACCCAAGTATATCTAGAAAAGTCATCTACTAGGACATAGACATAGTGCTTCCCATTTAAACTAGAAACTCTAGAAGGTCCAAACAAGTCCATATGAACCAACTCGAGAGGTTGAGAAGTTGAAACTTCTGTCTTTGATTTAAATGAAACTTTATGTAGCTTTGCCTTTTGATTGTAATTACAAACATTGTCTGATGGGAATTAAAGTTTGGGTAGGTCTCAAACTAAGTTCTTCCTAGTCAGTTTTCTAAGTGAATGAATGTTGCAGTGTCCTAATCTTTTATTCCAAAGCCAAGATTACTTATGAAAATCATTTAAACAAGTAAGATTTTTCTTGTCTACAGAATTTAAATCAACTACATATACATTTTAATTTCTCAATGCAAAGAATACTAAAACATTTTTGGAGTTGAAAACATTACCAGAATCATTTTTAAATTTAACATTGAAACCATCATCACATAACTGAGAAATACTTGACAGATTATATTTAAGTCCATCAAAAAATAATGCTTTAGAAATTAAAACTGAATCAGTGTTACCAATTTGGCCTAGGCCGATGATCATTTCTTTAGAGTTATCACCAAAGATGACATGGCCTTCATCCACATTGATTATTCTCTTAAAGCATGAGTAGTCCCCAGTCATATGCCATGAACATCCACTGTCCAAGTACCATACCTTCTTATGATAACTCTTTAAACAAGTCTCCTACAAAGTAGATTTAAATAGAAAATGATTTTGGTACCCAGATTTTATTGGGTCCAGATTGGTTAGCATGAAAATCCTTAGGTACCCAGATTTGTCTCATGGGTCTAATATAATCTACAGAATAAATAGTTTTTGAAAAATAAACTTTATTTGATCTATAACTGTATGAATTACTAGTTGAAACATATGAATTTCCTGAACTAGAACTAGCAGCATTCTATCCAGATTTAGAAATAAATCTAGTTTTAGTAAATTGTCTTTGTCCAGGCTGATAGCCTATTCCTGTGGTATATTTTGGTGCCACTTGTTTTCCTAGCATTTGAGTAAGTGTGTATTTTCCATTTTTGAATTTTTCTAATTACTTCCTTAATTTCTCATTAGAAAATTTCAGTGCAGTATTTTCCTTTAGAAATTGAGAATTATTTTCCTTTTCTATATCAAGGGAGGATTTAATAGAACTGGTTAGAGCATGATATTTCTTCAAGGTCTTATATTTGTCCTTAATCTCATTACAAGTTTCTTCTAGCATGTTACAATATTCAAATAATTCTTCTCTAGAAATGTTTTCGGATTCAGAAATAGAATCAACTCCAGAATAATATGAATTTAAAGCAAGAGTGTCCAGTGTTACCTCATATGTGTTTGTCATAAAACACATGTTAGCTTTTTGAGATTTTTCATCCTGAGTAGAATTAAAATCAGTTGAACTTTCCTCTAAAGCACTCCAAGTTTCTTTCATATCTTTCTTATACTATTGTCCTTATAGACATATTTATTTTTGAACTTCAATTTTGGACAGTCTGCTTTTACATGTCATTTCCTTTTGCATTCATAGCAGACAATTTCATCACTTTTATCAGGATTCTTCTAGTCCTTCTTCCAATGTCCTTTGTTGCCATATTTTCCTTTGTAATTTTATTTTCTGAAGAATTTCTTCTTCCTATAGAACTTCTTGAATATTCTGGATATTTGAGCCATCTCTACATCACTGTCAGATGCATTCTCATCACTTCTTGAACTATCACTTTCACTATGAATTTTTCCTTTGTCTTTACTATTTGAGGCAGATGTCTTGAAGGCTACTGAATTCTTCCTTGGTTCATCATCCTCTTCTTTGTTTACCTTAATTTCTTCCTCATACATCATAAGATTACCAATTAATTCTTTAACAGGCAGTTTGCTGATGTTACACGATTCTCTAATGGAAACAGATGTGCCTCTTTATCTTTCTGGTAGACATCTTAATATTCTCATAATCTGTTATTTTTCAGGAACAACTTTACCAAGAGAGATCATATTATTGACAATCTCATTGAACCAGATATACATATCATAAATAGGTTCATCGGACTTCATTTTAAAATTATCATATTTAATGGTATAGGTTTTTAGTCCCATTTCATTGACATTAGTTGTACCCTCATGGGAAATAGCCAAAGTGTCCCAAATTTCAAAAGCAGTTTTACAAGCAGATATGTGATTGAATTCTTCATCTTCTAAAGAACAATACAAAGCATTCATATCTTTACAATTATTATTGTAAGTAGTTTTAGTTGGTTCATCCCAAGTAGTTCGTTCAGTGTCTGGAATTTTATATTGAGTCTCTATAGCAGTCTAGACATCAAATCCCATACTTTCTAAATAAATTTTCATTTTAAGCCTTCACTGGGAATAATTTGTACCATTAAATAAATGTTTCTTGTTGGTAGAAACACCTTCAATTATATTATCCATAATTCAGTTTTATCAAATATATTTAAAGAGATAAAATTTATAACTAACATAAATTTAAGATCTTCAAGATATAACTAAAATCACAGTTTAAAAACAGAGTATTTTGAAAACTTTGATAAACAAAATAGACCGTTGATACCAAATGTTGGTCGGAGTGGATACTCAAGAGGGGGGGGGGTGAATTGAGTTCCAATTAAAATTTCTATTTAGAATATCTCTATTAAAATCCCCCAAATTGAATAACAAGATAATCTATAGTGAATTTGTATTACAGTAAAGGGTTAGTTAGGTTCTCAAAAGATTGATTAGTTCTCAGTTAATTCAATATGAAGATTAATTAACTTTTGAAGCTAACATAATGATTTAAAATATATAGAAAAACTTTCTAGATTAATTGTCAAAGTAACTTTAAATGAATTTTATTTTTCAAAGTAATTGGTATCGAAATATTCAATATACATTAAAACTAAAATAAGTAAGCACAAAAATTTTAAAACAAGAGGTTCAGTCTCAATCCGAGACTTAGTCCTATCAAACAATGTATATAAATTTTTATCCACACCCTGGAACGGGGTAAACAACAGTAAAAAGACTGTCTAGGTACTAATACCTCTACCACAGTTCTTCGTGGAAAAAAAATAATAGCACACAGGCTATCCAGGTCACACTTGACCTCTTCCACAATTCATAGTGGGATATAGTAATGTGTAAGAGGTTTGGAGTGAGGATTTAGTATCCTCCAGTTCAGTCCAAGAGACAGTGTGTAAAAACAACACACACTGTTCAAAAAGTAAATTAATGAAACACAATAGATCTAAATATAAAGAGTTGAGTTTAGAGTTCTCTTTGTGTTGTGAGTGAAGTTATGGACACCTTGGATTAATGTAAATGAAGCTCCGAGTCCTTCTCTGTTTTTTTTTCAAGAAAAAAGAGTGTTGTTGTTCTTGTTTCTTCATTTCCAGTGTAGGTGTTCAGCTTGAATGTGAAAGTGTTCTTTGTAATACTGAAGCTTCTTCTTTGAACTTGTATTCTTGATGAGTATGATTGTTCTTAAAGTTCCTTGTGTGTTCTTTTTTTCATGTATGTGCGTGCATGGAAGAATTCTTTCTCTATGCCTCTTCACCTCTTTTTTTATTGCTGCTCGATCTTCCTTATATTCCACAATCCTTGGCAATAGGAATGATTACCTTTTCATAGGTATGAGGTATGGTTTCCTGAAATGCCACAACTATCATTAAATATCATTAATTTCATTATAAACAATAAATATAACTGTTGGAATTAAATAAGAGTTAATAGAAATTCAAATAGTTTTCATGACTATCGGCGAGTCATGAGATCGGTAGGTCATTTTGAATCTGCATCACTACCAGTAGGTCCTTGGATCAGCATCGTTATCGGTAGGTCCTTGGATCAACATCAGCATCGGTAGGTCATGATCAGAATCGGTATCGGTAGCTCATGATCAGCATCGGTATCGGTAGCTTGTGATCAGCATCGGCTCCGGTAGCTTATGATCAATATCGGCTTCGGTAGCTTGTGATCAGTATCGGCTTCGATAGCTTGTGATCAGCATCAGTATGACCTTTTCCATCGGTGCAACCGTTGCCATCAGTGCAATCATTCATCATCTTTGCGACCGTTCATCATCAGTGCGACCGTTCATCATCGGTGCGATTGTTCATCATCGGTTAGACCGTTCATCATCAGTGTGACCATTCATCATCGGTGCGACCGTTCATCATTGGTGCGACCATTCATCATCGGTGCGATAGTTTATCATCGGTGCGACCATTCATCATCAGTGCGACCATTCATCATCAGTGCGACCATTCATCATAGGTGCGACCGTTCATCATCGGTGCGACCGTTCATCATCGGTGTGACCGTTCATCATCGGTACCTCAAGAAAATAACTAATCGGTGAGTCATAAACATGAAATTCACAATAAGTGTCTGTTCAATCCAGAATACTTCTAGGTCAATAGTAAAACATAAAGTAATATAGATAAACATTATATAGACAAGATTTAAACATATGTAAATACATTTAAAACTAATTAAACAAAAGATTTAATTGTCATAAATAAAACAATGATTTGTGATTATTAAAAGAACTATCTCACAGAGAGTTCTACATTTCTTTTTATAGAATTTAAGTCATAATATTGATATTAAATTTGAAATATTTCAAAAATAAAAGCTGAAAACATTATATTTTTTCAAGAGTAGTTAAATAAATAAGATAATAAATCAAACATATATAATGTTTTTTTCCTCTGATTTTACGGATTTATCAAAATCATTTGATTGTTACATTTCATAAGTGACCCCAAAATCTATCATAGGCCTTGTGAAATAGTTCTTAGTGATCATAAATAAATCCATTAATTTAATACTATATTTTAGTTCTCATTATCTTAGGAAAACAATTCATGAAAAAAATCATTATATAGTTGTTCTCATGTGTCAAATATTTCATAATCAATTTTTTAAACAGCTTCTAGAATTACATTTCAAATAGAAGGGGGTAATCCTAAATTTTAGTTCTTCCTCACTCAACCCTCTCAGTGCCAATTACTATATGACATAATATAAGACCCTAATGATGTTAGATATTTCATCACCCAAGTGATTTCCAATGTAATATTCCAAACCAATGAAAAAAATACTATTCTATGGATGCATTTTTCGAAATTTGATGATTGTAAAGAGGTAGATGTCATGTAATATAGGTATAAGGATCCTATTATACCTAAAAACAACATGAATAAACATTAGGTTTGATATATTTCAAGTCACATAGTTCCATTATTGTCCTAAGGAGGGACACATTCTATTAGGGAAGATGATACTTCAATATATATAAAAAATAAATTTTTGGTTTTTTATTATATGATACTAAAACTAGACTTGTTGACATACATAGATGTTGGATGATAAGGTTCATTTGATAACCGATGAATATTAGAGATATTGAAAATCTTGGATTTCGTTCGACTTGTGGTTTCATTCAACCCTTGAATCACCTGAGACTTAGATTCAAGCCTAGGAATAGTTGGGGCCTTGATTGTAGCCTAGATTTGATCTTAGATTTTATAATTAGAAGTGTTATTAGTAGATCACTTCCATGTAGAGATTTGGATATCGTGAACTGGTTCACGATGGTTAGGGTTCTTAAAGTAGATTGTGAAACTTTTATTATTGCTTCAAAAAAAGTATTGATAAAGATACCTTTTATCAGCACTAAGTAAATAAGAACTAATAAAATGAATATTTAACAGTGATAATGTTTTAGAATAGATAAATATTGATTTTATCAGTACCTTTTTAGTGATGATAAATCTCTATTTGTATTATTGATAAAAAAGTGCCGGTAAGTACTTATAATACTTTTTAAAAAAATAACACTATAAAAAAGTATAATTATTATATATAATTATAATACTTATAATAATAATTTTTATAAAATAATAATTTTATAATGCTTTGAATATATAATTATTTATTTATAATTATATAAAGACTTAATTTTAAAAAATAATATTTATTTATTTATAATTATAAATGTATAAAAATAGTAAATATACAATTATATATATATATTTACCAATGTATTTTTAACATTATTAATGAATATTTAATCTTATGTTTATGCATGTTAAAAATGAGTAAAATTGATTAATTAAAAATGAGTACCATATTTAAAATTTGTATAAGTTTCATTAATATAAATCATTAAAAATTTAAATAATGGAAATAAAGATGAATAAATATTGAAAATATTAAAACATAGTAAATAAATTAATACAACATAAATAATATAAATTGATTAAATTCCAAAAAAATATTGTGTGTGTTGATATGTATATAAAAATGCATTAATTAAGTATATGTAAAATTAATATAATATGTTTGATCTATGTTATAATTTGAAAAATCAAATGACATTCAATTATATCCCATACTCGATGCAATTAGTCAGTATTTTTAATTATAAACCATTATTCACAAAATATATTACTATTTAATGTAAAGCATAAATAATATTTTATATTATATAAATCATATTTATATACATTAATATATACTATTTATTTACATTATCAATAATCATCTAATTAATAAAATTATTTTTTTATCAATTTACTTATTTTTAATTATAATTTTATTAATTTTCATTTTTCATATATCTATATATTTAATACATACAATTTAATAGTATTAATAATTTTTATATAGTATAAAAAATTTATTCATTTTTATCAAAAATTATTTAATTAATAAAATTTGTAATATTTTTTTAATAAAATAATTTTTTATTTTTTTAATTATTTCAATTTTTTTTGCATTTTTATCAGTGCTAAAAAGAACTGATAAATGATTCATTTATGAATGCTAAAATTATAGCACGGATAAAGGCCGCCCTTTATCAATACTAAAAATATAGCAATGATAAAGGGTACCCTTTATCAGTGCTAAAAATAAAGCTCTGATAAATGGACCCTTTATCAGCACTAAAAAAGAATTGATAAAGATCTCATTGATGAGCACTATTTTCTAACCCTAATAAATACTAGTGTGGTTAAACGCATGTTTTATATTAGTGTTATTTAAAGAGAAGATTGAAAAGGGAACTTAAAAACACATATAACCCTAGTAAAGAATTGTAAATTAGCTAGGTATGTATGTAAGATACAAATATATGGGACATAAGAATAATATGAGAAAATTAAAAGTAAAAAATGAAGTAGAGTGAGAAAATAAAACCCAAAAGAAAAGAGGGTGGTTCAAAAGTTCCCTAACCTCAAGTCCTGACTCACTTGGTAAATGAAGACATCCTTCATAATAATCAAATTAAATTTATTAAATAATTTTCTAAGAACCATTTTTTTATATTTAATTTTTATGGTTCATTTATTATATCATCTCATTCATTTATTATATATATTTTCTTCATTTACCACTTGGGGGTGTTCGGTTAATTTATATAAACTTTCTTTGGTATGTTAATCATGGGAAATAGTGTTTTCTAATAGTTACATAATATTGATAATTATATATTTATGGTGTATTTATCATCATATTAGTAGAAAATATATATATATCTCAATAGATTTCAAAAATATATTTAAATTATAAAAGATCTCTCAGTATGCTTGTTTGGGGACATTAAAATTACTACGATCATTTATTGTAAATATCATTAATATAATAGTAATTTTCTTTTTCTATAACATTAAAAATATATTTATTATTATATTTATTCATTAAATCCACATATATAAACATCCATGTAAGGTGGTGATGTAAAATGAAATACGTTATCCATGGTGGCAGTGAACTGAACATAATACGAGTGACGTTTCATTTTTTGAATGGATGGGAGTAAGGTAGTTAATAATTATTAAATTAAAATATTAAAATTTTAGTATAATAATGATTCATATTTTTTTATGTTAGGATGTGTATAAAAGACATGGAGGAGTTAGAAGAAAAAAATGTAAAGGAATATAACTCCTTAGGACGACTCATTTTCTAATTGGATTAATCTTTTAAAAGGGTATGTTTTTATTAGAACATAAACTCTAGGAAATATATAAGAGTGTTGGTAAATTATTTTGGTATATATTTTTCAAGATAAGAGTCTTATGGTGTGGTTATAAGAGGGTTGGTGAAGGGATCATTTTATAGGTGAGAGGGGTGGAATTTTTGTAAATACTAACTTCTTAGTATTAAAAAGAATGTCATATTCTAATAAATATGATCCAAAAAATTATAATTAGTGAGGATAATATATGTTAAGGTTATAAAATCCCTCATATAAAAGTTTAGATATGATTTTCATGATATTTTGGAACATTACCTCTTTAGTTAATTCTTTTATCGCATTTTAGCCTTTACTATGGTGACTAATTTAAAACATGGTAACATAATTTTATTCCCTAAAATTAAATAGAACATATTAACTAGTTTTTATTAGGATTATTATAAAGTTTAAATCCATTTTATATAGTTCAATTTTTAAAGGTGATGAGAATTAACCTCAATATAAGTAAAAAAACATAACAAAAAAATTATTAAAAAATATTTTTTTGCATAAAACACTTATTTAGTTCAATGATTATGATTAGTATTTATAAATATGATATTTATTGTTTAATGGTTAAAAAAATTTATTTTATTTTCAAACCAATACAAAATTTAATGTCATATTATGAGTGATTAATTAAAGGAAATGGGAAAAAATTGATTTCTATTTGAATAAAATATAACATAGGTTCCAAAAATGTCAATCATAAGAATCTAAATTCAAAATACTATTTTTAAATAAATTATTTTATTACTTAAATAAATATATTTTCTACAAAAATTTTTTATAGATTTTTATGTCATGCTTATAATATGACTATGTTTTAAAAGTTATGGTATTTATAAAAACTGTATTTTTTATCACTCACCTAAAAAAGAAACCTTTATAGAAAATTTACAAAAAATCAACCAAAACTAGTTTCAACATGTTTAATCCAAACATTGAATTATTTTAGTCAAAATTATTTCCTAATTAAGAGATAATTGTTTTTTTAAATAATATACTTATTAATTAAAAAATATTAATTTTTATGACACAATCAAAATTTTGACCTTTAGAGAAATTACTTACGATTTAAAAAATTTATATTATCATTTATATACAATTAAATAGTTTTTTATAAGCCATTTTATGAAATTATCTTTTGTTTCATATTTAAAAGTTTCTCATAAAAATGAAAAAAAATTTATACATGTTAAAAAAATATAAGCATGTTTATTTTGGGTCAAATATTTATTTTATCACATTTAACACTTATATTTAATTATGTAATGATTTATATTTCTATATTTTTATTCTATAAATTATATTTTAGAAATTAATTTATTATACTGTGTTTTATATTATACAATATAAAAAAATATGACATATATTTAATTAAAAGGATTATTCCTTATATAAAATTCAAGATCACTACAATCTTCCCCCCGTTAGAAATGTTTCCCTCAAAATTTAACTGCACACCCTAGGATAAAAAGGGTTGATGTTAGTTCTATTTCATTACTTCCCCTAGTTCCCATATTTCTTCTTCTTAATTATGGTCACACCAATACAATTTGAAAAGGTGAGTTGACTTGTTGCTTAAAAGTTTGTCTTGAAGGTTCAAGATCTTCACCAAATGCTCCTCATAAGAGAGATCATTCTACAAATATACCACCTATTGGTTTATTACATGTGAGAGATCATATATTTACTTTATTAAGATGGATTCAAGTAACACATCATTCACTTTAAATAGGTATGGCATGAGTAGTAGTTGATAAGGAAAATCTCTGATTTGATAAATAATATCAATGGGGATAATGTATCTTGGACCTAGAATTCCATTATTCTTTAAAATTATGACTCTCTCCCATGGGAATACAGACAGGAACACTTTTTATTAAACTTAAAACTCTATTCCTCATCAATGATTTTTAGAAGAACTGTTTTGTTCAATCTGTGCTTCCCTGATGTATTTCTAAAAAAATTACCTTCCTTGTAATCTTTTCAACTAGTTTTGTTCTCAATAGCTTAAATTCTCCAACTAAATCCAAAAAATGTTGAGATTCTTCATTTATTTTCATAGAGGTATTCATAAGTATCTTTTCTAATATATGAGTGAGCATAATTATTATATAAGAACTATACCAGAGGAAGATTTTGAACCCACCTTCCATTAAAGTCTATAGAGAAATATCTTAATATATCCTCAAGTGTTGGGGTGGTCTGTTTATATTGGACATTATTTTGGGGGTTATAGGTTTTACTAAATTTCATATCCATGTTCAAGTCATGTTGAAGGCTTTTCTAGAACATTTAGGTGAAACTCATGTCTTGATCGTATATAATTAATAGTGGTGTTCTATGTAGCCTCACCACTTCTCTAATGTATATCATTATAAGTTAATCACGAGACAAGTCCCCTAAAATATATATTAATTGAAATTTCTTTGTGAGGTGGTCCACTACAACCCATAATAAATTATTTTCTTTTGATTTTTTATAAGGACCATGAAAAAATAAATGGTTTTGTTCTCCTATTTCTATATAGGTTTGGGTAATGGTTGCATAATCCATTTGAAATTTTCCCTTTTTGTCTTTACTTGTTCGTATACCAATAACTTCATTATATATTCATCGATATACTTATTCATATTTTCCCAATAGTAGTGCTCTCAGATATATTTATACATATTTGTGATTCATGGGTGTATAGATAATGTTGAACTATGAAGATTAGTCAATAACCCCTTCATTATCATAGGATTTGATGTTACACATACTTGTGTACTAACTCTCGAAACTTTTTTTTCATCGATGTTAAAAATTGATACATTCCTTTTTATAATAACATCAAATTTATTTAAAATCTACACATCATCCTTTTATTCTATTTAATTTTCTATAGAATCAATGGTTAAGAGATCATTTGAGCATGGTAAGATTATTTACCTTCCTTTATAACTCCCATGTCTATTTGTTACCTGTCAAAAAAAAATTTATCCTTCTCAAACCCCACCATGGATAAGGTTTTAGGATTTTTTTTCTACTTTGAATATCTACCACATTATTAACCTTCCTAGGATGGTAATGTATTGATCAGTTAAAGTCCTTAATCAGATCTATCCATATTTTTTTGGAACATACTAATATCCTTCTATATTAATATATATTTCAAGCTCTTATGATCAATATATATGTCACAATTTTCCTCATATATATAATGAATCCAAATATTCAATGTGAATATTAGTACATACAACTCTAAATAATGCGTTGGAACATTTTTATCATGAATTATCAAC
Source organism: Viscum album (assembly GCA_963277665.1). NCBI lineage: Eukaryota > Viridiplantae > Streptophyta > Magnoliopsida > Santalales > Viscaceae > Viscum > Viscum album. The sequence goes on from OY728142.1 coordinate 461,533,510, forward strand.
TGCCTTGAGGTATTATCTATCACTTTATCATTTTCCATGAGCATACAAACTAATCCCCTTATCGAAGCATCACTATAGATAAAAAATACTTCCCCATAGGTGGGTTCTATTTGCATATGTATAGTGATTAGTCCCTTATTCAAATATTTGAATCTCTCTTAACATTCACAATCATAGAAAAAAATTACACCCTTTAATCTAACTTTTTTAGTGGGTTTGAAAATTATAATAATTTTATTACAAACCATCGATAATACCCATATAATCTAAGGTAATTATGGATATATGTTATAGATTTTGTTCAATTCCATTCTTGAACCACCCTTTTATTTAATGGAATTCCTTAATAATATTACGTGACACATCCAAAATTCTCATTACTATATATTTTATAATTCCTCAAAGTATTCAAAACAGTACTCAAATTATCATGCACATGAGCCTCAGACCATTTGGTGAGGACTCTTTAAGTGCATCCAAGAGACCTAGGATCAAATCCAGGTGGGGGATAATTTCCGAGGTATTGTAGTAGTATTGTAGCAGGAACTGTGCAAAACTGTAGCAGGTACTGTAGCAGGAACTATTTGGCACTGTAGCAGCCGAGAATATGCCCCCATTTGGGCCTTCCGGCCACCGATTTGGTCCATGAGTCCTTTAAGGCCTTCAGGCCACCCAGGCCATCGGTTCAGTAAGGCCTTCGGGCCACCTCAAGGTCTTCAGGCCACCTTAAAAGTGCAGATGCAAACCAGAAAACCTACAAGGAATAAGCTTCAGAAGGAGGAGGAGCAAGGAGATTTCACCATACTAGAAGCTAAACGGATTGCAAGAATGAGAGGGTATGGAACCTGCCATCAGGATAAGCCTCTGCATGCATGGGAAAGCCTAACCGAACAACCATGCGAAGGTGGAGAGCTGATTTCACGATGAAGATGCTGGGGAGGAGTAGTTCCAAGTAGTTAGTCTGGGTTGTTTGTAATGTTTGAAGCCTACGGGCAATGAATTCCTCTAAGGCCCACGGTCCATGTAATTCTTATGCCTACGGGCCTTGTAAGGGTTCCACCTTACCCCTTGAAAGGTGGATTATCAAAAATCAATAAAAAATGAAGGCCTTCAGGCCATTGGAGGAGGTACTCAAATTATCCTCATATCCTTGATTGAATTCAAAGTGTATGATAATATCATTTATAAATACCACAAAAAATTATTGAGTTAATCTTTATGGACTCTATTCATAAAGTACATGAAAATTGTCACAAAATTTGTTATTACTAATCTAATAAATATGAAATCATAGTGATCATACCATACAAGAAAGGTAGTATTGTTATTATATGCTTTCTTAAACTTTAATTGATGATATCCTGAATGAATATCCACTTTGGAGATGTACTGGGACTCATATTATAGATCTAACAGGTAATAAATCCTTAGAAGGGGATACCTTTTCTTTAGCGTGATATTAGTGAGTTTGTGATGATCACTGCATAGATGCATGAACCATCATTATTCTTAATAAAGAGAACTCGTACACCCCATGCGAAGCACTTATTCATATATAACCCTTATTAAGATTATCTTACAGTTTCATATTTAGATCATCAATTTAAATAGGGGTTTTTCTATAAAGACTCATTTATATGGGTATATATACTGGTATAAGTTCAATCAAGAACCGAACATATCAATAAGGAGGAAGACTAGACAACTCTTCGGTAAATACATTAACATATTCCCTCATAAGGGGCATGCATTTATTGGTGATACTCTCCTTTGTATAAATCATTTGAGATAGCTTTTATTTCTTATAAGGAAACTATATCCATGCTTAAGAATAATTTTTCATAGTATATTTATCCTCCTACTTACACTATTATAAAATCAGAATATTATCAAGGATATATAAAGTGTTTTACTTCTTCTAATAATTGATGTTGTCTATATATAAATACAAAAAATTCATTCCAAGTATAACACAAAATTCCACTATACGACATATAGAATGGTTTATTAATATGTTCCCCCAAAAAATGTTATCATGGGAAGAGTTATATACTTGAGATGAAACAATTCCACCACTTCGGTTTTTCATCAATAATTAAATCTCTATCTCTTGAGGTAGTATTTAAATATTTATAGTAAACATAAATGATATAAAAGAATGCATAGAATCAGAATTAAACATGAAATTATCTATTCTTGAGTGAATAATAAGTTTATTTATCACTACTTAATAATCATGATCAACTTTATAAATAGTGGTAACATATGGCCACCCATTCTCTCTTTGTATTTAAGGTTGTTTTGACTGGTCATACTTGATAAAATTTGGAATAGTACAATTATTTTCATATTTTCTATGTTTCCTAAAGTTGAAACATTAAACCATAGGTTAATAATTTATCATAACATTATTTTTATCCATCATATTGGTGATATTATTCATATCCCTTAGAAATTAAATATCATCATATCCCTAATTTCCACACTTGGAAAAACTTCTTGTTCCCTTGAGGCAATTATCAGCATACTTCTTCCCACACTATTGAAAGGTAGACAATTTTATTTTATTTTCTTAATGTGATTTATCCATTTAAGTTCATGAAATAAACTCCATTATCATCCTTTCATCTCCACCCCTATGAGAACATTGAAAATAACCCATATTTATTTTATATTTAAGGAACATGAGACAATTCCCTCATTGTTATTAAAGACTTTAATCACTAATGCTTTTCAAATACTATACTTTAGTCCACAAAATAAATGGTCAAATTTACTTTTATAATTAATGAAAATCTATTGGTTTACCTTGAATTAATTGTTAATTTTTCATCATAATAACCAATTGATTTATCCCCTCTTTTATTTAGTCTAAGAAACCCCCACTTCATTTTATAATAGAGAGTTCATAGAAATATTTATTGAATAATATTTTAGTAAATCCTTCCCATTCCATCGATTCAATGTATTCCATAGGTTTTATGTTCTTTATAATTACCCACCAATAATAACCTTCTCCATTTAAATTATATGAAACCAATATAAATTTATCATTCTTAGTGAATTTTAGGGAAATTTATATCTTCTCAAATGAATTAATCCATTATTTTGAAATCAAGGGATCAAAAGTCACACTGAAAATTGGTGGCCTTTGATGTATAAATGACTTAATTAAAGATTTTTATTTCTTGGTATAAGTAGGGTGTTCCACATGATTCATGTTATTATCCATAACATGATTCAGTTGTGTAAGTACCATCACGAGGTTCTAAACTCCCACTACAATCATATTATTTATCTTCTTTGGGTAATTATTACATTTTCCATGACATGGGTTGTTTGAATGATTCCTCCTATCTCCATACATTTAAAAAAATAAATAATGGTTTTGTATGAGAATAAATAAATTAATAAGAATATAAAGAAAAAAATAAAATGAAAAAATATCTCAATAATTACATGTATATGGCACCTTGTGGATTTATAGGTTTCAATCTATGTAATTCATGGTCCATTTCCTTATAACAACTTTAAATCTACTAACCCAAATCCGGGGTTTACATTATTACTTTGTAATAAGATACAATGGAATATAACATGAAGGATTGATTAGTTTAATAGTATTAGGAATAAATACACATACATGATTTATATATTAAATTTTAAAAATATCACATAGAATGAGAAAAATTCTTCCATCCTTGAAGATTATTCAAATATTCCTTATTCCTATCATGAGGAAATGAAAAAATAATAAATGGTGAGGTCATATTATTACTAAGGTAAAACATCCAAAAAGAACTTTCATGAGTAGATAAGGTATAAGCAATATGGAATAGTTCATAATTAATACATATACCATTTAATAAAAAAATGATATTAAAAATATATCGATGAAAAATAATAACATAACAATGATAAGGATATCAATAACTTAAATTTAAATGAATTAAATACATAATTATAGATAATATAATAATTCCATAAACGACTCATGAATATATCATGAACCTTACCAGTAAGTCCTTGTTCTAATAAATTTTAATGAATGTGTTGGTATACACCAAATACCCAAATAATTTGGAAAACTATTAGTCTCATGGGACTTATTGATGAATCAGTGGATTATTTGTAACTAAGATCCACCTTTAACTTAATTATTCTCAACACATTCCTCACATATTGAATAAATAGTATAGTGTATAATTAATATCCATTATCTATAAATAAATATCCATATTGAATCTATAATATAGAACAGTAATATTTTCCCCAATATATGAAATAAATTTATTAATAAAATTAATTTAAATGAAATTGTATATTGAAATTTTTTACAACTAAGAAAATATAAAATTATTATAAATGATAGTTAATACATAAATATACTAAAAATATTTTTATGATGGAGAAAAAAATATTTATAATTAATAATGGAGAGTGATAGAGAATATCATCACAAGAAAGTGAATGATCACAAAATAAGTCATAATCTTTAAATAAATAAAGAATTATAGAAGACCATAAATTCATCATAATTGAATATTATAAATAGAGGAAATTATTTTGAGAATTATAGAGGTATATAAAACTAAAACTTTTAAAAGACCTTTCCTTAAAAACAATTTATTTTTTTTTGTAAAAATAATATTATAAATAATTTCTGAAATTATTTTTATCATTTTAAAAAATAATGCATTTTTATTTCAATATAAAAAATATAAATTCACATAATAATGGGAAATTATTTTATTTGAGAAAATAACATAAAAACTTTTAGATTAATCTTAATATAGGATAACAAATTTGGAGGAAAAGTTCAGATTTTACACTGAATATGTTAAAAATAACATTCCTTTTACACTTTTTTAAAAGTAATAACAACTTGTTTTGAGAGATTTAAAAATATTAATTTTAAACCAATAATAATAAAGTTAATGTTAATATAAAAAACTTTATAATAATTTAAATATTTATTGAAACTTCCATAATACAATTTTAATAATATGGATATATAAGTGAAATATTCCTGAATGAAGGAAGATAAATAAGATTTGTTTTTCATAAAGTAATTATTTCCATATTTTTGAGTACCAAAGAGAGGAAAAGTTGGAAGAAAACATGGAAAATAGATAAATAATAATATTAGAAGAAAATATATGGGTTTTAATAAGATAAATAGAATATAATTCATTCAATGTAAATTTAAACATGATCAATCTTGAATAAGATTGAGATTATAAAATTAACCTCTATAATTTTAATAACTTCTTGAATCATATCACCGTAAAAGTGAGAATATGAATTAAAACATTAAATACCATGAAAAAGATTTATTTATAACACAATATTCCTAAGGCGCAGTATATACACCATATAAATGAAATTAGGTTCATAATATAAAATATGTCTCATTAGAGTGGAATTGAAATGAAAACCCTTACCTAGATTACTTCTTAGAAGAACATGTTATATCATCCTAAATAATCAATTTAAATTTATTAAATAATTGTTAAGAACATTTTTCAATTATATTAAAATTTTAAGGTTATTTTATAATCATTTGCATGCATTCATTAAATAGTTATTGTTTACAACGACCACTTATGGTAGTTAAGAAAATTTCTCCAAAATTAATTTGGAAAATTGACCATGGTTAATGTTGTTATGAAATGGTTTAATCATATAAAAATTTATAATATTTATTTTATATAATTTTTATTCATTATATAAAATTTTATAATCATCCATACAAGGTGGTAATAGAAAAACAAATCATGTCACTTCATAGAGGTGGTGGTTTACACATACACATGAGCAAGGTTATCATTTTCCAATGGATGGAAGGGTTATAAGGTAGATGATATATTATATTTAAAAACAGTATTTATGTTATAAATTTCATATATATATATACATTAATTTCATCTTTATAAGAATCCAAGTGAGTTAGTGATGAAAAATACATTTTCATTGTTATATGGAGATAACAATTTTTACGTATGCAGGACTGAGGATTTAATTATACATTGGATAGAAAATTGATAAAAAAATGACATAACATTAACATAAAAATATATCATTATAGTGAATATAGTTATTTAATTATGTTAATATTGTTATTTAATATTTATTGTAGGTTTAAGAATAAAAGAACTTGAAAAATATTGGTAAGAACATATACCTCTTCTTTTGGTAATGTCATTTATCTTACACATTAATCCATATTGAAGATGTATTTTGGGAAGAGAAAAAAACAATAGTATTTGGATAAGTATGTTGTCAATATATTTCGGTAGGTATTGGTTGAGGTAAGTGGCTCATGAAGTGTCAATAATTGAGCGGATGAGGTGACCTTTTATACGTGAGGTGGGTGAAAACTTTTAAATACTTTAATGTTTATTATATAATATATCTAATAATCAATTAAAGTGGCTGAAAATTATAATAGTTTCAATTAATATAATTTAATTGTCCAAATTAAACCAACCAATTAGATTTAAGAACGTTGTTTTGTGTTATATATAAGCATTAACCCATTATTTAATCTACTTTTAACTCATTTTACCTATAATCACGGTGATAAATATTTTCCCTGGTTAAAACTAATTATGATGAAAAGTAAGTTAAAATTATTTCTTAATATTAATTTTTCTAATTCAAAATAAATATTCTATTTTAAAATATTTAATTTATAAATTTTTTTAAATATATTTAAATATAAGTTCACAAAACATGATGAAAAATCATTTTTATAAAAATTACCCCTTATGAATAAAAATTATTTTATAACAAAATCAGGTATAATGTTGATTCCCATTAAATTAATTAGATTATTTTACTTTATAACTAAACAAAAACTGAGAGGAACCTTGTGAATACATTATTAAAATAAAAGAACTTGAACTATTTTTTATTTGAATAAAAACATTACATAGACTTCAAATAATGTCAAACATAGGTTTATAAGTTCAAAACTAACTGTTGAAATGTTTTACATTAAATATTAAATATATATTTTTTCTATAAAAATATTTTCATAAACTTTAAATTCATTCATATATTTTTATAATATCATAAAATCTAATGTATTTTTAAATTAGGTATTTTTCACTATTCACCAAAAAATCAGCCATTTTAAACAATATAAAAAATTATCCCTAATCTAATTTTGACATGATGAATTAAAAAATTAAATTAATTTTATAAAATTAAAATCATAAAATATATAAATATATATTTTAATTGCAATCTTGAATAAATCTAGGTGTATGATGCTATAGTTTTTAAAATGAAAAGATTACTTACAATAATTGAATATTGGGTGTTTCATTCTTCCCCACTTCAAAAATTTCATCCTTGAAATTTATAGATTTTAATATCATAAAAAAATGTGGTTTTTTATTCATCATAACTTTATTAGGTTCTCATTTTCCTTTTTTCCATCTTTTGATTTCTCTAAGGTACCTTTAACAATTGAGTCATCCAATTCCAAAAAACTTATTCTCTAATTTAAGAATATAGATAGTCTCTTCACAATAATACAAATAAGTATCCAATTATATTTCTTCATAGGTAATTATATACATTTTTTTTGGTATATACTTCATCAATAATAAGATATGGAACACAAAATGCACTTTAGAGAGGTCTGGTTTTACTTCCAAATGGTAAGCCACAACTCCGATTACTTCCAAAATCTTAAAAGGCATGATATACCTTAGAGTTAGTTTTTATTTCATTCCAAACCTTATAATACTCTTCCATATACATACCTTCAAGAAAACCCACACCCTAACTTAAATTTCATATCCTTACTTTTATTATCATCATAAATTTTTTTTAGCAACCTTGATATGAATCTAAATACATTCCACTTGTTCTATTGACTCCTTGAATTGAAATTTTCTGGGACAAAAAGACTCATTTTACCAAATTTATCCCAATAAGTTGTTTTATAACATCTTTTCCCCTAAAATACTTCATAAAATGTCATTTGAATACTTTAATGGAAGCTACTATTATATTCAAATTTTACAAATGTTAAATAATGATAAAATATACATTAAAGGTTACTTGAGAATAAACATAATATATATTATAATGTTTTAATAGTCCTTTCAGATGGCCCATCTGTCTGAGGATGATAAAAATTGATCAAATATAGATCAGTTTTGAGAGCTTTCTGAAGACTTTTCCCAAATTTTGAAGTAAACTGTGGGTCATGATCAGATACAATAGAAAGAGGTGCACCATGAATTCTCACAAAATCATTGATATTGAGGTTTTTAAGGTTCTCTAGAGGTAAATCATTTTTTATATAAAAGGGAATATGTATAATTTTTTATGACAATCAATAATAACCAATGTGAAATTATTTCTTTTAGGAATATTTGGAAATCCAGTAATAATGTCCATAGTAATATCAACCCATGTACACGTAGGAATAGAGAGATATTTAATTAATTCTTTGGGATGTTGTCTCTCAACATTTACCTATTTTCAAACCAAGAATCTTGATACATAGTCCACACCTTCTCACTTCATATTATCCTATAAAAAATGTTCTCATAAATCTATGTACATCTTGGTGCTACTAGGATGTATAGAGAAATTTGGAATATAGGCTTCATCAAGTATTTCTATATTCAACGCATGTATTTTAGGAACTCAAATCCACTTTTTTAATTTTATCACACCATATTTGTAAAAAAAGTTGATCAATTTCTTATCTTTTACTACATTAATTTTCTTTTTTAAGCTCTTATCCTAAAGATGGGAATTTTTTGTTTTCAATTGTAAATATGGTTTGGAAATAAAATGGAAAAGGATTGATGTTTCTCTTTCCCTAATGATTCCCATATCCAATTTTACTAAATCCACAAATATCGGATCTTTTCTAATCCTCATTTTAGTTATAACTCCATATTCTTTCCCACTCAATGCATCGAACGCCATATTTTCCTTCCAAGGACAGTAGGGTATTGCGAAATCATAATACTTGAGAAGATATAACCATATCCTTTGTCTCATATTGATAATTTTTAGTGAAAAGATGAATTTCTATATTTTTTATACATATATTTACCATATCATTCACCATATAGATAATTACTCTATATCTTCAAGGGAAGTATTATGGTTTCAAGCTCAAGATTATGGGATGGATAATTTTTTTCGTGGATATTTAATTATCTTGAGGAATAAGTGATAATGTTTTTATTCTATATAAGGATTCATCCAAATCATTTCTTAGATGAATCACTATATATCACAAAACCATACCTTCCTAATTGTAATGTCAATTTTGATTCATTGACCAATTTAGTAATCATTTCATCTATAATTTCATTACATTATTCTAACCATATTAACATAAACTCCTTTACATGTCAACTTGGTTAATGGGTTAGCTAATAAGCACATTTTTTAACAAAGCACCAATAATAACCTGCTAGTCTAAAGAAAATATATTTCTCAGTTATGTTTGTTACTATACACCATTATTTACTAATTTGTTTTTTTAATTAATAACTAAAATTCCTTCCTTGGAGACAATATAATCAAAAAAATAACACTTTTTAAGATAAAATTATAACTTACTAAATTTCCCATATAACTCATTTCCCTTGAAAGTTTTAGGAATGATTACCAAATATATTTTATAGTCATCATGGATTTTCTAGTATACCAAGATATTATTGATAAATAACACAATGAAATTATTATGAAAATCTATGAATAATGTATTTATCATATCCATAATAATAGAGGCTGTATTAGTTAATCCAAATGGAATTATTTTGAACACATAATTTCCATACCTTGTGATAAATTCTATCTTAAGAATATATTCCTTCCTTACTAATAATTGATGCTACCAAGAACAAAGATTAGTCTTTGAAAACTATTTATCCATTTCAAGTTGATCAAACAAGTCCTTAATATGAGATAGATGATACTTATTCTTTATGGTAATTCCATTTATTTTCCTATAATTGATGCACAATCGCACATGCCCAACCTTATTCTTAATAAAAAGAACTAGGGATTCATAATGTGAAATACTGGGGGTAATGAATAACTTATTGTATCCATTTTGTAGGGAGTATTAGATATATGTTTTTAATTAGTGATGAGTTCAATACAGTAACCAACTTCATGCTCTATTGTAATATCTTGTAACTCTTCAGAAAACACATTAATGTATTCTTATAAAATAGGTATATGTTCTATTATAAGGTGAAATTTCTCATCCATAGGATGATCCTACTCTTCTTCTCCCATAAATACAATAAGGTGAGCTATTGGAGGTGGATATAAACATGATTCAAATGTTTAAGTATCCCCTCTAAATACAAGAGACTCCACATATCATTTAAAAATCATAATCTCTTTCACTTGTTAATAAATTTTCACATTATAATTTTAAATCTAATCCATACAAATTATTATATCAAATTCAACCAAAGGTATAAAAACCAAGTTTGAAAATAGGGCATGCTTATACATCATAATAGGGATTGACTGACCTATATTTTTTGTAATATTATTTTCACTGGGTTTCTTAACTAACATCACCATTATTAAGGTGATAGGTAATTATTTAATGTTCTTGGAAAGCTTGGAAGTTATAAAAGTGTGTAAATATCTAGAATTAAATTAATTATTATATAACTTCGAGTTTATGATCACAGTACGTACCACCACACTATTAGAAACTTCAAATTCAAGTGTAGTAATCACATAAGCATTCCTTTACCCACTTTGACTCCTTTGTGAAAGTTTCAGTTAAAGCTTTAGGCATTGGATTGAATAAACCCCCATATCCCTATAATTTAATAATTATATAGTATTTTTATCTTTATTTCCTTTATATTTATGATATAGATGGCTATTATCTCCACACTTGTAAAAAAATCTCATTCCCTATATAAATTTACCAAGATGTTTATTTCTATAATCATTACATTGTATAAATCCCATATTTCTTTTATTCTTCTTCAATGAATTTCTTTTTCCATGGTTCTCAAAAAACCTATTTTTTCTTAATTTCAAATGAAGAAATAAGTCATATAAAATTAATATTTTTCTTGATGTAACATGATACTATATCATCATATAATGAATACATTATATATATCAGTTCTTTTAGATGGTAAGTATTAATCTCATCAAAGGAATGATCAATATTTATTTCTATATTACATACGTAGTCTGTTTTATGACTTTTTAATCTTTCAAATCTATAATCATATTCTACAACACTTTCCTCTTCCTTCTAATATAGGTTGAGGAATGTTCACTGAATTTCATCTTTTTTTACTTGATGAAAATACTTCTCAAAGAATATAAAATTAAAAATTATTAATTCTATAATTTTTATTTCATAATCATCTTTAATATTATGGATCAATGAAAACTATTGAACAATTTCTCCCTTTTAACAACACAATTCCAAAATAACCTTTCCCTTTCATTACTTCCAAAAGCCTAAAATATCTTTTTATGGGACTTGAAAAAAATTTCAACTACCAATGTATTAATAGTTTTATTAATGTATATGGTATTATGTTTCATAAAATGATCCAACATAGGTGTACCAAGTTGCAAAACAATAGGTTTCTCCATATGGCTATGATTATTTTTTATATCCTAGGTCAATTTCCTAAATATGGACATGATATACTTAGCTCCAACACCTGTTATATTTACTTTATCATAATGTAAACCCCAACATTTACTAAAGGTGTATATATGACTTCAATTTATTCCACTAGGATCTATCTTTAAATAATGGAACACACATAATTTTCTCATAAAATCAAGACTATTGAGTTACAAATCAAAAATACATAATAATTATTGAATATTATATGGTTTTATCTTAATTATCCTTCTATGTATGTTCTTCTAAAATCAAGTTCCTAAGGTTCATACTATGTTTCCTTTAATATAAACTGTAACAAGTCAAACTTCAATAACCTAGATCTATTGTTTACTTTATTACATTTGTATAAGATACAAGGGATAACAACAAGAATTATTTATCTATTTAGCAGTCTTGGGAGACTAGATAAATAATTTATTTCCATACTATATCAGAGAAATAAAAAATAGAATAAATAAAATCTTTAATCCTTGAATATTATTCGAATATTCCTTCTTCATATGCCAAGGAAGGAATACATAATAAAAGGTTAATTCATATTCTCAGTAAGGAAAAAATACAATGAAAACTATTATGAGTAGATAAGGTATAAACAATATAGAAGCTCAGATAATCAATACACAAGATCTTTAATCAATAAATTGAGATTTAAAATATCAAAATAAAAATAACAAGGATAACAATAAATGGAATCATAGTAAATTAAATACATATTCTTAGACATTATGATCTTTCCATCAAGTCCTAATGATATGGAATCATGAACCTTACCATAAATTCCTTATTCGAAGACATTTTAATGAATTGGTAAGTATACAATAAATAACCAATTAATTTGGCCAACATTTTATCTTATAAGACCCATTGATGCATCAAGAAGATATCTACAATTTGTCCCCAACTATCACTTAAATATTTCCAATGCATTCCTCATATATTGAATAAACAACATAATCCATAATTACTATTCCTTATCAATAAATAAATATTTATATTGAATAAAAAATTCAAAACATCAATACTTTGCCCCGTAAATGAACTAACATTCTTAATAATCTTCCATCAACTAAAACCATATATTGAAATTATATAAGGTTAAGAAAATATAAAAGTTACAAAAATGATACTGAATACATCCAGAATTATGAAAATACGGTCATTGAGGAGAAATGAATAATGTTTAATTAATAATGGAGAGTGATAGAGAAAATTATTAGAAGAAATTAAATGATCATGAAACAAGATATAATCCATAAATCAGTAAAGGTTGATATAAGACTATAAATTCATTAGAAGTAAATGTTTTAATTAAAGGAATGTATAGTGGTGATTATATAGGAAAATGAATGTGAAAATTTTAGAAAAAAATTTCCTAAAATATTTTTTTAACTTCTCTAAAAAAATTAAGTTGTAAATCATTTCCATAATCATATTCAACTTTTTAGAAAACAATGCGTTTTATTTTAATCTAAAAACTAAAAATTCAAATTATAATGGAAAATTATTTTCTTTTAAAAATAATATATAAACTTTTTTATGAATCTAAATATAAGAGAATGAATATGGAGTTGTAAAAACCCATTTACATCATATGCATTAAAAACAACATTCATTTCACACGTTTGTAAAAAGTCAAAAAAAAATTAGAAAACATTAAAAAATCCCTTTAAACCTTTGTGAATAAAGTAAATGGTTTTATAAAAATAAATTTATAAATCATTTAAAAGTACATAATAACATTTATAAAACAATTTTAAAAATATGGACTGTAAGAGAATGATTTTTTACCAAAGGAGGAGAAATAAGGTCTGATTTACTTAAAACATTTTTACAGTCCTTTAGATTTTTAAATAGAGTAAAAATTGTGTAAAAATGTGTAAAATGAATAAATAAACATAATATAACAAAATATATGTATTTTAATAATATAAATATCATATCATTTTTCTGACATAAATTTAAACATGAATAATCCTAAATACGAGTGAGATTGTAAAACAAACCTTTACATATTTAATAGATTTTTGAAGAAAAAATCCTTAAAATAGAAAATATGAATGGAAAATTTAAATACCATGAATAAAGAGGAATTCATGATATAATATTACACAGAGGTAGTTTGTATACCATATAAAATAAATTAGGTTCACAATATAAAATATGTATAATTAGAGTGGGATTGAGTTGAAAAAACCCTACCTCTGATTTCTTCTTGGTCGGATGAATTATATCCACCATAATAATAAATTTAAATTTATTAAATAATTTAATAAGAAAATTTTCATCTATATTATATTTTAAGTTTCTTTTAAAACATTTTGAATCAATTCATTGTATCGTTCTTGTTTACATCGTTCTCTTATGGTTGTTCGATCAATTTCACAAAAAATACTTTGGAATATTGATTTTGGTTAAAGGTTTTATGAAATGGGTTTATAATCTCAAAAATGTTAATTATTTAATGAATATAATTTTTATTCCTTATATAAAATTTTATAATTATATGTTAATGGCGGTAATATAAAAATAAATTACATCACTTCTTATAGGAGGTAATCCGTACACATTCACGACTAGCCCTATCATTTTCCAAATGATGAGAGAGTGAGAAGGTAAATTATATATTATATTTCTAGAATAAAAATTATGTCTTAAATATCATATATATTTAATAATTACATCTTTATAACAACCCAAATGTGGTGGTGATGAAAAACTACTTAAACCGCTATGTTGATATGGTAGTTCGTACATACGCACAATCGATGTTTTCATTTCCCATATTATGGAAAGAAGATTGAAAATGGATTTATTATTAAATTAAAAACATATAATTATAGTAAATATACATATTTAGTTATTTTATTATGGTTATTTAATATTTGGAGGAGTTATAAGAAGAAATGAACTCGAAAAACCTTGGTAAGAACACATACCTCTAATTTTGGTAAACTCTTTTGGATTACACATTAAGGCATGTTAAAGTGGAATTTTGGGAAGAAAAGAACCACTATGGTGTGTATAAATATGTTGTAAACATATTTAGGTAACCCTTTTTAGATATAAATGGCTCAATTATGATATATGATGCTACACAACATCAGAATACAATAAGAAAAAATTAACAAATACACTCGGATCAAAAACTCAAATGGGAGTCAAAAGTATAGGATTATTAGAACACACTAATAATATAGGTAAAATACTATAAATAGATAAAAATTATCATCAAATACACTTTTAACCCACCACCCATGGTTACTTAAGGGTCTTTGTGACAAGAGTTATCCATGAACTCGCTCATAACTACCTCCCAAGTCATATCAATCCTACTTCATGCCTACTAGGAAAACCTGAATCATATACCGACATTAAAGAAAGATGATAAAATTGAACCTCTGATAGAACTCTATCAGGAACTATCCTATATTCATTGGTACCCTATTACCCGACCCATCTCTTACATTATAACACCATGATATTTTATGATATAGATTCTTTTTAATTTCTTTGACGTCTTGTGTTGTATGCTACACCAATATTAGCTTGCGCTATACGCAACATTGTATTATCTTATAGTATAAAACACATTTTTCTTGGTTTTTGTTACACACATATTCAAGTTCTTTTTATAGAATTAATTTCACACAAGACTGAGTATAATAGATAACTAAATATCATAGCCTAATCATTATAATGGTGGGTATGAATAGTATTAACTGCTTTCTAAAAAAACTATTTAAATGAAAACAAGTGAGTCTATAAAATAATAAAATCACCCTTTATGGATTTTATTAGTGAAAAAAATATGTAATATATTCATTGTAATGTTTTAAATTCAGACAATATTTTTTATAGATATTATATAAGAACAAATTCTACTTTTTTGGATAAAAGAATTATTTTTCAAAAAAATATAGTTTTACCGCCTTTTGATAGATAACCCTTTTTAAATATAGTTTTTGACAATTTTATAAGTTCTATTTGACATAATAAACATCTTATTTTTAATAAGGACATAAAAATTTACTTGGGTTTAAATTTTTATATTTTTCTGATGAAATTCATATTTTAATGAATAGTGAAAAATACAGCATTTTAATTCAAAACTACATTTTCTTCTAATTTATTTATATAGTTAGATTCTATTTTTAATTCGTTTAAAAGTGAAATTGAATTATTATTTTTATATTTTAATCCAATTTTTGTTATTGGAAGTAATTTCACATTTATATTGGATATAAACACGTGTTAATTTTTTGATAGTTTTTACTTCTTAAAAACCCGCTTTCTGGTTTTGAAAACAAGAATTAAATGTAAATTAATTAATAGAAATTCTGTGTTTTGAATTTTTAAAATTGGATTTCATATTTGAAATCAGTGGTTCCAAATTATTTTAATAGTTTACTTTTATTTTTTGGATATGATGAACAGTAACTACAATAGTTTTTATTTACCACAGTTTAAGGTAAATAGAGTAAATTAGGGTAACAAACAATATGATAAAGAAAATAAAATTACTCTAACACATTACAAAATCATATTTAATGAATTAAAGTCTAATAATATCACCTAAGGGTCATAATTTATTCATTTAATGGACTTTTTTCATCAAAGTGGTGTAATTATAATTAAAACAAAAGAAAGTGACAACATGACACTCTCTTATCTCTTATAAGTATAAAAATTCTAATGTAGTGATAAACTTGATAAAACCTTGAAAATAAATAGTCTCTATAAATCTAATTAAATTATCTAAATCATCATAATTTATTTAAAATTTTTAGATATTAAATAATTACCATTAAAGATGAGACGATGGTGATGTAAAAATTATTTTATTAATATAAATATCTAATAAATGGTTTTATAAATATTAAACTAAATATAATATGAAAAAATTAAGGTGATACAATAATTATATTAATTACTATGACATGTTATAATTGTATTAAATATTTTTGTTCCAATTTTTATTCTATGTGGATTTTATTTAAAGTCAAATAAATGAATAGTGTCAAAATTGACACTATTGATATTTTGTAAAAATAACAAATTATTATATTATTTAAAAATCCCAAAAATATTTACAAATTATAAATTGAAAATTATAAGGTCTAAAATATCATAAATCATCCAATTATGGACAATTTACATCACATGAGTAAATATTTATAACTATTTAATATTTAGAATAATATTACCACTATTAAAATTAAATAGATTAAATACGGATATATCAAAATAATAACGTTTAAAATAAAATCAAAACATTACTAAATTTTATTATATAAGAGGATCTAGAAAAATAATTATCTTAAATTTAAAATAATCCATTTTTGAGTCATTTTAATTTAATAATTAATTTATATTAATTTAATAGTTTTGGTATTTCCAAAGGTGCCCCTCCCCTCTCTTATAAAATAGAACCTCTCCTTCTCTTTTAATCACATATATAAAGCCCTTTTTCTTAAAAAAACCCTTCCCATTTCCTATCCCAATGTACCTTAATTAATTCTATAGGCCACACTTTGGGTATAAATCCATCTTAAGGAGACTTTTTGTAAAAATCAAAAGGAGATACTAAAAAAAGAGGTAACTGTTTTATCACCTCTTTCAAAATTATTTTATTCTTATACCTCATATTATTATGTTGTTTCCATACTAAAGTAATAAATCTATAATATTTTACATGCTTAGATTTTATGATAAAAACTTATACAATATTTTAACCATCTTGCAAATAACAATATCACCATGCGTGCATACGTATGGCTTAGTGTCTCCACACTGTAGTGTAAGTTGTTATTCAACAATACATAATTTGGATGGATATAATAATGAGTATAATGGATGTAAATAATTAATATTACATGATAATTATTATTTATGATTAAAATACCATCCAATTTCATACCATCTAACCGTTAAGTGAATGATATTTTCGCTCGTGAATACGTACAACCAAACGTCTCCACAATGTGATGCCATTGATTCCACATGATCCTCATTAAAACATGATTATATACATGAATAGACTGAATAAATATGATATATATTATACTAATATCATTCTATAAATTACATAACTATAACCAAATAAGTGGAAGATGGTCTTATTTTAGAAAACATGCATAAGAACATAAATCAATTAATATCTGAATAACAGGTGACAATGAAATGTTACTAGAAAACAGATGATAATATGATCATATATGATATCATAAAAATGACTATGATTATATAATAATTTAATAACATTATTTAAATCATTATAAAGGATATTTGGATACATATTAAGCATATTATACATAAGGTAAGGGATAATTTTTCAAACTCATTTTTATCAGAAATTGTTTATATATAAGTATTTACTGGGGTATATTTATCAACCACATCCATGTTTCCTAAGTATGTAATATTATTTATTTTATTCTACAACTTTTTAAAGTTAATTTTACCCTTCAGAGAATTTTTATTAAACGGTATGAAAGGAATCATTTGTTGTTATTTGATTTGAGGTTTTTTTGACTTTTTAGGAAAAAGTATAAGGAGAATATTTTTTATCTTACACAGTATGAATTGATTCTTATAATTTAATAACACCTTATTTATATGAAGGTTAATTTAAAATATTTAAATTAAATTATTTTCTTTAAAAATTTTGTGGCTTTTTGAGAAAAGAAAATGTTTTTGAAGAAGATAGGATATTTCTCTCAAGAATCAATTTCAAGTGTTTTATCAGAATTATTTTCCATATAATATTAACGATATGTTTCAAGTATAATATCCCTATTATTATTTTGGTTTATTAGTTTTATGATGTAATTATATTGATGAAATATAATTGTTTTACATAGATTATGTTATGATGAAATAATGTTTAACAAACCCATTTTATGTCATGTCTTATGCTGTGATGAATGATTTATGTTTTTGTGGCACATGTAAGAAAGATTTCATTATGAGATGGTTGGGACTTATATCTACCTCCAATGCATTGGGTAAATATTTATATATCATGATATATACATGAATAAAATGTAAAGTAAATCCTATTCAGTAATACAAGGCTATAATGACATGTAAATCCGGTTCAGTAATACAGGGCTAGAATGAAAAATAAATCTGGTTCAGTAATACATGGCTATAACGGAAAGTAAAACAGGTTTATTAATGGAATTTTACCACTATGTTGGTCTTGGAAGCAATTACTTAGATACTATAGATATAATATTATGTGATTATTTGTTTTCCACAATTCCATGTTTTATGCCAATGCTATTTTATCATAGTTTATGTTCTTTCATGATCTATGCCTTATGTACTGCCAATATTTATTTCATGACTCAATATTTTGATATTTAAACTTTATGTTAATGTTTTTAAATTCTTATTTTTATGTTTTGTTTTATGTTTTGAATGTTTACCCTTAATGATCATTTGTGCTCACTTAATTTATGTGTTTATTTCCCCAATTATATAAATAAAGGTTTTTGGTAGGAAAACTAAATGTGAAGATATTTATGGGATATATTGAAGATATTTCACCAAGATAGAAGAATTTGTTTCGAGTTTCCAAAGACAGTAAACTAATATGGTCTTTAGGCATCTATTTGTGTAATGTATTAAGTATTCTGTAAAAGAAATTTATTGTCCATGTATGTTAATATTGGGTTTTTAGAGTTGGTATTATAGAGAATGTTTAGTCAACCTTTGGAAACTAGGTTGAAAAAACATTAGTGAGATCTCTAGAGATATTTATAATGATATTTTTAGGGATATCCTAATGATAAGTCAAGTATAGATTACAATCCTAGTTTTTTTGTGATAATTTTGACTAACCTAGGGTTAAACTGAAGATATCATAGATTGAAATATTATAAATAATTTACCTTACTTATGTGTTTCTAATCATGGATATGCATTTCTCACACTTTTCTTAGTCAATATAGATGACTACATAGAACATAGTTAATCATTTAATGTTTATATGTGGAAATTATGGGAATTATGAAGAATGATTTCCTATGTGAAAACATCATGAAGAGAATCATGATGATGGTACGAGTATTAGTCATACTGCTAAGGATATAGAGATTGTAAATGACAAGTGAAAGGTATGTGATGTTATTCTAGTATAGTTTACATTAAACATACGAATCTTGAGCTTGAGAAACCATAATACATGATTCATATTTTAATAAAGACTAAGATGATGGATTCTGAGTAATGGTTTAAGAATAAAGTTGGATTATGGAGGTGTATATGTTTCAGAATTCAAAGATTATGTTATATGAATCATGAAATATATAAGTTTTTTAATTGTAATTTTTTTCACTAAGGATTGGAAAGGATATGTTGAATAGTTATAATTATCCAAAAAAGTTATTTAAGGGTAACATGATATACTTGGATAACACATGATTAAGAGAAAGATAACCTTTAATATGTCCCTTATGTTTAGATAATGATGTTTGGATAAAGATATATTGGATTTGAATAAGTAAATTGGATGATGTTAGTTTCTTGGGAACTAATTATGGAGTTGTTAAAAAGAGGGTTATGCTATCATGGATGAATAATAAAACTTTTTGGGACTTAAGAAATAATCCACTATGTTTTGTAACAAAGAAACATGAATGTTTTTAATATGTATATCTGATAATTCAGGTTTTTACCGTGACTGAAGAGAATAAATGATGAAGGGTTACACATTTTTGGAATGTGACCAACCAAATATACCTTATGATATATGGGTGATAAATGTTAATATGAGTTTGTGATCCTTTTTCTATTGTTTTGGATTTTTCATCTTTCAGAAGGATTGTAAGGTTATCAAATTTTTGGAATGTTTAAGTTAAGAATCTGATGATGTTTGATAGAATAATGTATTATCTCACCATATATGGAATTATGAATGTTTTATAACATATTAAACATTTTTTTGAGATATATTTAAGAACCTATCATTCTATATGTGGATTGCATGATCTGATAACAATTCAAAAATGAAAAATTCAACTTTATTTCTTTGAATTGGAGATGAAGTAGAAATAGTTCAAGGAATAAACAACGTTGAGATTGTACTGAAATCAAGTAAGTATTTATTATAATATTATTCAAATTTAGGGAAAGGATATTAAAACCAAAAAATCTTATCTTAGTACCTTCTTATCTGATGAATCAAATAGTCACTTAAATCATTTCATATTTATGGATTTCTGGTTGTTGACTATCTCCAAACCTTGTTCTATATCACAATCCAATAGAACATGGTGGTTAGATTTTTCCTCCATATACATGTTTTCACTTCCCACCTATGTTATCCTATATGGAAACCTAGTGATTAATTACTTTGGGAAACCATTATTTTTTTAAATTTCCATTTTAAAAAGAAGTTTAAGATTTTATTTTTACGATGCGAGTTTCTATGAAAAAAAAATCAATTAGTAAAACTTTAATAACCACAAAAAAATTAGAGGGATAAATTAATTTTAATGGGGGTAGAATTTAGCACCCCAATATTTTATGAGATATATTCTTTTTAAATTCCTTGATTTCTTATGTTTTACGCTACACCAAGATTAACTTGTGTTATACACAACACCATATTAGCTTGAAGTATACACAAAACTATTCTTGGATTATGTTACACACAATTTCTAGTTATTTTGATATAATTAATTTCACATAAGACTATGTATAAGTGATAACTAAATATTATAACCTTGTCATTATAATGGCTCATATGAATAGTGTTAACTTCCTTCTAAAAAAACTATTTAAATGAAAATAAGTGAGTTTAGAAAATAATAAAATCACCATTTATGTATTTTATTAGTGAAATATATATGTAATATATTCAATGTAATGTTTTTAATCTGTATTATATGTTTTCTATATATTTTATAAGAACAAATTATTATTTTCAAATAGAAGAAGTGATTTTCAAAAAAATACAGTTTTACTGCCTTTTGATGGAGAACTCTTTTTATATCTAGTTTTTGAAAATTTTATAAGTTCTATTTGACATAATACAGTTTTTCTATGAATAAGGACATCAAAATTTACCTTCATTGAAATTTTGGTAATTTTTTGATGAAATTCATATTTTAATGAATAGTGAAAATACTGCATTTAAATTCAAAATTACCTTTTAATCTAATTTATTTATATAGTTATATTATCTTTTTAATTAGTTTTAAATTCTAATTGGATTATTTTTTTATCATCTAATCCAATTTTTTTCATTTGAAGTAATTTTAAATTTAAATTGGAAATAAACACTATCAATTTTTGCATAGTATTTACTTCTTGAAAACCTGCTTTCTGGTTTTGACAACAGAAATTAATTTTAAATTAATAAATACAACTAATATTTTATTAATTTTAAAAAATGGATTCCATTTTTGGAATTATTGGTTCCAAATTATGTTAATAGGTTACTTTTATTTTTGGATATTATGAATAGTATCTACGATAATTTTTATTTACCACATATAAAGGTATATCAGGTAAATTAAGGTAACAAAAAAATATGATAAAGATAATAAAATTATCCTAACACCTTCCAAAATCCTATTGGATGAATTAATTTTTACCAATATCATATAATGGTATAAATTGAATCATTTAATAGACTTTTTCCCATGAAAGTGGTGTAATTATAATTAAAAAAAGTGACAACATGTCCCTATCTTATCTCTTACAAGTATAATAATTTTAATGTAGTGATACACATGCTAAAACATCAAAAATAAATTGAATCCAGAAATATAATGAAATTATATACATCATGAGAAATTATTTAGAATTTTTAGAGATTAAATAATTACCATTAATGACTACACAATAGTGATTTAGAAATTATTTTATTAATATAAATATCTATTAAATGGTTCTAAAAACATTAAAATAAATATAATATGTACTAATTAATATGATCCATGAATTTTATAAGTGAAAAATAAATTTTAGGAGTGTATTATATAATTTGGATCAAATTTATCTTATGTATGGATTATATTTAAAATCAAATAAATGAATAATGTCAAAATTGACACTATTTATATTTTATAAATATAACATAATATTAAATTATTTAAAAATCACAAAAATATTTAAAAATTACAAATTGAAAATTATAAGTTCTAAAATTTTATAAAGTATCTAATTATTAACAATTCACAAAACATAATTAAATATTTATAACAATTTAATATTTAGAATATTATTATTAAAATTAAAATTAAGTAGATTAAAAAAGGACAACTCAAAATGATATGGTTTTAAATAAAATAAAAACATGTCTAAATTTTATTGTTTCAGATTATTTCAACCCATCCTTATATTATCTACAAAATAATCCACTTTAGAGGCATTTTAATTTAAAAAATAATTTATATTAATTAATTTATTTTGGTATTTCCAACGGTGCCCCTCTCCTCTCTTATAAAAGGGAACATCTATTTATATTTTAATCATATCTTTAAATTACTTTTTCTCGGAAAAAACCTACCCATTTCCTTTACCAACATCCCTCACTTCATCCTAGAGGCCACACATTGGTCAGAAATCCATCTTAAAGATACCTTTTATGCAAATCAAAAAGAGATACTCGAAAAAGGGGTATTTGTTTTATCATATCTTTCAAAATTCGTTTCTTCTTAAACCTCCACTTATTATGTTGTTTCCATAATAAAGTAATAAATCAAGTATATTATACATGATATTATGTTATGTTACAACCTTATACATCCTTATATCCATCCGAGGAATAACAATATCACCATGTGTGTGTACGTACGACTTACTATCTGCACATCGGGGTGTAATTTTTTATTCACAATACTTAATTTGGATGGGTATAATGATGATTATAATGGATTTAAATAATTTATAAAACATGATAATTATATTTTATAATTAATATACCATCCAATTCCATATCATTTAACCATTAAGTGAATGATATCATCGCTCGTGCGTACGTACGACCTACTGTCTGCACGATGTGACACGATTCATTCTACATGATATTCATTAAACCATGATTATATACATGAATGGAATTAATAAATAATATATATATTATAATAATACAGTTCTGTAAATGATATAACTATAACCAAATAAGTGGATCATAATCTTATCTGAAAAAACATGCATTAGAATATAAAGCAATTAATATCTAAATAACAGGTGACAATGAAATGATACTAACAAACAGATGATAATATGATCATATATGATATCATAAAAATGATTATGATTCTAGAATAAGTCTAAAATATTATTTAAATCATTATACAGTATATTTAGATACAAACAAATCATATCATACCTAAGGTAAGGGATACTTTTGCAATCTCATTTTTATCCTAGATTGTTTATACGTAAGTATTTACTGTGGAATATTTATCGTCCACATCCATGTTTCCTAAGTATGTAATATTATCTCTATTATTATATAAAATTTTAAAGTTAATTTTACCCTTTGGTTAATTTTTATTAAACTTTATGAAAGGAATCATTTGTCATTATATGATTTGATGTACTTTTTGACTTTTCTGGAAAAAGTACGAGGAGAAAGTTTTTTAGATTATATGTAATTAATGGATTATTATGATTCCATAAAACCTTATTTACATGACAATTAATTTACAATATTTCAATTTTACTTTCAATAAAGTTATTTTATTTTTAAGTTTCATGTATTTTTTAGAAAATAAAATGTTTTTGAAGAAGAAAAAATATTTTCTTCAAGAATCAATTTCAAGCATTTTATCAAAATTATTTTCCATATAAGATTAATGATATATTTCAATTATAATATTACTATTATTCTTATGGCTGATTATTTTTATGATGTAATTCTATTTATGAAATACAATTGTTTGAAGAATCAATTTCAAGAATTTTATCAAAATTATTTTCCATTTATGATTAAGGATATGTTTCAAGTATAATATCCCTATTATTATTAGGGTTGATTATGTTTATGATGGAATTATATTTATGAAATATAATTGTTTTACATGGCTTAATTTATGATGGAATGATGTTTTGAAAACCCATTTTATTTCATTTGTTATGTTATGATGAATGGTTTATATATTTTTGGAACATGTAAGAATGTTTTCATTACGAGATGGGTGGGACCTGTATCTCTCTCCAATGCATTGGGTAATGATTTATATCTCATGATATAGGCATGACTAGAATGAAAAGTAAATATGGATCATTAATACATGGATATAATGATATGTAAATCTGGTTTAGTAATACAGGTTTGGAATGAAAACTAAATTTTTTTCAGTAATACATGGCTGGAAAGGTAAGTAAAACTGGTTCAGTTTTGGACTTTGTCCACTATGATGGTCTTTGAACAAATGCCTTGGATATTATGGAAATCATATTATTTGATTATTTTTTTGCCACAATTACATGTTTTATGCCAATGAAATTTTATTATGTTTAATGTTCCTTTATGATCGATGTTTTACGTATTTCCAAGGTTTATCTCACGACTTAAGAGTTTGATATTTAAACTTTATGTTCATGTTTTTACATTATTATGTTTATGGTTTGTTTTATGTTCTCAATGTTAAACCTTATTGAGCATTTGAGCTCACCCTATTTATTTTTTTCTTTCCCCTATGATATAAATAATGGTTTTAGGTAGGAAAACTATAGATGAAGATATTTGTGGGATATGTTAAAGATATTTCATGAAGCTAGAATAATGTGTTCCGAGTTTCCAAAGACACTAAAATAATACAATATTTGGGTGTCTATTTGTGAATTATAATAATTATTTCATAAAATAATTGTAATTTCCATGTATTCCAATATTGTGCTATTAGATACATATGGCCCAAAGAGTATTTCTGATCCCCATGGGGTGGTGATAGTCACATGGAATCATACAAGAATAAAGAGGGATTTTTTATCCACAAAATAGTAGAATATAATAAAATACACGTATATATATAAAAAATCCTCATGGTTAAAGTACCATAAGTCAAAAAAGTAATATAGTACCCAATAAGATAGATAAATTTCTAAAAGAAACCACCATTTTAGCCAAAAAAAAGTCTCATAATAGATTTTGAAACAAGTGGACAACTGCTCCACCAGTCACCATCACCACTCTGTGGTATAAATGATTAAGAACATCCACCACCTCCATGTGGTACATTTACCTTTTCCAGAATTGGAATAATAAAATATACAAAATTCTAAAATAAAATATAGTGTATGAGCTATAAATATCATTAGGGTCTCACCATGTCTTCCATAATAGATTCTATAACAATAAATCAATCATTCTTTCAATTTAAATAAAATACTTCATGGAATAGCAGGTCATATTCATATTAAAAAAATCATTCATTCTTTTAAATGGGCAAAAAAATTTCTCAAAATTCTTAAATAGAAATTTTTTATAAAATCATTTATAAAAAGTATTTTTCATGAGTAAAAAATCTCTATAATCAATGTAAGATACAATCAAAAGATAAATAACATAAACCATGGTCATCATCCATGTATTATGTCAGTTTACAGATATAGGATCCTCACGCTTCTCAAATTAGTGATCATGTCTAAACATGTGTGCCCACGTCCCTCATGCTAAATAGAAATAGAACTCATTGATATCCCATTAGGGATAATCTTTCTGAACATGTTTTTTTAAAGTTTTCATCATCAATACATCACTAGGGGATCAAGATCCTATCGTGTTTGTACCAAAAAACACACTAACATTCATGGATCCCATGTTAACAATCAATCAATAAACAATGGGAAAATCATCTCATTTTAAATCAATAATCAATTACAATTCAATTTCCCTATGTTCAGTTTCATTATGCCTTTCCATTTTAAAACCAAAACATGGGGTTTTCATTATTTCATGCCTTTTTCAATTCAAAACCAATCATGGGTTTCCATCATTTTAATTTAAGCCATTTTTCTCAAAAAATCTCAAATCATTTCAAATCGGTGTTTAATAAATCAGTTAAAATTTATTTCAAACAAATCAATCAAATCAAAGTTTCAATTACATAGAAAGTTAAAATGGAAACATAGATCTTTAATCATCAAATAAATTGATCAACACCTATAATGGGATCACTAATGAAAATAGAAGGTTAATAAGTTCAATAAATTAGATCTAGAATCAAGATCTAACAAGACAAGGATTAGATCCATTGAAATAGAGTTTAGATACATACATACATGATGATCTAATACTCTCTAAATAGGAAAGGAAGTAATATTATAATAAACTATATGGGACTAGATTCACTTACTCAGAGGAGATCTATCGAGATCAACCATGATTATATCCCCAAGGTAAAGGGTCTGGAGTGTCCAAAATAGCTTCTTTATATCCTTCAAAGTCCTGTAAGTCATTTAGGGTCAAGTGGGGGTCGACTTGATGTTAAACCAGAATATTTGGTATTTTAAAATTATTTTTTGGATTAATTAAAAACACACACATGGTTATATGGATGGAGAAAATGTTTAGGGGAAACTGTAAACCCCTACTATTTGGGAAACATGGTTTCCCCTGGGTGGAAGCACAGTTTGGGGGATCCATGTGCCAAATATTCATTCCCCCTACCATGAAGTGTATGGTTTTCCATGGGGGTGCATGGTTTGGGAAAATTTTGCACCAACCGTGCACTGCCAAAAAACCTCCAAAATGTCTTGGAAAGACCCCAAAACAAGACCTGACATATAGGACATCAAAATAAGTGTTAAGGAATACCTAAAAGAAGGTAATTATATGTTACATGCACCACTAATAGTTTGTTATTTCAATTTAACCATTTTATTATAAACGATGGAATTTTGAAATGCCTTTAATATAATCTAAATCCTAATCCAATGCATCAAGGTCAAGGCATATAAGTTGTAACGGCCTGAAATTTTGAATAATATTTGTTTCCTAATTTTTTTTATTATTTCATTTTATACTCCAGAAAACTATATCCTTTAATTAATAAAGTGATACCATTGGGTTTCAACTGTTATATTAATGTTGGTCAATATGACCGTTGGAAACTAAACTCTTAACATTACAATTATTGTTTATAAATAAAAGTGATCTTGGATAATTAATACAAAAATAAGAGTTGATGGCCTCATTCAGTAGACTCGGGCCTTATGAATCCCATCTGTCAGAGCATGGGAAGGAGGTAAAATCTCTAGGATTTTCTCTATACCAAGACCGAGCTGAGATTTAACATATAAATCTTGAATAGAATTGCCTAAGGGAGAAGTTCAAGCTAATATAAATCACCACTCAGGAAATGTTTTTCGAGCCTCTCCAAGAATCTATCACCATACCACACCTTACACATAGGTCTTATGAAAGTGTTATAAGGGGCTATGTAACAATCCCTTAGATACTTTTTGTAATCCCTTTGTATAAATAAATTTTTTATTTCTTATTATGGTAAATTTTGGGATTTTAAAATATGCAAATAAATGTAGGATGAATTTAAAGTTTCATATTACTAATGAATTTTGGAAAAAGGGTATTTTAAAATATTAATGTAAACATTAAATAATTAATAATGTGAAATTATTTTCAAGAAATGGTCTTCTACAGTTGTGATCAGTAAGAAAATTAGAGTCCAATAAGATGAACTTTATTTTTTAGTAAATATTAAAGTATGGATAATAACATACCCTTATAAATAGTAATGAATAGTAAATCGGCCAAAAAAATAGAAAATTCACCCATGAATGTATAAATATAATCTAGACATCTTAAAAGTGAAAAAACAATCATAGTATAAGTTTTGTTATTTTTGTATGTTATAAATAATTTATTTACAATTTTATAATTAATTTAATAATTTAAAATTGAAATGTATTTTTATAAAATATAATCATAAATATTTACTTTATTGTTTTATGCTTATATGATTATTTTATGGGACATTGATTACGTTTTCAAGGTATTACAAAATAAGTTATAGTTTTAGAGTTATTTTTTTTGAATAAATAATGATTTTATTTAAAAATTAAATTAAAAATATTTAGAAAATTATTTTCATAAAATGGAGTTCATTTTTGAATTTATAGAATCTATATTAGGTTAGGGTGAATTTATGAGATTTTTATAAAATGTTTTGTTTTTCGTTGAATATTGAAAATACAGTTTTGAGTTTCTGGTGTTTAATGACATCAATAATGATGTAATAATGATTTAATAATTTTGGTCGACTTTTTAATATTAATATATGTTATTATGTGTCCCAAGTTTCCAATACCATGGGCAAATACCATGGTCAAGCCCATGGTTTTTCAAATACCACCGATGAGGTGATCCTTGGAAATTAATTAAATATTCTCTCACTTTACCTATAAATATCAGCCATTCCCGGATTCATTTCATTCCAAAATCCTCCTAAATGAAGTACTAATCTTCTTTAACTATCAAGGAGTCCTCCCAAGTTTCCCTCAATCCTCCCAAGGTCCCAACCTTTAAGCTATCGAAGTTACTCTTCGAGGCAAGGGAACCTTTCACCCTCCTCTTTTAAGTCATGACTTCATTTATGTTATGTATTCTAGTTACCATATTCTTGTGAGGGGGTATGTTTTTATATGTTCTTATTACTATCTATTTCATGTAAAAATGATGAGATACCCTTTACTCTTTTATAAATTTATTTTCTGAATCTTTATGTGACGTCGTTAGGCTGCTGAATTTTTGTAAAAAAATCACATTTTCTATTTTCTTTCGAGTTTCTCTTTCATGTGGTATGTCATTCAATTTTACACACCATGATCTTATTTCCTATTATTTTTTACCTATACTAAAAAACTATTCATTTATTAATTTTATACCCTTTTCCCCTCTCTTTTTATTATTTTCTAAAACCATGTTATATAGCCGTTATGCTGCAGAAATATTGTCTCAAATTTTCTCGCTCTTTCTCTCATGAAATTATCTTGTTTATATATGTGAATACCCAAACCTATTTCGTTTCTATGGGTGTTCATAAATACAAAAACAATGATATATTTGATTCTATAATTGACATACATATTACCCTCACTCCCTTTCCTTGGGTTATAAATGACATAATGATATTTTTTAGCACTTTTATTACATCGCGATTTTGAAATGAAACTCATTTCTTTTATTCTCTTTTGGTTTGTTATGAAATTTTAGATTATTATCTATGTGTCTCACATGAAAGTAAATACATATTAAGGGTTCACCCTGATATTTCTCCAATTCATTGGGTAATTAATTTAATCTCTAGAGATGACAAGTTTCAAGATATCTTGGTGAATAACCTTGGTAATTTTTATGACACCTTGGGGATGAAGCTTGGTGATATGTTCATGAATGTATAAATTAAATGTTTTATCCACATAATAAAGTTATTATTCAAGTTATTTTTATTATTATATGCCTCTACTTCCATTTATCATGTCTTTATGTTTTTTATCAAGTTCTTATTTATTTCACAAGTAAACTGATTCCCTTGTTTTCCTTACTAGGCCTTCTTCTCACCATTCCCTTTGATGTATGTCTCCAAGATATGAGATGAAATAATTGTACACAGGAAGAACTTATGATGAATCCCTACAATTGGATTAGAAGAATGTTTTATGTTCCTGATTTGCAAGAAACTAGACTTTAAAGATCCTCTCTTTGTAAAATGAAATGAAAAGTTGTGTTAAAATGGAGGGATGATATAGTTGGAATCAAAGGATAGTTTAGTTATTTATGGAAATTATGCTATGAAAAATTTAGGAAGAACCCTATAGAAAAGTTTAAATATAATAAAACTTCCTATAATTTTGGTGAGTATTGAGTATGTGGTTTATCAAGAAAATACATCCATTTCTGGATAAGAACAGGTAGAGGTGGCTCTGGCACATATGTACATAGGAGTGAAAACTCCAACAAGGAGTTTTGGTCTTGAACCGAGGTATCCTGGTACACGACAATAGGTCTTTCTACACTCTTGTTTTTGAAACTCATGGGGGGTATGTTTTGTTAATCATAAGCTTTGTATGAATCATTATGAAGGATTTATAGAGAAATGTAATTGTTTAAAGCATGAAGTGTTAAGACATAAAATCCTTTATAGTAAAAAGATTCATAAATGAAAAAATATTCTTACTAAGGTTTTATTCTGTTAGAAAACTGCAGGAAATAGGAGGAACCATGCAAATGGTGACTTCAATAGACCATACATTGATGGCCCTTTGATAAAAGCCAGAATGGAAACTTTCTTGCAAATGATGAACCGACTGACTCAAGTTATGGGAAGTAACTTGAATCAAGCTAAGAGACCTATCTCACAATGAAGGGAAAAACTTTCTGTTGAATCCTTTATGCATCATCGACCACCAAAATTCAGTGGATCTACTGACCCATTGATTTCTAAATAGTGGATTAGCTCCATCGAGAAGATATTTTATGTGCTCCGCTGTTATGAATAAGAGAAGGTTACCTTAGATATTTATCTCTTAGAGGGATAAGATGATCAGTGGTGGGAACAGATTAAAAACACAAGTCCAAGAGTGGAAGTTAAAGCTATGGAGTGGGAAGAGTTCAGTGTGATATTCTTCAACAATTATTTCTATCGATCGATGAGAACAAGAATGGAGAAGGAGTTTCTCAAGCTGAAGTAGAAGGAGAATGAATCTGTGGGAAGCTATGAGATGAACTTCACAAGACTTTCACATTAAACCTATAGCATTTTCATGGATAAAAATGGTAAGGTTGAGAGATTATTTGGTGGACTGAGACCTCATCGTTGGAATAATCTGTCCAACCAATATTATGATAGCTATGAGGAGATCATGCGAAGTGCGATGAAATTCGAACTACAGTTAGGTGAGACGCAATGGTCTCATAAATCTAATGTCAAGAAAAGATCGATGGAGCCAAGATTAGGGAGGATCTTCGATCAGGGAAGAGGAAGAAAAAAAGTACAACTCCCCACGTGTAATAAATGTGGGAAGAAGTATTTGTGGAACTACCTGCTCCGGAGTAGGAAGTCCTATAAGTGTGGAAGAGATGGCCATATCACATGGAATTGTCGTAGTGAGGTGAAGACTCAACTTCACAACACTAACGACATGGGGAAGATGGTGTAGGCCCTACTTGATGTCCAATTCTATAAGTGTAAACATCTTGGACACTTTTCCAATCACTGTGCAAATCTTAGGGCAGTTGAGGGGAATCACCCTCATCCTCAAAAAATGCTAAGGGAGAAAGGTTGTGCTTTTTCTATCACTACAGCTGAAGTTGAAGTGACAAATAATGTGGTGACAGGTACTCTTTTTGTTTTCTAAAATCTATAAAGTAATTTGTTTGATTATGGTTCTACACATTCCTTTATTTCTTCAATGTTTGAAATAAATTTAGAATCAACCCTTGATTTGATAAAAGTAGAGTTATCAGTCAAGACTCCTGGTGGGATTATCCAAGCATCATCAGTGTTTATAAACTCTAGAATTTACTTTAGTGAGCACAATATTATTATAAATATAGTAGTCATTCCCATGTTGGAATTCGACATTATACTAGGGATGTACTGAATCTCAAAATATAATGCTAAGATAAAATGCATAAACAAGGAAATCTTAGTAGTCTTGAATGGAAAACCTACTGTTATCTTACAAGGAGAGATATCTCAACCTGATATTTGTCTAGAATAACCTCTTATATAAATCTTTATGGGTTTGATTAGTGAAGAAGAATAAGGAAATGAGAGTTTTAGGATATAAAATGTCCCCATCATCCAGAAATATGTTGACGTATTTCCTAAGGAGTTACCCGGACCTCCCCTAGAAAAGAGGTAGATTTCTCCATTAAACTAGTTCCTAGATCTCATATGATATCAAAGACCCCATATAGGATGGAAAATGTGGTGCTATAGGAGTTAAAGAAACAACTCCAAGATCTTTTGGAGAAGGGTTTTGTCAGACCGAGTGTATCTCCTTAGGGAGCACCAGTTCTCTTTTTGAAGAAGAAGGATGGATTGATGTGGATATGCATTGATTATAGAGAACTAAACAAGATCAAAATTAAGAACAAATACCCTCTTCCAAAACTTTATGACTTATTTGAGAAACTTTTTGGGGATCAATTCTTCTCTAAGATTGATCTTTGATCTGGTTATCATCAATTGAGAGTGAAGAAAGATTATATTCCAAAAAAACATTCCAATCAAGATATGGGCATTATGAGTTTTTTTATGCCCTTTGGACTGACTAATTCACCTGCTATCTTTATGGATTTTATGAATATAGTCTTTAAGGACTACCTTGATATCTTTGTGGTAGTTTTTATTGATGATATTTTGATATATTCGAAAAGTCACGAGGATCAAGAAGATCATCTAAGGGTTATTTTGAAAACTCTACAGAAGGAGAGGCCTTTTGGGAAGTTCAAAAAATGTGAATTCGGGTTACAACAAGTTTTTTATTAGGGCACATTGTAACCAATGAAGGAATAAAAAATGACCCTATAAAGAAAAAATGTGTAGAGGAGTGGCCTCAACCTACAACAATAACTGAGATACATAGTTTCCTTGGATTAGCGGGATATTATAGTAGTTTTGTGAAAACAAATTCACAAATTTATAATCCATTAAGCACGTTAACTCGAAAAAGGTTCATGTTCATCTGGATAAAGGAGTGCGAGGAATGTTTCCAAGAGATGAAGAAGAGATTGTTTAGTCCATCTATGTTAACTCTACCCTCAAGTGGAGAATGTTTTTTTATTTTTAGTGATGAATCTCTGAAAGGGCTTGGGTGCGTCCTCATGAAAAATGAAAAGGTCATTGCTTATGCTTAATAGTAGTTGAAGACTCATGAGAAGAACTATCCTACGCATGATCTGGAGCTGGCTGCGGTTGTTCTTTCTCTAAATATATAGAGGCACTATATTTATGGGGAGAAATGTGATATATACACAGACCATCAACGTTTGAAGTATATTTTTCACAAAAAAATAATTGAACATTTGACAAATGAGATGGTTTGAACTTCTTAAAGACTATGATTGTTCAATTCATTATCATCCCAGAAGAGAAAAAAAAGTTACTTATGCATTAAGTAGGAAAGACCCAGTTTTTATTTCCATGATGAGGATTCAAATAAGTTCTTTGATCAATGACCTAGTAAATCTAGACATAGGAATTATAAGGGAAGGGACATCATCAACCCCAACCCAAATGATTTCTCAACCTTAATTACTATAAAAGATCAAGAAAGCTCAGAAAGTAGATCCTTTGTTATAGTAAAAGTTTGAGGCTGTGAAAGATGGGAAGTTTCTTAAGTTCAATATTGATCAAGAAGGTGTACTGAAATTTTGTGCAAGACTATGTATTCCATCTATTCTAGAAATAAAGAAGGAGATGATGGATGAATCTCATAGCTCTACTTTTTCTATACATCCTGGAAGCTCAAAAATGAATAGGGACCTTTGTGATCATTATTGGTGGGATAATATGAAAAGGGATATTGCTGATTGCACTTCAAGGTGCCTCGTTTTTCAGAAAGT
Source organism: Viscum album (assembly GCA_963277665.1). Lineage (NCBI taxonomy): Eukaryota > Viridiplantae > Streptophyta > Magnoliopsida > Santalales > Viscaceae > Viscum > Viscum album. The sequence goes on from OY728142.1 coordinate 461,567,739, forward strand.
TAAGGTAGAGCGACAACTTCATAAAGGGGTATTGCAACCACTACCCATACTAGCATGGAAGTGAGACAATATCACTGTGGACTATTTCACTGGTCTCCCGAGAACTTCCAAAGGAAACAACATGATATGGGTTAATGTGGACTATCCCACCAAGGATTCCCATTTTATATCTATTTGAGATGATTTATCTCTTGATCAACTTTCCAGGATTTACATGAAGGAAGTGGTAAGGCTGTATAAAGCTCCACTTTCTATCGTATCTGATCGTGATCCAAGGTTCACATCAAAATTCTCGAGAAGTCTTCAACATGCTCTGAGTATTGAATTAAATTTCAGTACGACCTATCACCCCCAAACTGATGGACAATCTAAAAGGACTATTCAAATACTTGAGGAAATTCTAAGAACATGCACAATGGAATTTAAGGGTGGATAAGATCAAAATCTCCCTTTAGTTGAGTTCTCTTATAACAATAGCTTCCACTTGAGCATTAAAATGGAACCCTATGAATATTTAAATGGTAAGCAATGTAGAACTCCTACTTTTTGGCATGATGATGGTCATAGAAAGCTTCTTGGGCCTGATCTTGTGCCAGAGATGAAAGAAAAGATCCATGCCATCCAGCAACACATTAAGGCTGCTCAGAGTTGGAAAAAGAGATATGCTGAAAACTGTTGAAGGGACATGGAGTTTGATGTCAGTGATAATTTATTCCTTTGAATTTCACATTGAAAGAGAGTCACGAGGTTTAGGAATGAAGGAAAACTTAAACCAAGGTACAGTGGCCCTTATGAAATCCTTGATCGTGTAGGATCAGTGGCCTATCGGCTTTCACTTCCTCCAAATATAGCATTAGTTCATGATTTCTTGCACATATACCTCTTGATGAAGTACATACCTAACCCTTCACATGAACTAAATCCAGAGGTGGTACAATTGGAACATAAACTCTCTTATGAGGAGCAGTCAGTGGAGATCCTGGATCGTAGAGACAAGGTTCTACACAACAATAATACCCACCTTGTTAAGGTGCTGTGGAGGAACCACAAATGTGAAGAAGCCACGTGAGAACCAGAGGAGTCTATGAGGTAGAAGTATCCACACCTTTTCTCTTCTGAGGGTATGAGTTAAAATTTCGGTGATGAATTTTTTTAAGAGGGAAGAATGTAACGACACAAACTTTGGAATAATATTTGTTTCTTAAATTTGTGTGTTATTTCATTTTATACTCCAAAAAACTATATCCTTTAATTAACAAAGTGATACTGTTGGGTTTCGAGTGTTATGTGACCATTGGCCAATATGACCGTTGGAAACAAAAATCTTAACGTTACAATTATTATTTATAAATACAAGTGATCTTGGATAATTAATACAGAAAGAAGAGTCGATGGCCTAATTGAGTAGACTCGGGTTGTATGAAGCCCATTTGTCAGAGCATGGGAAGGAGGTAACATCTCTGGGCTTTTCTCTGGACCAAGCCCAAGTTGAGCTTCAACATGTGAAGCTTGAACAGAATTTCCTAAGGGAGAAAATCAAGCTGATAAAAATCACCACTCGGGCAATGTTGTCCGATCTGCCCCAATATTATATCACCATAGCACACCATACACTTAGTTCCCATGAAGATGTTATAGGGGGCTATATAAGAAGGTCTTAGATACTTTTTTGTAATCCCTTGGTATAAATAAAATTTTTATTTCAAATTATGGTAAAATTTGTGATTTTCAAATATCCAGATAAATATAGGATGAATTTAAAGTTCCATATTACTAATGATTTTTTTGAAAAGAAGGTTATTTTAAAATATTAATGTAAACATTAAATAATTAATAATGTGAAATTATTTTCAAAAAATGGTCTTCTACAGTTGTGATCAGTAAGAAAACTGGAGTCTAATAAGATAAACTTGATTTTTTCTAGAAAATAGTAAAGTAAGAATAGTAACATACCCTTATGAATTGTAATGAATAGTAAGTTGACCAAAAAAATAAAAACTTCACCCATGAATGTATAAATACAATTTAGACATCTTAAAATTGAAAATAATGATCATAGTATAAGTTTTTTTATTTTTTTAAGTCAAAAATACTTTATTTTCAATTTTATAATTAATTTAATAATTTAAAATGGAAATGTCTTTTCATAAAATATAATAATAAATTTTTACATTATTTTCTTATGGTAATACAATAATTTTATGGGACCTGGATTACTTTTTCAAGGTATTACAAAAAAGTTATAGTTTTAGAGTTTTTTTAATAAATAATGATTTTATATAAAAATTAAATTAAAAATATTTAGAAATTTTTTTTTCATAAAATGGATTTCATTTTTGAATTTAGAGCATCAATATTAGGTTAGAGGAAATTTATGAGATTTTTATAAAAAGTTTTGTTTTTTAGTGAATAGTGAAAATACAGTTTGGAGTTTCACGTGTTTAATGACATAAATAATGATTTAATAATGATGTAATAATTCTGGTCGACTTGTGAATCATATGATATTCTATGAGGTGTCCCATGTGCCCAATACTATGAGAAAATACCATGGAAAAGCCCATGGTTTTTCAAATAACACTGATTAGTTGTCCCTTGGAAATTAATTAAATATTCCCTCACTTTTCCTATAAATACCAAGCCATTCCTTCATTAATTTCATTCCAAAATCCTCCTCAATTAACTTCAAGTATTTTTACCTCACAAGGAGTCCTCCCAAGGTTCTCTCATTCCCCACATGGTTCCAACCTTCAAGCTTTCGAAATTACTCTTCAAGGTAAGAGAACCTTTCACCCTCCTCTTTTAAGTCATGACATTCTTTATGTTATGTAATCTAATTACCATATTCTTATGATAGGATAAGTTTTTATATGTTCTTATTACTGATCATTTCATGTAAAAATTATGATAGACCCTTTATTCTATCATCAATTTATTTTCTGAATCTTTAAGTGACGCTGTTAGGCTGTCGAATTTTCGTAAAAGATATCAGATTTTCTCTTTTCTTTCAAGTTCCCTTTTCATGTGGTATGTCATTAAAATATAAACACCATGATTTTATTTATTTTTATTCATTAACTATACTGAAAAATTATTAATTTATTGATGGGATACTCATGTCCCCTCTATTTTTATTATTTTCTAAAACCATGTTATATAGTCATTTTGCTGCAGAAATATCTTCTCAAAATTTCACTCTCTTTCTATCATGAAATTCTCTTGTTTATTTATTTGAATACCCAAAAAAACTTTCGTTTATATGGGTGTTAATAAATAAAAAAATGATATATTTTATTCTGGAATTGACATACATATAACCCCCACTCCATTTCCATGGGTTATAAATGACCTACTGATCTTATTTTTTAGCACTTTTAAAACATCACGATTTTGAAATGAAACCCATTTCATTTATTCTGTTTGGGTTATTTATGAAATGTTTGATTATTATATTTGTGTCTCACATGAATGTAAATACATATTAATGGTGCTCCCTGATATCTCTCCAATACATTAGGTAAAAAATTTAATCTCTAGAGATGACAAGTTTCATGATATCTTAGTAAATAACATTGGAAATTTTTATGACACCTTGGGGATGAACCTTGATGATATGCTCATGAATGTATAAATTAAATGTTGTTTCCACACAATAAATTTATGATTCATGTTCTTTTTATTATTATATTCCTCTACTTCTATTGATCATATCTTTATGTTTTTTTGTCAAGTTCTTATTGATTTCACAAGTAAACGGATTCCCCTTGCTTTCCTTACTGGGCCTTCTACTCACCATTTCCTTTGATGTATGTCTCCCGGTTATGAGATAAAATAATTGTACTTATGAATAACTTATGATTAATACCTAAAAGTAGATTAGAATAATGTTTTATATTTTCATGTTATATTTTTCTGATTTCTGAGACACTAGACTTTAAAGATCCTCTATTTTTAAATTGTAATGAAAAGTTATGCTAAAAAGGTGGGATGATATATAAGTGATGTTTCTAAAGGAGTCATTCAATTTGATGTGTATAACATCTTAATATTAAAGTTGATGCACAATGAATATTTTAAATTGGGGAATTATGTTCTAAATATTTAGTTTCATATATAAAGGGAAACACTCGGATAATTCGGTGTGTGACATAATAAAGTATTCTATATATAAATAAAACATTAAGGTCAAAGATATATACCACCTACATTTTACCAATGTAGTTACACTAATCCATTATTGGCCTTTAACGTGATCCAAATTAAGAGATAGACATTGTGAATTCCTCAAGTTAATCACTCTAAGATATCAAGTCCTATATTTTCCGGACACAATGCATAAATCAAATTCACATCTTGTATTGAGTACATGATGTCAATTTCTCACTATAGTTTTTTCCAACAACATGGGATTCCCATTCTTCCTCTGCTATTCAATCAAAACCCTGGATAATTCCACTAAAAATAACCCACATCTGAAATGAACAATTTTTTAAATCAAAACCCTCAGAACCTCACTCGGATTCCCAAAATTCAAAAAGATCTATTCTTCAAACAAATATTTCAAATTCCCCTAGAAAAATTTTCAAATTTAAAATCATAGGGAATTCAAAAATCCCTACCTTAGAACCTTTCATTCCCAATAATCCTTGGCGAAAACAAAAAAACATCCTCTGACCTTCCTGTATTATGAAATTTTTTCTGAAAATTTCATGTTTCATTTTAAGCACCCAACACACTTAGTAGGATCGCCATTAATAATATAGTATATCATCCATTAAAACACAAGAAAACAATTGTATAAAAAATACATCTTCAAGAAATGCTTACTCTACCCATCTAACCCAATACATAATCACATAATTATCACTTTAATCAACCAAACCATGGTGCCTTACATCATTGGTTCCAACTTGAGTGGAAAATTCTGAGCTATGGTACTTCCACCATTAGAATTTCCTACATAATCATGACGTTTTTATTCTAAAAACTCTCCAAGTATGACTTTCAACTAGTTGAATAGTTATTTTCCAATCGACCAAAATTATCCTGGTCGCACCAAATTTCTCAAGAAAATCCAAGGATGACCTTTCAATGAAATTGATTCATCATGATGAAATACCTAATTTGGTTCCTCACTGACCACATCCAGTGAATAAAAGGGAAAAAAAGTCATGCCACTACAGGCCGACTATCTTGAAAACAATATGCTTTAGCAGTCAATGCATGAAAACTATACCTAATACCTTTTATCCAAAGCACTCAATCTTGATTTGATCATACTCAATGAAGCCCAAAACTATATTTCAATGACATCACCAGCCCAACCTTCCTTTTATATTTTCAATCCTTTGTATGAACATAGGTGTATACCTGATCCAACACACTTCAATTGACACATTCCATTTAAAATCAACCGATCCCAACTATAATTATAGGGTAAAATCGGAATAAACTACTTGGTACAAGGATCTCATAAAAGGTAGTTAATTCATAAGAGTTTAAAATTGATATGTTGGTACATAGTTGAGTCATCTACATATCAATAACATTGACTGATCATAATGATGGTATCTCACTTGGAGACTAAGTCAGAGAGTTAGCAACTATCCATGAGTTTGTCTAAGGAATTCCTAATTTGGAACCCAAGTATCACGTAGGACTACCCATGCCTTTATAATGAGTCATGGTTCCATAGCAAAACTTCTAAATAATATATTTATTTAGAATACCAGGTGGTTAATTCACTTCGGTATATAACATACGATCTCTTACTATACCGTGAATGAAGTTAAGATAGGTAACATGATTGACATTAAGATAAGATTACAACAAGAGGATTCCAAATATTTTAAATAAAACATGAGAGACTAAAATTCTATCCAATACTTAGTTCTCAGTATGGTTTCCAAAAAACCATATCCATATGATGATAAATAGAATAGTCAAACCACTACTGGATGACTTCCTTTAAAGGAGTTAGGCTGTAATTTCCAATGCATCCTCAATAATTGAATACGATGATTTTACTATATGTGGTGTATCGTTCTCATTCAAAAACAACCACAAAATTACATACCCAATTAACATTTTTTTCAATTTTTGTATACACCGCCAACTGTATCATCGTCATGATGCCTCTCAAGAACTGATATATTCCGAAACTCATCAACCTCAAGGGAATATAAAGCAAAGAATACCATTTCCAAATGGTCCATTCATGATTTCACTCCCCCTACTTGGTAGGAAATTATGAACATTCCTGATGTGATGCTCCCTACCTTAGGAGTGTCCTTATCATCGCATTACTAAGAATGAGAACTCATCCCGCAACACACGCTCCATCAACCACTAAATGCTGTTTTTGGATGTGGCCAACATGCTTTTACCCAGAACCCATTCAAAAAGATAAGGAAACTATCCACATAAAGTGAAATAGAATATATTTAAATTAGACTTATGCATGAAACTCCTCCAAAGTTATGTCCTTGTGTGCCATAACATCAGGCGTAAAAGGCAAACCAACCTGACATGAAGTGATACAACACCCGATCCTTTTATAACATCATCCCAGACATTAATTGGGGTAAGATTTATCTTCATTTCTCATTTCACTCTATCTTGGATATGAAATGTGACCAAACACAACCTCTTAAGGACTTAACAATTTCCACTAAACTAATATGGTTTATTGAACCATTTTTATCAACTCTACAAGTTCCTCATGTATTGACACATACTGCCCTAAGATTTTATAATCTCAATGTCACATGCTTTGAAAATATCCATATGCCTTCCCATCATATGAATACTAGTATATGATGGTTCATATGAAATATTTATCCCATAATGTTATTATCCCATATGACTATTAATCTGGTTGACGAATTACCAAGTCATCCATCACTGAATAAGAAGAAAGGTTATACAACCCAGTAAGTAGCTAACCATGACCTAGGCACATATAACTTGATAAACTATAGTATTACCTGATTAAAAACTCCCCAAAAGAGGTCAAATCATAACATGAACACCCATTCAACCAAGGTATTATTTTATAACTAAGAATCATACTCAGAAAAAATTACACCTGAATGATACCTCACGTTAGAAACTTACAACAATAATTTATCAAGGTTTTAATGCTATGAGGGAACTACCAACATCGGGCTATCCCCTTACAATATATAAAGTGTCAAACCTATAGCTAGTTTAAGATAAAGAGGTCTCTAGGATCTTCCACATATCATTTGTACTCAAATAATTAAAGAATAATCCTATAAGAAACAATCACATTCTCACTATAAGGAAACTATAAAAAAACGTAAAAATTAACCCTTACATTAGGGTTGATCTTTAAAGACCATAAAAATCTTTTGAATCACTTTAACTGATTCAAATTTCATAACATCAAGTACTCATTATAAGGAACAAATTATTGGTAATTTATCTAGATAACACCATAAGGAAATATAGGTATGTTTTATCAAACTTCCATTTTAAAAAATATTTATTTAACAAACATCTTTTCATATTTTGTCATTTTATCACATAAATTCCTTTTACACATTGTATTAATCAATATGGTTATCACAATTGGGCTTAGTTAAAAGAAATTTTTATTCCAATATATAGATGAAAACTCCATTTATGTTTTAATTGAAATTTTAATTAACTAACACCACATATAAGTACAACTCAAAAATAACATAATGGGTTTTTATTAATTAAAGGGGATCAATTCAGTATGATTCCACCATAAATTTATTTTTAACCCATATAATTAGATATGGACACTTTAAATAACCATCCCTACATAGAATGAATGTACCCCCATGGAGTTTAGTATTAAGGAATATCAAAGTAAGGGTGACCTACAAGGGACCCATCAATTATTTCAGGATTCAATTACACATTAAGTGGATTTATCTCTAAAGAAAAAATCACCATGAATAACCTACTTTGGTTGAGTCAAATATATCTAAAAAATAACATTCCCCCATCGACCTACTTGGGTCTATTTGTGCAATTAGTAATTTTTCATTCAGGTCATCATGCCCAAGTGATAGAGTTATATGTCTTTATATAGCCAAACATTTGAGAAAAGAATTAAAATTTTAGCATACATATATATGCACCATGGTTCTGTTAGATGAATTACCATTCCATGTTATAAATGTACTTTCCCTTATAAATTATGATGGAAATTCATATAACTATAACCGTGTTTTATATTTTACATATAAATATAATTAGTATGTATGTAATTGTTCAATTATATGGGATACCCTTCCAAATTTACAAGGTTCCAGACACATTATAAATTTTTATTGGTCCCACATTTAATCACAACCATAAATTTTTCAACCCATTTGAAAATATGTATATGGATCAAACATTTCCAAATTGGTAGGTTAAATATAATTCCAAAATAAATCTTTGTAGGGAAACACTACTCAAGTTGATGCATACATTTTATTTAATCAACCAAATATTGAAATTATAATAAGTAATTCCATCAAAAGCAGTAAATACAAGAAAAAATGGGAATAATCATGGTAATCTACTGCATAAGAAAGAAACCATAGAATCATGGTATAAAAATCAAGGAACATATCATAATATTATACAGTCTAGGTATACAACCTAAATGGAATAACATATTCATAGAATTTGAATATCTACATAGATATAATGATGCATGTACCAATACTTCTTTTCCATATCGGACTAAGGGTTAAATAACATAATCTAATAAATCAAAGATAAAAAAAAGTACACCATTAACTTAGGGTGAAATCATAATTAAATTTAACAATGAATAATATATACAACCGTTCCATCATACAACAGTTAGTATTTTCCTCATGTGTGGGTTGATCACTCCCAAACACGAATATTTTCCAAGATCCAACACATTCATAGTTTCTTTTATACCAAACGTAAATAGTAAAATGAAAGAAAAAGAAACCTTTGACACCACTTTTTAACATTCGGGACCATGATCCACTAAAATGGTTCCTTGATCTAGTTGATCACATGTCCCCAAGAATGCATCTCTATATGCTAGGGGTTTCCGACTAGCAGTGAGGGTCTGATAATGGTACAGTGGGGAGACTATACCCTCATGATCAGAGTAATACAATAGTATAAGAGATATTGAAACAATAAAAAGTGGAAGAATTATAAATATAGAATAGTGGAAGATAATAATGATTACTAAGAATGTGGTCATCTCCCAATACCCAACTATCCATGCATGTATGGACAAGGCTACCTAACTAAAGTAGTAAACATTTTGTAGGAGATATATTCATTAAATATGTAAATAATAAATAAAATTCCCTTAAGATACCTCTCATAGTATCACAATCACAAAATTGATCCTCTAATCCAATACTATATCATAACTTAGAAGGATAATGGAAAGAAAGCATGATCTATGAATCAAAACCTATAATCATTAGGTTTGTTTGGGTACCCTAGTGAAATGGAAGCCTGAAATGGGTGTGAGATATACTCTGTAGGACACAACCAATGGTGTATAAAGCTATAAAATATGTGAATATAAAATACAAGAGTGCATAGGTATATCAATAAATATATAAAAAATAAAATTAAATAGCTGGCCCCAGTTTCCTCAATGAAATTTGGAGGGCCACACATGCTTTTTCCTAATTCAGAATGTCTTTGAAAAAGTAATCTTATGTACACATATATATGATATATATATATATATGTTGTGATGTCTATATCCATATATATGTATACTACTATAATCATGGACTTGAGATATAATTCAAGAATCTATGGGTAATAGTATGAATCTCACAGTGTCAGGGGACGTCATTCCCACATATCATAATTAGTTAGGGACTCTATTCCTAAGTATCAAATGTATATGGGATTATATGAATGAGTATCATAATTAGAAGGGAATTCATGCTTGATTATAAAAAATAAAAGGGAATCCTTGCTCAATTATCACAATTAAAAGGGACGCCACTCCTGGGTATCAAATGTATAAGGGAATCCATTCCCAATTATCTCAAATATAAGGGATTACATGCCCGAGTATCACAAATAGAAGGGAATCCATGGATGAGTATCACAAATATAATGGAATCCATGACCAAGTATCACATATATATGGGAATCCATGAATGAGTATCATAAATAGAATGTATTTCCTACTTGAGTGTCACACATATATATATAAATGGTTTATATTTTAAATAAGGAATATAATCCCAATCATCTAATCAAGGGATTTTGTATGTAATTTCCAAAATTCAAATAAAGAAGTTCATATAAATATATGTAATAAATAATTCTTAAATATTGAATATATATAACCTATGATCCCATCGAAGGCATATATAATTCATTTAATCATTCAAATTTAATTAATACGGAAGTCCATGTTAGTAACCATGACATATCATAATTCATAAAAGTGTAATACGGTATCCTTATGTAAAATCATGCCATGATACATATCTATAGTAAAGGTTTAACAAGTTTGATGAGTCAAAATTTACACTTCACTAAGAGGTCCATTTTATATTGTCTTAATCATAATATAATTTATGTTCAAAAGCTATGTGTGTCACCTAAACCACTCATGGTTTATTATTCCCATTAACCATTTTATTCAAATGGAGTCATGTTCAACATGACTCTAAGATGATATTAATTTAAATTTGATGTATGATATTAAATAAATATGAGAGACACATGAAAAATGGTGGTTTGGGTTTAGGTGGATAACCTCTAATGGTTCACTTTGATGCAGAATTACTATTTCAATGTAGGGCATTAGGTTCCACATATTTTGTTTCAGAAATAAAAAAAACATGAAGAATCCAATATGAAAAAAATGATCTATTTCATAAATAAATGAATCCTTAGGGGTAAATATATCAACCACCTGCCTTAAACCAAAGGAAATCTACTTGTTTGTTATCACTCTTTAACTTAAACCGAATAGAGGGAAATCAGAAGATTTGACAAACACCTGAGTGGCTTCCAACGCATCAAATAAAACATGAATTGGGAATTGAGTGGAGGAGATCCATGAAACCTAAGATGGGGTTGGGTGTTCCAATGATAACCTATTTTACTTTATTCTCATCAAGAAATAAGGTGATAATCCCCTGCATCACTTTTTTTTTAAAAAAAAGGCATTCTGTAGGATTCACATCATGTATCTGTTACACGACATGAACTAAATTCACAATGTGTAATGGGTACATGTCATGAACTAGATGGGGCAATAAACCTAGTATTATATGTCCTATATTAACTATCCCAAACTTATGAAATGAATTCATGTCGTGTATTGAATATAAAACATGAATTTCTCACTGTAGTTGTTTTTAGTAGAATAACATACTCGTTCTTCCTCTGGTGTTCGCTTGAAACCCTAGAGAATTCCATTGAAACATAAAACACATATAAAAATATAATTTTAGTACTTTGAAACCCCCATAACCTCACTTTGATCCCCAAAATTCAAAATGATCCATATATCAATAAAGATACCAAATTCCCTTAGAAAATTTCACATGGTCGAGATACGAGATGTTACAAATGACAATATATTTGTGGAATATAGATTATTCTCCTTTTTTTTATTCCCATTATATACTATCCTTTTATTTATTATTTATAAACCTATTTACTCTTATATTAATACATTATCAATCCCACTTTTATAAATAATTATTTATTTGGATTCTCTGAGAATTTATCAAAAATATTGACTGAATATTATTCTCATTTTCTCACTTAAAAATATATTCTAATGGAATTTAAATGGAATGGAACCAATATTAAATACCTTATGTAATATTACACACTAATAAGAACTTTTCTCTAAGGAAAAATATCATATAATTTCGATTTCACTCCCAGATCACCAGAGGTGGAAGACTATCATCATGGGTCTAAGATACTGTTTGGTGAGAAATTATCCCAAAAATGTTACATCAAATAAAATACACTAATAATAAGCATAACAACATAAATTAATAATGTAATATAGTAACAAAAAATCTATAAGATCAAAATAATATCCCTACATGCTCAAAAATTTCATTCAGTCAAATAGAATTGAAATACATGAAATACAATACAAAATGGAAACCAAGAATTAAATAACTCAAATAAATAAGTAATAATATCCCACACGACATGACTATTAAATCCCATTTTATATTCCCATATGTTTATCTAGACACCATTACCCATATAGATAGACCTCTTCCGATAAAATAGAATATCATTCACATAATCTGTATGCACGTGAGGTGTATACATATAGTAAGTGGGAATAAAGTCCTTAGTAGAAACCATTATAACCCCTTCTAACTCAAGGAGTTGGTATATGAATATATATATATATATATATATAATATTTTTTCATGAAATTATTCAATTACTATAAATCTTAGTAGTGATATAAAATAGTATGTTTAACAAATTATCCCAAACGAGTCATACCATCTTCATCCAATTCTAGCACTCGAGGAATATGAATCACGGTCATAGAAAATCATGAAACTATGGCCTCACACAAGGATAACTATGAACAAGGAACCATCTCATTCGGCCACTCATGGCCTATAGAATCATGTACATACCACCCTTTAAGGTCTTCTATGTTATATCCTAGAAATTTATATATCTTTCCCTTTGGGGAAAACTATTCCCTAACATGTCGTAACATATATCAATCCCTTTAAGGATAACTATACCAAACTATAAAATATCATATATCCATCCACTCTGGTACTACTATTCCATATTGTGGTATATCATATCTAATTCCACTATAGGCCACCTGCATGTGATTGTTATCTTTGAACAATAAATCAAAACATGGTTAGTGATAAGAATCCTCACATCATTTAAATAACAACATAACATATCAATTACATCCCATAACAACTCAAATTTTCATTCTATTCCCCCGAAATAACATACATAATTAATACTTATATATAATTCTATTTCCAATAATGAAGATCATAATTATAATAAGTAAATTCCCATTAAATTCCCCAAAAAACGTCTTAATATATCATATTTTAGGTTAAGGTTCTTTACCTATCCTATTACTGGTTAATCACCTATTTTAACTATTATATGTTTTATTTTTAGCCTCATACTCAGATATTCACCAAGTGGTTTACAATTAAAAAAACCCAATTATAACTCATTGCTACACATTCTGTCATATTGTTCCGTAGAAAATCGTTTCATTTTTAATTAAACACGACATTCATTTTAGACACATATTCTAGCATTTATCTCATTAACACTAAGCATATAAATAATCAATTTATCTATCTCAAGCATCAATACAATATCACAAGCACACTAAAAACTTTTCCAAATATAATCATTCTTTCAAAATAGTAAAAGATTATTTTTATCATTATACAAACCACCAAAATAGCTCAATCACTCTGAAAAACCTCCCAATCACGATTTTTTTCTCAAGGTGAGCTATACATAATTACCCAACATAACTCCCCATTTACACATCTGTAAAAAAACATTATATTAATAATACCACTCATTAAACCTACAAAAAAGGGACATACTATTATGAAAACATAAAAAATCTATAAATTAATTTCAGGAATTCATTAAGTTTCTTTTGACACTAATTAAACCAATAATCCCAATATTTATTAATTTATATCCTTTTTTAATCATTTTTAATCATTTAAATTTTATCCATTTAATATACACATACCTTTTTGGTCATTCCCTTACCAATTTAACTTTTTTCACCATGTATATCCTCAACTACATCCCCAATAAAATAATTTAGGGTTACGATTATCATCAAATAAATCAAATTTAATTCACCTCTTAATAACTATTTCAATTTCCAATCCAAGATATGAATAGAATAATTTAATCAAAAATATGTCTAAAATTTAATTTATAAACACATTTCATGTAAATGGGAAAGAAAAAGATCACATACCTTTATGATTTCAAGAAATCCACTCAAGGAATCAACCTATAACTATTTTAAAAACACCAGTGTTTTAGAATACAGTGAACATGAAGCAACAAAATGAGAATTAGAAACACATATAAATATAAACCTCTCTACCTTTTCTCAAAAAGGTATAATTCAAGAATCACTTATCAAGATAAATACAATGAACCAATCTAATCTCAAAGTCGAGCTCAATCAAATCTAGAATCAAAGATTGAAGTTAGGGATGGAAGAGAGGGGTTAATTATCTAAAACTCTATCAAATATCAACTAAATGATCCCTAAATCAAAGGTATATTGAGATAAGAAACAATACTCATGACCATGGAAATAAAATTCTACCAGCATTAAAAAATGGCCCGGATCTCATAGGGAACCCAACCACACCATATTGGCCTCCCAGTAGATCTCTGGACACCCAATACATGTCCACTATCCACCTAGTGGTTGGTCCTATGGAACTATACCACTGGTCCTTAAAATGGTACCTAATACTCCTCCATCAGGTACTCGATAAACTCTCTTAGTCTATTCCAATAGGATCCACCTATAACTCCTCCTGCATTTAGACTTATTTACTACAACTCTTAGAACAATATAAAAAAGAGTCCCAAAACTATAATGAAGACTAATTATTAAATAAATGACATACCAAAATAAATAGGGTTGTTACAAACTCTCTTCCATTGGGATTTCCATCTAAGATAACCATTTTCATTCCCTCTAGTAAATTACTCTACCACTAAGAACTCAATTTGTTTCCCACACACAAACCAAAACATGGAAAATATTTACACAACTTTGAGGTTAACACATGAGGCTCTGCATCGTAATAATCTTTATATATTAAAGAATAATGAATCACAACCACTAGTATCATAACTGATAAATATTAGTTCCTTAAGTAACCATTCCATACTCAAGGATAAAAACCCCAACATTCAATGATACTATTGAATACTCCTACCAACCCATGAAACACAGTTTATACCTAGTCATTGTTAAGGTCTTGAAAAAAACTTCCCAAACCCATGATTCCTTCACCATATCTCATATTTACCACTTCTCTATAATCCTTTGATTGGATACATAAAATTAAATTTACACATTAATACACCAAATGATACATTAAAATTGGTTAAATAATTCATTTTCATTCCTTTTTATCGAATCCAATTTAATCCCAGATTTGTTTTTACCCCTAAAAACACAACACATCACATATAAAGATCACAATGAAATAAATAAATCACCCAATTTGAAATCACTAAACCATTAAAATAATTAATTTTATTTTATTTAATAAGAAATTATTATTAGGAACATAACAATTGAATGCTTATAATATAAATATAAAGAACCCATTCACCATTTAATACCCTATTTTCACCAAAGTTCCCAATCCACCATAACTCCCTTTAATTTCTAGGCTCCCACATATTATACCAACATTAAACATACCTTCATAAAAAACCCATATTTTAATTCTATTTGAACGTATAACCAATTTCATCTGAAATAAGTGCATCATAATTATTTAAAATTTTAATCATACATTAATAATTCAATGGTTACCTCATAGCCTAACTCATGCTCATCTCCTTCAAAAAAATATGGAAATAATATTTCATAAAATAACACAAAAAAATCTATTTATTAACTAATTACTAATGTATGTAAAAATACTTATCATTTTAGCATTAATTATTTGATTAAATAACCTTGTTATTACAAGATTTATGTTATCCTTCAATATACCTTCATCCTCATAACAATAAAAATAGTTATATTTCACAATATCTAACCTCAATTACCATTCCCAAGGTATAAATTTCTTGAATAAAACTTTTTAATTTCTACCAATTGATATGAAACACAATAATCATTTTCCATTAGACATATCCCCAATAATAAATACTAAATATATATCACTTAACATGTGAAATGATCAAAAATACTACAAACTCTTTTTTAAAGAAACATACACTCCAGTTCACTTAAAATTTTTTTACTAACCCCCTTAATATAATGTTTGACATTACATATATGATTCATCAAGACACACATAAAATTATTAGGTATCTTTAGTACACCTTGATGAAATATAAGTTAGTAAACCCCTAATTCTGGTATCTAACATAATATATTTTTCCTTTAAACCCATTATTAAATCACTGTTAAGGACCGATTAAATATCTGCCTTCTCTCTCATAGTTTTATTCATGGTTTAATTACTTTAACCCATTCCAATCAATAATAATTATTAAAATTACAACAACCCATAAAATGTTTACTCACCCTTAAAAATATTATTCATCATGGAAGTTACCTCATACATGATAACACAAAACATATTAGTTCAAAAAAAATATTTTGAATCAATGATGAACAACTTACCACAAAACAATATTTTATTTCTTTAAACATTAAATTTAATCTCCATAAACATATTTTAGTTTCACCAATTCAATAATTAATGCATCAAATAATACCAATTTTCATTTAAAATGACTATAATAAATATTAAATACCTTTTATTAAGAGATTTTTTTAGATCCATTCTTAAACCACATAGGACATTTCATTTCAACATACCTTCCAATAACATAATAACATAAACATAGTCCAACATCATGATTACATCCTAATCATTATCTTTATTTATTTTTAATTTACCACTTCTCAATAATCATAACATCATAAGTGTTCTTTCAAAATAATCACAAAAAATCATAACACTCAATATACTTATCATAAATTTATTAAATTTAATTATATATACTCATTATATAATAATAGAACTTAGTAATAGACTAAATTCAATTCCTATAATTCCATTATTGCTTGTTCCTTACAATAATTAAACAAGATCAAAAACATTTACCATGTTGAAATAAATCACTTACTTTCAACATGATTTTTAAGTAGACAACCATATCATGGTAATAAACATTACATTATCACACTAAAATGTAAAATTATAATTTCCTAAATATTTTTTACATAGACAAACACTTTTCTTTTCCTTTAATCAATAATTAAATAGAAAATCATACTCATAATTTTTTTTAACATCCTCCACAATAACCCATTATGAATTTACTTCATGATTAAAAATTCATACTTTAATAGTTGCATCATTTAACCCTTTAAAATAACTTTTATGCCCATTTTAAACTTTACGCACATCATTTACAACAACTTATAAGAACAATCATACTACCATGGTCATAAGGATTTATTAAAATTCCCAAGGAATAAAAAATCAAAACTTATTTTTTTCAACTCAAAATATGATTTAAGCATACCACAACATTTACTAATCAATTAAAACTTTATGTTACTCACTAACATTATTTCTTACACATAACACAAAATAGAAGTAATTTATTTTCATTCAATTAAAAATACAAAGATTTATTTCACAAAGTTTATGCTCTTTATTTCTAACCCATGCCTGATTTGTCATTTTTTATTATTCTCATTTTAATGATGTTGATAATAAGTCATAAAAATATAAAACAACCAATCTAGTAATCATTTCACAAGAATTAACCACCATTTTACACTTTTCCTTGTTATTCATGTACTATAGATTTCTTATTTTTTAAGCATAACATTCCACTTCACAAATTCCATAACCACTATTATCTATGTTCATTAAATTGCAACATAAAAACATGAAACTTTAAATTCCACATCAATTTTATTAATCAATTAATTTTTTATTTCAATTATCAATTTCCCCAGTTCAACACATAAAATTAATTTTCTGGAAACTAAATTCATACCACATTATCACAAAAGAATTTGTCACAAAAACATATCACACTACATTATCAACAAATCCATTTTATTTTAGTTAAATAACTCATTATTAATAACATATCCAAAAAATTACTAATTAATTCATTATTAATTTAATCATTTAATTGAAATAAACTACTTAGTAATTTCACAAGAAAGAGAAACAACATGCTCACTCTCATACATTTCATGTACATACATTGGAATATGTTTCTTAAATACCCCACTACTCACCCTCAACGGAGTAGGTATCATACCCTAAAATATTATTATAAAGTCAAGAAAAAATACCATAATTCTACAATGAAATGGATTTACACTATGGTTATTTTATCTAGGAACAAATGTATATATCCCATACCAAGTCTTAACCTCTAGTTTTTGAACTACCATATCACAAGTATAAAGACCGAGAAATGAATTGCTCTGATAAAATTTTGTAACATATTGTCCCCCAATCCTCATATGTTTCCAACTAATGCCAATGGTCTAACATATTTCTTTGGGAGCGATTTTACCTCTAAGGTATGATCATATATAATAAATAGATAATAAGAATTAAAACCTCAATAGACATAAGAGGATAAAAAATACAGTTTTATACTCCAGAAATAGTATCCTAAAATTACAATAAATGTCATATAGTCAAACATGACTCAAAGGTATGAAAAATAATCTGAAATGGAAATCATATAGCTAAATTATTAAATTAAAGGAAGGTGGATAAACCACACCACATGAATCTAAAATCCTACATTCTAAGCTTCAATGTGTCTCTAAACACTATATCAAACTACAAATACCTCCTTCCTTAACTTGAAACATCTGGTTTGTAATTTTTATACACATGAGGTGTGTATATACAATAAGTGAAAATAAAAACCTCAATATAAACCACTAAAACCCCTTCCAACATAAGGATTAAGTGTATGAATATATATATATATATATATATATATAGGTATAACTGTTTTGATAAAATGATTCAGTTACAATCAATTTTAGCTGTTCAATAAAAGAGTATGTGTAACCAGGTCACTTAAAAAATCAAACATGCTTTAACCAATGCTAGTAATTGAGGAACAAAAAACATGTTCAAATCCCATCATAAAATCTTGACCTTTCCTGAGGCCTACCATGCACATGGAATAATCTCATTTGATAACTAACAACCCATAACATTGTATACATCCAACACATCAAGGTCCCCCATGTTGCATCCTATCATGTAATATACCCATTCCCTCAAGACCAAGTATGCCATAACATGGAATAACATATATCAATATCCTCAGCACCAACAGAGTCATACAATAGAATAGCATTTATCCATCCCCCCAGTGACAACTATTGAATATCATAGAATATCATATCGTGGCCTGCCATAGGCTACATGTAAGTGGTAATTATCATGTAATAATAAATAACAACATGGTTAGTGATAAGTATCCCATTCCTCACTTAAATCATAACATATAATTTGAATTAAAACATAGAAAAAATATTGTTTTAATTCCATTACCGATATATAATATACCTAATTAACACATATAAAAAATTATCTTTTAGTCACAAGAGATCATAATTCCTAAAAGAGAAGGCCCATTAAGAACCCTCCAATAAGGTATCAGTATCTCATATTTCAGGACATGGATTATAATCTAAACTTTACCTAATCAATCATCTCATCTAGCCATTTAATATTTCATTTCACACCTTATAATCATACATTTAAAAAAAATTCACACCTTAAACAAGCCTATTTATGAATCATTACAACACATTATCTCTTAATGTTCATTAGAAAACCATTTCCCATTTATTTAAAAACTATATTCATTTTAGATACATATTCCAGAATTTATGTCATAAATTTTAAGAATATCAATCTTCACTTTGGATTCCACATACATGAGGCCAATATCACATTGACAATATGTGATTTAAAAATTTAATCACTATTTCAAACAATTAAAAGATTATTTATAGATTTTTACAAGACACAAAAATAATACAAACACTCTTACAAAACTCATAAGAATGGTATTATCATTCAAGGTAAAGTAGACATGCTTACCTCGCATAACTGCTCATTCCCACATGTGGAAAAGCTAATTATTGCAATAATACCACTATTTATATAGACTTTGTAATGAACAATTGTCACAAGAACATAATAAATTCCATAAAAACATTTAATGAATTAATTAAGTAATATTTGTCACTAATTACATTAATAATCCCATTTTCCCTTAATTTCCAACCTTGTTTAACCATATGGAACTATTAAATTTTTTCCATTTAATATCATCATATCATGTGGGTATTTAACTAACCTATTTATAATCTAGTTAATGCATAAAATCAATTTTATTTCCACAAATTCATATATATAAACATTCAAAATCTATGGGAAAGAAACATACCACCTACCTTAACGGGTACAAGAAATCCACTTTAAGGCATAACCTATAGATACTCCCAGAACACAATGATTCTAGAATACAGGGAACTAAAAGTAAGAGAATAGTAATTACAATCACATAATGATATAAACCTCATAACCTTCAATTATAAAAGTTAATATTTCTGAACTAATTATCAAGATGAATCCAACACACCAATTTTATCCAAAATTTAAACTCAAATAGAGTTATAATCAAATATTGAAGTTGGGGAAGGACGTGAGGGGGGATAAGTTTTTATAATTATTTAAAATCCCATATAAATGATCTTTAAATTAAATAGAAATTTAATTAAGAGAAAATAATCAAGAACATGAAAATACTATTGTACCCCTATTAAAAATAGTCATGGAACAAACCAGGTACCAAGAAAAACTGCACCAGACACAAGATAGATCACTGACCACCCGGTGCATGTCCATCGGCTACTTGGGGGATAGTCTAATGGTCCCACACCACTTCTCCAAATATAAAGTACCTAGTAACCATTAACCAAGTACGTGGTAAAATCTACTGGGATATTCCATTAATATCCACCTATAACTCCACCCCCTCCATCCTTCTTCACCAAAACACATAGAACTTTATCCACCTGTAATGACTCGGATTTCCTCGGGTCATTCCATTATGAAAGTACAGTGCTTGTGGTGTTCTTGGGGGTTGTAGTTGGGGTTTTTTTGAGATTTTTCCAAAAATCTAGTTTCACCAAAATGGTGGCACCGTGATGGGGGCACATCAAGATGGTGGCACACTAAAATGGTGGAACCCTAATGGTGGCACACCGAAATGGTGGCACAGAAATAGTGGTACCAAATGCTGGTACTGAAATGGTGTAACACCAAACAATGTCCCTCCCTTTTCCAAATTTCAAATTTACCAGGTTTATCCAGATTCACCCCTTTAATGTTTTATTTGATGTAAACCGAGGTTGAATACCTTTTATGAATGTTTTTAAGGTATTTTAAAAGGATATTAATTATATATTTAATATCCTAATGCTCTGGGAACATTGATATATTCAAACCATGTGATATTGACCATGATCCCAATTCAATGGCATTTGAAATTGTTCTTCCTTTAATATAGGATCTAGCTCTTCAAATATGGGATCTTTCCTTTAGAGTGTGTTTTTGTTCCCCCTTGGTGCACCTAAATCCTTTCTCTCTAGACGAGTCGTTCACCTATGCTAGAGCCCCCTCCTAGTTAGTTTTATTGGATTTTCCTTCTGCTCATACGAGCCCATTTTCATAGAGAAAAGAGTAGTTTTTCTCACATGTTGTTTCAAGTAAGGATTCTTCTGCCTCTTTTTATTTGTGCGTCATGCGGGGAGGGTGTTGTAATGTTTCTTCATGAAGAATGGCTGAATAATTTTTACTTAAGAAGTAATAAATGAAGGGAAGGGAATACGATGATCAAAAGTTAAAAGGGGTCAATGAAATAATGGTGGGGAAGTGATGATGTTATGTGTTATGTTTTAATTTTTACCCACGAACCTTTTTTTGAATTGTATGGGTTGTAAGGCCTTGTGAAAATCATGGCCATTGGTGATCTTTTCTTGTGCACTAGTGATGTTTTGTATTTCGTTGTGATGCTTTGATAAATGGCTATAATATGAAATCTTCTTATTTATGTATACTTAGTTAAATAAATGGATGCCCTAGGATCAAACCTATTCTATGATTCCCCTTATTCACTACCCCAAAATAGGGCAAGAGAACCACAGCCTTTTATCAGCGCTAAGCTGAAAGCACTGATAAAGGGGTGGGCCTTTATTAGCGCTAGCTAAAAGTGCGGATAAATGTTCCCTTTATCACCACTAAAACAAGAGCTAATGAATGTTTTTATTATTAATTTATTTAAAATTATTATATTTTTATTCAAAAATAATGTTTATTTGTATACATTAAATAAAAAGAATATTTTTATAATTAATATATATTTTTCAATAATTCAAAAATATATATATATAATATTTTAATTGAAAAATTTATTTCTAATATTATAATTAAATATATATATATATTATAATTAAATAATTATAATATTATAATAAAGTACAGTAACTAATAAATTTATTATATTTATTAGGGACTTATTAGATTTATTAGATTTATTAGATTTATTAGATTTATTAGATTAATTCATTATATTTGTTATATTTGTTATATTTAATATATTTAAAATATTTAAAATATTTAAAAATATATGATAATTATATATATATATAATTAAAATTATTGAATATAGATGTGTTTTCTAATGAATTTGGTCAACGAATATATTTATCATGTGTATATGTTTTGTATCATATGCATGAATGTTCATTTATACATTACATCTCATTGTCCATTCATGTAGTATATTGATTAATTCATAATATTACCCATATGAACTATATATATTCTAAAAAAGGTACTTATAAAAGAACATTAAATATATTTAAAAAATAAATATATTTTATTATATTTTTAATGATATATACAAATAATTTTCAAATAAATTTGTAATTATAATTTTATTAATATATATATTAACAATTATATACCAAAATCTATAAATATATACTATTTATAGTTATAATTCTTAATTAATAAATATATATTTATCCTATATATAATTTATAATAAATATATAAAAATATAAATAAATTAATAAAATTAAACCATTATCGGTGCTTTTTTAGTGTTGATAAAGGCCTATATTTATCAGTGCTAAAAAAAGAGTTGATAAAGTAATATCTTTATCAGAGCTAATAAAGCATTGATATAGGACATATTTATCAACACTAATAAAGCTCTAATAAAGGTATGTTTTATCAGCACTATTTATTTTAGCACTAATAAAACATACCTTTATCATCACTTTTAACTAGAGTTGATAAAGGTTCCCGCAGTTTTTATAAAAGAACACCAATAGGCTCCTCCTCCATTACAACCTTTCAATCCTTCATAAAATCTGACCCTTGTGACCCTGACCCCTCCTCTTCCATGACCCTCCCCCTCCTCCTCCTCCTCCGCCACCACTGCCTTTTCCTCCTCCTCTATCATGCCTGTCCTCAACCTCCTCTTCCACTGCATCCTTCACCTCTTTCTCTACCACGACCCCTCCTCCACCACGATCATTCTCCTCCTCCTCCTCATCATCATCCTCTTCTTTACAGGGTTCCCTTGTCCACGTGACCTATTCTGGCATGCCCTCCTCATCTTATGACCATCCCAGCAGCCTCCTCTATAGCACATGGATTCCCCTGGAGATTCTCTTATGTAATGAATTTTTACTCTTGTGCAATAAAAAAGGTAGTTGGTGTGTAGATCTAGTCTCTAGGACACTGTGAAATCATTGGATACTGGTGCGCATGTGTCATTTATGAAATATGGATGCCTTTTGGAATCCCATAGGTTGTTTTTGTTTGCTGACAATTAGATTCTAAGAGGATATTTTGAGCTAGATATAGAAGACATGGCATTGGAATGATTCTATTTGTTGCACGATGGTTCTTATGTGATAGCATAATGGATAGTTTAATTGGGTCCGTGTTTGACTGTGGAATCACATCAGGGGTTAGGGTATCTATGGAGTTCAGAAATTTGGGAATGAAGGAGAAGACTGACATTGTACAATAATTCTCATGTGTGGTTGGGTAAGTTTCATTTTCAGTGGCACTAGGTGTGTCATTAAAGACATCAAATTGGATTTTGGTAAGAATTTTGTAGGTGGAAAGAACCATGGATCAAAATTGGCTTTCATGAGTTATGTATTATGGTGGGGAGTATCTTATACTTGGTGATTTACTAAACATTGACATGATCTTTTCTCAAGTTGGGAAAGATTAAGTAAGTACCATCTCATTATCTTAGTGATGGTTATGAGCTTTGCCTTAGGATCAGGTGGCATTGTGTCTTCTGTTGGGTGCTAGGATTTGAAAGCATGTTGGGATTTCAGGAATAGAATGTGTTTGTTTGAATCCAAATAGATAACTGATAGTGGTGATTCAATAGTATTTCCACTAGGAAATATATAGTATGATAAGAATAATGTTGGAGAGTTTGTAATGCCTCATCCATATTGGCATTTGAATTTTCAAGAGGAGATGGAATTTTTTTCAATTAATGGATAAACAATTTTTAAAAATAATGGTTGGATATAGTACGTGGAAGTTGGGACATCTTAAAAAGAGATTTTTTATATAGTTTGAGTCTCAAGATTTGTATTAGGTTCTTAAACAAGTCACATAATCTTTTGGAGTTGAAATTCTAGTTTTGGGGGTAGTATCCTAGGGAGCATGGTTTGAACAAGATTAGTGATAAACATTCACCACAATAATGAAGATTAGTTTTCATAGGCACGTAGTTTGTTGAAATCATGTGAGGGGCCTTAGAAAACCATAAAAAAATTATTAATAAATTTTAAAGGCGTTTCTCAGGGCATTCACACTGTTTGTTAAACCATACGCATTAACTATGTGAAATAGTGTGTCCTGGGTAGTTAAGACTGTATAGTTTGCACATGGTTTTGAAAACCATCTGGACAAACCTTTCACCTCTTTAAAAAGTGAAGTTTTATAAAAATTCCCCTAGGAACCTTTTATGCTTTACTGAATTTTCCCCTTTTCTTGTCCAAAACCCCTCTACGCTACACCACCCTCCCACTTTTATCCTTTTGGGTGGTTCTCCCTCACATAGTTTATGTTTAATCTTTCATAACCTATAATAGAGATCCTAGGATAATTTTACCTCTCTTATTCCCTCTATTTTAGTTTTTTTCATTTTCATATAGTGTTCACTTGGATAAGCTAATATGACTTATTTTTTTTTACATTTTCCTAGTTTCTCATTTTCACCCATTTTATGTTGAATCATTGGATGGTATTTGGTGTTTGAGTGATTAGAGGTTATGGTGTAGTGATGACCAATGTATCATATTCCCTTTCCCCTAGATTATATGATCGCATTATTGGATGTGCATGTGGATTATAGATGTGTATTGACCAAGAACCATTGTGGTGTGGACATCTCTTTTGTGTCTTAGTTCTTTCCCATTTGGGACCCATTGTGGCATGGCCCTATGTGTTGTGTTGTGATTCATGTTTTCCCACATTTTCTATGTGTTTTTATTTGATGCATGTCTTGTTATCCCTTATATTTATGTCCTTTTAGATTAATTCCACCAACATCTCCACATCATTCAGCCCCCTAGCTTATCATTTACACATTCCACATTACTTGTTCCTATATAATGAATAAAATAAAACCTATTAATATTAAATGAGGATTGTCATATATTTCCTATATATTTTTCTATAAGTTATGAATTCATAAAATAAGTTTTAATCACTTATTAGTTTCTGATGTATACTTCACATACTAGGTTCAATAAACATTACTACCATACAAATGAGGAAAACCTTAGTAGTGACTACTCTAATGTCCAATCAATAAAAGATTTATCAGATATGATACTATCAACACCCATCCCCATAGGAACTCTAGTACATTTGGGAATATAGAAGTGTCTGACCCCACAATCTTATATTATAATGAACATGGGTTATTTACACTTGGAAATATAATGATACGGCCCAGGCTGGTATCATAACCAACAACAGACCTGACTTTCCACTAACCTAAGAGCCATTTATGGTCCTTATGGGATAGAAACAATCCACTGGAAAAAATATACAATTAATGTGGAATATTTTATCCCCAAATTAGATTAAATTAAAAAATATCTTTCTCCTGAAAACCAAACATGTCCCATTTATAATTTGAGCATCTAGGAAAATAGTAGATACAAAAAAAATAAATAAATAGAAAGTAGATATCATAGATGGAAAATAAAATCCCACTGTTGACAAATAAAATTGTTTAACCAGACAAGTACCATTCCTAAATTTCATTGGATCTATTTTGGATAGGTATAACATATGAGTTCTCATTTTATGTTTTCTTTTCAGTTGGAAATCTCCTCTGTCGTGCGCCTCTCCTCTACTGCGATTGCACCTCTTCCACACACTGAACGAAACCTTAATGGTGTGTTTTCTCCTCTTACTCATTGGTTTCCTCTTGTTATCATGTTTTTACTATTTGATATTGATGGTTATGTTGTGAAATACATGTCCTAAACGCCCCAATGAAAATAATGGTTGTTGGTGGTCCTTGTTTGCGCACTAAATGAATTGTAAGTTGGTTGGTTCCTGTTGAACATTTGAACATAAAAATTGGTAATTTACATATACATGGCTAATGAATGAATTCCCCAGGATGATAAAACTTTTGTGATAACCCCTAAATTAACAAACAAAATTTAATAAGAGATGATTTTTATAATCAAAAATTGTGTTTGTTTAGTTTGTATGATGTGGTGATTGTGAGAACGATTGTGTGTTTGTATGGTGTTGTGGTTGTTGGAGTAATTGTTAGGGAATTGTTTCCCATGTTGTAGTTCCTAGACCATTGAATATCAATCCAAACCTTACCCATTTCAATGGCACCACAACTTTGTTACTAGTGTAATTCCACTGAATCTTAGAAAACCACATCACTAGAGGACTCTATGGGATTCTTTATAGACACCCTAGTCCAATAACCATAAAAACACATGTAATGAATCCTTCCACCCACAAGAACTCTGTTTAAAATTATACCATCTATTAGTTTAGTACCATAGTTCTTGACTCGAGACATTATCTTTCTAGGGAAACACTAAAAATCCAATTTACAACAATGAATATAAATCAAATGTGGGATACAAAAACATTATAGTGAAAGGTATTATCATAAATAGTTCCATTGATCATATGGTTGGGAAGATGGATTTGATCTACTTTGGTCTTGAGTAATGCATGGAGAGGTAAGGGTATTGTTTACCATAGCTAGTTCCATTGATTATTGATGGATGGTGACCCTAGTTGAACATCTTCTATGTAATTATTTTTTTAAATATTAATATTACAAAATCAAATAGGATGAATATGAACAAAGAATGTATGAATATTAATTGGTTGACAAAAGAGTATAAAGATGGTGTGAAGGAGTTTATCAAATTTTCAAAAGATCATGCATATGACCATTCTCAAATACATTGTCTGTGTTTACACTGTTGTTATTCAAGAAAAATTAGTCCAGAGGAGTTGGAATAACACCTGATCTGTCAGAGAATAGATCAAAGTTACACATGTTGGAATAAAAATGGGGGAAAACTAATGTAGGTAGTTGTTGGGATAACACTGCATTTTATGGATCATCTGATATGATTACAAGCATGAACAATGAAGACGATCGTATGGAGGATGTGATTACAGATGTAAATGACGATGAAGATATTATTAAGGAAATAACAAGGATAGTTGAAGATGAACTTCATGATTTCCCAAAATTGTTTGATAAGTTAAAGAGTTGTGAAACGACGCCATTGTATGCCAGTTTCACTAATTATACAGCCTTTTCAACCATACTGAAGCTGTATAATTTGAAAGTAGGAAATGGGTGGAGTGATGCCAGTTTTACAGAACTACTAGCTCTCCTAAATGACATGATTCCAGAAGATAATGTACTCTCGATCCAAACATACGATTCCAAATGAATGCTATGATCGATGGGTATGATCTCTTAACGAATACATTCCTAACCAAATAATTGTATACTGTTTTTCAAGGACCAAAAATCACATAAATAATTCCCAATGTGTGGTGCTTCTCGATACAAGAAATATGAATCCAGTCCCATGAAAGTTGTATGGTACTTTCAAATCATTTCAAGGTTTAGGGGCCTATATGGAAGTGAGGAGACTACAAAAAAATTGACATGGAATGTAGATAATAGAATTAAAGATGGAAAAGTACATCACCTGACAGACTCTCCTCAGTGGAAGTGAAATGATCATGAGTATCATGAATTTGGAAACGAGTCGAGAAATCTTCTTCTTGCGTTATCTACTAATGGAGTGAATCCTTTTGGTTTTCAATGCAGCTGCCATAGTACATGGCTGGTTATGTTGGTAAATTATAACATACTACCGCATTTATGCATGAAAAAAAATACATCATGTTATATATGCTTATATCAGGACCAAAACAACCATGTAATGATATTGATGTTTATTTGGAACTATTGATCAAAGATTTGAAATTATTGTGGGATTCATGTGTTATTTTTTATGATGCTTACAAAAATGAAGATTTCACTTTGAGAGACATGTTGTATGGGAAGATAAATGAATTTACTACTTATGGAAATTTTTCAGGATATAACATTAAAGAAACTCAAGGGTGTCCCATTTGCAAACAAGGTACAGTGTCAATTAGGTTGAAATATTCATTGAATACCATGTTTTTAAGACATAAACAATTTCTACCCTAACATCATAAGTACCAATATTTGACGACATCATTTTATGGAAGTTCAGAATAATGTAAAACACCGTCTCCACTAATAGGTGATCAATTTTTTGAGAAAGTTAAAGTTGTGGACACTAATTTTGAAAAACTATTTTTAAAAAACCTTAGGAAAACTGGTTGGAAAAAGATATTGGTTAATTTTGAATTACTATACTCGAATTTTCTTTATGTGAGACAATTTCTTGATATTATGTATGTTGAAAAAATTGTATGTGATAGTGTCATCAACACGTTGAAAAATGTACCTAAAAAAGGATGGAATTAAGGTAAGGTTGGACATGGTTGAGATGAGAATACGAGAAGAGTTGGCACTAGTGAAGGGTGAAAAATGAACATTTCTTACTCATTCTTATTACACTCTTTCTTGGTAGGAGAGATATCAGTTTTTCATCTTCTTGAATGATGTAAAGGTTCTAGAGGGGTATTCATCAAATATCAAGAACATCGTGTCAATGAGTGATATAAAGTTAAAGGGTTTGAAATAAAATGACTTCCATGTTTTGATGGAAGATATAATTCCTATATCTTTATGATGAATTTTTCCTAATAATGTTTTCCATACATTTACAAAATTTTGTTTCTTCTTCAAAGATAAATGAAAAAAATTATAGACCCAAAGAAATGGCCAACTATGGAAAGATAAATTGTCACCATATTATATGAATTGGAAATGTTCATTCCACCGACATTATTTGATATGATGGTTCATTTGATTGTTTATTCGGTGAGAGATATATGACTATGTGGTCCTATACATTATAGATGGATGTACCCCATTGAACGGTAAATGAATATTTTGAAAGGGTATGTCAAAAATCAAAGTTATTCAGCGGGTTGTATTGTGGATTGATATATTATTGAGGAATTCATTGAATTATGTACTAAATAACTATCTAGTGCGGAAAATTTAGGCCTACCTAAATCTCATCTCACTGGGAGGGTTGAGGGAGAAAAAATTTCTTGAAGAGAGGTTGTCACAATCAATATTACAGATCAAGAGTAGGCCCACCTTTACATTTTTTACAACAGTTTCGACGTTGACCCATATGTTCAAACCCAAAAATAAATTTTTATGAATTAAAATCCATATAGGGATGAAAAATGGATATTAGATACACATAATAGACAATTTATGGGATGTTTTTGGTACCATATTTTTAAGAAGTTAGATAAAAATCTGGACTCAATTTCAGAATGACTTTGATGGATAGCCAAAAGACCAAGTGTGTATGTATTATCTTACAATAATTATGTATTTAATGGTTATACATTATATAATAATGAAAATGATGAAGATAGTACCATGCAGAATATTAGAGTTACACTTGTGGCTGAAGCGATGCATGTTTCCGATGCTATGGATAGAAATCCAATTTATGAAAATATGTGATATTTTGGAATCATCAAACAAATATGGGAGTTGGATTATACGAAATTTCAAGTGAATATTCTTCAATGTAAGTGGGATGATAAGAAGAGTGTTGTTAAACTAGATAAATTGGGATTCGTGGATGTTGATTTTAATAAGGAAAGAGTGAAAGAAGAACCGTTTATAATGGAATCACAAGAAGTAAAAGTATTTTATATTCTAGATCCTACAAATAGAAACTGTTCAACTGCTCTGTTATCAACCAAAACAACTGAAGGGTCAGATGAAATTTCAATTGAGGATGGCCCTTTCATTGGGACTTCACAATCATTTCGTAGCAGTCCCAATGTAGATGGCGTTTTTTATGTCAGAGGAGACCACAATAAAGGGATTTACATAGTCTATAGAGGGGGAAAATCTCTTCGGTCTTTAAAAAAAATAGAGTTTAATAATCAAGTTATTTTTTTATTGTAATATACATTGTGTTATTTTATGTTATTATCTATTTGATACTTCTTTTATGTAATCTAAATTAAATGTTAAACCACTTCTGCAGATAATGAATTCTTCACTAGCTGATGTGCCCAATCCCGAGGCACAATAGGTCTCACAACCTGTTGTAGTTGGTCCCAGTGAAGAGAAACAACAAGTTTCTCAACCTATTGTTGCTGCTCTCAGTGCTGAGGTACAACAGGTTTCTCAACATGTTGCAGCTTGTCCCAGTGTCAATGCTAGTGCTCTGAAGGAACATGATGATGATGCGGAAATTGATGAAATGGTAAGCTATGAAACCTTAACAATTCAAAAAAAAACAAGGGTGTCATATTTTGATAGTGTTATCCAAAATTCTTAAGGAAAAGGAAAAAGGCATCAAATTTGAGGTGGGTGGAATAAGTGATGCTAGCATTTTAACCCCAACAAATCCATGTTTAGAAGCAACATTGAAATCATCACTTTTCAATGCATGATTATTGATGTACATTTATGGTACCATATTTTCACTGGGATGAAGACACTAATATGAGAAGAGATTACAATAACATTATGATATCATTTATTTAATTTATGAAAATAAAATAAAATATAAAAATATTGAATTACTCTTCATCATCCCTTGTATAGTGCATTTATAGTAGATGCCTCACACAAAGAATATGTATTAAGAGTTTCAAGAAGGATTAATAGAGGCTTCCACACAAATTTAATGAAATATCAGCTTAAATATGATAAAGTAGAAATCAAGAAACACCCACCTCCTTTTTATGCACACTTGATATCCCAAGGAGCATGGGATGCATTTAGAAGCAGTTGTGTGGATTCGACTTTTCAGGTACATTGTGTATGGTAATACGTTGTTTGATGTTGCTTGTATTCATCAATTTGATTGATATTTTTTTATTTATGAAATAGAAAATAAGTACTGAAAATAAATAATGGGAAGAAAAACTAGGGTACCCCTACCGTAAAGCAAGGATGGGGTACACTTCACTGGTGAAAAAATTGGAACATATTTTAAATCCATCGTAATAATTTTATGTGACATAAAACAACACCATAACCATGTTTCACTATTTATATGCAGATTGATGAATCGAAATCGATAGCCATTCCATCACACACCATGTCCTATGGAAGAAGGATCATGTAAATAAATATGGGATACAGATAGATTAAAATTCACAAAAAGTGTGGTAAACATGTGTAAGTATGGTATAATATAAATTTGAGTTGATTTAAATATTTATTACATAACAATGAAAACATATTTTCCTATATTTTATATCTGACAAATTCATAGGAATCAAAAACACCCACACCCGATGCAGGCATACTTTCAGCAGCCTTGAAGTAGCCCGAATAGTAAGGCCGCATCATAGGAGCGGGTTTTGGGGTGACACCCCGAACATATTTTTAGAATGAAAAAAATAAGAGGATTAAACTGAGGAAATGAAAAATATGTGAGAAACAATAGCTATTTTTTAAGAATAATTACAATACCATAGAGGGATGATAGCCATTTTTATGGGGGGAGGAAAATAGAAGCAAAAAATCAACAAAAACATGTGCATGAATATCCAGTCCCACCCCCACCAGCTTTGAGGTAATCCATTCCCCTCAAAACTTGACTTAGATGAGGAAATCAATGTTCTAATAATTTTTTTCTATGAAATTTGAATCACATAGACACTGACACCGTTCGTGTACTGATATTCTACAGGGTGAAAATGACTGTGATTTATATTTATCAACTCCCACCTATCACCTTGTATCATGGTATATTGGGTTTAATATGCAGAACGACATGCTACAAAACAGACCACTTCCAACAGGTCATGTCAGAGTGTCGATTAACGTAGCTAATGAGACGAGCACTGAGCTACCTATTTCAAATGATGATGATGACATTCATACAGTTGAACAAGCTGTTGGAACATTTATCGCATGACCATCAATTCTTGTAAAAACATGTTGATAAAGAGGTATTAATTTCCAAATTATTTTTCAAGCTGAACCTTTCAAATTTAATGATAAAAGTTTCAAGCTGATGAATGTTTTCATAAAATGACAAATGGAAGGGGTGAAATAAAATATAGGCTCAAAACTATCTAAGGATCAACCAATCGATCGAAGAAATCTACTAAGATAAAGTTCACCCCACCCATTATATATTTTCAATTAATATCATTACAAGCTCATGTGGATAAAAATTTGATAGACGAAAATACTCACACAGTTGATTTTAAAAAAAATATGTACAGAGGGGAGGGATCAGATTTCAGTAGTGCTAAAAATGTAGAATAAATTCTCAAGTATGAATGGCTAAAAGGCTCAGCTGTAAATGTATACATGAGGTATGTTTTCATGATTTTATTTTAAAAAATATGATATAATATGATAATTATTCCTAAATAAATTATATATATTTTTTGGCGTATAAATGAAAAATAATTTAATGAGTTTCCCCATGAAAAAAATTTGGACTCGTTAGACCTCACATCACCTATTCAAAAGAAAAAATAAATGACAATAAAGAGGGTGAAATTATGGCATCCCTACTCAAATCGTTTGGAAACAAAATTACAGATGACAAATTCTTTTTAATACCAACTATGCTGAGTTAATACTTTAAAATTTAATCATATCAACTATATTTTCATTTTGTTCATTACTTATTCCTTTTTGGGTTTTTAGGCAGTATTGGACGCTCATTGCAGTCGAATTGGATACTCCAAGGATTTATTTTCTAGATTCAATGCATGGATATCCAACAAAATGACCATGAATGATGGTATTTTTCAATTTATAATACCCTAGATCCAACATTTTAGAACTAATTATCTAGTTATATAATTTACATTATCTTTTAATCATGATTTTGTTATGAAAGGGTGGTGCATCAATATCGTCTACTTCATGGAATGAATCCAGGTCATAAGTATAAGAACGCCCATGAGATCTACAATTGTATAAGTATCCTGATATATATAATAAGATTGTACTATCCAAAAACATATAAAAAAATTACTTATTTTTCTTGATGTTTCCACAGTGTCTAAAGAAAAAAATGGAAAGGACTGTGGTTATTATGTTTGTAAATTTATGAAAGAGATCATATTTCATCAACAAACTAGCATCCCTAAAGCGGTATTTTTGAAAATAATTACTAGTTCATTTAAAATATTTATTAATAATTTGTGTATTTATATTTTATTAGTACTACCATGACTGTCCCAAAAAATCATATTCCCAAGATGATATAGATGTGTTTAGAAACATATGGGCAGTATACCTGATGGAAGATTGTACACAAATAGGATAAAGGTGAATTCGTACTACTTATTTTATCCTTATATGATCATTGATATCTCACCTTTTTACACTTATTGAGCATCTATGATCTCCATGTCTGATATTTCACATCACTAGGTTATGAAGAGTGGTTTTAGAAATTATATGTCTTTCTAGTAAATAATAAATTAATGAGACTCTTATGAACTAGTTCTTTATGTTTCCATGTTTCCAAAAGCACTGGACCTAAACTATTATGGCATGGATCATTTATATTCTGTATTTTGGTCATTTATGATGATGTTTCTACTTATGTAGTGTGTTGGAAGAAATTTTTTTGTGCATTACTCACAAATTTAATAACAAAACTAAAGATTCTTGGTGCACTTTACTACTATTGGTTAACTACTACTTAACATAGCATCTGGTATGAACTTCTGATCCAGCATCCCCCTGATGCTCTCATCCCACACCATCTCTATGATATCATCATTCAACATTCACTTTTCCTTCTCTTCCTGCACCCATTTTCTAGGTAAACAGGTGTAGGAAGAGAAAGAAAAGTGAATTTCGAATGATGATATCATAGAGATGGTGTTGGATGAGAGCATCACAGGGATGCCTCATGATAAGTTCAGATCATATTCTATACTAATTGTTAGTTAACCAATAGTATTAAAGTGCACAAAGAATCATTAGTTTTGTTATTAGATTATATCTTGACCAAATAAACCTTCTGTAATGATATAAAGGTAATGTTACGATATATTATCTCTATTGTAATGGAGAATTATATAATGAAATGTTGATTTTATTTTCATTATTCCTTGCAAGGTTTGTTTATTTTAGAATATTTCTATCCATGTGATATGCCTTTTTAGGAAGAGTAATGACACTGTGTCTTCTCAATCACAGAGGTAATCTTGATGAATCACAATAAATGCATTGTCGATAGAATTAATGCATTGTTTCATATTTATGTTTAATTTATTTTTTTATTTAATTAATATTAATCTACTCATATGTTATATCAATTTATGAAATGTTTAGGTCATTATAGTTGGTATCAGAGTAACTGACATATTCAAAATCGAGAAAGCGCATTCAATTATTTTGATACTCTAGGGATATGATCCATAAGTCATTTGAAATGTGTAGGAATAAAACCCACCTCAATAAGACACATGATGAGACCTATATGAGTCAAAGTGTCTCTTTTTATTTGAAATTGACATTATTTTTATTAAAAAGAACAAGTGACATACTAAAAATAGAGAAAATTCATTTTGATTATTTTGATACTTTTGGAAAATGATCCATAAGTCATTTGTGGCCTATAAGAATTGGCCACACTTCAATTCAATGCACAATGAAACTAGAATGACTCAAAGTGTCTCTTTTTATTTGAAATTGAAATTAATTTGAGAAAAAAACACAAGTGACATACTGATGGTCAACACCATCACCTAACTGCACAGTCTATAAGGGCCTTGAACAACAACGAGTGGTCAACACCACCTCGACTAAGTCCTGGCTATGTGAACATGACTCCAACAGTACATCGAACAACAAATGATGAGAGGGAATAACCAAAAAACCTAATCCATGTCATCCAACACCTCATGCCCCTCTGACCATGTCCCTAAAATCATGATGGTCAACACCATCTCAAGTCTTGAGAGACATAACCTTGTCCTGACAACTTCATCACCTCAAATTCTGATGACTAAGTCACCTCAACCTGGTGATCATCATCACTCCATGTATATGAGCCAAGCCACTCCTAACAAACCCCATCTTCTCAATCTAGATGATCATCACCCACCTCAATACTAAGTCCATGCCCGTTACTTTCCCATGTAATCAAGTAACCAATTTAACAATTCAATTTAATTGAAATTTACACTCGGCCTAAACTTTACAAATTATTCCAAACCTCTTACCTGGCTTAAAAATCATATTAAAGCAAGATCACGCCCATAAGAATCTCATATAATCATTAGAACAATTTAATAAGCATGTATTTAATTAATTAGGTTCTTTCTCGAACAACCCACACAGTGTATATGAACACACCCCCAAAACACTCAAAAAAATCAAGTAGAAAGTTAAGAACCACCTACCTTGTATGAGTATGCACTCACTCATTTGATATCATCCTCAAAATTGATCCGAATAGGGAAAAAATGGCATTTTAGATGAATTCCTTGAAAATAGGAAAAAGGGACATCATGGATTTATTGCTCCATATGG
The DNA here is from genome assembly GCA_963277665.1 of Viscum album. Taxonomy (NCBI): domain Eukaryota; kingdom Viridiplantae; phylum Streptophyta; class Magnoliopsida; order Santalales; family Viscaceae; genus Viscum; species Viscum album. Next base: position 461,603,834 of record OY728142.1, read on the forward strand.
ACAGATAAATATAAAAGTGAATCTAGAAAATTGAAGGTATTATTGAGATGAATCTATATCCACTAACGGATCAAAGATCAAAGTATGGATGATGGAGTTCCCTCAAATCCCAGGGAGAAGGAAGGTGGAGGAGCTCCCTCTGTTGGGAATTGTAAATGGGAGGAAAGGGAAGAGAAATAAGGATATAGTTAATGAGGTAAAAATAATAATTTCCCACTTTTTAATGGGCCACATGGTTTGGATGCATAGTTTGGATAATCATGTGCCATCTGTATGGTGCCCACTATCTAAGAACAACACTACGCACAATTATTAGCACAATTTTCCAAACTATGTGAAAACTATGTGAATCACCTCTATTAAAAACTGAAGAGGTTTCACATGGACGTTCACCCCCACCTTCATAGTTTTCTAAGACCTCGACATGTAGTTAAATTCTCACTACCCACTCCTTGTACTTATCTCAGTCCGACCTCATATCCCAGAGTCTTCCCTATTCCCTAGCTCCCACATGTCTGATAAGGCTTCTTACTGAACCTCTTCAAATGGCTCATCTAGTCACATGAATGAAACTACTTCAGAACCATTTCACATTGGGTCTAAACATGCCTTATATTCCTACAGTAAAAAAATATTATTGTAAACCATATCCTTGGAAATTTTTCTACCCTTGGTGTCTCTGGATGAAGTGCTCGAAGAAGCTGGCCTCAAAATCCTTCTGAGATAGTCCCTTGTGTCTACCTGCCTATGCGTATACATCCCACAAGCGTTATGTATTTGGTCTGACCATGTATTCCACCAGCCTCACCCTCCGACCTGGGGTGTCTTGAGCTGGTCAAAGATATTTTGTACCAACCCTATCATGTTCTATATTATTTTTGGTCCACCTTAACTCTAAAATCGTGATTGGGGATGAGACTGGAACTCTTGATTCAATTACGACATAGATGGTGCATATTACTGGGATCCCCTATTGATGACCTATATGAAATGAACCAAGATCACCCAGAGCTGCTCATCAATACATGGACTAATGTTTTCTATCCACATATTTTCCATCGGCAGCATTCTCACCTATACCGAATCTTGTACCTAGATATCATGATCATCCTAACACTTTGGGCCCTCATCCCATAAACACTTAAGCAGCACTATATCACCACCCTCTTGACACTCCACTAAATCCCGTCTAGGTGTCATCCCACTGAATACCTATCATGACCTGCCTTCACCAAGGTGATGGAAGGGACAAAAAATTGCAAGACTCTTCCTTCTTCAAGTTGAAGAAGAGATAATGACTCCTGAGACCCACCTTCAATTGGTCCCAGAGTGGTGACTAGCACCAAGGGTATAGGATCACGCGCAAAATGGAAGGCATTACCCTTTTTATTTAGTAGGATCAGGAGATAAGATAGTAAGTCCCAAAAAAACACCAAAACTCGATGTAAAAATAAATCCCAAACAATCTTTCCCCATATTCATGTCTCAATAATAAGTGCTACAATACAAGAAAACTCCAAATATTAATACCAATGAAAAGAAAAAAGCAACCACAACTGTCCCAATTTGCAAACTAGTACGGTCCCACATGGTCCTCGAAGTCCTCCAGGAAACCTAAAAGTAGTTTTTTATGTAGGTTGAGTATATAGGTATACTTAGTAGGGAAAACCAAAAGCTCTCGTGCACAAGTGGGGAGGTATTATAATTTTCTGTGAGAAAAGGAGAACCAAAGCACCTAGTAATGAAACCATGCACCCAAACCTCACCAAGGTAAACTCCTCAAATAATGCAATTCAAGTAAACTAATAGTAATAGCACATCGATATTTGGGTACCCCGCACCACTTTCCCACTGGTTATTGAAGTCATCCTATGTGTCAGACCTTCCCCACCATTCTAATTGTAGTCCCACTACTATTCACTATCCGCACACACCTGTTCTATCTCAACCAAACATACCACCTGCAAACACCAGGGCCACAAAAAACAATCATAACCACACCAACACACACCTAGTCCAGAACAACTACTGCTATGCCCGAAGACACCTGGGCCTAATCCTGAAGACACTTGGGAAACAACATACCTGCACACACCTGGGATAACCACCACAACATCTTCTTCCTGAAGAATCATGGGCTATAATGGAACTCAAGCCATCACAGCCTACCCAAATATTTTTAGGCTACTCAGTAAAGGGATCAGAAAAGAAGCTAATAACTAGCCACTCATAGGAGTGTTGGGAGAAACACCTTCCCCCATTGAAATGGGGGTGCTCGGAATGAAGTTCTCAACTTGTGTGGGGTGAAAATAAAAAACATAAGAACTAAATTATATATATAGGTAAACAAGCACTCATCCCAACCTAGGGGTTCCAAAACCAGCCTATACAAAAACACCCTCATTACTATTCATTCATAAAAAGCACAACAACCACAACCAAGTCACAAATCATTCTGAGAACAATTTCCCACTTGAACCCATTTCTGTCATCACATTCTAGTAGTTATATTTTAGATAATTCTTCAATACTGGGAAACTAACAAGCATATCCACTAGCCAAGGAAGAAAAAAAAACCAAGTAGCTGATTAAGAATTCACACTCGGTTCTATTGTAATGTCACAATAACAAAAGGGGTATGTGATATCCCTCAAAGTACAGGAACCAAACCAAGACCCACCATACATCCCCACACATCCTTGGATCCACAAACCAAAAATTGCACCACATTAGGGGATTCCATCCCCAACCATGTCACCCCACAAGGATCAAGTAGAAAAACCACACATATTTCCAAAACAGAGTAATGGAATTTCCAGATTCTATCACAAAATTCATTGAGTTTCTTCTTTTCGTTTGGTTAACTAGGGAGTTCACATGACAATTCCTGTTTACTGAACATTCATTTAGTCAACTAATTTTACGTGTGTTTCTGACACTTTCGTCGGGGTGCGCGCATCTGTCTGTGAGGACGCGCATCTATTTCCCTACATTCCCGCTTTCCAAAGTCGGGCAATATTTACTCCTTATTCAGGTACGTCTGCTCCTTGATCGAAACCGAGATGATGGGATGTTGGTTTTTCCTTCCGTGGATTCCTCCTCGGAACACGTCACTTAGTCCGGGTCTCCCTCGTAGATTTAATACATTGTTGGTGAATCTCATTCCTGGTGCCATATCTTCATGGATGCCAGTTAATTACACTACTTCTGTCAAGACATTCCATGGGATATTGACATGGTAGCGACCTTCGGTCAGAGTAAACAACAACATCAGGCATGTCAGGGCATCTCTGGGTGCGTGGACATTGGGGAACCTGAATTCTTCCTCATAGGAGGGCATCTCAAGGGTGTAGAACCCAAGGCATCCCATGTCAAATGTGGGGAATCATATGCCATAGGCCTTTCCGTGAGGTTTTCCTCAGCTTCCCATGTTTAACATGGGGTATGCCACGAGTTTAACGTCTTGTGGAGACGGTTTGAGGGTGATCAGAATGTCCCATAGAGACGGATCAGTTTGGTACATCCCAAGGAGGGAACACCTAGAAGATAGATGGATCTGAACTCCCAATGAGGACGAATCTGAGGTGGTGCGCCCCATGGAGGGGAGATGTCACACTATAATGGATGATCTGAACACCACTGAGGGTGGATTAGGGAAAGTGCACCCCCTGATAGGGGACACCAAGGTTTACCATATGCTGGGATTGAACCTCATGGAGGTTTCCTATGTACCCTGTATAGAGGACAGGGATCAAAACCCACGTAGTTCAAAGGGGTGATGAGTCGGGGTGTACACAGAGGACAAAGACCCAGAGACATGTTGCGGCTTACGCGTGGATAGCGGCCCAAGTACTACTAGGAGCAGTGAGGAGGTGGATGGCATGATCCCAACGGGATGTGGAGGCCTGGGTGAGAATAATGATGGATGATGGAGGGTTGAATGAAGTGGAGGGGGAATGAAATGGGACTATCACAAGGGTGACGGTGAAGTTGGGCATGAGTCTCGAAGAGACTACCTACGTATCCCTGTGGCAGGGAATAAAAGTATGCGTAGTTCGGTGGGACGATGGGACACCTGAGGAGGCGGCCCGTGAGAATGGATGCTTGGATAGGTGTTGGTCTTGAGCCTCATGAAGGCTTCCTACGTATCCCCGTGGTTGGAATCAAAGACCACGTAGTTTAGGATGGTGTCGTCAGTGAACCGACGTGAAGATGGACATGGGTCCGATGGGTGATGGGCTTGAACCTCATGAGGCTTCCTACGTACCATGCCTTGACATGGATCAAAGGTCACGTAGTTCATATGGATACAGTTTAACGTCATGCAGGATGGGGGTGAACCGACTTAAAGGGGGTCGGAACTACCGAGTGATGGGATTGAACCTCATGAAGGCTTCCTAAGTACCATGCCTTGACATGGATCAAAGACTCCATAGTTCATAATGGACGCCGGTGAACCGACGGGAAGAAGAACCTTGGTCTAATGGGTGTTGGGATTAAACCTCATGAGGCTTCCTGCGTACTGTGCCTTGACATGGATCAAAGTCCTCGTAGTTCGGATTGGTGTCATCATAGAACCGACGTGAAGAAGGACCAGGGGTTCGATGTTTGATGGGCTTGAACCTCATAGAGGCTTCCTACATACCATACCTTGACATGGATCAAAGTCCTCGTAGATTGGATTAGTGTCGTCAGAGGACCGACATGAAGAAGGACTGGGGGTCCGATGGTTGATGGGCTTGAACCTCAGGGAGGGTTCCTACGTACCATGCCTTGACATGGATAAAAGTCCTCATAGTTTGGATTGGTGTCATCAGAGGACCGACATGAAGAAGGGATGAGGGTCCGATGGTTGATGGGCTTGAACCTCAGGGAGGCTTCCTACGTACCATGCCTTGACATGGATCAAAGTCCCCGTAGTTTAAGTGGTGATGGTGGGTTCGGCGAACCGATGTGAAGAAAGGACCTTGGTCCGATGGGTGATGGGATTTAACCTTGTGAGGCTTCCTACATACCATGCCTTGACATGGATCAAATTCCTTGTAGTTCGGGATGGTCACAACGGCTTACCGCTGGACCAGAATGCAGTTTAACGTCATGCGGGACAAGATGAGTATCATCAGCGAACCGACGTGAAGGTGGACCTTGGTCCATTGGATGTTGGGATTGAACCTCAGGGAGCCTTCCTACGTACCATGCCATGGCATGGATCAAAGTCCACATAGTTCAGGATAGTCACAACAGCTTACCGTTGGACTGGAATGTAGTTTAACGTCATGCGGGATGAGGGTGTAACCTAACGTGAATAAATGATGGCCAGTGGGCTTGAACCTCATGGAGGCTTCCTACGTACCATGCCTTGACATGGATCAAAGACCTCGTAGTTCATAAAAGGGTGTGTCGGAGAACCGACATGAACAAGGACCTTGGTCCAAGGGGGTGGTGGTCTTGAACCTTGTGGAGGCTTCCTACATACCACGCCTTGACATGGATCAAATTCCACTTAGTTCAAATGGATGTACAGTTTAACATCATGCTGGACGAGGGCATAGAGTTTAACGTCATGATGGAGGATGGTATACAGTTTAACGTCATGCTGGAAGAGGGCATACAGTTTTACGTCATGATGGAAAAGGGCATACAGTTTAACTTCATGCTGGACGAGGGAATAAAGATTAACATAATGCTAGATGGGAGCATACAGTTTAACGTCATGCTGGACGGGGGTGGGTGTCATAGTAGATGCTTACTCTAAGCCCATGTGAGTCGTGCTCGGTGTGAGAAACAAGAGGCTGCAAAGTCCTGACGATCAAGTCGTGAAGGGTGCGTCTGTGGGAAGTGAAGAGGGGCTTATGCGTTAGAAACCCATGGTGCTGGGACTTACTCCAGGATGGAGGTCCAAGGAAAAGGATGACTGTAGTTTCATGCTTGAGCCTTGAAGAGGCTTCCTACTTATCCTCGTGGAATGGAATCAAAGTCCACGTAGTTCTTCTGATGACGACATACCACCGATTGGGGGTTTCAACGGCTTACCGCTAGATTGGGTCATAACGGCTTACCGCTGGATAAGGATATGAATAGATTACCACTAAATGGGGTCGCAATAGCTTACCATTGGATGAGGATGTGAACGTATTACCGCTAAATGGGGCCACAACGGCTTACCGCTGGATGAGGATGTCAACGGCTTACCGCTGAATGGGGTTGCAACGGGTTACCGCTGGATTGGGTCACAATGGCTTACCGCTGGATAAGGATTTCAACGGTTTACCACTGCATAGGATCATAGCAGTGGATGAGGATTATGCAAGGAAGATTCCCGGGTTCCGCTATGGAGCGGTAATGGTGAACGGGGCTTACGCAAGGAAGCTTCTCGGGTGCCGCTATTGAGCGGCAGTGGTGAATGGGGCTTATGCAAAGAAACTACCCGGGTGCTGCTATGGAGCGACAAAGGTGACTGGGGCTTACGCTAGGAAGTTGCCTGGGTGCCGCTATGGAGCGGCACTGGTAAACGGGGCTTATGCAAGGAAGTTGCCCGGGTGCCGCTATGGAGCAGAACTGGTGAATGGGGCTTACGCAAGGAAGCTGCCCTAGTGCCGCTATGGAGCGACAATTGTGGATGGGGATTATGCTAGGAAGCTGCCCGGGTGCCGCTATGGAGTGAAAATTGTGGATGGGTCTTACTCAAGGAAGCTTCCGGTAATGTCTTCCTCATGTCTGGACATGAGGGCATCCCAACTCACTGGTGAATTGAGGCCCTCACCTGTGCACTGGTGCTAAAGAGGGATAATTCCAAGGGGCGTTGGAATCATGCCACTGTAATCATGGCATTAGGCGTATTATGCTTGGAGAAAAAGGAATCTCTCGTATAGAGAAAGAGGCATCCTATGTTTGGAACATAGGGAGTACTACAGTTTATAGTCATGTAGACAGGACTGTTAGCATCTCATGCTGGGAGTATAAGGCATCTCTTATTTGGTGCAAGAGGAACCCTATGATTTGAACATAGGGTGTACTACAGTTTATAGTCTTGTAGATAGGACTATTGGCATGTCATGATGGGAGCATAAGTCGTCTCTTATTTGGAGAAAGAGGCATCCTATGATTGGAACATAGGGTGTACTACAGTTTATAGTCGTGTAGAGAGGATTGTTGGCATCTCATGCTTGGAGCATGTGGTGTCTCTTGTTTAGAGCAAGAGGCATCCTATGTTTGGAAGATGGGGAGATCTACATTTTAGAGTCATGTAGATAGGACTATTGGCATCTTATGCTAAGATTATAAGGCATCTCTCATATAGGGCAAGAGGCATCCTATGTATGGAACATAGGTATTACTACAGTTTAAAGTCATGTAGATAAGACTATTGGCATCTTATGATTGAAGCATAAGGCATCTCTTACTTGGAGTAAGAGGCATCCTATCATTTGTTAGATAGGGATTACTACAATTTATAGTCATGTAGATAGGACTATTAGGCATAAGATTCCTGGTAATGGATGGTGTTGGGTCTTAAGCAAGGGCGGCCTTTTCTGGTTCAACATGGCACAGGAGCCAAGTGATAGGGTTTGGAGGAGTTTCCTGAGGAATGGTTCGACTCAAGGGACTCGAGGAATTGATAATGGGAATCTCAACTCACAACATGGTAATGAAACCAAGAGGAATATGTCGACTCAAGGTGTTTCATGGTGTGTGGAGGAGTATCTCAAATCATGGTATTCCACAGGTGGAAGGTGGGTGCACATAAGGGCGCAATGGAAAATCCCGATATCCCGGCATGAAAAGTTCACGGTGCGACACTCCATTTTTCAGGGGGTCAGTGACGAGGGTGGGGGGCACAACCCCCGCTGTATGGACTGGTTGGCACAAAGGTAGGTGCCTCTCAAAGGATTGGTCTTCGCGAAGTAGCTTCACGGTGAAAAGGGGCTCGGGGAGCATGCGGTCTCGCGGAGCATGGGCCTCTTGCGGAGCAAGGGTGGCTCACGGAGCAATGTCTCATGGAGCAGCATCACGGAGCATGGGCCTCTTGCGGAGCAAGGGTAGCTCGTGAAGCATGTACTGACAGAGTATTGTCTCACGGAGTAGCATCGCGGAGCATTGGCTCATGAAGCATGGACTCACGGAACCTCGGCTCGCAGAGCAGCAACGCGAAGGAAGATGCTCGCAGAGCATGGCCTCACGGAGCCGCAATGCGGAGCTCCGAAGACTGGGAGATCGACCGCCCAAGGGGCGAAGTGGTCGTGGCCATCCGAAGAAGGGGGGGAAAGCTAGGTATATATAGGAAAGGGGTGACACAAAGTGGAGCTCACGCGGCGTGAAGATGGGGCTTGCTCCGTGGCGTATCACGAACGTCAAAGGGGTTCACGGAGCATCCTGCCTCCTTTTTTTTCACGACGGGCTCGCGAACGTCAAATTATTTCATAGAGCATCCCACCTCCTGTGCTTCGTGGCGGGTCTTCACGGCACATCGTGAATGTCAAACAGGTTCACGGAGCTTCCTGCCTCATTGCTTCGCAGTGGCGCTCTGCAATCACGGAGGGGGCTTCGCGAATGGGCTTTGCAAACCAGTTTCTAGCCAAAATTCAAATGTCCATAACTCCTAATATGAAACTCCATTCGGGACCTACGCCCTACCAAATCGAAGCTTGCAAAATGGACTACGATCTTGGATCATGTATGGAAGCATTTGGAAAATTTTGGGGACGCATTTTCTGGGGTCTACAACGTGATTAACCAATTTCCATGTCACATCCATTCAAACATCACAGAAGACATGGGTCCATTAGTGCACAAGGAAATACCACCAACGACCATGATTTTCACTGGACACAATACCATAAAATTCACAACATATAGGAAAGGGTAAAAGTGTACAACAACATCATCAAACACACCCATTAATTATTTAAAAGTCCTTTTATTATCTTCATTAAGGTTTGGTTTCATCCATACCTATAGGAAATTTTTCATAACCACCCCGCATGATACACAGTAAAGAGAGACGACGGAAGAACCCTACTTGGATGATCAATGATCGAAGTTTCTCTCCACATGCCAAGAACTGGGGACGCTTGACTTGCAAAATAGGAACTATGGGGACTCTAAGAGTGATCAGAAAAGCTCCAGCACTAGCACACCACTTGCCTTGGGAAGGTAGGATTCAAACACACTAAGGAGAAGAGGAAAATAGACCAACCCTAAAGAAGAATAATTATCGTGTGATAAAGAAAGGGTGAGATCATAGAGTTATAGGATATCAAAATATTGAATGTCTTTAAAGGTGGATCATGGTTTCACCACATGGTTGGGTGGTTAAACATGATGGAATTAATTTCCATTTAATAATTCTCATCTTAGAGGTGGCCATAATAGTTGTGTGTCAAATTGTTTCCTTTAATCCAAGGAAAACACACAATAGGGATGGAACTGGAAAGTACAGGTAAAGGTGCGACTCCAAGGAAAAGATACATGTTTTGGTAAGTCAAGGGTCACCCGAATCTTGAGGGATTTTTATTATCATTTATGGGATTTTAAAAGGCTTTAAAAAGGGTATTAAACATACTTTTAAATCAAATGATATGTTGTGGGAGCAGAAATGGAAAAGAAACAAGGATGGGATACCTTTTGGTGAGACACCGTAACTGGTTCCATGGTCACCGTGCCACCCTCATAGTGCCACCCTCACAGTTCCACCGTCACAGTGCCACCATCAGTGATGCCACCGCTTTAGTGTGCGACCATGATGGTGCGACCATTATGGTGCCACTGTCAAGATGCCACCCTCATGGTGTCATCGTCACGGTTCCACTATTTCTATGTGAGACCTTTACTTGTGCCACTGTTTTAGTGGAATCGAGTTTTGAGAAAACTCTTTAATGAGTCATTTCTTGGGCCATTACATCATATACCTCTCAAAGTATTCTCTCCCTTGAGAACTAAAACTAGACAAGGAGAGAAGAGAGAGGTCCAAACAACCACCTCGAAAGATACCTATTAGGAGTAAACCCCATCAACATCTAGGAACACCTCATCCCCAAGCAACCACACAACCATATAAAAGATTCATTGTCCAGAAATATGGATTATGAAGTCCTTTCCCCATGTGAAGATACTATTCTCTTTGGGCATCATTGACTCGCCTGCACGGGTTTAATCGCATCCTCTCAAATGCGTCTTGATTATGGATCAAGTCCTTTATTCCTCATAGTCAAGACTCTTCACACACATTAATGGAATAAGGAAAACAAAACATTTCATACTTAACAAGGTTAAGAACTACATCACAAACAAGTATGAAACAAAATAGGATAAAACCAAAAATAGCTCTAGGTACTGGGCGTGCATTTGTGCCTCCCTTTCCGATGGTGTAGGAAATTTTGATGTTGTAGTCCTGAAGAATCTTCATCTACCTCCGTTGCTGCAAGTTTAGGTACCTCTGGGAGAAGATATACCTCAAGCTCCTGTGATCTGTGAAGACCACAAAGCGCTCCCCGATGAGGTAGTGCCGCCATAAATTTAGTGTGAACACAACTGCTATGAGCTCTAAGTCATGGGTGGAGTAGTTACGCTCATGGGGATGTAACTGAATAGGCCCCTAAGAGATCACCCCTACTGCTGCATCAATACACACCCCAAGCCTTGGCCTGTAGCATCACAGAACACCTCAAATTTCACCCCTTCTTCTGGAAACCTCAGTATTGGGGCACTAACCAACTTCCCCATTAGTTAACTGAAGACTAACTAGCACTACTCACTTCATATAAAATCCTAGTCTCTCTTGGTCAAGGATTTCAATGGTGCTATAACTCGGGAGAAGTTTAACACGAACCTCCGATAGTAACCTTCTAGAACCAAGAAACTACGAACATAAGCCACATTCTTGGGTGATTCCAAAGAAACAATCACTTAAAACTTCAATGAGTCCACTTCTATAACCTGATCGAACATAACGTGTCCAAGGAAGTGTACTTCTCATGTCCAGAACTTGCACTTTGACAATTTCCCATAGAGCTGGTGCTTTTGGACGACCTCTAAAACTGTTCTTAGATGCTCAGCGTGATCCTTCATTGATCTTGAGTAGATTATGATGTTGCCTATAAAAACGACTAAGAACCGGTCCAGATATTCCCAGAAGATGGAGTTCATGAGCCCCATGAATACAGATGGCACGTTTGTAACTCCGAACAACATGACTACAAACTCAAAGTGCCCATATCTTCACCTGAAGCAAGTCTTCATTATTTCACCCTAATTCACCCTCAACTAATGATATCTTGACCACAATTATATCTTAGAGAACCATACTAATCCATTGAATTGGTCAAAAATGTCGTCTATCCTTAGGAGAGGGTAATGGTTCTTGACCGTTACCTAATTCAGCCTCTGGTAGTCTATGCACAGCCTGAGGCCACCGTATGTCTTCTTCACGAACAAGACTGAAGCTCCCCACGGTGGTGCACTTGGTCAAACAAAACCGTTATTCATCAGATCATCAGTCTAAATCCATAACTCATGCAGCTCAGAAGGTTCCATCTAATAGGGAGCCATCGAAATCGGATGAGCACTAGGTTGTAAGGCTATCCTAAACTCAACGTTACATCGAGGTGGTAGAGTCACCACCTCCTTAGGGAAGACATACCTGAATTCACTAACAATCCCCGAGACATCCACTGTCTTTGTATCCTATGACTCTACTGACAGCTTGTCTAACAATAAAGGAAGGGGATTTACTGGTCGGTTTCCCTCATGGAAACCCCACTTGCCGATGAAGGTCACACATTGTCCACCCACATCTGAAAACACAATATTTCTTTAGAACCAGTAGATAAGAGAACATACATAGAATAGATAATCAATTAACATAATGACATCATACGGCTGCATCTGCAGTAAAAGAAGGTCCCAACTGAACTAATGTGGTCCCAACATCAGTCTACATTTTTGGAAAACACAAGACAAGTGTGTCTAATCTCCGAATGGCATACTCAAAACTAGGGGTATGAGAAGTCTGCCTGTGTTTAGGCCCAAAGAATGGGCTATAATCGGTGAAAAAAGGAATGTGAATCTCTTGAATCAAACAATGTAGATAAAAGAGTGCTGAATAGATAGATTGTACCTCGAACGACTTCTGGCCCTACTAGAACTATTGCTTCTACAGCATGTAATTTCCCACGCCCAACTTCTCTATCCCTAGGTTGTCGATCTCTTCCCCGACCATGACCTGGTTGAGGTCCCTAAGGAGTGCCCTGAGGTCGGCCTCCTCCCAAAATGTCTACTCTCAGAGGAGTGGGTTCTTGCTATCCATACTGCTGCTGCTGAAAGGGCCTGGCTGGAAACTGATGCTGCTGAGGTGGGAGCGGAACCTACCCACCCCAATTGTACTGCACTCAGTCCGGGCACTGATTCTGAAGGTACCCACGAACGCCACATATGAATCATCTCAGTGCTAGGCCAGAAAGGAATGGGCGAGGACTGGGAGACCGAAACTGGAACTCCTGGGGCCTGCTCCCAATTTACCGAAACCTAGAAGGCCCTGATGCTTGGGCCCTACTTTGGACGACGTTCCCTTTTGAAAATCCCAACTAGCTCCACTCTCACAGAACACCTCTTAATGTGTGCATCCTCTCTACCACTTCAGCCTTCTTTTGGACCTCCAAGTATGTCGGTAGAGTGAAGGGAGTAACAACATACAGAAGAGAAGGTCGGAGTCCCTCCTCTAATCATCATGCCCAAGACTCCTCATCTGGGAAGAGGTCCCGAGAAAAGCAAATGACATACTTAAACATGAACCCCAACTCTCTCACTAACATACCCCCTACTGAAGGGAGATTACCTCTTGCCTCTTCTTAGACTTCATCGTGGAAGAGAGGAATTCTGCCCGAAACTCCCTCTCGAAGTTAGTCCACGAGACCTCATCCTCCCTATTCTCCCCAAGGAAGAGTGTCCACCACTGAAGCACTGCTCCCCGCATCTATCTTAGATCCAGAGGAACCCAGTACTTTGTTGGAGCCTGAATCAAGCTTAAATCTATCACCATCTCCTTGATCCAGCTCTCTGTCTCCATATCTGAGATGCTTCCCTCTTACTTTCCGAGGTTCTGTCGCTAAAAGGCACGAAGCATCCTCTACCACTAATCATCCTCCTTCTCTTAGTTAGAACTCTAATAATCAGTCTAATCAACCTTATGGGCCTCGATCACCCGCACTACTCATGGTTGTCTTCCAGGTTCCATAGCTTCAAGGTAAACAAGAAAATTCCTAAGCCTGAGTAGCGTAGAAGATTTCTTTTAATTTTTTTCTTAGACTTTTTATTCATTTTAAATCCATAAAATACCCATGACACATAAGAACATGAGTAATTATGATGTATGTACCTTCCCTAGGATCTTTACCCTGCAATCATTTTAGCCTCACGTGGTTGTTATTTAGGCCCAGATTCCTTGCATCGGATCCTGGGGGGCCCTAAAATCCCGTGTCCCATCCAGTCTTCCCTGGCCTATTTCACGCACCAATATTTACTAACACTATTTCTCTAACAAACCATGAAATCCTCACCGTGCCTAACCCCTAGATTCTTCCTATATCTCAACTTTCCTCTAATACCATTCTGTAACGACCCGCCTTCACCATGGTGAGGGAAGGGACAAGAAATTTCCAGAACCTTCCATATTCAAGTTGAAGGAGAGATAATGACTCCCGAGACCCACCTTCAATAGGTCCTAGAGTGGTGACTAGAACCAAGGTATAGAATTACGTGAAAAATGGAAGGCATTACCCTTTTTATTTATTAGGATTAGAAGATAAGATAGTAAGTCCTAAACAACACCAAAACTCAAAGTAAAAGTAAAGCCCAAATAATCCTTCCCCATATGCATGTATCAATAATAAGTGTTAAAATACAAGAAGACTCCAATGTTAAATACCAAAGAAAATAAAACTGCAACAGCAACTATCCAAACGTCCGAACTAGTATGATCCCGCATGGTCCTCGAAGTCCTCATGGAAACCTGAAAGCAGTTTTATATATGTAGGGTGAGTATATAGGTATAATCAGTAGGGAAATACAAAATCTCTCATGAACAAGTGGGGATGTATTCTAATTTTCGATGAAAAAAGGAGAACCAAAGCACCTAGCAAGGAAACTATCCACCCAAACCCCACTACAGAACACTCCCCAAATAACTCAAGTCAGGTAAGGTAATAGTAATAGAACATCAATATTTGGGTATGCCGCACCACTTTCCCATTAGTTATTGAATTCATCCTATGTGTCAAACCTTCCACTCCATTCTCATTGAAGTCCAACTTCCATACCCAGCCCACACACACCCAGGATATCACAACTATACGTCCCTCCTGCAAACACCTAGGCCACAACAACCAATCGTAATAGCGCCTGCACACACCTTGGCCAGAACAACTACCACCACGCCCGAAGACACTCGAGCCTCTTCCGGAAGACACTTGGGAAAAAACCTACCCACACACACCTGGGCTAACCACCACAACATTCCCTACCCAAAGAATCGTGGGCTATAAAGGACCTCAGACCATCAAAGACTATCCGAAGAGTCTTGGGATACTTGGGAAATGGATCAAAAAAGGAGATAATAACCAGCCACTCATTAGAGTGTTTGAAAAAACACCCTCCCCCCATTGAAATGGGGGTGTTTGGCACGAAGTGCTCAACTTGGTTGGGGAACGAATAAGAAACATAAAAACTAATTTATACATATAGGTAAACAAGAACTCATCCCGACCTAGGGATTCCAAAACCAGCCTATACACAAACACCCTCGTTACTATTCATTCATATAAAGCACAACAACCACAACCAAGTCCTAACTCGTTTTGAGAACAATTTCCCACTTGAACCCATTCCTATCATCACATTCGAGTAGTTCTATCTTAGATAATTCTTCAATAATGGTCAACTAATAGGAATAGCCACTAGCCAAGGAAGGAAAAACAACCAATCAACATATTAAGCATTCAAACCCGGTTCTCTTGTAAAGTCACAACAATAAAAGCGGTTTGTGAGATCCCTCAAAGTACTGGAACCCAACATAGCCCCACCATACGGCCCCACCCATCCTTATATCCACAAACCAATAATTTCACCACAACATGGGATCCCATCCCCAACCATGTCACCCCACAAGGATCAAGCAGAACAACCACACATATTTCCAAAATAGAGTAAGGGAATTTATAGATTCTATCACACCATTCAATGAGTTTTTTTTGTTTGATTAACCGGGGTGTTCACACAAGGATTCTTGTTCACTGGACATTCATTTAATCAATTGATTTTACTTGATTAACCAATTTTTATGTTACATCCATTCAAACATCACAGAAGATAGGGGTCCATTAGTGCATAAGGAAATACCACCTACGACCATGATTTTCACTCTACACAAGCCTATACAATTCACAAAATATAGGAAAGGGTAAAAGAGTACAAAATCATCATCCAAAAAACCCCTTCATTCATTAAAAGTTTATTTATTATCTTAATTAATGTTTGGTTTCATCCATCCCCATAGAAACATTAGCATAATTGCCCTGCATGATACACGATTAAGATAGATGATGGAAGAACCCTGCTTGGATGATCATTGATTGAATTTTCTCTCCATGCACCAAGAACTGGGAATGCGTGAATTGCAAAGGAGGAACTTCAGGGACTCCAAAAGTGATCAGAAAAGCTCCAGCATAGGAACACCACTTCTCTCGGGAAGGGGGGATCTAAATTCACCAAGGAGAAGAAGGAAAAAGACCACCCCTGAAGAAGAATTATTATTGTGTGATGAAAACGGGTGAGATCTTGGAGTTATGGGATATCAAAATCTTGAATGGCTTTAATGGCAGATCGTGGTTTCACCATGCAGTTGGGTGGTTACACATGATAGAATTAATTTCCATTTAATAATTCTCATTGGAGAGGAGTCCATAACAGTAGTATGTTAAATGGTTTCCTTTAATCCAAGGAAAACATGCAACAGGGGTAGAACTGGAAAGTACGAGTAAAGGTGTGACACCAAGGAAAATCCACATGTTTTGGTAAGTCAAGGGTCACCTGAATCTTGGGGGATTTTGGATATCATTTATGGTCTTTCAAAAGGCTTCTAAAAGGGTATTAAAAATACTTTTACGTAAAAAGATGTGTTGCGGGAGCGGAAATTGAAAAGAAACAAGGGTGGGACACCATTTGGTGAGACACCATAAGTGGTCCCATGGTCACGGTGCCACCTTCACGGTGCCACCATAAGTGGTGCCCCCGCTTCGTTGTGTGACCATGACAGTACAACCGTTACAGTGCCACTATCATGCTGCCACCGTACGCGGTTCCACCGCTTCGGTGTGTGACTGTGATGGTGCAACCGTTACAATGCCACCGTCACAGTTCCACCCTCATTGTGCCACCGTCACAGTGCCACCGTCACAGTGCCACCATCATGGTGCCACCATAAGTGATGCCACCATTTCGGTGTGAGATCGTGACTAGTGCCACCATTTTAGTGGAACTGAGTTTTTGTAAAACTCATTAATGATTCATTTCACAGGCCATTACAATACCAATCATGATGGTCAAATAACCATATCATTTTATATAAAAAAATATCACCAATAAAAAAGGTTGTAACAAGTAACACATCTCACCACCCTTACACTCCCTTACCACACCATGTCACACAACATCTGGTCTCAAGTCCTCTTACCTACCCATATCAAGGTTAGGTATCAAGTATCATCTAGTCATATTCCCCCCTACCTACCCACATTAGAGTCAGGAATCACATATAATCTGACCTCATAGACCCTTTCCTACCCATGAAAAGGCCAGACATCAAATTTCATGTTTCAATTCAGGTTAGCTGAGTATAATTCCACTGAAGAGGCTATAGAGAAAAACAATATTTAGTTTCATTGTTGACACTTTAAAAAACTCACCCCAATCATCGTTTTTGTCCACCCTTATTAGTTTCAGTACCATATATCAGATGCATAAAAAGTCACATACATATCTCATTTGAACCACATGTTTGGGGTGTATGAGTATAATTCCACCAAAAGAGGCTAAGTAAGAAACACTATTTAGCTTCTTTTCTAGCACTTTAAACAATCCAGATCCTCTTAGATCAATCCGGGTTCCCAATGAAAATCATAATAAATCATACATCATATGAGCCTAAGTGCCTATCATGATGCATAATCAAAACTCCCCTTCTATACTGGTCCAAGAGTAAAAATCCACATAATAGCTAAATATCACACCCAAGTGGTACATATGAGGTGGAAATCAAATAAACTATAAAATATAAAATTAAAAAATTCAATTTACTACTGTTGGAAACATATTCTATCCCCTTTGCATGGGGATAAAAGTATATAAACCTAAGATTTGTACCCAGTCCTGACATACTCAAAAGAACAAGTGACATACTCAAAATTGAGAAAACTCATTAGTATTTTTTTTCTTTTTAAAAAATGATCTATGATTCATTTTTGACATGTAGGAATCAACCCCACCTCAATACGAAGCACAGTGTGACCGGTATAACTCCAAATGCATCTTTTTTATTAAACATTGACATTTTATTAATGTATTCATTCATATTAATGTTTAATTTATTTAATTATTGTATTAATAACATAATATTTGTTTTATTATAAAGGTGGAATTTTTTTTCTTGAGTTCGAATGTTTTTTTCATCAACTAATACCATGGATGACAATTTTTTAGAGGGTATCACAGATGCAAAAAGGATGAAACATTAATGTTTTTAACTTTGTGTTGGATAGTTGTAATTGTAACCATATAAAAAATTGTTTGAAATGTATATAGTAGTGTGTTTTTTTGTATTTATTATTTCAATTAAATGTATATAGCATTGTCTGTGAAACTCTTGTGTGTGCTGTTTCGGTCTTCTGTGATTTGTTTGTGTGAAGGTTCTATTTTGTGCAGCCATTTTGTGTGCAGGTGCTGTTTTGTACTATTTCGTTCTAGTGTTGTTTGTGTGTGGGTTCAGGTGATGGGTGTGCTATTAAATAAACAGAACATCATAGGTAAGTTGGCCTTTATAAATGATTTTTTAGCAGAGTTAAAGGGGACCCCTAGCTTCTCCATGATTAACAACACTTTTCTAGCACTATTAAAAGTGGTTTCTAGCACTGATAAAAGCCTTATTTGTAGTAGTGATTATTGAAAGTGAAATTAAGGAACCCTTGTTGGAAAAATATGAATATTATCATCTTGATGGTGTGGATATGTGCTATGTTTTATTGGGTTTGATCCTTGTTGGATTATGTGGTGCTATTGTGTGAGCTGCGGTTGTGGGTACCAGGGTTTGACAGAGGGGTTCGTCCTATGAATGGGGAAGGGTATGTTTGTGCAGTGGGGCTACTGTGTTTGGTGGTTTCTATGGGATTTTCATATGGGGTGGTACAGGAGGTGTGGTAGAATCTTAGGTTGAGAGATTGATTTATTGTAGAATTCAAGGACTTGTTCTACAGTGGGACTACTTCTAGGCAGTGGTTGGGCAGTGAGGCCGCAGGACTAGGTTATGTCATGAATTCATGTTTATGGGTGTGCTGGGTGTGGTGTTGTTGTGCAGTGTGGATTCCAGTTCTAGTTGTGAGAGGATGATTGTGCTGGATAACTTTGAATAATGGCAGTTGCTAGTGGTCGAACGAGTGTCTAGGAAAAGGGGGTGTGTAGTGGGATTGTAGGTTAGTCGTTCTCTGTTGTTTTTATGAATGGGTGTTAAAATGGATTTCCTTACCTTGGTCACTATTTATGTGTTTTCCTAGGCATTGTTTAGTGGACTTTAGACTTCTAAAAATGGTTGTAGATGTTTTGGTGGTTTGTTTCCCAAGTTGGGATGGAATAAATAAATGAAAAACTGATAAATTCAGGATGAGAATTGGTTAAATGGATTGGATAGGGGTATACTTACACTTACAGAAGTGACCATCCTTCATGGTGATACGTGCATGTAGGGGTAGCAACAAAGTTGGTTTGTGTGGACTAGTTTCTTCTTTGGAAACCCATAGGTTGGCCTAACTATTTGTTTACCTATATGTGTAAATTTTAGTCCCTTGTGATTTCTATACTCACCACACCATTGTAGAGAACCATTTGATGAACACCTACATTTCATGGGGGGAGAATGGATGGCTGGTTACTGACGTTCTTCCTCAAACCCTCTTCTGGGTTCTCACCGCTTGAGCAAATCCAGATAGGCTATAATGAATTGAGGTTTACTATAGTCCAAGATCCTTAGGATATGTTTTTTTGTAGATGAGGGTCCCAGGTGTTTGCAGGACAAGATTTTTTCCCAAGTGTCTTGAAGATGAGTTCCAAGTGTGTAACACCCGAGACTTTTATAAGATTTTTTTTTATATAAATCATCAAAGGAATCTTTCACTACACAAAACACTATCTTGGTTTGCTTTACACGCAATCATGAACTTCCTTGATAGCTTGTGTCGTACACAATACCAAGTTTCACTAAACAACGATATGCTATTAAAATATTATTAAAACTAGCCGTTATGAATAGTAATAACCAATTTTTGAAATTTTTTAAATTTTATTTTTCAAAATGGACTTCATTTTAAGATTCAGAATATCGAAATTAGCCTAGGGTGAAATTTTGGTATTTTTCTGGAAACTTTCAATTTTTGATGAATAGTGAAAACACTGGGTTACTATTTAAAATCTGACTTTTTATTTAAATAATTATTTATTTTATTTAAATTTATTTTAGGTCAAAATTGATACATAATACCTATATATGTTCAATGTAATTAATTGGAGTAATTTTATAATAATTTTAGATATATAAAAACTTTATTGAACTTTTCACCGTCTTTTACCCACCTCCTAGGAGAATTTTCAAATTTACATAAAACATAATTTACCACTTCTGTGAGTGGAATTTAAAAAATCTGAGAGACACGGTTGATGTCAATAAGTAAAATGTGGTTCAATGAGATGAAAATAATTTTTGGTGAATAGTAACTTTTTACTTTTATTTACCACGGTTAAAAGTAAATAGGGTAATTAAGAGTAAAAATGATATTATTAATACCCTAACACATGTCCTAATTCTATTGGATAAGTGTAATTAGACCACAAAAAACCTTAGGAATAAAATTTTACCATTTAGGCCCACTTGGATTAGATTAGAACATTTATTATTAATTTATTTAAAGAAGAGTTAAAATAGTTAAAATCAATGTTTAATAAGTAAATAATTTTTAATATAGGGTTATACATGAGATAAATTAGACTATAAATATTAATTAGAAATATAAAAATATTTCCTACATAATGGTATTTTATTTGTAATTTTTAGACATTAAATAATTTAATTTATTTATGACACAAAGATGATGCAGTAATTAACTTATCAATGAAATATTGACGTAATTGATGTTATGAATAAACAAATAAATGTAATTTGAGACTTTTTATGAATTCCAATAATTTTATAGATTAATATGACATGTTATTATTGATTTAATTAACTTTGTTCGAACTAATCATTATGTTATGATTTTCACAAAAATCAATTACTAAATATTGTCAAAATTGACATGAAATAGTTTTTAAAACCAATATTATATTATTAATTGTTATTTTATTCCTAAAAATATAATGTTCGGCCAAATGACTTAGATAAGGTTATATATATTAATAATAAACAACTTGGGATTCGTTTGGCTTGTTATAGTAATTTTATTAACCTTATAGTGTAAGAACACAAAAAGACACAGTAAAAGTAAAATTATCTAACTTAAAGTTAAATCTAAATGATAAGGTTAAAATAGTAAACTAAACTTGTCCAAATTCTATTGGATGAGAGGATTTCGACCCATCCCCACCTTAGCTTCGAAATAAATCAATTTGTAGCTATTTAAAACCGAATATGGCTTTATAATAAAATAATAGTTTTAGTTTTTCCAAAGGAGCCCCTCTCATCCGTTATAAAAGGGAACCTCCTCCCTCTCTTCCTCTCGCCACTTTGAGCATTCAAGATCTGCCAGACCCTGACAATTTCTCCTCTCCACTTCCCTAGAAACATTATAGAGATCTTGGTCTTCTTTAAAGACCAATTTTAGTGCCCAAAAAAGAGGTCTCAAAGAAACATCTCAAAGAAGAGGTAATGTCCGTTACCGATTCTTTCAACTTTATTTATTCTTCCACTTCTTCTTCTTTAGTTGTTTCATTATGAATTAGTAACATCAGTATCACTCATATACTGATATGTTATTATAAGTATTAAACAACCCTATTTCACCATATATCCATCCTACGGAAAACCAAATCACCGCGCGTGCGTACGTACGGAATACCGTCTCCACGCCGTGGTGTAATCTATTTTCCACCACCACCTTACTTGGATTGGAATAATGGTGTAAATAATGAATATATATGATTATTGTAAAGTGATATTGATTCTGAAATAGTATACATACACTCCAATACAATTACATGATCATGGGAATGATATCATCGCTCGTGCGTACGTACGGAATATCGTCTCCACGATGTGATGAGACTCGTTCTACATGATTTTCATTGCATAATGATTACATAAATGAATTGAGTGAATAAATATGATATATATTACACTAATACAATTCTGTAAATGAGGTATCTATAACCTAAAAAGAAGAATAATAATTTATTCGACAAAACATGCATAAGAACAAAAAGTAATAAACACCCGAATAACAAGTAGCAATGAAATATTACTAATAATAAGCCGAGAATATGACCATATATGATATAATAACAATGAGTATGATTATGGAATAATTAAATGACATTATTTAAATCATTATACAGGAGGTTCGGACACTTACGAATCAAATCAGACCTAAGGTAATGGAAATATCACAATCTCATTTTTATCCGAGATTGTTTATACTTTGGAATTTACTGGGGTGTATTCTATCATCCACATGCATATTTCCTCAATATGTATTATTATTTCCATCCACCTATAATTGTTTAAATATAATTTTACCCTTCGGTGAGTTTTTAATAAAAGATATGAAAGGAATCTTTTGTCGTTTTTCTTACGAGGTACTTTTTGACTTTTCCGACAAAAGTACGAGAAGAATGTTTTTTTAACTTATAAGGCATGAATGGATTTTTAAAACATTATTTCCAAGAAGCTTCCTTTACAAGTTTTAAATTTTATTTTTAATCAACTTCTTTTAGTTTAAAATTGTATGACATGTTAAGAAAGGAAAATTGTTTTTGAAGTAGAAAGGATATTTTCCTCAAGAATGAAGTTTAAGTGTTTTATAAAAATTATTTTCCATCTAAGATAATAGAGGGTTCTGTTTCTATCCCTATTTTTACATTTAGTTGATTATGTTGTGATGAAAATATTTTTATGAATTCCTTTATCTTATATGAATTGTTTTATTATATCACGATGTTTAAGATTCCCATTTTTATTACATGGGTTATGCTATGATGTATGGTGTATGATTTTGTGGCACACATAAGAATGGTATCATTATGAGATGGGTGGGACATATATCTCCCTCCAATGCATTGGGTAAATATTTTATATCTCATGAGATAGAGATGGCTGGAACGACAAGTTAAACCGGTTCAGTGAAACAGGACTGAAACAAGGAATGAACTCGGTTCAGAAATGGACTTTGTCCACTAAGATAGTCTTGGAAATTAGTCTTGACTAATAAGAAATGATTCTCTATGATTATGTGGGTATGCCAAAAAGATTCATGTTTTAAGTTATGATTATTGTGATTACATTTCACTGCTATGATTTATCCCATATTATGAAATTATGATCTCTTTTGCAGGGTATGATTTCCAAAATGTTATGTTCTTATGAATATGATGTGATTGATATTTCTTTTGTTTACCCTTACTAAGCATTTGAGCTCACCCTTTTGTATGTTTTCTTTCCCCAGGTCAGGAAGAAGTTTATTAAGTAAGATATGCCAAAAGGGACTATAGATATGATGAAATACATGGGAGACAATGTAGACGCTTTATGAACTAGTTGTTTATGTTTCCCAGTTTCTAAAGACATTATACCTATACAGTCCTTTCATGGTTTTGTTATATGTTGTAATAAGTGTACTTCAATTTTGAAGTACTAACAATGTATGTAAAGTATGGGTCGTTATAGTTGGTATCAGAGGAAAGGTATAGTCAACCTTTGGAAACTAGGATCTGAAAGCCTTAGTAAGAACCCTAAGGATAAGTCTAAGCATAGAACACAATATTAGTGTTTTAGAAATGGCCATGAATAACCTATGATTAGACCTTAAGTGTGAAATTTTATTCTTGATTATGTGGTTTTCCTATTATAATTAGTGTTTCTCACACTATTTTTCTTGGTTTTAGTCAATGGCTGGAACCCAAAGGAATCGTGTTAATACGGAATGCGACAGGCAATGCAATGATTGTCCCCCTGAGAAAACAAATGTTATGGGAGCTGGAATGAAAAATCTTGTAGCCATGCTGACACAACTTTCTCAAGCTATGAATCATGCATGACTTCCAAACGAGAAAAGGAATGAGCAACATTCTGTTAAATCCTTCATGAGATAGCGTCCACCTTCATTCAGCAGGTCTACTGATCCATTAGTTGCTGAACAATGGATTAGTACTACTGAAAAGATATTTTCAGTTCGTTAATGTTCTGAACATGACAAAGTCATCTTAGTAGTGTATCTTTTGGAAGGAGATGCTGATCAATGGTGGAATCTTATTAAGAATATGAGGAAAAGGTATGAAATTGAGTCCATGGAATGGGACAAGTTAAAGAACTTATTTTTCAATAAGTACTTCCCTCGTATTCTTCGAACAAAGATGGAGAAGGAGTTTCTTGAACTAAAGCAAAAGGATGATGAATCTGTTGGTACCTATGAAGAAAATTTTACAAGACATGCAAGGTACGCCTCTAGTATTATTATCCAACCTCAGAGTAATATCGTTCGATTCTTTAGTGGCTTAAAACAAAGTGTTCGAAGGGCCTTAGCCATAAGGGACTTCAATAGCTACGAGGAAATCGTTCGATGTGCTCTCAAAGTTGATATGGAGATTGGAGTAACCCATCAGTCATATGGGTTTGATAAGAAGAGGAAAATGGATTTCAAAGGAAAATATAAAGAGCACACTGAAAAGAATATGAGCTTTCCCTTATGCTCAAAGTGTGGAAAGAAACATGGAGGGAGTTGTCTTAAAGGGACAAGTAAATGTTTCAAATGTGGAAGGGAAGGTCATCGGGAATTTGAATGCCGCAATGATGGGAAGAAGATGTCTAATGATGTAAAAAAAGGAAGGGATACACAGAATGAACCTACTACAATTCAATGTTACAAGTGCAAGGAAATGGGGAATTAGGCCAATCAATGCCCAAATCCAAGGGCTGATGATGATGGTCGATGTCAACAAACTCTTAAGGCCAAAGACAAAGGAAAGTCACATGCAATTTTTATCAGCGATGTGGAGTACGATAACGAAGTGGTGAAAGGTACACTTACCATCCACACTAAATTAGAAAATGTTTTATTTGATTCTGGATCCACCCACTCCTTTATTTCTGAAGAATTTTCTAAGGGTATCACCGTATTACCTCAACAATTAGATGTTGAGTTAGCTGTGACAACCCCTAATGGCACAACAGTCGCATCAAAAGTTTATAATTCTTCTCCGATTGAAGTTTGTGGGAAAGTGCTTCCTGCAAATCTTGTGATCCTCCCTATAGTGGAATTTTATGTAATTCTTGGCATGGATTGGCTTTCTCTATATGGAGCTCATATCAATTTCCAAAGAAGGGAAGTCACATTTCATATTCCAGATCAATCTTTGATCGTCTATCGATGCAAGGATGAACATAACCTTCCAGTGGAAATTTCTTCCATATTATGGGTCTTGATTCCACTAAATGAAGGTTATTTATCTCAAATGGTTGGTGAGAAACTCACGATTAAGAATATTCCCATTGTACGGGAGTTTGATGATGTCTTTCCGGAGGAATTGCTGGGTCTTCCACCAAATCGTGAAGTTGAGTTTTCAAAAGAACTTGTACCGGGTACTTTAACTATTTCAAAGACACCTTATAGAATGGCCCCAATTGAGTTGCAGGAATTGAAGAAGCAACTCCAAGAGAATCTTGATAAGGGGTTCATACGCCCTAGTGCGCCACCTTGGGGATCACCTGTTCTGTTTGTTAAGAAGAAAGTCGGATCAATGAGACTCTGCATTGATTATCGAGAACTTAACAAGATCACTATCCAGAAGAAATATCCTCTCCTGCGCATTGATGACTTATTTGATCAACTACGCGGAGCTCAATACATTTCCAAGATTGATCTTCGTTCAGGGTATCATCAATTAAGAGTCAAAAGGGAGGATATACCAAAGACGGATTTCCATACATGGTATGGACACTATGAATTTATAGTGATGCCATTTGGTCTTGCTAATGCCCCTTCTATCTTCATGGATCTGATGAATAGAGTCTTTAGAGACTATCTTGATCAGTTTGTGGTAGTCTTTATAGACGATATTCTTATATATTCAAAGAGCAGAGAAGAACATGAAGATCACTTGAGAATTATATTGAAGACCCTGAGAAAGGAAAAGCTTTATTCCAAATTTACCAAGTGTGAATTTTAGCTTCAAAAAGTTTCATCTTTGGGTCACATAATCTAAAAATAGGGGATATTTGTGGATCCAGCAAAAATAGAGGTTATTGAAAGATGGTCGAGACCAACAACAGTAACTGAGATCCGAAGTTTTCTTGGTTTGTCTGGATATTATCGATGTTTTGTGAAAGCTTTTTCACGATTATCTAATCCACTCACCAGGTTGACTCAGAAAGGAGTTAAGTTTGTGTGGACGGAGGAATGTGAAGAGAATTTCAAGGAGTTGAAAATAAGGTTATCTAGTGCACCTGTTCTCACACTACCTTGTAGTGGAGAAAAGTTTGTGATCTACAGTGATGCATCCAAGAAGGGATTGGGGTGTGTTCTTATGCAAAATGATATGGTGATAGCTTATGCCTCACGACAGTTGAAAATACATAAGCAAAATTACCCAACTCATGATTTGGAGTTAGCTGCGGAAATCTTTGCATTAAAGATTTGGAGGAATTATCTTTATGAAGAAAGGTGTGACATTTATACTGATCATAAAAGTTTAAAGTATATTTTCACACAAAAGGAGCTTAATATGTGCCAAAGAAGATGGTTGGAGCTGATTAAGGGTTATGACTGCTCAATTCATTACCACCCTGGGAAAGTAAACAAGGTGGAAGATGCATTAAGTCGACAAGACCATGCCAGTTTATCCATGATGAGGATCACTAAAGATCCAATATTTATGGATTTACAAAGGATGGATCTTGGAATTATAATGAAAGGGGAAAATCGTATCTTTCTCAAATGAATGTTCAACCATCTATACATGATAGGATTAAAGAGGCACATAAAGAAGATGTAGAGTTACAAAATAAGGTGAAAAATGTTCCTGAATTCAACATTGATTGTGATGGGATAATAAAGTTCAGGAATCGGGTTTGTGATCCTCCCATCCCCGAATTAAAGAAGGAGCTGCTGGATGAGGCTCATAGTTCTTCATTCTCTATTCATCCTGGAAGCACGAAGATGTATAGGGACCTGAAATAGTACTTCTAGTGGGATGGCATGATAAGAGATGTTGTTGAATATGTCTCTCGATGCTTGGTTTTTCAGCAAGTTAAAGCTGAGAAACAGAAGTCTAAGTGGGTGTTACAACCATTACCCATACCCGAATGGAAATGGGAAAACATCACTATGGACTTTGTCACAGGACTTCCTAAAACATACAAAGGAAATAATGCTATTTGGGTCATAGTTGATCGTCTTACAAAGTCTGCACACTTCATTGCTATTAGAGAAGATTTTTCTCTTGATCACCTTTCCAGGATATATGTAAAGGAAGTGGTAAGATTGCATGGAGTACCACTTTCCATTATATCTGATCGGGATCCGAGGTTTACCTCAAAGTTCTGGCGAAGTCTTCAACATACTCTGGATACAGAGTTGAGTTTCAGCACTACTTATCATCCTCAGACAGACGGTCAGTTTGAGAGGACAATTCAAACTCTAGAAGATATGTTGAGAGCTTTCTCTATGGATTTCAAAGGTGGTCGGGATCAACACCTACCTATGGTGTAATTTTCTTATAATAATAGCTTTCACTCCAGTATTCAGATGGCTCCTTATGAATCTATCTATGGAATAAAATGCAGGACTCCAACTTGCTGGGATGATGTTAGGGAAAGAAAGATATTAGGGCCTAATCTTGTTGATGAGATGGCAGAAAAGGTCTGATCTATTCAACAACACATAAGAGCAGCTCAGAGTCGACAAAAAAGTTATGCCGAAAACCGAAGAAAAGACTTAGATTTTGAAGTGGGTGATAAAGTGTTCTTACGAATATCTCCTTGGAAGAGAGTAATGATATTTGGAAAGAAGGGAAAGCTGAGCCCTAGGTATATCGGTCCATTCAAAATTCTGGATCGTGTTGGGAAGGTAGCTTATCGATTGGCGCTTCCACCGAATCTCTCTCAAGTTCACGATGTGTTCCATGTATCTCTCCTTAGAAAGTACATACCTAATCCTTCACATGTACTCAACTCAGAAGTTGTACTACTGGAACAAGATCTTTCTTATGAAGAACAGTCGATAGAGATTCTCGATCGTAGTGAAAAAGTCCTACAGAACAAGGAAACTTGCTTGGTGAATGTTTTATGGAGGAACCACCAATTAGAAGAAGCTACATGGGAGCTTGAGGATATGATGAGGGAGAGGTATCCTCATCTATTTGTTACAAGTGACGAATTTCGAGGGAGAAATTCATTTTAAGGGGGGTAGAATGTAACACCCGAGACTTTTATAAGAAATATTTTGTTTTTATTTTATATAAATCATCAAAGGAATCTTTCACTACACAAAACACTAGCTTGGCTTGCTTTACACACAGTCGCGACCTTCCTTGATAGCTTGCATCGTACGCAATACCGAGTTTCACTAAACAACGATATGCTATTAAAATATTATTAAAACTAGCCGTTATGAATAGTAATAACCACTTTTTGAAATTTTGTAAATTTTATTTTTCAAAATGGACTGCATTTTTAGATTCGGAATATCGAAATTATCCTACGATGAAATTTTGGTATATTTCTGGAAACATTCAATTTTTGATGAATAGTGAAAACACTAGGTTACTATTTAAAAACCGACATTTTATTTAAATAATTATTTATTTTATTTAAATTTATTTTAGGTAAAAATTGATACATAATACTTATATAAGTTCAATGTAATTCATTGGAATAATTTTATAATAATTTTAGATATATGAAAATTTTATTGAACTTTTCAGTGTCTTTTACCCACATACTAGGAGAATTTGCAAATTTACATAAAATTTAAATTTACCACTTCTGTGAGTGGAATTTCAGAAATATGAGAGACACGGTTGATTTCAGTAAGTAAAATGTGGTTCAATGAGATGAAAATTATTTTTGGTGAATAGTAACTTTTTACATTTATTTACCACGATTAAAAGTAAATAGGGTAATTAAGAGTAAAAATGATATTATTATTACCCTAACAAATGCCCTAATTCTATTGAATAAGTGTAATTCTACCAAAAACAACTTTAGGAATAAAAAATGACCATTTAGGCCCACTTGGATTAGATTAGGACATTTATTATTAATTTATTTAAAGAAGGGTTAAAATAGTCAAAATCAAAGTAAAATAACTAAATAATTTTTAATATAGGGTTATACATGAGATAAATTCGACTATAAATATTCATTAGAAAGATAAATAGATTTCCTACATAATGGTAATTTATTTGTATTTTTTAGACATTAAATAATTTAGTGTATTTATGACACAAAGATGATGCAGTAATTATCTTATTAATGAAATATTGACATAATTGATGTTATAAATATCCAAATAAATGTAATTTGAGACTTTTTAGGAATTACAATAATTTTATAGGTTAATATGACATGTTAGTATTGATTTAATTAACTATTTTTGAACTAATCATTCGGTTATGATTTTCACAAAATTCAATTACTAAATAGTTTCCAAATTGACATAAAATAGTTTTAAAAACAAATATTATATTATTAATTGTTATTTTATTCTTAAAAATCTAATGTTCGGACAAATGACTTAGATAAGGTTATATATATTAATAATAAACAACTTGGGGTTCGTTTGGATTGTTATAGTATGTTTATAAACCTTATAGTGTAAGAACACAAAAAGACACGATAAAAGTAAAATTATCTAACTTAAAGTTAAATCTAAATGATAAGGTTAAAATAGTAAACTAAACTTGTAAAAATTCTATTGGATGAGAGGATTTCGACCCATCCCCACCTTATCTTCGAAATAAATCAATATGGAGCTATTTAAAACCGAATATGGCTTTATAATAAAATAATATTTTTAGTTTTTCCAAAGGAGCCCCTCTCCTCCCTTATAAAAGGGCACCTCCTCCCTCTCTTCCTCGCACCACTTTGAGCCTTCAAGATCGTACAAACCCTGCCAATTTCTCTTCTACACTTCCCTAGAAACATCCTATAGGTCCTGGTCTTCTTCAAAGACCAATTTTAGTGCCCAAAAAGGAGGTCTCAAAGAAACATCTCAAAGAAGAGGTAATGTCCGTTACCGATTCTTTCAACTTTATTTCTTCTTCCACTTATTCTTCTTTAGTTGTTTCATTATGAATTAATAACATCAGTATCAATAATATACTTATATGTTATTATAAGTATTAAACAACCCTATTTCACCATTTATCCATCCTACGGAAAACAAAATCACTGCGCGTGCGTACGTACAGAATACCGTCTCCACGCCGTGGTGTAATCTATTTTCCACCACCACCTTAATTGGATGGGTATAATGGTGTAATGAATGAATATATATGATTATTTTTAAGTGATATTTATTCTGAAATTGTATACATACACTCCAATACAATTACACGATCATGGGAATGATATCATTGCTCGTGCGTACGTACGGAATACCGTCTCCACGATGTGATGCGACTCGTTCTACATGATTTTTATTGCATAATGATTACATAAATTAATTGAGTGAATAAATATGATATATATTACACTAATACCATTCTGTAAATGAGGTATATATAACCTAAAAAGAATAATAAGAATTTATTCGAGAAAACACGCATAAGAACAAAAAGTAATAAACACCCGAATAACAAGTAGCAATGAAATATTACTAATAATAAGCTAAGAATATGACCATATATGATATCATAACAATGACTATGATTCTGTAATAAGTCAATGACATTATTTAAATCATTATACAGGAGGTTCAGACACTTACGAAGCAAATCAAAACTAAGGTAAGGGAAATATCTCAATTTCATTTTTATCCGAGATTGTTTATAATTTGGAATTTACTGGGGTGTATTTTATCATCCACATCCATGTTTCCTCAATATGTAATATTATTTCCATCCACCTACAATTTTTTTAAATCCAATTTTACCTTTCGGTGAGTTTTTTGTAAAAGATATGAAAGGAATCTTTTGTCGTTTTTCGTATGAGGTACTTTTTGACTTTTCTGAAAAAAGTACGAGAAGAATGTTTTTTTAACTTATATGGCATGAATGGATTTTTAAAACATTATTTACAAGAAGCTTCCTTTACAGGTTTTCAAGTTTATTTTTAATCAACTTATTTTAGTTTAAAATTTTATGACATGTTAAGAAAGGAAAAATGTTTTTGATGTAGAAAGGATATTTTTTATTAAGAATGTTGTTCAAGTGTTTTATAAAAATTATTTTCCATCTAAGATAATACAGGGTTTTGTTTCTGTCCCTATTATTGAATTTATTTGATTATGTTGTGATGGAAATATTTTTATTAATTTCTTTATCTTATATGAATTGTTTTATGATATCATGATGTTTAACATTCCCATTTTTATTACATGGGTTATGCTATGATGTATGGTTTATGATTTTGTGGCACACATAAGAATGGTATCATTATGAGATGGGTGGGACCTATATCTACCTCCAATGCATTGGGTAAATATTTTATATCTCATGAGATAGACATGGCCGGAACGGCAGGTTAAACCAGTTCAGTGAAACATGACTGAAACGAGGAATGAACTCGGTTTAGAAATGGACTTTGTCCACTAAGATAGTCTTGGCAACGAGTCTTGACTAATAAGAAATGATTCTATATGATTATATGTGTATTAAACAAAGCTTCATGTTTTATGTTATGATTATTGTGATTACATTTCACTGCCATTATTTATCCCATGTTATGAAATTATGATCTCTTTTGCAGGGTAAGATTTCAAAAATGTTATGTTATTATGAATATGATGTGATTGATATTTCTTTTGTTTACCCTTACTGAGCATTTGAGCTCACCCTTTTGTATGTTTTCTTTCCCCAGGTCAGGAAGAAGGTTATTAAGTATGATATGCCAAAAGTGACTATAGATATGATGAAATAAATGGGAGACAATGTAGACGCTTTATGAACCAGTTGTTTATGTTTCCCAGTTTCTAAAGACACTATACCTATACGGTCCTTTGATTATTTTGGTATATGTTGTAATAATTGTACTTCAATTTTTATGTACTAACAATGTATGTAAAGTATGGGTCGTTATAAAGTGTCTTCTGGAGAAAGGCATGGTTGTTGTAGCCCAGGTGTCTACGAGCTGGTTGTATCATGTGGTTGTGGTCCAAGTGTCTACAGGTGGGATTTGTGTGTGGTTTGAGGCCCATGTTTGTGAAGTTAGGTTGTGGTAATGGGACTTTATTTTTTTAAGAGTTTTAGCATCAAGAAATTATCCATTAAGAGTGAGAAGTTAACCAGTGGGAAAGTGGTGTAGGGTTTCCAAATTTTGATGTGATTATACTTCTACTTTACTTGAATTGCATTGTTTGGAGAGTGTACCTTGGTGAGTCTAGGTTGGTTAGTACTCCTTGGTAGGTTCTTCAGGGTTATACTATTCTCTTACATGGGAATTATTATATTTTCCCACTTGTGCACATGTGGCTTTAGTTTTCCTACTAGGTATACTTGTATACTCACCCTATATTTGTAAAACTATTTTCAGGTTTCCATGAGGAATTTGAGGACTATGCTGGAATTTACTAGCTCAGTTGTTAGGATAGTTGTTGTACTCCTACATAGTCTCTTTCTTTTGTTACTTACTTTGGTGCTTTGGTTGTAATTTTTTTACAGTTTACATTTAATTCATTCATGGGTTAGATTTTGGTTTCCATTATATAAATTTTGGTGTTGTTTGAGATTTTTACCATCTTATCTTCCGATCCTATTTTATTTAAAAAGGATAATTCCTTCCATATTTGTCTGAGATTCTATACTCTTAGTGCTAGTATCCACTCCAAGTCCTATTGAAGGTGAGACTCAAGGGTCATTATCTATCATTCATCTTGAAGAAGGAAAGGTGTGACACTTTGTTGGCCCTTCCATCATCTTGAGGAAGGCAGGTCAAGACAGAATGGTATCAGAGGTGATGGGTAAGAGATAGAATGGATTTCAGATTTATCCATAGTGAGGATTCCATGGGATGGTAGGACAATGGTGTTAGGAAATCATGGTGCATGAAATAGGCATGGGAAGACTGACTAGGACACAAGATTTTTGGGCCCCTGTGATCTGATGCAAGGACTCTGGACTTACTGAACGACCAAGTGAGGCTAAACTAATTATAGGGTAGAATACCTAGTAATGGTACATGAATAATTATTACTTGTGTTCTTGTGTGTCTTGGGTGTTTTGGGAATTTAATTTAAATAAAGAGTTAAAATTATTTTTTTAAAAGAAAATTTCCATACTACCTTGTCTTGGGAGTTCTTTATTTACCATTTTCAATCATAGCACCTAGATGTTGGCCACATGTGGTAAAATTAGTTTAGGACCAGTAGGTAGACCTGGTTGATCAGTGGATGGTTGATCAATAAGAGGAATATGACTTGTGGTAGAAGACCCATTGCGATTTCCAATGGCAGACCCTAGAGAAGTATGAAGGTAGCATCTCATACTTAGAGACAGAGGGCCGGATTGAGGAGTTGACATTAAAATTTACCTTGATCTATGATTCAAGGGAGTATTGGGTTCTTTTTTATGTGAGACAAATGCGAGGGGTGACATGTCAGTGGTGGATGCCTTACCTCAGGGATAGCAATGAGACTGATGTCTTATGGGATGACTTTGAAAAGGATTTTTGGGTAGAGTTTCTTTCCTCAATGATGAAGTCTGAGAAGAGGTAATATCTTCTATCCCTCTAGTAGGGGTTTATATCGGTGAGAGAACTAGGGATCAAGTACAAGGATTTCTTATGCTTTTCTCCAAATCTATTTCCAGAGAGGAGTCATGGGTGAGATTCTAAGAGGAGGAACTCCGACCTTCTCTTTAGTATGTCGTCACTCCCTTTACCCTACCAATGTACTTAGAAGTTTTGAAGAAGGACAATTTAGTGGAGAGTATGCACTCATAAGGAGGTCTACCATGACAGGGGAGTCAATCGAGTTCATCGAAGGGGGAGGTAATCAGCAGCAGGTCTCTAGTGTCAGGGCCTTCCAAGTTTCGGCCAACTGGAAGTAGGACTCAGTAGTTCCATTTATGATCTCCTAGACCTTGACCTTTCCCCATAGGCCCAAAACTGAGGTGATTTGTCTGCGGAGGACATGGAAATCTTCATATCCAGTGCCCAGTTCGAGCTTAGTATGATAGGGGTGGATAGGTTCAGCACGCACCTCAACAGTAGTAGTTTCCAGTCATACCATTCCAAAAATAGGGGTAGTGGGATCCAACTAAATCGAGGGTAGATAGTGCTGGAGGAGGCTGAACTCAAGTTGAAACTCAAGGAGATTGACTAGGGCATGGTCGGGGAGATGGTAGACATCAGTAGGGTAGAGGAGCTGGGCATAGGCAGTTGCACACCACCGAGGTAGCAATTCTAGTGGGGTTAGAGGTTGTTAGAGGTAAGATCAGTCTATTTAGTACCCTTGCATGTGCTTTTATTGATTTAGGATATTCACACTCTTCTTTAACCCACTCTAGCCCATTCCTTGGGAATATAGATAGAGAGACTTTCCATACCCTTGGTGTTTATCATGGTGGTTGGAGGTCAGAACAGTCTATTTGATGTTTGCTGGGGAAGTAGAATGATGTTGGGGTCATAGAAGTCTAGTGGGTATCTTCTAATGCTATAGATATAGACATAAAATGTTATCTTTGGCATTGATTGGTTGTTTTATATTCATTAAATTCCTTACTGATTTCAGAGGAGAGACATGTTTTCGGATATGGATGGCTAGCGTGTAGATTTTTTTGGCGAGTGCAGTCATTAGGAGTGCTACAGGAATATGAATCTTCTTCTTTCTGTGCCATCCAAGATATAAGAGGGTTCAATGGGTGCTAATATGGTGGAGGTTCTTGGAGTTTTTGGGGAGTTCTTGGATGTTTTCCCTGAAGAGGTTGTGACTCTACCCCATCAACGTGATGTTGAATTCAGAATTGACTTGCAACCTTGTTCTTGTCCGATTTAGATGGATACCTATCAGATAACACCTTATGAGTTGCAGGAGTTGTAGATTCTGGTTGACGACCTGATGAAAAAGGGTTTTATTGATCCAAATGTGTCACTTTGGGGTGCTCCAATCTTATTCTCAAGGAAGGAAGATAGTGTCCGGAGGCTATGCATAGACTACTTGAGACTGAATCTGGTAACAGTCAAGAATAGTTACCCTCCCCTGAGAATAGATGATATTGTCAACCAATTAAGTGGAGAAGGTTGGTTCTCTAAGATCAATATATGGTTAGGATATCACCAGTTGAGGGTGAAAGAGGGTGACATCCAAGACTACTTTTAGGTGTCGGTATGGGAACTTCGATTTTGTGGTCTTTCCCTTTGGTGTTACAAATAAACTAGCTATGTTCATGGGGCTCATGAACTCTGTATTCTTCAAGTTCCTAGACTAGTTCATCATCATGTTCATCAATGATATTATGATTTAATCAAAGTCATATAAGGAGCACACTGAGCACCTCAAGACAGTCTTGGAGTTCCTCCAACACCACCAGCTCTATGGGAAGTTGTCCAAGTGCAATTTTTGGATGTGAGAAGTGAAATTTCTTGGACATGTGGTGTCTTAGCATGGGATAGTAGTGGACCGATCAAAGGTTGAGGTGATTCTTTATTAGGAAGCACCCAAGAATGTGGCAAAGGTTTTCAACTTCCTAGGGCTAGTGGGCTATTACCGAAGGTTCGTACCCGACTTATCTTGAGTTACGACTCCATTTTCAACTTTTTCCAGAAAAGACTATGCCTTCATGTGGAGTGAGCAGTGTAAGTCATATTTCATCTACCTGAATGGTAATCTAGTCAGTTCTCCAGTGCTTAGGTTTATAAAGGAAGGGGTGACAAGTGAGGTGTTCTGTGATGCTTACAGTCTATGCTTGGGATGTGTATTGATAGAGTAGCAGGGGGTGATTTCTTATGGTTCTAAGAAATTAATTCCACATGAACATAACTATTCCACCATGATCTGGATATTACAATAGTCGTATTCTCACTGAAGTTGTGGCATAATTATGTCATCAGGGAGCGCTTTGTAGTCTTCACGGATCACAAGAGCTTGAGGTATATATTCTCCCAATGAAACATGAAGTTGTGATAGTGAAGGTGGATGGATTTTATATAGGTCTAAGACTTCGAGATCTATTACACCTCAGGAAAGGGAAACATGGTGGAAGATAACTTACGTAGGATGTCATAGAAGGATCTAGTTTGTGAATCCACAGATGCTTGGAAGGAAATAGAGTTGTCTGCTTTTCACTTTGATGCGAGAGTGGATGGTGATAGAGGATATCAATTTTAGATGATAGTACAGTCTTATTTGGTGTGGAAGGTGGATGCGTATCAGTGGGGAGACTCAGAGACTGAATTGATGCTTGATTGCACTGTCCAGGGTGATGTTCTAAAGGGATGGTTGAAGGATAGCTAGAATCATATGATTTTCGGTGGGATTATGTTTGTCCTAGTGGAAATACATGAGAGAGTTATCCATGATATCCATATCTCACCCCAGACAGTGTATATAGGAGTTTCTAAAATGTACTAAGAATTGAGGGAATATTTTTGGTGTCCTGGGGTGAAGTGGGAAGCGATGGAGTTTGTGGAAAGGTGCCTAGTGTGTTAGCAGGCGAAGGATGAGATCCGTGTTCCTGACAATATGTTTCAGAACTTAGATGTTCCTGAGTGGAATTCGGATGACATATAAATGGATTTAATCATAGTATTTATGGGGACTTAGGGATAATGCATTGCTATTTTGGTAGTACTAGTTCAGTTGAAGAAATCAGTTCACTTCTTAGTGATCAAGGAGTCAATCACTATGGATGCCTTAGCACGGATGTATGTCGATGAGGTGGTCCAGCTGCATGGAGTTCCAAGATGCACTATCTCAGATTGTGCTAGATGTTTTATGTCGTGATTTTGGAGTATATTGCAGCATGCCTTTGGAACTTAGTTATCCCTCAACACAGTTTTCCACCCTTAGATGTATGGACAGATAGAGAGGACCATCCATACATTGAAGGACATGTTATGGGAATGGGTTTTGGACTTTAGTGTGTCTTGGGTGTGACATTTTCCTTTAGTAGAGTTTTCGTACAATAATAGCTATCAATATTACAATGATATGGCTTCGTTAGAAGCTCTATATGGGATTCTGTGTCGTTCACCATTGTTCTAGACTAAAGTTTGATAGGCAGTTATTCTTGGATCGGGTGTGGTGCATAGTATGACAGAGATGGTGCAGCTTGTCCAAGAGAGGATGATGGTAAAACATGACTGAAAAAATTCATATGCCAATAATATTATAAGTAATTTGAACTTTAGGTTGGGGATTATGTATTATTGAAGGTTTCCCCTCGACGTGGGAGGCATAGGTTTGGAAGAGGGAGAAATATTTCTCACAGGTTCATCAGATATTTCAAGGCATTGGGACAAGTTGGAGAGATGGAATATCAGTCAGCATTGCCACTATGCTTGGAAAGGATCCATGAAGCATTGATCCCCTGTTCTTGGATAAACTAATAGTTTTGGTCACCTATTGTTTCAAGTAGGGATTATTCTTCCTCTCTTTATTTTCATATGATATGGGATGGGTGTAGTAACGTTTCTTCAGGAAGAATGGATGAATCCTTTTTTCCTTAACAAGTAATAAATGAGGGGAAGAGAATATGATGATCAATATACAACAGGGGTCAATGAAATAATGGCGGGGAACTGATGATGTTATGTATGCTATTTTAATTGTTACCCATGAACCTTGTTTTGAATTGTATGGGATGTAAGGCCTTATGAGAATCATGTTTGTTGGTGGTATTTTCTGTACACTGGTGGTGTTCTATATTTTGTTGTGATGATTTGATAAATGGTTGTAACATGAACTTTTTCTTATTCACATATACTTAGTTAAATAAATTAATTCCTTAGGATCAAACCTATTATGTGATTACCCTTGTTATTTAAAGTGAAATTAAAAAAACCCCATTGGTTAAATATGAATATGATCATCTTGATGGTGTGGATTTTTGCTGTATTTTATTGGGTTCAAGCCTTGTGTGGGTTGTGTGGTGCTATTATGGGAGGCACGGTTGTGGGTAACCAAGGTGGAAATTGGGTTTTTCCATGTGAATGGGGAAGGGTATGTTTGTGTAGTGGGACTTCTATGTCTAGTGGTTGCTGTGGGATTTGGGTATGGGGTGGTACAGGAGGTGTGGTAGAATCTCAGGTTGAGAGATTGATATAATGTGGAATGGATGGACTTGCTGTGTAGTCGGACTACTTCTAGGTAGTGGATGGGAAGTGGGTTTGAAAGACTGGGTTGTGTCACGACTTCAAGTTTGTGGGTGTGGTCTTGTTGTGTAGTGGGGCTAAAAATTCTAGTTGTGGGAGGATGATTTAGAGAAATAACTTTGAAGAATGATAGTTCGTAGTGGTTTAACGGGTTCCTAAGAAAAAGGGGGTGTTCAGTGGGATTGTAGGTTGTTTGTTCTCTATTGTTTTTATGAATGGGTTTTAAAATGTATTTCCTTACCTTGGTCCCTACTTCCATGTTTTCCTTGGTAGTGTTTAGTGGCCTTTAGACTTCTAAAAATAGTTTCAGATGTTGTTCTTGTTAGTTTCCCAGGCAGGGATGGAATAAATAAATAAATAATTGATAAATGCAGGATGAAAATTGGTTAAATGGATTGGTTTGTGGTATACTACCACTTACAGAAGTGACCATCATTTTTGGTGATACATGCATGTAGATGTGGTTTCAAAGGTGGTTTGTGTGGGATTGTTTCTTGTTTGGAAACCCATAGGTTGGGTGGAGTGTTTGTTTACCTATATGTATAAATTGTATTCCCTTGCGATTTTTATATAAACCCAACCCTTGTTAAGAACCATGTACTGAAAACCCACATTTATGGGGGAGGGTTTCTTTCTCAACATCTAAGTGGGAGGATGGATGAATGGTTACTAAATTTATTCCTCACACCCTCCTCTGGGTTCTCAATGCTCTAGTATATCTGGGAAAGATTTAATGGATTTAGGTTTACAAAATTCCAAGATCCTTTAAGAATTTTTTGTTTTTGACGAGGGGTCCATGTGTTTAAGGACCATGATTTTTTTCCCAAGATTCTTAGGGATGATGACCATGTGTCTTCGAGTGAGAGGCATGGTTGTTGTGGCCCAAGTGTCTATGGATGGGTTGTGTGGTGTGGTTGTGGCCCAGGTTTCTGCGGGAAGGATTTGTGTATGGTTTGAGGCCCAGGTATGTGTGAGCTAGTTGTGGAAGTGGTACTACATTTTGGAAGAGTGGTAGATTCAAGATGTTAGTTGTTAGGAATGATCAGTTAACCGATGGGAAAGTAGTGCGGGGTACCCAAATTTCAATGTGCTTATACTACTACTTTACTTAACTTGAGTTATTTGGTGAGTGTGAATTAGTGAGGATGGGCTAGTTAGTACTCCTTGGTAGCTACTTTTGGGTTCTAATGTTCTTGGATAGGGGAATTTTTATATTCCGCCACTTGTGCATGGGTGGATTTAGTTTTCCTACTGGGTATACTTGTATACTCACCCTACATTTGTAAAACTATTTTTTGGTTCCCAAGAGGATATTGAGAACTGTGATGGACTTTACTTGCTCAGAAATCAGGATAGTTGTTGTTATGTAACTTAGTATCTTTCTTTTGGTACTTACATCAGTGCTTTGGTTATACTTTTTCATAGTATATATTTAAATCAGGCAGGGGTTGGATTTCGGTTTCCTTTATATAATTGTTTGGGATTTTTACTGTCTTATCTCCTGATCTTTTTTTCATTAAAAATGGTAATTTTTTCCATTTTTTGTGTGAGATTCTATACCCTTGGTTCTAGTCGCCACTCTAGGGAATATTGAAGGTGGGACTCGAGGGGGTCATTATCTCTCCTTCATCATGAAGAAGGAAGGGTGTGGAAGTTTTCTGTCCCATCCCTCATCTTGAGGAAGGCAGGTCATGCCACTACCCTCTTCAAAACAAACCCCAAATCATACTAACAAATTATGACTAAATAAATAAAATACCAAAAAATGATGGATTTTACAACTTCATTCATTATATATGAAATGTGGAAACTCATTTTAAACCTCACTTATTAAAATATCAATTTTAAAATAGTTTTTGTAAAGATATTTTCAATTTGATATCTTATTTTCATAAATCCAAGCTTTGTAACTCCCTTGTTAACTTCGTTCTTAATAAAATAAGATTTTATTATCTATGTATATTGATCTTGATTAGTTAACTCGATCATTGAATATATTAATTTCACTTTAATTGCCACATATAACTCTCAATGGTAAATCAATATACACCTTAATATTGTTAATTTTATCTACAACATTTATGTGTATGTTTGTTTAACAACCTCATACTTAGATTCTATAGTAATCAATTTTGCTATTTTTTTGAAAATTTAACTAATATTATTACCACCTAAATAAATCCCCACCTATATTATATTTATTATCATATGAATTTCATCCTAATATACACTTTTTAATGAAAATAACTCACTTTTCTCATTTCATTAATAACATATCCCACCACTATTTATTACTTTGGTATACCTCAATATAATTTTTAAGCCATTATGTGTGACTTTTTAAGGCCTCTTTGAGACCTCTCACAAAGTAATATAATATATAATTTAATATATTGAGGTTATTAGATACATATAACTTCCAATACATCTTCTTAGGGTTCCCCATAATGGTTTTGGATGAAATACTGAGAGTGGGGTGAACTAAATGCTTCCATATAAATAGTTACATTAGTTCCATCAAAGATTACTCATGGATCTAAATCAGAGGGATCTCATTAAAATGTGGATTTAGATATCACTCATTTATATTTTTGATCCACCACCCTATATATGGGGTTTGTAATAACCACTAAGGGCTCTAGTGACCCTAAGTCAGTCCCATTCGATGTCATTATTGGCATATCTAAAGTCCTAGAGGAGGTGTTGGTAGAGGGTGTTGGTGTTGGTATTGTAATTTTTGCTCAATTGGTATCCATTAAAGATGTTTAATCTTTCAAGGGGGTGATTATACCCTCACTAATTTCATTGGTGGCCTTATAATAGGTTGTTTTTAGGATTAGGTTATTGTTCTCGTGCCTCCATTTTGGTCAATAGTGGTTGATGTGGGTGTGGGAGCTTATCTTCTCTCTTATAATCTTGATGGTATATTTAATGTTTCTCTTTCCTCAATGATCATAGTCCAATTATATATGAGGATAATCTTTAGTATGTTCCTATTTTATCCCCTAATTCAATTTAAGCTCTATCTGAAGTGAATTAAGAGCTTTCTATGATTTTGAACACTAGGGGGAACTCACATAAGACATGATTTTCCATGACTCTCTCCCATGGTATGTTAATTAGAACCAAATATTATTCTAATTATTATTTAAAAATTATTACATTTAGGCTCATGAGGTTTCAATCTTTGAGTCCAATATTATTATCTCCAAATTATATACTTTATTATATCAAATTCTAGGGGTTTTGTACCCCAGAAAAAATGTGATTTCTTCACTAATAAAAATGATAAAACCTAGAACTTTATGGTTTCTATTATTGATATGATTCATAAATAAGATCATCTATACGATTTTATTTTCTATTATGGGTATTAGCCACTAAAATCATGGGTTCCCCACCATCCAACATATATGGAAATTCTGGAAGTCTTCTATATTACTCAAGAAGGTGGATTCTTCTTGACATCACATCATGATCAAGGTTAGAATAAATATCACCATTTTATATATTACATCCATTTATGAAAAATGAAGAGTATTACTAGGATAATATCTCTATAAATCATTATCTTAGTATGACCATGGTGTCCTGACATGGTTTATAGAGGGATATTTTAACACCATTATAAACCCTATATAAAATATAGGTGGAGGGATATACTTAAGGAAATATATATAGTATTTTGGTTCCATTTCAGCCGATAATAATCTAATAGATATGGGATTCACCAAAGAAAAATTCACATGGTAATACAAAAAGAGGTACAATAGTCAAATATAGATCCACTTGGCCCATTTCTTTGATAACCTATAATGGATCACTTAATTCTTACCCTCATCTATAAGTCACGTGACTAGTGTGGTCTATGATCACTCTTATATATTGGTATAACTAAAAAATATCCCAAGAACAATGGTCAATTAACTTTATCTAAGGTTTTTATATGAGTGAATACATCCATGTATGTAGTATGTGATTATTTGAACGAACGATGCATAAGGACACATGGGTGACCCTTTAAAAAAGACTCAAATGAATTAAAGGGAAACCATGAGAGAGTAATAATAGGTACCCCAATACTCAATAGTGTTTGGAGGATATAAAATCCAAGATTATATATCTTGATACCAATCTATATGAATAATGGTAGGATGGAATCTTTTCACTCTAGATGAGAAAAAAAGATTATTATTTTAGAAACTTCTTAAGGTGGAAATAATTGATCAGTATTGATCTAGATTGGCATGGTTAAGGGTGGGTTTTTGTAACACTAGTTTATTCCATGCTTTTATTAAGGAAATTTAGTTTGTGAAGATGTATCATATACCAGTGATAAAGAGGTGGTGGGAGATATTATTGCATCTCATTTCTGGTTATTCACTCTAGTTTGATGAATAATAAGGATAAAGAATACTCCATAGAATATATAAAGGATAATCTCTTCAGAAATATCTCAAGGACAATGTATGATATCTAAAAATATATTATGAAAGTCATACCAGAGGAAACTAAGATAAATAAGGTGCTTCAAAAACTCAAATTTTATAGCCCTTCTAGATCCAATTATTTTTTGGATCCTTTCATTATAGGTGATTATCAAGGATCACATAATAGATGTGGCATGGGACTTTTTTATAGAGGGTGTAATGACCTGAGTTTCTTATTTCTTAACTAGTTTACCCATCACTAAGGTGAAATTCCTAAACTCTTTAAATAAATATAGTCTAATTTTCATGTATAACTTCCTATATATGGCCAGGGATAATATTTTTGAATATTTTCAAATAAAAAATGATTTTGAAACATATATCAGAAAAATAACACAAATTCATCTTAGGAAAAAGAATGAAAGGGCCATTGGTTTGACATTGGAAAAGATATTGGATCTTAAAATAAAATCATTCAAGTCTAATGTAATGATAAAGATAAACATTGATAAATCTTATGATAAGATTAAATGGAATTACATTTTAACAATCATGAAATATTTTGGATTCTCTAATTGGGGTTCTGGTTTATTTTTTTAGGCTACTCATCAATATGGTTGTCTATATTACTTAGGGGGAGAATGATAGGTTTTTTTAATGTCAGTCCAAAGGATTTTAAAGGGTTATATTCTTTCAATTTTCATATTCATTATGGAATATGATACCCTCATTAGGATTTTCAATCATTATATTTACATGGGTATGGTCTCCCATTTTATATGTAGTCTCTGTTTTTTGGGTTTGAATCATATATTTTTTATAGATGACATTATCTTCTTCATAAATGACAAACATTACACAATTCAAGGTTTCAACGAGATCCTAGATGAGTATAGAAGGTGGAGTGGAGAATTCATCAATAAAACCATAAGTTACATCTATAAATCTAACACATGAAATGTAGGGTATAATAAGATGATTTAGGAATTATTGGGTATTAATATTAAGGACTTTTATATGGGAAATTTAGGGTATTATTTATCATTAGGTAGGACATGGATTCATGATATTGAGGGACTAGTTATTCATAACACAGTTTGAGTGAATAACTATAAAAGAAAATAACTTTTTATCAGAGTTAGTATAAAACTTTACAATAGTGTTTTATCTAATATTAAAATTCATTTTCATTCCATACTCATTATCCCCAATATTTCCATCCAATACACTGTAAAAATAATGAATTTTTCATCTTTGATTTTCAATACCAAGGAAAACACCACTGGACCAGATGGAAATGGTTGGTCAATTTCATTAAAGACGTTGACTATTATATAAGGAATATAGAAAATTATATGTATTTCCCTTAAGATATGATTTCTTAGGAAAATATGGAAGGAAAATCAAACACAATTATATTTATCATATAAAAATATGTGAACTCTAACCCCTCCATAGTATAGAAGAATATGAAAAAATATTCATTGTATTTTATACTACAAGAGTATCTTCCACTACTCTATAACTATCCTTGATGGATTGTGGTCCAAAGAGAGCATAAATTTTTGAGTGATAATTTGTATGAGAATTCTCTCTTATTTTCATGATACTATTTGATAGATTTATCAATTTAGATTACTAAAATCCAAAAATGTTTTATCAATTTGGTTTTAGATATTTACTGAAATTATTTTTTTCAACACCATTTATCTATTATAGGAAATAGATTAGTGTGTATTTAAACCTAATGAATCATGATATTTCAGTGCATCAACATTCTAGATGAACATCAATGAAAAATAGAAGGTTTATGAATGAACTATATTTATTTAGTGAAAATAAATTCCAATTAAGTATAGATTCTTAATATGGAAGAAACATAACCATTTTATAACCACTGAAAGTGATGTGAAAGGAAAATGTATTCATTTATCTTATAAATGAATCTGATGTGACTTCATAAAAATGGAAACTGTCTTCCATCTTTTTTGATGGATATGGGATGTTTTCATCTATAATATACATAAGTATTTAATGGGGATGGAGGTCCAAGGTGATTCTGTGATGGAATTCATCGATGCATTATTAATGGGAATATCAACTCTTCTATGGAAGTGAAATCTCGTAGCATGATCCTAGATTTGGGTTTAAGGATCATATGGGAGGATGAGAGTCAATTTATGTATCATTGAAGGTGGATCCCCTATCTTAAATAAAAATTAAAGGCTTTAATTATTGATCTTATAGTCCTGATCAAATGGAAGGAGTAGTCTCCTTCACTCATAAATCACATTAAACAATATTCTCATAATTCAAAGAGTGTTAACAATATCCCACTTGATCCATCAGTATTCAAGA
Source organism: Viscum album (assembly GCA_963277665.1). Classification (NCBI taxonomy): domain Eukaryota; kingdom Viridiplantae; phylum Streptophyta; class Magnoliopsida; order Santalales; family Viscaceae; genus Viscum; species Viscum album. The sequence goes on from OY728142.1 coordinate 461,648,609, forward strand.
GAGCTCTTACATATGGTCTAAAGCTAAACTATGATGGATTATGTGATTAGGGAATCATGATAAGTGGTGGTTTCATTCATGATATTTGGGGGTTATTGGTAATGTCTTTTTTTTCTTACTATGTCCCTAAAAAATAGTATATTGAATCTATTTGTGTGTAAACCTTCCATATTACAATCCTACCACTTGATTAGGGAATCCCTCTAACTTTTTTTGATGTGTAAGTGTTCATAGATTGATAAAAAAACTCTTATTTAAACAAATCTAGTTCACTTTCCATTAATTAATGTAGTTTTCTATGAAATAATGATGTGATTAACCTTAATAAAAATATTATCATTATTACTCCCTCGAATAGGTCATGAAATCACTTTTAAAAATAATGATTTCAAGAACTCGAGAATATTTTTTTGGTTTCTATTCAAATTCTAGTTGGATTTTTTGAAAAATAACATTTTTATATTTTCTTATAGATATTATGTTAGGTTTATATTCACACAATAAATCTTTAAAAAACATTTTTAATCTTCTTATTCTACCTTTAATTATCTATTTTTAGTCAAATAATTATTCAATTTGCATTCATGATTCCTAGAATAAATATTTTTTCTCTATTCTGTAATCTCTCAGATTTATTACATATTTTAAAATAGAAATATATAAATTTTATATATCTTCAAGATGCATTCATTCAAAATTTTATATGATCTTTCATGGATCTTGTAAAATATATGTAGTTTAAAACTTCATTAAATCATTCATTTAAATAAAAAATTACATTAAAAATCTAGTGCGCAATAAATTCATTGAAGTAAAATTTATTCATTATTCCATGTAATAAATACCCATTGATAATTAGAAATAGAATTAAATATATATTTCATGTTTTGTTGATTATATTTAATATAATTAATTTATTATAAAATAATAATTTCTTCCCATTCATCATGTAATCCTTGATAATTCCTTCTACCTGAGTGACTTTATTTGTATTTTATTGGATCACTTGCGATGTTATCAACACCAGGGGTTGAATTAGTGATAATATTATTCTTACAAATCCTATCCACTATATTTATTATTAAGATCATCTCTATTTAACTAATAGTGGAATAGGATTAAAAATTAACAAAAACATTGTTAATCAGGTTCGTCTCCAAGATGGAAGAATATGTCCCCGATGTATAGTAGTTTTTATCCCATGCACACACAAATATCCTTTTATTATCAATAATCAACTATAGAAAATGAAATGAATTTGAACCTCCTAAAATTCCATCACCAGCTGATTTGAACAAGAAACAACATTTCACAACCAACACAGAATCACTATTTTTAAGAATGTTCGCTAGTTCAAACTCAATCCACAAATGGAATAATCTAATTTGATATTCTTCCTCCCTTTATTGTACAATAATATTAATAGGATATTCTCAATTCACAGTATTCCTTTATAATTGTTTTTATCAATTATCAAACACATTTATTATTTTTTTTATTTTATTAATATGTAGACTCTTCATCTAACCTGGATATTAGTTTCACACATTTAATATGAATACCGTTCAATGTTGTTATTTTAATTCTCTAAAAATATCACTGATCAAAACTCATTTAAACCGATCCCATATAATATTTCTTTTTAGAGCATGTCTTTAATATCAACATAATATCTATAATTATCTCATCTTTATCCTTTCAAAATACCATCGTTATTATCAACATGTTTTCATGAACACATGTAATAAATTATTGTGGTGTACATGATCTTCTTATGTTGTAATCACATCCCGCCATATAAATAAATTCATCTCTTCTGAAATATTTTCATTACAATATGGATTAAATATTTTCCAAAACACTCAGTTCATCACACACCATGGAGTTTCCTTCTCTTAATAGAGTGAATATATCTAAAATAACATAACCATCTTGGTCATGTATTTCATTCTCAGACTACTTTTCGACATGATATTATTTCTTATAGTTACTATTCAGTTCATCTTATTTCTTTTTTCATCATTGAAACAAGTTTTTTGAACCATATCTTTATACTTTAAAAACATTATTTTTAATATTTTAAATAATATATCAAAATAATTATAATTAAACCCTATATCTCAACACTTCATTTGAAAATACTCACATTTTTTGAGACTTAAGAAACTTCATGTATCTTATTCAAAACCATTCTATATTCCTTGAAACATCTGAGAATACCTTACTTATCTCAGGGAAACTACATAATTTTCAAAATTCACACTTTTTGAACTTTGGAAATATCTTACATATCATTATAATTATCCATACTTTTTAATTTCACACTCTGCAATAATCATACATATCATCATGTGATTCTCTAAAAAATCTTATATATTATATATAATGTTTGTTCCTTTTTCACAATTTAGAATTCATGAAGATATTATATATCATAGTGAACTATCATATATTTTACCAAATATTTAAAATCTTATAATATTATGAATCTTAGTGTTCTTCAATAATTTTCAAATATCTCAATTCTCAAACCTCTTATGTATGATTTTATAGTCTCATATGTATTAACATACGGTTTTCCCTTTTCCATAATTTTGTATTATCCTCAAAAAATATATAATGTATAACCTAGGATATGTTATGTATCAAAAAAAATTAGATACCATATGAAATATTGTAATACCCCAATATTTTAGTTTATATTTTTCCTTTTAAAATAATACTATGTTTCCTAGAGTATGACACATGCAACACTGAGCTTAAACAAACTATGAAATAATATTATTTAAATATGGATATTATAACCCAAATGTTGGGTTGAGCAGTATGAGTAGGAATAATAAAATTTTGAAATAAATGTATAAAGGTTTTATATTATGAAAAATTATTAAGTAATGTATAATAAATATGTATTCAATTTTCAGTAAAGTCATTTTATGCCTCAAAAATATATTTTATTAAAAAATTGTTTTTATTGCATTTTTTGCAAGGATGTTATAAATAATTAATAAAAATTATAGAAATTATGTTTGAGAAAATGGAAATAATTTTTTAAATCAGCATTCATGACATTATTATGGTAAAAATTTTATATATTTTTTGAAAATATTTATTTTAAGTGGATAAGAAAAATTGTCGATTTTGGTAAAACTATCATTCTTTTTCATTAAATAAATTAATTGAAAATTATCATTATGTTTTGAATCTAATATTAAATTAACATAAGGATAATTTAATTAAAAATAGTGTAGTTAATTACTCATGAATCAATATTATACCGAATTTTGTTGTAAGTTTAGATTTTGGATTAAAAAATGATTTTTCAAAAAATTGTTTTTCATTATGGTTAACACGTTTATATTAAAATTGTTTTCTAAATCATCAATAAATTTAACATTGAAAATATTATTACATATTTGGAATTTTTAGGTTCAAATTTGGTAAATAGAATCCTTTTATTTTTTTTCATAATGAACAGTAATCATGGTAAAGATTTGTCACCATAGTAATGGGTAAAATAGGTTAATTAAAGATAAATCTATGAGATAATGTATCAAAATCAACCCAAAGATTGACTATATTTTATTTTATTAGATTAATTTTTTCATATACATCCTATCTTTTAAAATATGTAATTTTGGTTCCATTTTTCTTCGATAATGACATTTATATTATTTTAAGTATAAAATGAATAAAAAATGTCACTCTCTTTCTTTTAATATCTCTTAAATATTATCATTAGGATAAAAAGAAGTTAATTTAGGTAATAAATGGATATTTTTAATATAAATATTTTTTTTATAATAAATTATTTTTAATTTTTTAGTGATGATATAATTACCTGAAATGCTTACAAAAAACTGATACAATACTTGTCCAAGTGGTAGAAAAATCAAGGTACATGGTTTTAAAAACAATAAAATTAATATTTTTTTGAATAATTATGTTATTATAATAATATATTAGGTACTTATAAAGTATATTTAATTTTAAATGTGTTTATATTAAAATTCCATTTTTTTTCTCAATGTCTTTTAAGGAAAATTAAATGAATAGTATAAAAAATCACTTTAATGATATTTTATGATAAACAATATTTTATTAAATAATTTAAAAATAAAAAAATCATTAAAATGAGAAAATTGTGATGTGAAATTTTCTATAATTTCATATATTTACCATTTTTAATCCACTTTTCACCTTAGAAGTAAATTTAGGACCATTGAAGACTAGAAAATGTGTTACAACAGTTAAACTTAAAAAGAGTTAACAAAGTAATTAATAAAAAATATAAGGTTTAAAATACATTTTAAACATGTATAAAATTTATTATTTTAAATTATTTAGAATTTATAATGTCCAAAATTCTAAATTATTTCCATTTGGTTCTTCTTTACTTGATTATGATATATATTATATTTAAATCTTTTAAGTAATTCCAAGTGGGTAATTTCCCTAACTTATAAAAGGGAACCAATAATCCTTTTTTATTAACACCTTTTGAGACATGTAGATTTATAATTACATACCCAAATCACTTCCCAGACTTTCTCCAAACAACCAAGAGACTCTGGTACCATCAAATGACCAACCGAAATAGTTTAATGTGTAAGCCAAATGTGGTTTTTTAAAGAAGTGGTTTAACTTTTAACTGAGTGTTTGCATTTTATTTCATCTTTTTACTACTTCTAAAATTATATAACCATGATCATATAATAACCTAAACAAATTAAATATTATGAATTAATATAATTCTTGAGAAAACCCCTTATTATCCCCCTTTCCAACCCATGGAAATTGAAAAAAATTGCTCAAGCATACGTATGACCTACCGTCTCCACTTAGCATTGTAAATTTTTCATCACCTTTTTACATGGATGATTATAAAGGTGTTATTAATAAATATATATGATATTTATGAATTAATTAATATTATATAATTATAATATAACATCTACATTCTTACCCTTCCATCTATTTGAAAATGATAATGCCATTCATGCATATGTGTGGACTACCACCACTACAAAGCAATGTGGTTTGCTTCTCATATTCACCATTCATGAATGATTGTAACATATAATTTAATGTATAAAAATGATAATTATTTCATGATTTATATGATTTATATATTATGAAACCATTATCAAGATTCAAGGACCATAACTACTGAACTGAATCTTGTATGAAAAATAGAATAATTAAAACTCGGGATGATGATGTTAATAACTAATTGTTAATTAGTGGATGTCAAAATTTTATAAGTGATTCATATATGGTATTATAACTAAGTATATATTAATTTTACATATTTATAATAAATCTAAATTTATTATACATGAGTTTAGAAGTGTATAGAAGAAAGTAGGATATGATGTAAGAGTTATTTTATCAAATTTCCACTTCAATGAGACCTATGTATATTATGAACCTAATTTATTTATATGGTGTATATAATACTCCTTTGATATATTATGTAATTAATTACTCTATATATATGTTATTTAAAGTTTCAATTAATGTTTACTCTTTTAATGGGTTTTGATAATGAATTATACTGATCATTCAAAGTATGAAGAATGCATAGAATGTGAAAGTGATGAGTGGGTACCGGTTATAAATAGCCCCTTGATGCATCAAAAGGTATCATGAGACAAAATATGTGAAAAAATTATTAAGGTATTTTTTATGCCTATTCATTTATTAATAATTATGTCATTATTGAGAGGTGTTGATTATAAGATTCATGATAACATGGATGTGGCCTTGATGTAAAGTTCATGAATGTCTGGATTTATGAATTTTATTTATTAAGAATTTAGATTCCACTATACATGGGATTTATATGTTTATATTATCCATGGAATTTCACTGAACTAATTTTTTTGAATTATTGATATGTGTTTTTATTATCCACTCTTCCATATTGATTATGCCTAATTTATTCTTGATAGATTCTGTTGTACGTAACCCTTAATGAGCATCTAAGATCACCATTTAATTGTTTTCCATTCCCTCATATATTATGAAGAAAACATTGTTTGATTATCAATGATGAAAGATTTTATTTCATGCTATGTTTTTAATTTTCAATGTAATAAAGAAGTCATATATGTATTTAATTTTCAAAGACTACTAAACTAATCAGTCTTGGGTGGTGGGATCCCTTTTATCTTATACCTATATAATAAGTAAGAAACAAAAATAGGTTACTAGAGTTCATGTGTTATAGTTGGTATCAGATAAATCTTAGTATAACATATGGAAATTATATTTTAGAAGAACATAGATTTCACAAGCAATATGATAATACTTTATAGTATTTGAGAATATTTTATGGATTTTAATTCCATGGTTCAATATTCATGATGAATATGGACAAACTAAGTGGGATCAATTTTTTTGGGATGGAACCTAGAGAAAGGAAGGGAATAAATACTCTTGGTCAAAGTATGGATTAAATTACTAATCATTAGAATACATAAAGTGTTTTATTTGAGTAGATTATGGAAATATTAAGGAAACTGCCTTAGGTTATGATTGATATCATTTATAGTATGGAGAAACCAAACAGAAGAGAATCTATAATGATGGACCATGTGATTATTCCTATAAAACTATCCTATGTTTTGAAAAACAATATAAACATAACTGGATTTCCTAAAAATAATTTAAAAGTGATGTTTCATGATTGTTTGGGTTATAATGACTATGTAATAAAAAATATTCAACATCTCATGTGTTAAGAACGTGGGAGGAAAGACTTCGGTAAATGCATTAATAGAATGGGATTTTTTTACAAGTTCGAGGAAAAGACCATCAAGATCATAATTTCAATGGAAAGAAATAATATATTAATGTTCAGTGTTTTAACAGTAAATAGATAGATCGTTATGTAAACCAATTTCCCAAGCATCAAGGATAATCGTGATAATTTTTAAGATAGTTGATATCTTGAAAATTCTTTAAATATTATGAAGAGATTGTGAATCACTTGAGATTCATTCATATATATTTTTAGAGAAAATTATTTATATGATAAATTTATTAAGTGTAAATGTTGATTTCCTGAATTTTATTTTCATGGAAACATTTTTTCCAAGGATGTAATATCTTATCTTTATAAGACAAAATGAAACAAAATACTATCCTTCAAGGAATACCTTAAAATTTAAGGATTTTAATTTAGGAAAATTATAGTTAAATTGATGAGGATATGATTATGATGTAGTAGTACTTTTAAATAGTAGTTTGGTATGAGCATTAATAAAAACTATCCAATGATTATTCTAATAATATTAAGTTGTATGGAAAATTTTGAAAATAAAAATTTTGGAACCATGTGTTGAATGGTATCAATCAACCTAAAAAGTAATTTTTATGATAATGTGATATTTTTATAGATATATATTAAAGAATGTATAGATGACAATTATGTTTATTATGATATATTTATCTAGTGAATAAATTATGTTTTGTAATATGTGATTAGAAAATATATATATTATATTTGAGAGTGTGACTATATAAGTGAAAAAGGTTCTTTGAGGATTAACTTTTTTAAAGATTTATTTACAATGGTTATTATTTTAGCATGTGCTAGACATTTTAGTTTTAGATAGGAGACATAAATTTTCATCTTATCAATAATTAAAATATGATTTTAGTATGTTGGGTATTAAAAATTCACCATGATCATGATGATTCACAACAAATTATGAAATTATGTTTATATAATGGGAAGAACTCATCTAGGTAAATTTCATCATATTTTCAATCCTAATGGTAAATGAATTTCTCAAAATAAAGAAAACCGAAGATAAATCTATTGATTCTTGTATGGAAAGTAACATTCAACCACCAAGGTACATTTTTAGATAATCATTTTCATGTATGAGTCTTATAAAGTCAAATGCATAATAATTTTACTTTTCATATCCAATAAATTATTATTCATGATAAAATCAATATCTAATTTTATTAATAAGTTATATTTATTTTAGAAAATAATAATTCAAATTATGAGGATGTATATTTTGTTTGGAGGGGATAATTTAATACACCAATATTTTAGTTTTTATTTTATTTAAAAAACAGTATATTCAGTAGCATATAGAACATGAAACACTGAGCTCAAATAACCCATGAAATAATATTACTTAAATATGAATATTATTACATAGTAGTTGGGTATGAAGTTAGAAAAAAAATAAAAAAAATTATGGGAAATATGAACCAGGGTTTTATATAATTCCAATTTATTTATTAATTCATTATATATAAGTATTCACTTTTTAGTAAAATCATTTTATACCTCAAAAATACATTTTCTTTTAAAATGGTTTTTATTGCATTATGTGCATGTATATTATAATTAATTACTACTATTTTTATATATTTAATTCTATAAAACTAACTTCATTTTTAAAACTATCTGGATTTGAATGAAATTTTTAGGTTTTTCTAAAAATAGTTATTTTTTAGTGAATAGTGAAAAAATATCATTTTTTTGTAAAAATCTCATTTATTTTTATTACATAAAGTAATTTAAAAGTAAATTTTTTTTAATAAGATATTAAAGTAACATAAGTATTATTTAATAATAAATAATCTAATTAATTACCTAGTAATTAGAATTATACTTGATTTGGGCATAAGTCCATTTTTGTGGATAAAAATGCATTTTTCTATAAACTCTTTGTCATTGTATTTTATGAATTTATATTAAAATTTATTTCTCATAATTATAAAAATTCAATATTAAAAAATTGATTCTATATTTGTAATTATGAGGTTAATTGTTTTTTAAAACAGGCCCCTTTTATGTTTGGTCATTATGAATAGTAACTATGCTAAAAATTTGTGACATGGTAATGGGTAAAACAGCGTAATTGAGGTTTAAACTATGGGATAAGATATCCAAGTCAACCCAAAACATTACTTAATTTTATTTTATAAAATTAATTATAAATATACAACCTAACTTAAAATATATTGAATGTTGGTTCCATTTTCCTTTGATAATGATAGTTATATTATTTTAAGAAGAGAATAAATAAAAAATGTCACTCTTTTTCTTTTAGTATCTCTAATATTTTCTAATTAGGATAAAAATAGTTAATATTAGTAATAAGTTATTATTTTTATGATGAATACAAAATTTTTATAATAATAATTTATTTTTAATTTTAATTGATGATATAATTAACTTATAGGCTTAAGCAATGCCAATACATTACTTGTGAAAGTCATAGAATATTCACGATAAATAATATTTAAAATAATAAAATCAAATTTTTTTGGATAAATTATTCTATTAAATGAATTTAATAAGTAATTATAAATTATAATTAATGGTAAGTGTGTTTATATTATAATTCCATTGTTGCCTTTATGTCTTTAAATTCAAATTAAATGAATAGTCCTTTAAATGACTTTAATGATATTTCATGATAAAAATATTTTACTAAATGATTTAAAAGAAAAAAAAATTTAAAGAGGAAAATTAGGATAATAAATGATCCAAAATTTCAACCATGTACCATTTTAAGCCACTTTTCACCTTAGAAGTAAATTTATGACCCTTAAAGGCTAAAATAGGTGTTACCATAGTTGTGGTTAAAAAGAGTTAATGAGGGGTTAAACCAAAAGATAAGGTTTAAAATGAAACTTAATCATGTCTAAAATTTATTAGTTAAATAAATGTTGACCTTATATTTCCCTAAATTTTAAATTATGGAAATTTAGTTCTACTTTACATGATTATGATATATATTATATTTAAATGTTTTTAGTAATTCCATATGTTTCATTTCCCTCACTTATGAAAGGGAACCACATCTCATCTCTTATTCATGAATCTTTAGAAAAAATGATCAAAAAATACCTAAAAATACCACAAAAACATATTACTCATGACCTATATGATATGGTATGATTAAAGTACCATTTTAGAAGGCTTAATGTGTAAGCCGAAGGTGGTTTTCTGAAGAAGAGGTATAACTCTTAACTAAGTGTTTTAATTTTATTTTTTCTTATAACTCCTTAAAATATTTTATAACTATTATAATATAATTAAATTATTATTTTAAATATAATTAAATGTTGTTATTCTATATTAAAAACCCTTAATCACCTCTTTTAAACCCTATGGAAAATGAAAACATCCCTCATGAGCACATATGATCAATCATCTCCACATAACTGAGTGATATTTTTCATCGCCATTTTACTTGGTTGGTTATAAAGTTGAAATTAATGATTATAAATAATTTTTTTAAAAAAATTAGTATTATATAAATGTAAAATATCATCTATATTATTAGCCTTCTATATTTTGGAAAATGATACCATCATTCGTGCATCCATGTGGACTACCACTTCCATAAAGCAATGTGATTCATTTATCATGTATTAAATTCATGAATGAATATAATTTTTTATTTAATTTATTAAAATGTTAATTAATTCATTATTAATATTATTTATATGATTAAACCATTAGAAATAATCATGTAATATAACTAATGAACCAAATATTATATAAAAAATGGAACAATTAACACCCGAGATGACGATGTTAATAAAGAATTATTGATAAAATGGTAATTAAATGTTATAAATGAATCATATATGGTATTATAACAATGGATATAGTTCTATTATAGATATATAATAACTATAAATTTATTATATTGGAGTTAAAGAGTGAACTTGAAACAAGTTTTACTTGATATAGGGGTACTTTCATCTCATTTCCACATCAATGAGATAGGTTTATATTATGAACACAATTTTATTTATAGGGTTTATATACTCTTAAATTTGACATATTATATCATTAACCACTCTTTATTAAGGATATTTAAAGATTAAAAATCATTTTCAATCCTTTATGGGGTTTTGATTCAAAATTTATTAAAGTGCTAAGGGATTTCTTTAACAATATCATTTTATTTTGGGATTGTTTATGTTCAAATTTACTTTGGAAAAATTATATGATCCTAGTATTTTAAAACATGTATATTTTATTCTTCTTTATTTATGGTTTTTACATATTTATTTTTTATTTATTCTCTTGTTTTATCATGAATCAACAAGTAAGTTACATGCAAGGGGTTCCCTAAAAACCATGTCAGAAAATTATCCTTTCAACTCTTATTATTCTATGTCAACTAACTTTTAAATGTTCAAGAATATTATCTTCTAAACTTAAAAGGTTTATAAATTTAATTTTAAACTATTTTCGAAATTATTCAAAAAATATTAAATAATAATATTTTTAACTATTTCTGTATGGTTTATTTATAATTTTTTACAAAAAAATAAGTGTTTTTTTTCAACATTTGCAGATTAACTATGCTTTACCTACATCATAGCCATTATACATTATCAAGGTTCATTAAAAAATTTAATTGTTATTTTCAAATAAAATATTTATCTAAATATTTTTGGAAATTTATATTTAAAATTATATTAAAAGAAAATAGTATTGTTTTGTTAAGTGAATGAAAGGAATTTTAAAAAGTGATTTATAATTTCATTATTACACAAAGTTACAAAAGAAGTTACGTTTAATGTTTTTGATATAATTTCTTTTCTTAAGGATTGGTTTTACTAAAAATAATCATTTATAATTAATCTATGACCTTATATCACCCTAAACTAATAATGGATTACTGTTAATTTTGTGGCCATTATCATACTTGTGATTTTGTTCTCTATCACTCTCTATTATTCATTGGATGTATTTTTTCTCCTTCATGACCTAATTTTAAATATCATGGATGTATTTGAAATAATTTATACTAATTTTATATTTTATTTACCATAAACTAATTCTTTATATGGTTTTAGTAGAAGGAAGTATATTAAGTTAGGTATTTCATTTAATGGGTAATTTTTGATGTTACATATTATTGATTCAATATGGATAATTATTGACTTTTAAGGTATTTTTAAAATAAATTATATTAATCATTTAAAATATGAGTAATGAATAGGATTTCAATGTGATGGGTGTGGCTTAGTTTTAGATATCCCCTTGATGTATCAACCGACCTTATGATACAAAATAAGTGCCCATATTAAATGGGTATTTAGTTCACTTATACCCATTCATTAAGAATAATGTATTGGTTAAGATTCAATGATGGTTAGATTCCTGATAACTTGACTGATTCCTTGATGGAATGTTCATGAATTTATGGATTTATGAATTTATTTTATTAATATTTTATTTTAAATTATATGTGTATTTTCTATATTGATATTACACATGGATGTTAATTGAACTAAATTTGTTGACAGAATGACATAGGTTTTGATTATACACTCTACCATATTGGTTATTCCATATTTATTCAAGATAGTTTCTACTATATATAACCCTAACTGAGCATCATAGATCACATTTAATTTGTTTTTATTTCCCCTTGATACGAATAAGAAATATTTGGATAATATTAATGGATACAAGAAGGTTTTCATGCAATGTTTTTAATTTCCAATTTATTATAGAAGTCTTGTATGATCTGGTTTTCCATAACTACCAAACTAATTTATCTTGTTTGGTGTGATCTATTGTATTATATACCAATTGAATAAGTAAGTACCATCTCTGGGTTATTTTAAAAAACCACTTTTCTCCACTTCATCGATAATAAATGAAAATTAAGTTTTTGTATTGGGTGTTATCAACTTCTTCATAATAGTGAGCCAAAAACCAATCATATGTAATACAACTTGAAAAAGATTAATGTTAGAAAATAATAATTAATATAGTCATCAAAATTTACCATGAATATTTTAAAATATGATACCAATATATAAAATTCTTTCAGGGTTTTTTTAAATATAAATCACTTTCTTTCACTCACATAGAAAACACATTAAAACATTAATATCAATTAGTTTTCCTTATAAATTACTTTTCCTCCTTTGTATAAATTCAATAATAATAGAAATATAGAAGGACACTCAAAAAAATATGTCAAAATTGTTATGGAATAGGTTTAATTATGATTTTTTTATTCAACTTCTCAAAATCAACAATTAGAAGGTGTTTTTTAAGAATATTTGTAATTTTATATATTGGATAGAAAAAAATTATAGCTTTCATACATATTTAACAACTTTATCTTTTAAAAAATTATATTTAATATAAATGTGATTTGACCATGAATATTGTACCATGTTTTGGTATATATTTATAGAACTTAGTTATCATAGCCACTATCCAATGGATATTCAGTTATAATATCCATATCCTAAATTTGTTTTCTTATCCAAATAATTTATGCAACTTCATAAGATACATAAATATATTCATCCTAAATTGAATTTAATTTGATATACAATTGCTTCTTGGTATTACATGAAAAAAATATTCCACCATGGAATAATTCTCCTCCTAATATAGATTTTTGCATCATCAATATTACCAGTTTAGTCAACACCAGTAAAGCCTTGTAATCACATATTTCTTATCTTCTCAAAATGAAGTCAATAATTAGATCTACTTATAATTTATCTCAATATTCTATTTGATTACAATAGATGTGACTCCTTATATTTTGATTAATACTTGGCACAAAGATTAAAAATATATATAATATTTAGACTTGTGTTACTAAAGTAAAAAAGACTTTGAAACTAATTCTCCTTAACACTCTTCCCATAATCATCTTTACTCAACATTGCACAAACTTTGATTGGTGTAGACACTATTCCGAATGCTTCTATGAAATATTTTTTGGTAAATAATTTTTGACACCCCAACTCAATAACCTAGAGACAATGTTTACTTTATCAAATTGGTACAAAATAAAAGATATGACATTACATAGGATCTAGTAGTTCAATATTCATATGAGGATAAATATATACATGATCTTTATATTAAATTTGAAAACATAAAAATATGTTATAAAAATTAAGTGAAAACATTTTTATTTATTTTAAAATTTCCTTGGATCATCCATAGTACTCTTTTTGGTTCACTATGGATGTGGGAAAAAATAAATTGTCGAGATTGAATGATGAGTAAGGGGTAGCATACTGTGAAAGTTATCAAAATATAATCAAAGCATAATTAATATGTCTAGAATAAATAATAGTAAAATTATTCCATATAATTGATAATATGACCATGAATTATATCAATAGATAACATAATAATTGAATTAAATAATGACCTGGATAATAAAAAATTATTTCTTAGTGATGGAATTCTGAATTGTGGACATCATAAACATACCATCAAGGCCTTTTGTGAAGACATCGTACATAAATAGGTAAGGTATACATCAAATACCTAATCCAGATTTTCTTATGAGACTTACTGATTCATTGAGGGGATATAGAATTATAGGTCCCAAACATCATATAATATGTCTAATTCATCCATCATATGAATGATTTTAGTGAAAAATACATAATTTTAAAAAATAAACCACTTACATACACATTTATTAATAATCAATACTAGTTTATAATGAATTAATTGGTATATATATTATTAATGTTTCCCTATTAAATTGAATTAATTGTATATATAGGTGAATATACATCAATTAAGTGGGAATTAAAGGAAATTCACAATGCATTGGAAAGTATACTTGATAATTATATTACTAGGTGAGATACATTCATCGTAGAGGGATGTTAACAAGTATTATTGAATGAAATTGTTGGATTCCAAAGTAATGATTTAAAAATATTCTATTGAAAAAAAAAATAAAGTTTATATAAATTTAATGGCTTATAAGGGATGTATAATAATAGGTAATGGAAAATTATTATTTTTAATACAATCATATAATTGTAATAAAACATAAAATCATTACAAATAGAAACCTAAAGTGATTCAAATGACTTTATAAAGATAAATAAAGACATAGGTATAGAAAATAGTACCTTTATATGTCCTTTACAAAACCATGAGAGATAACTCCTTATATCCTTCTATTTTTGGATCTCGAAATAGAAATATAGATAATGGTTTTGGAACCCTTACATTACTAAGTCTTCTAAGAAAACCTATTAGGCCCAAATTTTAGAGTGAAATGAAGATAGAGTTTGGAACTCTTATCTACCAATGTTTATGACCAAAACTTTTCTAGAGGTAAAATGAGAGTAAAACCATGCTCAATGGTTTTTGAGTGGAGAGTAATGCAAGTATGGGTTGGTATTTAAAACAAATCTCTGGGAATTTTTGATTAACTTATAAACATATGTATGGAATTTCATGTTTTAGAAAAATTGAAAAACATTAGGATTCCCAAGATTTTTAACCATGGTATTTATAATTTAAGGCTTAATTTATGACTTTTAATATTTTAATAATAGAACTAATTAATACTATATTATTTTGGAAAAGGAAAATATTTTTATTTACAAAGAATTTTTTTAAAGTATTAAAATAAAGTTTAGGATTTGAAAACATCTTTATGAGATTGAAAATTTAATTTTATATATTTAAAATAAATTATTTTTATTAATTTCAATATTTTTTTCAAGAAATACTTTATAGTATTTATTAGATCATTTTTATGTTTTCATGATTTCATAATACTTTTTATATATTCATACCATGTTTTAATTTTTACCTAAATTTCTATTATCTCAAAAAGTTATAAAAAATCATATTGGGATAATTTATTCAAAATTATTTTTTAATTTAAATTCCTTTCTATGAAAATAATTTTCTATATATATGAAATTTCAATTTTAAATAAAACCCCTAATGTATTTAAAAAACATTCATTTGGCATAAAAAATCTAAAAACTTCTTTCTTAGAAATATTTATATAGATAAACTATTATTTATTAATGATTATAAATTATTAAAAATTAATAAAAATTAATAATTTTATTATTATAAAATGATTTTATGTATTTTATTATACACATGTATTTAAAATAGTCACATTACTATTATAATTACCATATTTACTATTATAATAGTCTGATTCTAAACAATCATATTCCAAAGGTAATATTTCTCTTACTACAATCGTATATCATTATTACCTTTAAAATCATTCAATTTGTTCGCTTTTTTCTACAATTTTCATTCCTCTACTTACCATTTTCTACAAAAATGTATTTTATCTTTTATATTTTTCATTATTTTTAAATTATGATCCTCAAAAGTCTAAGATTATAATAGATCTCTATATTGTTATGTGTTATGTAGCTATAGTTTCAGTTATTGTTAAGAATTTAATTTTATAGAATTTTTGTACTAATATTTTTGGAACTATTATGATAAAATAATATAATGTGTATCATGAAAAATAATTTATGAAGAATTTTTTATTTATTATAGTAAAATTTCATGCGTATATCCCCTTAAAATAATTTCAACCTTGAAATTTTCGGTATATGATATACCATAAAAACTGTGTGTAATTATTCACCATTTATTCCACAAGATCCCAATTTAATTACCATAAATTTTAACTCTTCCAAAGTACTTTTATTAGTCATGTTTTTTTATTCCAAAATAATTTGGATATAGTATCAATATTTTTGAAGAGAATTTCCATTCTATTAAAAGTTATGTTAAAACTCGATTTCTTAATTGGTGAATTTTTTTGTTGGGTCTTACATGTGCTTACCTCATATAGAGACATAGAATTCATCATGTAATTTTGAGACGTTGTGTGGAATAACAAAAAAAGAAGACACAACTTAAATTATATCCATAATTTAAAAAAGTCTAATTTTACTTATAATTAGATTCCCATTATTACCAAACCTTATAACTCCATTGCATGGTTATACATTAAAGAAGAAATAATCCCATAAATTGAATTACAAGTCCCTCCATCGATTATTCATGTAACTATTTTTTTATTTTATAAGCATATATATAATTCTAAATAGAAGTAAATTTTTTATTTGTCTAATCAATGAATTATCAACTAACTATTTTAATTTCTCTAACATCATCCCAGTAGGTTAGAGTAAAATATCTTTTCTTCTACAATGATTTAAAGGATTCTATTTGAATTCTTCAATAGTAGTGATTATTGTATCAAGATTACACCAAAGGTAGATATTGGTTCCATGTTATTGGGAATAAAAATGAGAATGGCCTCAATGTGTCCTTAGTGTGTGTATTGTTATTTTATATTACCCATAAGTTTATGGATGGTAGGAATTTTTAAAATTTATCTAAGTGTTCAGATCCTTTTGGAGACTACTCTTATATTTTGATGTAAAATGAGGGTCATGATTATATACACTTGATAAAGATGCATTTTGAAGTCTCAAAACTTCATTAATATATATTTTTGTAAAATTATCAAGTGGTAGGTACTCTATTTTGTTTATGAATTATGAATATTTTTTTGGAAATCCATAATAATCGATATTGCATCACACTTATTAGTTTTATTGCGAAGTTTTATAATAAAATCCATTTTAATATTGTCCAATTTTAACATTGGTATAGGGAGTGTTTTCATGACAACATTAGGATGTTGTCTCTTAGCTTTTACTTGTTTTAACACCAAGAACCTAGACACACAGTAAAAATTTTACCACTTCATGTTTTTTGATCATAAATGTTCTCTTAAATCCTTATATATCTTGGTGCTACTGTGGTTTGTAGATAAATTTAAACTATAAGCTTCATCTTGCAACTCCGTATTCATCTTAGGTAACAATAGAACACACAAACTATTTCTGAACATTAATAAATTGACTTTTTAGATGGATTTCATCAATTTCACATTATTCATGGATTTATTATTCATTTATAAACTTGTATCATCATGTTGGGACTTATTTATCTTCTAGAGTAATTATGGACGATAAATCAATTGGAAAATAAATTATATTTCCACATACCTAATATTTTAATTATCTAACTTTCTTAAATTCATTAATGTTGGATCATTCTCTACACTTATCATAGATGTAACTCCATGATCCTTCATACTCACTTCTTTATCTACCTTTTTTCCTTCTCGGGGTGGAAGTATATCAAGTAATAATAGTCTTTGAGTACTTCCAACAATCTCCTTTATCTCATGTTGATCTTTTTTTATGTGAATATATAATTCAATATCACGTGATTAATATATATATATATATATATTAAAATTCAACGTTGATAAAGTTTCCTCATATTTTGAAGGAAAATATTATGGTTATTCAATTCATTACAAAAGGTTTTAGATCATTCTTCATATATTTAAATATCCATTTGGTTATTTAAATAACCTAACATGTGAGAACAGAAACCACTATCCATGATTCATGGATTTTCATATATTATTGACTTAAATGGAACTTCAAAAACATTATCCCTTTGTTTGAAATTATTATTATTCTCAACATTTCAAAATTTCTATCAAAGATATAATTGAGCTGGTTTAAATATAAGACATTCAATTGATATGTGCCCTTCTTGATCACACCCACCACAAAATTCATGAAAACTATCAAAACTATTTTTAACATCAATATTATTCTCAGGATATTAGATATTATGATTATTTATCGTATATAAATGTGATTATCACACACGTATTATTGTATTATTTTTAAAATAAAATTATATAAAACACAATATAGATATTTAGAAGCCTATTACCTTTGGATGATTAGAAAAATAATACAACTCATAAGAATAAGATACCTTATCATTATTTAGATATTAATAATGTTCTTATAAGTTGAATTTAACTTCTATTAATTCATAGGGTTCCCATGAGTAATTCTAAATGGAAAAAGTTGTCTATAAGTCACAGTAAGGGAATAAATATGAAGTTTATCATACGATTTATATGAAATAACATGATATCATAAAAGGGAAAGGAATATATAATCACATAGAATCATGGAATAAATAACAAAATATCATAAGACATAATAATCATAGTAATGAGGCAATAACATAAATCATAATATCATAATAATAATTCAAGGCTCGCTACCAAAACAATAATGAAAAATCTTCTAGGCTAACTACATGCGCACTATACATAGAATCTCATGAAATAAAAAAATTACCCAATGAACTAGAGGGATGTATAATCCTTGGAAAAAAATCACATAATATCATGTACAAGAAAATTTATGGAACATATGGAAAGAAACCATATAAAATTATAAGCATGACAGAACACATTAGAGGAAAATGGGTTGCATAATCTTACCTCAAAGCATAAATAAAGGTCATAATGTAACGATCCCCAAGATAATAAGGAATTAAATGTTTTGGGATGTTTTTATAGTAAATAATAGTATTTTTTATAAAATATGAAGTTAAAATGAATAAAGTTCAAAAGAGGGAAGTAGATAATTGTGTATAAAACAAAACCAATTAAGTATTGTTTTAAAGCATGAGTAAAGAACCTCTTAAAAAATAGCACATGGTGTTTTCCTTAAAATATATAACAAATAAGAATTATTTTCCATAAAATATTTATTATTTTTATAAATTAGGTATAGGAATAAACTTTAATATTTTTACACATGAAATGAAATAATTAATAAGAAATTTTCCTTTAAATGAGATTATTTTAGAGAGAAGATTGAGAAGGGAACATAAAACCACTTATAAACCCAAAAAATAAAGGTAAATTAGCTATGTATGTATGTAAGAGATATATATTAATAATATATAATAAGTATATAAGGAAAAGAAAAATTAAATATTGAGGTAGAGAGAGATAAAATAAAACCCAAAAGAAAAGAGGGTTGTTCAGAAGTTCCCTTACCTCAAGTCCCAACTCACTTGGTATACAAAGATAACCACATGAATAGTCAAGTTAAATTTATTAAATAATTTTATAATAACCATTTTTTTGAATAATTTTTTTTGTTTCATTTATTATCATATGTCATTCATTTATTGTATATTTTTTCTCTCATCGACCACTTGGGGTTGTTTAGTTAATTTCTCTAAAATTACTTCCATTTATTCAACATGGAAAAAGGTGTTATCCAATAGTTACTTAATATTCATAATTATATATTTATGGTTTTTTTATCATTATATTACTAAAATTTTTATATATCTCTATATATTTTCCAAAATATATTTAAATTGTGAATGATGTCTCGATATGCTCGTTTGGGGAGGTTAAAATTACTATAATCATTTATGATTAATATAATTAATATGGTAGTAAATTTTTATTTCTAAAATCTTAATAATAAAATAAATATTATATTTATTATTTAAATACATTTCTATAACCATCCATTTAATTTGGTGATGTAAAATGAAATACGTTATCCATGGTGGCAGTGAACCGACCATAATATGGGGACATTTCATTTTTTGAATGGGTGGGAGGAAGGTATATAATAATTATTACATTAACATAATAAAATTTTTGTATATTTATGATAAATAATAAATTATGTTAGTATTTATATAATAGATATAGAGGAGGTATAATAAGAAAAACAAAAATAATATAAATGAGAAAGTGATTAAGAGTTCTTACCATACTCCTTTGGATGACATTTTTTCTTATTAGATTAATCCTTTGAAATGTTAATTTTTTATAATAACAGAACCTATAGGAAAAGAATAAGAGTTTTGATAATGTATTTTGGAAGATATTGGTCAATATAAGGGGCTTATGGTGTAGGAAGAAGTGGTGTGGTAAAGGGATCATTTTATAAGTGAGAGGGGTGTAATTTTTGAAAATACTAACTTCATAATATTAAAAATAATTTCATATTGAATTATAGTTGATAAAAAAATATAAATAGTAAGGATAATATATGTTAACAACATAAAATTTCTCAAATACACATTTAGAGATTATTTTTATGATATTTTGGTACATTACCTCTAACATTAACAAATTTACCACATTTTAGCATTTAGTATGGTCACTAATTTAAACCTTGGTAACAAAATTTTACTCCCTAAAATTAAATTGACCCTATTAGCTATTTTATTATTATTATAATTATAAATATGAAGCCTATTTTATTTAGTTAAATGTATAAAGTTGATGAAAATTAACGTTAATTGAAGTAAACATAACATAATAAAAATTATTCTTAGAAAAACTATTTTTAACAATAAAAATACTTATTTAGTACAATGGTTATGATTAGTGTTGATAAATATGATATTTATTGTTTTATGATTAAAAAATGAGTTTAAATTTATTTTTAAACCAATACAAAATTTAATGACATATTATGAGTGATTAATTAAACGAAATGGACCAAAAATAGTTTTGTAACACCCCAAGCTTCCACGGTACGTTTTCCTTTGAATAATGCAATAACTTTCATTGTACGCAAATTCGAGATTCTAACACACCGTGACCAATCAAACTAGATATTATGAATAGTAATACCAAATTTTGAAAATTTTATAAATTTTACTTTTCAAAATGGTCTTCATTTTTGAATTCAGAATATCGAAACTAGATTAGGGTGAATTTTTGGTATTTTTTTGAAAATATTCAATTTTTGATGAATAGTGAAAAACATTGTGTTATTGTTTAAAATTGACTTTTTATTTAAATAATTAATTATTTTATTTAAATTTATTTTAGGTCAAAATCGATATATAATACCTATATATGATCAATGTAATTCATTGGAGTCATTTTTTAATAATATTAGATATATAAAGTTTTATTGAACTTTTCATCATCTTCTACCCACCTCCTAGGAGAATTTCCAAATTCGCATAAAACCTAATTTTACCGCTTCTGTGAGTGGAATTTCAAAAATCTGAGAGACACGGTTGATATTAGTAGGAAAAATGTTGTTCAATAAGATGAAAATAATTTTTGTGAATAGTAACTTTTAATTTTATTTACCATGGTTAAAAATAAATAGAGTAATTAAGGGTAAAAATGATATTATTATTACCCTAAAACATGTACTAATTATATTGGATAAGCGTATTTAGACAAATAAAACCTTAG
The DNA here is from genome assembly GCA_963277665.1 of Viscum album. Classification (NCBI taxonomy): domain Eukaryota; kingdom Viridiplantae; phylum Streptophyta; class Magnoliopsida; order Santalales; family Viscaceae; genus Viscum; species Viscum album. The sequence goes on from OY728142.1 coordinate 461,670,532, forward strand.
GAATAAAAAATTATCATTTAGGTCCACTTGGATTAGATTAGGACAATTATTATTATTTATTTCAAAGAAGAGTTAAAAGTGTTAAATTCAAAGTTTAATAACTAAACCATTTATAATATAGGGTTATATATAAGATAAATTTGACTATAAATACTTATTATAAATCTAAAAATATTTCCTACATAATAAAATTATATATATATTTTTTAACCATTAAATAATTTGATTTATTTATGACACAATGATGACGCAGTAATTAACTTAATAATGAAATATTAAAATAACTGATATAATAAATATCCAAATAAATTTAATTTAAATTTTTTGATTAATTAAACTAATTTTCTAAGTTAATATGACATTTTAGGGTTGAGAATATGAATTTAGTTAGAATTAATAAAGTTTTTAGTAATTTAAAAAAAATCAATTATTAAATAATGTCAAAATTGACATAAATGAGTTTTTAAAACAAATGAAATATTATTGATTGATATAATAATCCTAAAAATCTTAGGTTCGGCCAAAAGACTTATATAATTATAGGTGTATCATTAATGAACCACTTGGGGTAATATTGGAAGTTTATATTAAGTTTATTAACCATATAATATAAAAATGGAAAGAGACATGGTAAATGTCAAACTATTTAACTAAGAGTTAAATATAAAATATAAGGTTACTATGGGAACCCAAACCTGTATAAAACCTATTTTTTGAGTGGATTTAGACCCATACCCTTAGAATCTAAATAAATCATTTTTGATCCATTATAAACCGAAAATTATTTTATTATAAAATAATATTTCAATCTTTTCCTAAGGTACCCCTCACCCCTCTTATAAAAGGGAACATCCCCTTCTCTAAAATTCACACCTTTAGAGCCATTTAACTCAGCCAAAACCTACCCAAATATCCTCTCAACTGTCCTAAATTCATCCTATAGGCCTTATTTTTATCAGAAAGCCAACCTAAAGAGCCGTTTTGATCAAATTAAAAGGAAGAACCCGAAGAAGAGGTAAATATCTCACCACCTCTTTCAAGTTATTTTTCTCTTCCACTTCCTCTTTCTTTATTGTTTCCATTACAAAATAAAAAATCTCATATCTTCTATATAATGTGATGTTATTATAAGAATTTTACAACAATATTCATTATGTTATCCATCCTATGAATAACATGTCACCACAGGTGCGTACGTACGGCTTACCGTCTCCATGTCGTGGTGTAGTTGTTACTCAATACATTATTATTTGTATGGGTATAATAATGTTGTATAATTGATGTAAATAATAGATATAAAATTTTAATGATTCGTTATATATGATATACCATCCATTTACTTATTATTTTAATTACAAAATAATTATATTGTCGCTCGTGCGTACGTACGGATTACCGTCTCCACGAATGAGGTGAGATTCATTCCCCATCGTAATGATTCAAGAATAATTTTCATGTGATGATTAAAAATATTATTAAAAGAACATAATATCATTATGTATATGAATCAAATACATCCTATCCATAACAATTATGGCTTGCGTAACTAAGCATATAAAGGAAAACGAATCAGTTAACACTCGAAACGATGATACTACTAAAATATCATTAACAAATCAACATTGGAAGATAATATATGATATCATATTAATGTATATGATTATTGTATAATTTAATAAAAAATATTTCACCATTATACAGGTGGTCAACCTACCCTCGACCAAGGAAAAGTACATGGTAAGGGTTAATTCTACAATCTATTTATTATCCGAGGTTGTTTTTACGTAAGTATCTATTGGGACCTCTTTATAGTCTATATCCATGTTTCATAAAAATGTATTTATAAACATTTTTACTATTTAATGGAAAATGGGTTAAAGTCATTTATACCCTCATTTGAACATATATGTTTTTAAAGGAATCTTTTAGCTGTTTTCCAAACAAGGTACTTTACGAACTTTTCGACAAAATTGAGGTAAGAATGTCTTTTTAATTTATACGGAAGGTGCAGTTATTCTCCACCGTTATAACATCGTCGAATATTCCATTACAATATTATAATAATATTTTTAAAATAAATATTTTCTTTTAAAATTATGTAACATTAAATGATCTCAAAAAAATAAATATATATTTCTCTCAAATAGTTTTGATTTCATATATGTCAACCTCCTTTGATGGATTTTATACTTGTTTGAAGTCGATTAATTATGATACAAATATTCCATATTGTATTGAAGGTTTAGTGATATGTTTGACTATGGATGTGTTATTTTTGTACCATTAATGGTTTATGGTTAATGTATTGACATTTTGTATGCTAGTTTTAATATGATTGTTTATGTTATATTTCATCCTTTTCATATGAGGAATGTATTGGAATTAGTAAGTGACGGGTGGATCCCGCTATATATCCTCGATGTATCAGTAGGTCTCATGAAAAAACATGACATGTAATTGGTTGAGGCCTTTTCCAATTTGATATATGGTTTTGGCTGAGGCCTTAATCATTTTTAGGCGTCTTGGTCAAGGGCTTGACAAAATGATTCAAAATGTCCGGCATTATACATTCCCTTATTATTAAAACAATATTGATGGTTCATGTGGTCATTCAACTAGTAGAATTCCGATAATTATATTTTATTATGGAATTATTTACTTAGAACAAATTCATTCCATAAAAGTGTTCATGTTTATTATTTGTAAAGGCATGAGTTTTCAATTATTCACCATGCTTAACATTTATGTTATCTTCCAATGTATTTCTTACCCTTACTAAGTGTTTGAGCTCACCCCATTCCTATGTTTAATTTTACCAGGATATGAAGAAGTTTGTTATTAGTGACTTTCAGGAATAATCTAGGAGTCTTGGATGTTTCTAATGGAATAAATTAGTGTTTTATTTCTTTTCAAGTTGTAAAGTTGAACTTATGTATGAATCTTGTTTCCAATATTAGTAAACTGAACAGTCTTTCGGGACATGATTTCCTTGTGATCATGCCAAATATATGTAATAATTCGCGGACTTTGGGTAACTAGGGATGAGGTGTTACATTTGGTATTAAAGTAAGTTTAGTATAATCCTTGGAAATTAGATTTAGAAAAACTCTGATTAGAGAACATTACCCTAAGATAGACTTTGAGGATTTGTATAGAAGAACATTATAGAATTTTGGTACTATAGAGATTTTGTGAGTGTTCCAAGAAATATATCCCTATCTAGATACGAGCAGGTAGAGGTGGATCTGGCACCGATTTACCTAGGGTTAAAACCCGAAAACACTTCTTTGAGCTAGACACGAATGAGAACTGGTGCACGACAGCAGGCATTACTGCACTCTTGCTTATGAAACTCCCATGGGATATGATTAGGATAATTCTCATTTTATTTAAAAAACATTGTGAAGGGTATATGAGTATATAATTCCTCAAAGAAAACATTTTTATGATTATTGATTATATCCATAAACTGTTCAATTTATGTTGAGTGTTTTACAAGTTTGGAATTATGTATTGCGATTCATACACTAATTTAGTTTATGCCATTGTTTAGAAATGGAGCCTGGTGGAAGGAATGGAAACTTTATCAACTGACGTAATCTATTTAGGTATTTCCATCCTAATCAAGATAATCATAGTGGATCTGGTGAAGAAACTGGTGCTGATCAGCTTATCACCATACTGGGACAACTCACTTAAGTTATGAATAATTAGCTTACCTGTATGGATCACCCTGATCCACAATGCGAATGATCAATGTTAGAACACTTCATGAGGCAACAACCACCAAAATTCAATGGGTATACAAATCCAGTAGTAGCTGAGCAATGGATAAATTCCTTAGAGGAAATATTTCACACTTTGGGGAGTAGCGAAAAGGAAAAAGTTGTCATGGTAGTTTATCACCTCACTGGAGATGCTGATCAATGGTGGTCATTGATTCAAGACAACAAGGAAGATGAAGAAGTGTCCAATATAGAATTTAGGGAGTTTAAATAACTTTTTGTAGAAAAATACTTTCCTTGTGACCATCGAGTGGATATGTAAAGGCAATTTCTAAGTCTGAGAAAAAAGGGGGATGAAAATGTTTCAAAATATGAGGCTAACTTTACAAGATTAGAAAGGCATGTTTTAGATTATATACATAATCCAAGAATTAAGATTGACCATTTATTTGATGGTTTAAAACTATTTCTCCATCAAGCATTAGTATTGCAATCCTTCTCATCATATGAAGATATTGTCTCATGTGCTATCTAGATAGAAAAGTAATTCTCTATGTCTTACGAATTTAAAGCAAAGTAAGAGAAGAATAGATCTACGGAACACTCTGGGAAAGGAAATAAGGAAACATGGAAGAAAGGAATAATTGAATTGCCACCATGTGATAATTGTGGAAGGAAGCACCCTGGTGCCTATCTAAAAGGAAAATAAGCATGCTACAAATGTGGACAGAAAGACCATCTTGTTGTTGGTCATAAGGGAAATAAAGAAGCTACTAATGTTCAATGCTACAATTTCAGGGAGATGGGACAATATCCAAATGAATGGCCTAAGAATTAGGGAAACTTACCTTAGAAAATTATAAGGGATCAAGTCCAAGCTTATGTGATCACTACTGCTGAGGTTGAAGCTCCAAAAGACGTGGGGGATAGAACGACCATCTTGCTGGTGATCGTAAGGGAAAGAAAGAAGCTACCAATGTTCAATGATACAATTTCCGGGAGATGGGAAAATATCCAAATGAATTTTCTTAAGAATCAGGGAAACTTACCTTAGAAAAGTCCAAGGGATCAAGGCCAAGCTTATGTGATCACTACTGCTGAGGTTGTAGCTCTGAAACACGTGGTGGCAGGTAATTTAATGGTTTCATCAAGTTTAGCCAATACTTTATTTGATACTGGATCATTTCATTGTTCCATATCTTCCAATTTTTCTAAGAAAATTAGATATTTTCAATTTGATTTAACAAGGGGGTTGTCAGTCAAAGATCCTAAGGGAAGTATCATTGCAATAAAGTTTTGGGAATCAGTCCCTATTAAGGCACATAAATGTTATTTATCAGCTGATCTCATCATTATAACAATGATTGAATTTGATATAATCCTCAAAATGGATTGGCTTTCGGACCATGTTCCAAAAATTTATTGTAAGAAGAAAGAGGTTACAATTTTTGATGATGATAAGAAGTACCCTATATTTAGAACATAAACGTCACCACCTCATTCTTATATGGATCCACCCCCAATAGCTCAACTAAATTCAATTATTGCGGAGGAAGAGAATGAAATAACCGTGGGTGAGGAAAAGAATGTTTAAATAGTGGATGCACCTATTGTGCAAGAATATGTTGATGTGTTTCAAGAAGATAAACCTGGACATCCTATAGAATGATAAATTGAGTTTTTTATTGATTTAATTCCTGGTTCAAGGCCCATATCGAACACCCCTTATAGAATGGCCATTCTGGGATTAGTGGAACTAAAGAAACAACTAGAGGAATTGAGTAATAAGGGATTTCTTGGCCCTATTGTTTCTCCATGGGGAGACCATGTCCTTTTTTTAAGAAGAAAGATGGATCTATGAGGTTGTGCATTGACTACGGGGAGATCGATGCTATAACAATAAGAACAAGTATCCCCTACCTCACATTGATGATTTATTTTACCAACTTCATGGAGCTCAATATTTTTCAAAGATGGACCTTCGATCTGGATACCATTAGTTGTGTGTGACGAAGGAAGACATTCCAAAAACAGCATTTCAAACCAGGTATGGGAATTATGAGTTTACCGTAATTCCTTTTGGGGTGACTAATGCACCCTCTATTTTCATGGATGTAATGAACAGAGTTTTAAAGGAATATCTTGATGAATTTGTAGCGGTATTTATGGATGATATCCTAGTATACTCCAAAATCTACTAAGATCATGAAAATCACTTGCACATTACTCTAAAGACTCTTAGAATAAATGAATTATATGGGAAATTTAGCAAGTGTGAATTCTTGCTTAAGGAGATTTCTTTACTTGGTCATATTGTCTCTAAGGATGGAATCTATGTTGATCCTTCAAAGACCAAGGAAATCCAAGAATGTCCAGAACTGATGAGTATAACTGAGGTACGCAGTTTTATATGTTTAACAGGTTATTATTGACATTTTTTCTAGAATTTTTTCAAGTTGGATAACTCATTAACAAAGCTCACATATAAAGGGGTTAAATTTGAATGGACAAAAGAGTCTGAAGAATTTTTTGAAGAACGTAAGGGAAGATTAGTAAATGATCCAATCTTCACTCTACCATCGGGGAATGATAGGTTTGTTATTTATAGTGATTCTTCAAAGAAAGGACTTGGTTGTGTCCTTATGCAGAATGATAGAGTTATAGCCAGTGCATCATGGAAGCTAAAAATTCATGAGTAAAACTATCTTACTCATGATCTGGAGTTAGCAGCTATAATATTTTCTTTAAAGATATGGAGACATTATCTCTATGGTGAAAAATGTGAGATTTATACCGATCACAAGAGTTTGAAGTATATTTTCTCACAAAAAGAACTCAACATGAGGAAAAGGATATGGCTTGAACTACTTAAGGATTATGATTTCACTATACACTAACACCCAGGGAAGGCAAATAAGGTGGTAGATGCTTTGAGTAGAAAGGATCATGGTGTTTTGAACAAGATGAGAGTTAAAAAGGATCCCATATACATGTATGTAGTCAAGATAGATGTGGGAATAACCATGGAAGGTGAAACTTCAATGATTTTTCAATTGGTTTCCAAAAAATCTTTACTAGAAAGGATAAAAAGTTCTCAGACCGATGATGAGGAGTTTTAAAAGAAGATTAACGCTGTGAATGACGGGAGATTGAGTGACTTCATATATGAAGAAAGGATTTTGAAATTTGGGAAGAGACTTTGTGTTCCCGATATACCTAATCTGAAAAGGGAATTGTTAGATGATGCTCATAGCTCCAGTTTCTCTATACAACCTGGTAGTACTAAGTTGTACAGAGATTTGAAGGAACATATTTGGTGGGACAACATAAAGAGGGAGATTTCTATTTTTGTGTCAAGATGTATGGTTTCTCAATAAGTGAAAGCTGGAAGGAAACATCCTGGAGGATTCATGCAACCTCTTCCCATACTTGAGTGGAAATGGGATAATATTACGATGGACTTTGTCATGGGACTACCAAAAACTCCTTGAAGGAGTGATGCAATATGGGTCATTGTTGATCGTCTTACCAAGTCATCACATTTTCTTTCTATAAGAGAAGATTTACCACTTCAACTTCTACCAAGACTATATATTAATGAATTTATAAGACTTCATGGAGTACACCTATCGATTGTTTCTGATCGTGATCCCCATTTTACATCAAGATTCTAGAAAATTCTTCAGAAAGACCTGGATACTGAAATTCGTTTGAGCACTGCCTACAACCCTCAAACAGATGGACAATAAGAACAGACTATTAAAACCTTAGAAGACATATCGAGATCATTCTCACTTGACTTCCAAGGTATGTGGGATCAATATTTACCTCTGGTACAATTTTACTATAACAATAGCTTCCATTTAAGTATTTAGATGGCACCATATGAAGCGTTATATGGAAAGAGATGTCGCACACCAACCTATTGGGATAATGTTGGTTAAAGAAAACTCATAGGCCCAGAACTTGTTGAGGAAATGATAGAAAAGGTGTAGGCAATCCAAACCCACATCAAAGTAGCTCAAATTAGGCAGAAGAGTTATGTTGATAACTGAAGGAAGGATTTGGAATTTTAGATAAGAGATAATATTTTTTTGAAGGTATCTCCATGGAAGGGAATTATATGATTTGGTAAGAAGGATAAATTGAGTCCCAGGTACATCAGACCTTTCAAAATTCTAGAACGAATTGGGGATGTAACATACCGTTTGGCAATGCCGCCAAGTCTCTCCAAAGTTCATGATGTGTTCCACGTATCACTATTGAGAAAATACATTCCCAAATGAACGTATGTACTCAGCTATGGGGAATTAGAACTGGAACCTGATATGTCTTATTGCGAAGATCCTATCAAGATTCTTGATACCAGAGAACAAGTGCTGAGAAACCGGACAAATTGTCTGGTAAAAGTTCTATGGAGAAACTATAAGATGGAAGAGGCAACGTTGGAACCTGAGGAACTTATGATAAAGAACCACCCGAATCATTTTATGCAGTAATATTCTAGAAATTTCTAGGGAGAAATTATTTTAAGGAGGATAAAATGTAACACCCCATTCTTCCATAGTACGTTTCCCTTTGAATAATGCAATAGATTTCATTGTACGCAACTTCGAGATTCTAACACACCACGACCAATCAAACTAGACATTATGAATAGTAATAACCACTTTTTAAAATTTTATAAATTTTATTTTTCAAAATGGACTTCATTTTTGAACTCGAAATATTGAAATTAGCTCATGGTGAATTTTTGGTATTTTTACGAAAACTTTTAATTTTTGATGAATAGTGAAAAACACTGCGTTATTGTTTAAAACCGAATTTTTATTTAAATAATTAATTATATTATTTAAATTTATTTTATGTCAAAATAGATACATAATACCTATATATATTCAATGTAATTCATTGGATTCATTTTGTAATAATATAAGATATATAAAATTTTATTGAACTTTTCACCGTCTTTTACCCACCTCTTAGGAGAATTTCGAAATTTGCATAAAACTTAATTTTACCACTTCTGTGAGTGGAATTTAAAAAATCCTATAGAAACATTTGATATCAGTAAGTAAAATTTGGTTCAATAAGATGAAAATAATTTTTGGTGAATAGTAACTTTTTACTTTTATTTACTACGGTTAAAAGTAAATAGGGTAATTAAGGGTAAAAATGATATTATTATGACCATAACACATGTCCTAATTATATTGGATAAGTTTAAGTTGAAAAAAACAACCTTATTAATAAGATATGATCCTTTAGGTCCACTTGGATTAGATTAGGTCATTTATTATTATTTAATTCAAAGAAGAGTTAAAAGTGTTAAATTCAAAGTTTAATAACTAAACCATTTATAATATAGGTTTATACATAAGATAAATTAGACTATAAATATTCATTAGAAAGTTAAAAATATTTCATACATAATGAAATTTTATTTATAATTTTTATTCATTAAATAATTAAATTTATTTATGACACAATGATGATGCGGTAATTACCTTAATAATGAAATATTAAAATAATTGAAATAATAAATATCCATATAAATGTTATTTAACATTTTTGATGATTTAAACTAATTTTATAGGTTAATATGACATTTTAGGATTGAAAATATGAATTTATTTCTAAGTAATAAATTTTTCAAGACTTTAACAAAAATCAATTATTAAATAATGTCAAAATTAACATAAATGATTTTTTAAAAAATTACAATATTATTGGTTGATATAATAATTCTAAAAATCTAAGGTTCGGAAAAAATACTTATATAATGATAATTGTATCATTAATTAACCACATGGGGTTCTTTTTTAAGTTTATAGTATGTTTAATAACCATATAATATAAAAATACAAAGAGACATGATAAATGTCAAACTATTTAACTAAGAGTTAAATCTAAATAATAAGGTAAATATAGTGACCCAAACTAGTATAAAACATATTTTTTGAGTGTATTTAGACCCATACCCACCTTATACTTAAAATAAATCATTTTTGAGCTTTCATAAACCGAAAGTGATTTTATTATAAAATAATATTTCAATATTTTCTTAAGGTGACCCCAACCCCTCTTATAAAAGGGCACTTCCCCTTCTCTCAAATTCACACCTTCAAAGCCATTTGGATAGGCCAAACCCTACCGAAATATCCTTTCAACTATCCTTACTTCATCTTAGAGTCCTTAGTTTTATCATAAATCAAACCAATGGAGCCCTTTGGATCAAATCAAAAGGAATAACCCGAAGAAGAGGTAAATATCTCACCACCTCTTTCAAGTTATTTTCTTCTTCCACTTCCACATTCTTTATTGTTTCCATTATAAAATAATAAATCCAGTATCTTCGATATATTGTGATTTTATTATAAAAATGTTACAACCATATTCATTATGTTATCCATCCTATGAATAACATGTCACTATACGTGCGTGCGTATGACTTACTGTCTCCACGTCGTGGTGTAGTTTTTATTCAATACATTATTGTTTGGATGGGTTTAATAATGATGTATACTTGATGTAAATAATAGATATAAAATTTTAATAATTCTTTATATATGATATTACATCAATTTACTTATGATTTTAATTACAAAAGAATGATATTTTTGCTCGTGCGTACGTACGGATTACCGTCTCCAGGAACGAGATGAGATTCATTCCCAATCGTAATACTTCAAGAATAATTTTTATTTTATGATTAAAAATAATATCTAATGAACATAATATCATTATGGATATGAATAAAATACATCTTATCCATAAAAAACATGGATTACGTAACTGAGCATATAAAGGAAAACAAATCATTTAACACCCGAAACGATGATACTACTAAAATATCATTAACAAATCAATATTGGAAGATAATATATGATATCATATTAATGTATTTGGTTATTGATTAATTTAATAACAATTATTTCACCATTATATAGGAGGTTAACCTACCCTCGACCAAGGAAAAGTACAAAGTAAGGGTTAATTCTACAATCTCTTTATTATCTGAGGTTTTTTTACGTAAGTATCTACTGGGACCTCTTTATCATCCACATCCATGTTTCTTAAAAATGTATTTCAAAACATTTTTAATATTTACTAGACAATGGGTTAAATTCATTTATACCCTAGTTTGAACTTATATATTTTTAAAAAAATCATTTAGTTGTTTTCCAAACAAGGTACTTTACGACTTTTTCGACAAAATTAAGGTAAGAATGTCTTTTTAACTTATACGGTGGGTGCGGTTATTCTCCGCCATTATTACATCGTCGAAGCTTCCCTTACGATATTATAAGAATATTTTCAAAATAAATGTTTTCTATTATAAGTATTTAACTTTAAATGATTTAAAAAAAATAAAGATATATTTCTCTCAAATAGTTTTCATTTCATCTATGTCAACATACTTTGTTGGATTTTATACTTGTTTGAAGTCAATTTATTATGATAGAAATCTTCCATATTGTATTGAAGGTTTTGTGATATGTTTGACTATGGATGTGTTATTTTTATACCATTCATGGATTATGGTTAAAGTATTGACATTTCGCATGCTAGTTTTAATATGAATGTTTATATTATATTTCAACCTTTTCATATGAAGAATGCATTAGAATTAGTTAGTGACGGGTGGAGCCCACTATAGCTCCTTGATACATTTTTTGGTCTCATGAGACCACTAGACATTGAATTGGTCGAGGCCTTTCCCAATTTGATATATGGTTTTGGTCGAGGCCTTAATCATTTTTAGACGTCTTGGCTGAGGCCTTGACAAAATGTTTCAGAATGTCCGAAATTATACATTCCCTCATTATGAAAACAATATTGATGGTTCATGTGGTCATTCAACTAATATAATAACCATGATTATGTTTTATTATTCCATTATTTACTCATCTCATTTTCCTGCCATAAAACTGTTCATGTTTATTATTTTTAGAGGCATGAGTTTTCAATTATTCACCATGCTGAATATTTATGTTATCTTCCACTGTATTTCAATTATAACCCTTTTCTTATGTTTCATTTTTTCAGGATATGAAGAAGTTAGTTATGAGTGACTTTCAATCATAATCTTGGAGGCTTGGATGTTTCTAATGGAATAAATTAGTGTTTTATTTCTTTTCAAGTTGTAAAGTTGAACTTATGTATGAATCTTGTTTCTAATAATAATAAACGGATCGGTCTTTCTGGACATGATTTTCTTGTGATCATGTGAATGATATGTAATAATTCACCGACTCTGGGTAACTGGGTTCGGGGCATTACAAGTTTTCTATTAGAATACAATGTAACTTAGGTTTCAAAAATATCAATCACAAGTTTCTAAATTGAACATTTTATTTTTAAATCAATTATTTTACTATTTAAATATATATTTTTTTTGAGAAAAAGGTTTTATAAATTTTTATGCCATGGTTATATTTTTATTATGTTATAAAAGTTATGGTATTTATAAAAAATGTTTTTTACCACTAACCTAAAAAATAAATCATTTTAGATAAATTTATAAAATTAAGCCAACACTAGTATCAACATTTTGAAAACAAAAAATTAATTATTATTGTGAAAATAATTCCGTATGTATGAGAACATTAATTTTTTAAATAAAATATTTATTTTTTAAAAAATATTAATTTTCATGACACAATAAAATATTTGACACTTATATAAACAACTTACGATTTCATAAAATTATATAATAATTTATAAAAAATTAAATATTTTTTAATAAAACTATTTTATGATTTTTTTTTTCAAATTTCAATTTTTATCATAAAAAATAAAAATATATTATATATATTTTAAAACAACACAATCATTTTTTACTTTGTGTCAATAATTTATTTTATTATGTGTAACACTTTTATTTAATTATATTATTATTTAAATTTTTATTATCTAAATGTAATTTTATAAATTAATTTATTATATTGTGTTTTATATTAAATTATATAACTAAATATAAAATATGTTTAATCAAAATGATAATTCCTTATATATAAGTCTAGATCATTACATTCTTCCCCCCAAGAAATTTTTTCCTCAAAATTTCACTAAACACCATATGATGGAAAAATTTGATGTTAGATATATTTCATTAATTCATTAGGTTACTATGTTTTTTATTATTACTTATGGTTACACCAAAGTAATTTGATAAGGTGAGTCTTCTTATTGCATAAAAATTTGTTTCTATAGATCAAGATCTTCACTGTATAATCCTCGTAATAGAGACCATGATCCAACTATAACACCTATGGGTTTAGTAAATGTGTGGGATCATATATGTACTTCACCAAGAGGGGTTAATTGAACGCATCATTCACTTTATATAGGTTTGGTGGTAGAAATAGTTGATAGGACTTACCTTCAATTTGATAAAGAATCACAAAGGGGCTAATGTATCTTGGACCGATCTTTCCCTTCTTCCAAAACCTCATGACTCTCTTCCTTGAGGATACACAAAGGAATATTTTTTATCAAACTACAAAATATAGGTCACATCAATTATTATTAGAAAAAAAATTCCATCTCTATGCCTCCCTGATGTATTTATAAAAGGAAATGACCTTGTTTGACATTTTTTCAACCTATTTTGTTATCAATAGCTTACATTATCCAACATCATCCCAACATATTGACATTATTAATTTATTTTCATAGAGTGATTTATAATGATCTATTTTAATTATTGAGTGAATGTTATGATTGTATGAAAACAATAAAAGAGGAAGATATTTTCCCCAACTTCATTTCAACGTCTATAGATAAATATCTCATCATATCAGGTGTTTCTATATTCTATGTATATTGGACATTGGTTTGGTGGGTTTTTGTTGTACTTAATTTCAAATCTATGTTCAAGGCATGTTGAATGATTTTTAGAACATTGAGGTGAAACTCATATAATGATTACATATAATCAATACTTGTGTTCTATATAGCCTCAACACTTATCTAATGTGTATCTTTTTATGTTAATTATGTTAGAATTCTTCTCAAATAGAGATGAAGTGAAATTTATTTGTGAGATGGTCCACTGAAACCCATAAAAAATTATTTCCTTTAGATGTCTTTTCAAGGCTCATGAAAAAAATGTTCTCTGATTTTCATATAGGTATGGGTAATTGTTTAATCATATATTTTTATTTTTCCCTTTTTTTACTTTTTGGAATATCAATCACTTCAATGTATATTCTTCAATGTCAACCTATATTTTCCCACCACTAGTGCTCTCATAGATCATTATACATCATTGTAATTTTTTGGTGGATATATAATGTTGAACTATGAGCACTAGTCAATAGCTCATTTATTATCTCATGACTTGATGTTACACATATTCATGCCCTAACTCTCAAAATTCCTTCTTCATCAATGTTTATCTTTGAGATATTCCATTTTATTATAACATACACTTTATTTTATAGATCCATATTATCTTTTTAGTTTTTCATAATTGTCCCTAGGATGGAATGTTTAGATTTCATTTGATGAAGGTATGATTATTTTCCTTCCATAGTAACACCCCAAGCTTCCATGATACGTTTCCCTTAGAATAATTCAATAGCCTACATTGTACTCAACTTCGACATTCTAACACACTATGACCAATCAAACTACCCATTATGAATAGTAATACCAAATTTTTGAAATTTTATAAATTTTATTTGTCAAAATGGAATTAATTTTTGAATTTGGAATATCAAAATTATCTTAGGGTGAATTTTTGGTACTTTTCTGAAAACTTTCAATTTTTGATAAATAATGAAAATACTAAATTTTAATTTAAAAAAACTTTTTTAATCAAAATAATTTATATTGTTAAATAATACATTTTAATGGTTTTAAAGTATCATTAGATTATATTTTCATAATTTAATATAATTTATTTCATTGTATGTAATTTCACATTTAAACTGAACATAAACATGTGCCAATCTTTTGATAGTTATTATTTCTTAAAACACGCTTTTTTGACAACTAGAATTAATTTTAAATTTATTTTTTCCACTTCTGTGTTTTGAATTTGGAGAAATGGATTCCATATTTTGAATCATGAGGTATAAATTTTTTAAATAGATAACTTTTATTTTTATACATTATGAATAATTACTTCGGTAAATATTTTATTTACCATAGTTAAAAGGTAAATCCGGTAAATAAGGGTAAAAATAATATTATAATAATATTAAATTACCCTAACATGTTTATTATTCCTATTGGTTGATACATGTTCGACCATGGGAATCCTTGGGTGTATTTTGGGACCTCATGGATCCACTTGAGAATGATAATGACACTTTATATTAATTAATTTAAAGTAAAGACAAAAATGTCATAACATATATCTTTTAGTAAAACAATTTTTACATGGGGTTATATAAGTTATATTTTCGAATATAAATACTCATTTAAAATATAAAAATATTTTACACATAATATTATTTCATTTATATTTTTTTAGACATTAAATAATTACATTTATTTATGACACAATGATGATGCAGTAATTACCTTATTAATGAAAGAATCAAATAAATGGTATTATAAATATTAAAATAAATATAATTTCATAGTTTTTATGACATCCACGAATTTTCTAGGTGAATATGACATGTTATATTTGATTCAATTTATTTGGTTCGAAGTAATCAAGTTGTGATGAGTTTCACAAAATCCAAATACAAAATATTGTCAAAATTGACATAATTGGGTTTTTAAAATATATTATATTATTAAATTATATAATAGTCCTAAAAATCTAAGTATCTACCAAAGAACTTATATAATTATAGGTATTTTATTAATGAACCACTTGAGGTTCAATTGACATTTAATAGTATGTTTATTAACTAATTAATATAATACTACAAGAATACATGGTAAAAATTAAACTATTTAACTAAGAGTTAAATCTAAAAATAAGGTTAATATGGTGACCCAAACCTGTCTTAAACCTATTGGTTGAAAAATTTTCGAGCCATCCCCATCTTATCCTCTAAATAAACCACTTTTTATCCATTAAAAACATAAAATTATTTTATTATAAAATAATATTTCTATCTTTTCCTAAGGTGCCCCTCACCTGTCTTATAAAAGTGCACTTCCCCTTCTCTCAAAATCACACCTCCAAATCCATTTATCTTAGCCAAACCCTGCCCAAATATACTCCCAAATTCAATCAATTGAACCTAGAGTCTATAGTTTGATCATAAAGATAACCTAAGGATCTCTTTTGATCAAATCAAAAGGAAGAACCTGAAGAAGAGGTAAATATTTCATCACCTCTTTCATGTTATTTTTCTTCTTCCACTTACTCTTTCTTGGTTGTTTCCATTATAAAATAAAAAATACACTATCTTCTATATACTATGATGTTATTATAAAAATGGTACAGCCATATTCATTATTCTATCCATCATATGAATGAAAAATTCAGCATACATGCGTACGTACGGCTTACCGTCTCCATGTCGTGGTGTAGTTGTTATTCAATAAATTATTTTTTTGGATGGGTAGAATAATGATTATAATTGGTGTAAATAATAAATATTATATGTTAATTATTATATATTTATGATATACCATCTATTTACATATGATTTTAATATCAAAATAATGATATTTTCACTCGTGCGTACGTACGAATTACCATCTCCACAAAAGCGATGAGATTCATTTCCCCATCATAACCATTCAAGAATAATTTTCATTTTATGATTTAAAATAATGTTTAAGAAGTTAATATAATTCTAGATATGAATAAAATAAATCCTATCCATAAAAAATACATCTTCTGGAATAAAACATATAAAGGGAAATGAATTAGTTAACACCCGAAATGACGATAACACTAAAATATTATTAACAATAAAACATTAGAATATCATATATGATATCATATTTATTTATAAAGTTCTTGTATAATTTAGTAACAATGATTTAACTATTATACAGGAGGTTAATGTACCCTCGTCCAAGTAAAAGTATAAGGTAAGGGTTAACTTCACAATCTCTTTATTATCCGAGGTTGTTTTTACGTAAGTTTCTACTCAGACCTCTTTATCATCCACATCCGTGTTTTCTTAAAAAAGTATTTCAAAACAAATTTAATATTTACTAGACTATGGGTTAAATTTATTTATACCCTTATTTGACCTTATATGTTTTTAAAGGAATCTTTCCATCATTTTCCAAACATGGTACTTTATGACCTTTTCGAAAAAATTAAATTAAGAATGTTTTTTAACTTATACGATGGGTGAAACTATTTTCTGCGATTATAACATTATTGAAGCTTCCCTTACAAGCTTATATGAATATTTTCAAAATAAATTTTTTCTTTTTTAATTATGTGACTCTTAAATGATTTCAAAATAGAAAGAGATATTTCTCTCAAAAAAAAAATTTCATCTATGTCAGCATCCTTTGATAAAATTTACACTTTTTTGAAGTTGATTTATTATGATAAAATATTACATATTATATTTAAGGTTTTCTGATATATTTTATTGTTGATGTGTTATTTTTATACCATTCATGGTTTATGGTTAAAGTATTGACATTTTATATGGTAGTTTTAATACAAATGTTTATGTTATGTTTCAACCTTTTCATATGAGGAATGTATTGGACTAATATGTGAAGGGTGGAGCCCACCATAGCTCCTCGGTGCATCAGTAGGTACCATGAGACAATTGACGTGGAATTGGCCAAGGCCTTTACCAATTTAATATATGGTTTGGGTCGAGGCCTAAATCATTTTTAGATGTCTTGGTCGAGGCCTTGAGAAGATGTTTCAGAATTCCCGACATTATACATTCCCTCATTATGAAAATAATAATGATGGATCATGTGGTTATTCGACTAGTAGAATACCCATGACAATGTTTTATTATGAAATTACTTACTCATCTCATATTCCACCCATAAATTGTTCATGTTTATTATTTCTAAAGACATGTGTTTTCATTTATTCAATATGCCTATTTTTTATGTTTTCTTTCATTGTACTTCCTACTCTTAATGAGCATTTGAGCTCACCCCTTTATTATGTTTCATTTTCCCTAGTTATGAAGAAGTTAGTTATGAGTGACTTTTAGGCATAATCTAGGAGTCTTGGATGTTTCTAATGGAATAAATTAGTGTTGTATTTCTTATCAAGTTATAATGTTAAACTTACGTATGTTTCTTGTTTCCAATAATACTAAACTATTCCGTCCTTTAGGACATCATTCCTTGTATCATGCCAATAATATGTAATAAATCACTGACTATGGGTAACTGGGGTCAGGGTGTGATAGTTGGTATCATTGTAAATTTAGTACGAACCTTCAAAAATTGATTTAGAAAAACTTTGATTATAGAACATTAGCTTAAGATAGAATTTGAGGATTAGTATAGAATAACTTTCTAGTATTTTGGTAATGTAGAGATTTTGTGTATTTTTCAAGCAATAAATCATTGTCTAGATATGAGTAGGTAGAGGCAGCTCTAGAAAAGATGTACCTAGGAGTGAAAACTATGACAAGGATTTTCGGGCTTAACATGTGGTATCCTGGTGCATGACAATGGGCCTTGCTGCACTCTTGGATACGACACTCCCAAGGGATATTATTAGGATAAATCACATTTTATTTACAAACCATTATGAAGGATTTATGAGTATATACCTCCTCAATGAAAACATTTTTTATGATTATGGATTATATCCATAAATTTTCCAATTTATTTTTAGTGTTTTACAAGTTGCGAATTATGTATTGTGATCTACAAACAAATCTAGTGTATGCCATTGTTTAGAAATGGTGCCTAGTGGAAGGAATGGAAACCATATCAATGTATGTAATACATGTAAGGATCTTCCTCCAACTCAAGATAATCATTGTGGAGATGGTGATGCAACTGGTCTTGACCAGCTTATCACCATAATAAGACAACTCACTCATGTTATGAATAATATCTTTACTTGTATGGAGCACCCTGATCTACAACACAGATAATCAATGTTAGACAACTTCATGAGGAAACAACCACCAAAATTAAATGGGAGTAAAAATCCATTAATAGATGAGTAATGGATAAATTCCTTAGAGAAAATATTTCATGTTGTGGGGAATGGCAAATGGGAAAAAGTTTTCATGGCAGTTTATCACCTCACCGAAGATGCAGATCAATAGTGGTCATTAATTCAAAACAAAAAGGAGGATGAAGAAGTATCAAGTATGGAATAGAGGGAGTTTAAAGAGATTTTCATAGAAAAATACTTTCCTCGCGACCATCGAGTGGATATGGAAAGGTAATTTCTGAGTCTGAGAGAAAAGAAGGTTGAGAATGTCGCAAAGTATGAAGCCTACATTACTTGGTTAGAAATGAATACTGAAGATTATATACATAAACCAAGAAGTAAGATTGACCGTTTCTTTGATGGTTTGAAACCATTTCTCCATCGAGCATTAGTCTCACAATCCTTCTCATCATATGAAGATATTGTCTCATGTGCTATCAAGGAAGAAGATGAATTCTCTAAGTCTTATGACTTTAAAGAAAAGTAAGAGAATAAGAGATATTCTGAATACTCTGGGAAAGGAAATAATGAAACATGGAATAAGGTAAGAGTTGAATTTCCACCCTGTGATAATCATAGAAGGAAGCACCCTAGTGAAAGTCTAAAAGGAAAAGGAGTATGCTAAAAATGTGGATAGAAAGGTCATCTTTCTGGTGATTTTAACGGGAAGAAAGAAGCTACAAATGTTTAATTCTACAATTGTAGGGATATGGGAAATTATGAAAATGAATTTCCTAAGCATCAGGGAATCTTACCTCAGAAAAGGCCAAGTGATCAAGGTAAAGCTTATGTGATCACTACTGCTGAGTTTGAAGCTCTGAATGACATGGTGGTAGGTAATTTAATGGTTTCCTTAAGTTTATCCAATGCATTATTTGATTCTGAGTCATCACATTATTTCATATCTTCCCAGTTTGCTAAGGAAATTAGATATTTCCAATTTAATTTCAAACAGTATTTGTCAATCAAAACTCTTAGGGGAAGTATCATTGCAATAATGTTTTGTGAATTAGTCCCTATTAAGGAATATAAAAAATATTTATCTTCTGATCTCATCATCATACCCATGATTTAATTTGATATAATTATCATAATGGATTGGATTTTATACCATGATGCAAAAATTTATTGTAAGAATAAAGAGGTTAGAATTCACGATAATGATAAAGAGTACCTTATCTTTAGATCCGAAACATCACCATCTAATTCTTATCTAGATTCACCCCCAGTAGCTCTACTAAATTCAATTATTAGGGAAGAAGAGAATGAAGTATATATGGGTGAGGAATGAAATGTTCAAATAGAGGATGTACCTATTGTGAAAGAATATGTTGATGTGTTTCTGGAGGATTTACCTAGACATCCTCCAGAATGAGAAACTGAGTTTTCCATTGATTTAATTCCTGGTTCATGGACCATATCGAAGAATCCTTATAGAATGGACACTTTGGAATTAGTGGAACAAAAGAAACAACTATAGAATTTGAGTAATAAGGGATTTATTCACCCTAGTGTTTCTCCATGGGGATCCCCTGTCCTTTTTGTTAAGATGAAAGACTGATCTATGAGGTTGTGCATTGAATATAGGGAGATCAATACTATAACAATAAAGAACAAGTATCCCCTACCAAACATTGATGATTTATTCTACCAACATCATGGAGCTCAATATTTTTCAAAGATTAACCTATGATCTGGATATCATCAGTTGTGTGTGAAGAAGGAAGACATTCCAAAAACAGCATTTCGAACCAGGTACGGGCATTATGAGTTTACAGTAATGCCTTTTGGATTGACTAATGCACCCTCTATTATTATCTCAAGAATTTGTTATGTGATATTGGGCCTCTTAGGTCCTCATTCACATCTTTTTTTTCACTCCCCCACACTACACATGTCCATCAAAGATACTAATGCCCTGGTTTCATGATGTTAAACTACATAACGACACTCATCCAAGAAAATGATGTTAAACTATAATGCATCATCTTTCATGAATTCAAACTATTATTTCATCCTCATTGGGAAATATTAAAATATTAAATGAATCAATTACTTAGTTTCATGATGATAAACTACAGGATGCCCCCATTGTTTGAGCTCTATGACCTTAAAGTACGATCCCTATAATCATGTATGATGTTAAATTTTTCTTTCCTAGATGTAAGATGTTAAAATGAACAACATTTATGGTCCTTTAAACATGACCTTAAATGGTAAGTGCTTCACATCATTACCATATGACGTTAAACTACACATAATTCCAGAACTGTGTATGGCTTTATTCCCATCCTTATAGGATACAAAGCGATTTGCAGACACTTCATATTTGGGACCAACCCCAAACTCTCCCAAAAAAAATTCATCATCCCCCATGACATTAAAATCTTTGTGAATTCCATTTAAGAGTATGTGGTGTGTCTTGAGGGCTTCCTCAACCCTCATTCATGTTGGTTTGCCTCATGGAGACACACTGCACATCTACCCTTTATAATCCTCATATCCATGGTCCGAACACTATGACCATAAACTAAGATTTTCAATGCCCTAGTCACAAGAAAATTAACTACATAACAATTATGACATTCTTGTTTGAGAGGATATTTCTCTCCACTTTGGCACTGGTAATCTTTCACGCCATCTTCCAGAACTACGTGTGGATTGATTCCCATCCTTATGGGATATGTAGAAATGCCTATACATTTTTCCTCTAGGACCAGATATAGAATCCCAAACCTTTTTGGCTCCTTGTACTAGGTTTCCTCCTCATAAATTCATGGTGTGGTGTGGATCCCATTGTTCCTCATTAAAGGTAGGTTATGGTAGTCACACCATGCATGTTATTTTTGAAGAGCCCCTCTCACTCTTCATCCTTACTGCATGATGTTAAAATGTAAAAATCGTTACGGACTACATGTAAATTAATTCTCATCCTAATGTGATGTGTAGAAATTTCCAAAAATTTGTTCTCTGAGCCCATCCATATAATTTTAAATCATTTCGGCCTTTGGCCTGAGTTTTCCATTGAGAATGTGTGACGCGATGTGGACCTCCTTGGACCACCTTTATGTTAGGATTGTTTTTTCATCACCTTTGGGATGAATCTCACTCATATAATGTCTAGGTTTCATGATAGTAAAGTTCATGACATCTTTGTCCTTACCTCATGACGTTAAACTGCATGGATATGTCCCATGCATATAACATTAAACTGGGAATCAATAGTCCAAGATATATGATTCTAAAATATAAAGCACTTATAGTCCGAAAAAAAATTACCTAAAACTATTTGAAACACTGGTGACCATTACCTTTAGTTTCATACTAGCCTTTAGCCCCCTTAGGAAATAGATCCTTGAGAGCAGATCTGATCCCGCCTACAGATGTTCCACACCAGCATGCGTGAATGTGTGGTGGTACGAAACTTGGAGTGTTCTATTCCACTAGGACATTCCTCACATCCATATCCACGCTTCACATGTCCCTTTACATGGATTCCCATATGATTCCATGTATGAAGGAACCCCCTAATGTCCTGGCTATGTCACATTGACTCGCCTATCATTTTGGGAAAATTCCCCAGAATACTTTGGATGACATTTTGAGATAGTTCCCATGTTTAAAACATGGTCAACAGTAAACCCTCATTTTTCTGTCTCTATCCCTATTGACATGATATGGATTTTGTGTTTTAAAAAAGGTTAGTAGTTTTCCTCCATCATCACACTATACTCATTGTGTTGAAGATATTAGGGGTAGTGACTCACAATTTCTACCTCCTTATATTCTGGTGAATCCCCAACGCTCTTGGTTTTTCCCCTCCATGCATCCATGCATGTTGAGTAGGAATGTTTATTTGTTTGGGACTTTCACACCCAAAATTCTCTTTCCGTTGTTGTGTGCTCCCATATGATAGAGAAATCCTAACATCACTCCTTGTTTTCCACACTGATCATGGATCATATGAGCTTAGGAGTCTTGGTAGGGTTTATGCTCACATAGAGAGGTTGTGAAGCCTCATGGCCCAAACTCTGTGACTTTAAACTAGGATCTCTATGGTCCAAATTCTATGAACCTAAACTAAGAACTCTATAGTCCAAGCTATGTGACTCTAAATTGTACTATGCTTTATCCTTACCGCATGACATTAAATTGCATGGATACGTCCTAGGAACGTAAAATTAAACTAGGAACCTATGGTCCAAGAAATATGACCTTAAAATATTTGCAGTGCTAGGGATTTTCATCATGGGTTCAGTTGGATCTTACCACTGACATGCCCTAATTCACTAGGGCGTGTGACCAAAAGTGTCAAGTTCTATGCAGATATCTCCACAACACATCTCTACAATTTGGGTATTTCTGGATTCATATTTCCACTATCTTTTATATCTAAAATAATCCCCTAATAGAATTGTCCTCATTCCACTTCAGATCACCTCCCATCCTAGGCCAACACCCTAATGAATTTTCAGTAAAACTTGTTGATCCTGTGTTTCAAATTTGGTCAATAGTCAATTATGTGTTTTCAAACTCCTCCTTTGACTGGTGATGTTGTGTATCCTATGTTGTGAACATGATCAATAGTGATCCTACCCATCAATCTCCCCTTCAAATAATATGGACCACATAAGTTTCAATCTACATCATTCCTCTTTCATATGCTCTGCTAAAAATCTAACACCCTTGGAGTTACTACTCAGTGCACCTATACATGAATAGTGGAAATATCTCATGTTTCTCACTTATACATGTGATGGGGAAAGCCTAACATCACTCCTTATTTCAAACACTGAGAATGGATCATGCGGGCTTAGGAGTTTTGGGTAGGGTCTACACCCACATAGAGAAGCTATTCAACTTCATGGTCAAAATTCTACGGCCTTAAACTGGGATCCTTGTGGTATAAACTACATGAAGTTAAACTAGGAGACCTATGGTTATAACTCTATGACCTTAAAATAGGATCCCTATGGTACAAAATCTATGAGATTAAATTAATAACCTCTCTATGGTTTTCTTGGAAGTGTGTGGTGTGGTGTGGATTTCTTTGATCTCCATTCACATCGGGTTTTTACCAACCACACCTTGCACATACCTTTTAGAACACCTCCTACATCATTCTTATCATATGAAATTAAAATACATAGATATTTCCTGTCATATGACCATAAACTATAATATTATCATTCTGGCCACACAACAAAAAATGACATAGCATTGTGCTATTCTCACCTGAGAGGACATCGCTCATGGAACTAGTCATCTACCATTCCACCTACCAATATCTACACATAGATTGATTTATGTATAAACACCCATAATTTCAATCATGGTCTCGCTGCTCCAAAAAAATAGTATATAAAAACTTAAAAACTAAAAATATTTAATGATCCCTCTCTCTGTTTATAGATCAGACCCGCACAAGGAAATTTCCCTTCAAGAACTATGTGTTGCTTGATTACCATTATTACGGATATGTAGTGACACCAAGATCACCAATATTGAGTCCAGACACAACATTTTTCCCCTTTTCAAATCAATTTATATTCATCCTTACCACATGAAGTTAATCTATGTGGAATTCTAGAACAATATGCGGCTTGATTCCCATCTTTATGGGATATGTAGTGACACCCAGACACTTATTTTTTGGGCCCAACCATAATCACTTTCAAACCTTTGGCCCCTTTTCCTTGACCATGGTCTATGCTCTCTAACTTTAAATTAAGAGTTGATGTTTGTAAAGCATGATATTAAAATGCGATCCTATCCTGGAAAAGTTCAGAATGCCCCATGATAATTACGGGATGTTTTAGCTTCATAACCCAAAAGTATTTCCCCCACCAATTTCGGTATCATACTACACTATTCTTTAAGTACTACTTGTGCCTTTATTCCAATACTTATGGGATATGCAGAGATGTTCAAACATTTTTTTACTGGGCCAATACAAAGATTCAATGACATTTTTGGGCCCTTATTCCCCAATTATGGTCCAAATTCATAACCTTAAACTAATAGTTTCACTATGATTTCAACCCTTGTTGTATCACATGTGTTTCCTTCCCTCCTGTTCCTTGATACTTGTATACTTTTCAAGCCTCATTTAGCTCATTCATGTCATGTTTATTTCCTTCATTAAATGAAAATTTTCTAGGAACAAATATTTCCATAGTTCATGAAACATAATTCTAAACTATTAGCCATGTTCTAGATAGTATGACCTTAAAATATGGGTAACATCCCAGTCACACATGATTATACTACAAGACACATCTTTATCATATGACATTAAATGGTTTCATGCATCATCTTTACTATATGACGTTAAACTAGGTACATATCATCAATATTCTACATGATGTAAAACTATATCATGGGACCTCATCAGAGAGGTCTTCCCTAGAGGATGTGTTTGATCATTGTTTAGCCCAATATTCTTATACTAATGCACATTAGACATAGTGGAGTAATTTCAAGATGATTGGAATCCTTTCAAACATTCCATCAATCCATCACATTCTTGGTGTGCCCCCTTTATTCGAATCCTCATCCTTTTTCACATCTGAAGGGACCCTCTAATAGATTGGTCCTATGCCGCTTCGTCTCACCTATAGTCTTGGGCCAAAATTTTAGAAGACATCAAATAAAAATTCAAGACAGGTCTCGTGTTTTGAACATGGTCAGTGGTTGAACCCTATTTGTTTTTCGCTGTTCCAAGCTTAGCTATATGAATGTTGTTTCTCAAATATAGTCAACAATTTTTCTATATCATGATTCCAACCTCCCAATATTCCAAATTATAGGTATTAGGATTGAAAATTTTCATTTCTATTTGTTCATATTGATTCCAATTCCCCTAGAGTTATCCCGCTCAAACACTAGTGCATGTTGGGAAAAGTGAATTGGTTTTCCAAAGAGCTACATTCCCTAGTTTCAGCCTCTCTTAGCCTAAGTACTTGGGATGATCAGTAAATAATAGAACACCCTTAGTATTTTAATATTATCTAACACTCTCATACAAAGTGAAAAATTTTGTGGTTATCCCTTGTTTCTCACATCGGGTATGACCAACGTGATCTTAAGGATCATTCATTGGTTTTTTCACATACATGTTAAAGTGAGATAATTTAAATAATAAAGAAATGTGACCATATATGAAACCCAAATCAAACAAGAAAAAAAGTATGATTCAGAAGTTTGGAAAAACATAGACCCTATGGAACTTCCCCTTCAATGGAGAACTTCATCTCTACCACATTCTGGTGTGTGGTATCAAAGGCCTATTGTCACCTTCTAAGATACCTTGATTCATCAATAGAAAAAAAAATCTCATCCCCCATAATTTTTTCCCAGTCCTACTCAATCTGGAGATCATACACCTGGTGTGATCCATGCCTCTTCTTCTCTTGGGTTTCTTCTAGTTCATCCCTTAGTTGTGTGATGAGACTTTTGAGTAGTAATGAAGGGGAAACACTCATTTAACCATTATTCTAGGATCTAATTATCTTGTTTATCCTCCTGAATCTTTCGAGTGGTGATGGAATTCTCTTGATTCTAGGTAAAATCTAGATGGCAACTGATTTCCCATATTGTCTTGGCAAGGTTGTCCAGGATCTTCATATGTGAACCTCACGCATCCACACCTCCAGCATGTAGATCAGGTAGTCAATGAAAAATTAATCCCATTCAGATTAACCACTATAATTCTTGAGTTTTTTATGAAGCTTTTGATTAAATTCCTTGATTGGAATTGGGTAGCCCAACTTTCCTCGACCGCACTAGAATAAGACTCATCCAACTCCACCAGATTATTAGGTTAATACTATGGAAATTCTCCCCAAATTTCAGTATTAGGATCCTTCTCTAGCATCATGTTTGATGTTTCAGGCTCCATATCCTTATGTTGATCCTAATCACTTTATCCTATCTTGATATGGTTTTCTCCATCAGCTCCGGGTTCTGCCCCACCAGTGATGCCACCTGCAACCATGAATGATTATTCAATAGGAACCATGGCTTGGTTTGTAACACCCCAAGCTTCCATGGTACATTTTCCTTTGTATAATGTAATATCTTGCGTTGTACGCAACTTGGAGTTTTAGCACACCACGACAAATTAAACTAGCCATTATGAAAAGTAATACCAACTTTTTAAAATTTTATAAATTTAATTTTTCAAAATGGACTTCATTTTTGGATTCGGGATATCAAAATTATCATAGGATTAATTTGTGGTATTTTTTGAAAACTTTCAATTTTTTAAGAATAGTAAAAAACGTAGAGTCATTGTTTAAAATTGAATTTTTATTTAAATAATTATTTATTTAATTTTAAGTAAAAATAGGTACATAATACCTATATAAGTTCAATATAATTCATTAGATTCATTTTATAATAATATTAGATGTATAAAATTTTATTTAACTTTTTACCTTCTTTTACCTAGATTTTATTCACATTTGCAAATTTTCATAAAACATAATTTTATTACTTCTATGAATTGAATTTAAAAAATCCCAGAGACACGGTTGACATTAGTAAGTAAAATGTGGTTTAATAAGATGAAAATAATTCCTGGTGAATAGTAACTTTTGACTTTTATTTACCACGATTAAAAGTGAATAGGGTAATTAAAGGTAAAAAATGATATTGTAATTTAACTAACATGTGTCCTAATTCTATTGGATAAATATATTTAGAACAAAATCAACCTTATTAAGAAAATATGATCCTTTTTTTCCACTTGGATTAGATTAGGACATTTATTTTTTTTAAAGAAGAGTTAAAATTGTTTATTTCAATATTTAATAACTAAACCATTTTTAATACACGGTTAAAAAATTAATATTATAAATATTAATATTATAAATATTAATATAATTGAAAGGTTAAAAAATTAATATTATAAATATTAATATAATTGTAAATTGAGACTTTTGATGTATTACACTAATTTTCTAGGTTAATATGACATTTTATGGTTGATTAAATAAACTTTTTTAGAAGTGATAATGTTTTTATGACTTTCACAAAAATGAAATACCAAATAGTTACAAAATTGACATAAATGAGTTTTTAAAATAAATAATATATTATTAATTGATATAATATTCCTAAAAATATATGTTTCAGCCGAAGGACTTATATAAGGTTAGATATTCCAATAATTAACCACTTGGGGTTCTCTTGGCTTTTTATGGTAAGTTTATTAACCATTTTTTCTGACGCTTTCGCCAGGGTGCGTGTGTCCGTCTGCTTGAGTACGAAAGGCACAATTTTGTTTCCCTGCATTCCCGATTTCCAAATGTGGGCAACATATGCTCCTTATTTAGGAACGTTTTCTCTTTGATCGAAATGGGATGATGGGATGTTAGTTCTTCCTTTCATGGATTCCTCCTCGGAACTCGTCACCTAGTTCGGGTCTCCCTCATAGATTTAAGACGTTTTTCATGAAACTCTTCCTAGTTCCATATCTTCATGGACACCAGTTAATTACACTACTTCTATCAGGACATTCCAAGGGGTCCAGTCATGGAATTAACCTTTTGTTAGGGGATTAGTCACATTGGGCATCACTGGCGTGTCTGGATGTTTGGGGATTGGTGTGTTTGGGTTTCTTCCCCTTATTATAGGGATTCTCAAGGGCGTGAAATCCCGAGGCATCCCACATTGAACATGGAAAATCATATAACATGGGCATGTATCTGAGGTTTTCCTCATCTTCCCGTGTTTAGCATAGGATATTCCATAAGTTTAACATCTAGCGGAGATGTATTGAGCTGATCAGAACACTAACTAGAGTGGATCAGATGGGTGCGACCCCTAGAGGGAACCCCGATGTTGGGGTCAACATGTGGTTGGATTCCTGATTGTTGTCAAATGGAATGAGGAATGGGGTTGCATGATCCCACCAGGATGTGAAGGCCTAGGTAAGAATCAGTATGGATGATGGAAGGTTCCATGAAGTGTATAGTGAATGGTATAGAACTATCATGAGGATGATGATGGTTTTGGGCTTGAGCCACGAAGAGGATTCCTACGTATCCCCGTGGTAGGGAATCAAAGTCCACATAGTTCATCTAATGATGAATTACTATTGATTGGAGTTTTCAATGGCTTACCACTGAATGGAGACACAATGACTTACCGTTGAATAGGTATATCAACGACTTGCTGCTGAATGGGGTTATAACGGCTTACCGCTGGATAGAGTTGACAATGACTTACCACTGGAATGGGTCGTGATGGCTTACCATCGGATGAGGTCATGACGGATTACCACCATATGGTGGTATCAACGGCTTACCGTTGGATGAGGTCGTAATGGCTTACCACTGTATAGGGGTGTTAACGGCTTACTGCTGAATAGGGGTGTCAAAGGCTTACCACCGAATAGGGTCATGATGGCTTACCGCTGGATGGGGTCACGATGGCTTACCACTGGATGGGATCACGACGGCTTACCGCCGGAAGGGGTTTCAATGAATTACCGCTGATTGAGGTCACAATGGCTTACCACTGGATGGGGTTTCAACGGATTGCCACTGAATAGGGTCACAATGGCTTACCACTGGAATGGGTCACGATCACTACTGGAAATTGGACCTATCCCCATGGTTTTCCCCAAAACCGTGGGGATAGGTACCCCTATACCTACGGTTTTGGAAAACCATGGGTATAGGTCAATTTTCAAGACCTATACCCATGGTTTTGAAAAACCGTGGGTATAGGGGGGTCTATCCCCACAGTTTTCCAAACCCGTGGGGATAGAAACTGAAAATTCACCTATACCCACAGTTTTCCAAAACCGTGGGTATAGGGGTTCCTATCCCCACAGTTTTGGGGGAAACCGTGGGGATAGGTCTGGGATAAAATACCTATACCCACAGTTATGAAAAAACGTGGGTATAGGGTTCCCGTGTGTGCACGGGAAATTTTATTTTTCCACGGGAAGGAATTTTGTGTTGTCGGGACTTCTATACCTATGGTTCTTCCCTCTATACCCACGGTTTATATAACTATATTTAAGTAAATATAAATATATATACATAAAAGCGGTGTTGGGGTAGTGGTTAAGTGCTTCGTCTGTAGCAGAGAGGTTGCGGTTCGAAACCCACCGGCAGCATTATTTTACGACCTATACCCACGGTTTTGAAACCGTGGGGAAAAGCCTTTGACACCATGGCAAATGGGTATGTTTCGTTGACATGGTGGAGAACACCTATACCCACGGTTTTGGAAAACCGTGGGTATAGGTTGGGGACCTATATCGACGTCGTTCTAGCCCATGGTTCCCAAAACCGTGGGTATAGCCTATACCCACGGTTTTGGGGGCTATACCCATGGTTTTGAACCGTGGGTATAGGCTGATTTTCCAATAGTGGATGGATTACCGTCGGATGGGGTCACGACGGCTTACTGCCAGATGGTGGTGTCAACGCCTTACCATTGGATGAGGTCATAATGTCTTACCACTGGCTAGGGTTTCAACGGATTACCACCGAATAGGGATGTCAATGGATTTCTGCTGAATAGGGTCACAACAACTTACTGCTGATTGAAGTCACAATGTCTTACCAATGTATGGGGCGCACAGTTTAACATCATGCAGGACGGGGGAAAACTGATGTGAAGGTGGACCTGGAGTCTAATGTTTGTTGGGTTTAAACCTCAGGGAGGCTTCCTACGTACCCTACGTTGGCAAGGATCAAATACCACGTAGTTCATGGGTGGAATTTGGGGCTTACACTCTAGGCTGCCGAAGTGTTGGTGAACCAATGTGAAGGAATAGGAACCACCGGGTGAATGGTGGGCTTGAACCTCAGGGAGGCTTCCTACGTACCCTACTGTGGCAAGGATCAAATATCATGTAGTTCATGGGGGTTGGTGAACCGACATGAAGGGGGACCTGGGGTCCAATGGTTTTTGGGATTGAACCTCGTGGAGGCTTTCTAAGTACCTTACCTTGGAAAGGATCAAAGTCCACATAGTTTATGGTGGAAGGGGCTCGGTGCACTGACGCGGGGTAGTTAAGACGAATGTTTGTGGGGCCTAAACCTCGTGGAGGCTTCCTACGTACCCTACCTTGGAAAGGATCAAAAACCTCATAGTTTCATACGGATTTTGGTGCACCGACATGAAGGGGGTCGGGAACAATGGGTGGTGTTGGTCTTGAACCTCTTGGAGACATCCTACGTACCTCACCTTGGAAAGGATCAATGACCATGTAGTTCAAGATGGTGTGGGGCTTACACTCTAGGCTTCCCATGGAGTTTTTCATGGTTGGTGCTCACTCTAAGCCCACGTGAGTCATGATCGGTGTGTGAAATAAGAGACAACAAATACCTGATGATCACTTCTTGAAAGGTTCATCCGTGGGAAGTGAAGTGGGGATTATGCGTGATCGCAGCCCAAAGAGGAAACAGGGGCTTACGCGTAGTTAGAATCCTTAAGAGGTTGGGACTTACTCCGGGATGGAGGCCCGACGACAACAAAGCCCAGTGGGAGCAAGACTTGACACCCAAGAAGAGAGGAGGAGTAGGGGTGCTACCTCCTGCAAGAAAAGCTAGGGGCTTGCACTAGGATGGTTTCCCTATCCCCATGTAGGATGCATGGGGGGAAGTCACAGTTTAACGTCATGTGCTGAGGATGATGAATCTTGGTAGTTTAACATCCTATAGCTCAGATGAGGTGGGTTCACTCCCCACCCCTAATACTTACATAACTGGTACCTCCCACTCCTTGGGGAAGGAAAGGCATCATCAACGCCGTCATGAGGGGTTTCATGGAGCGAACCATTTGGGGGGGGGTCACATTAGCATGGCTATGCGAAGAAGCAATAGTCTTTAGCCTTCCTATGTGAAGAATCATGAGGCGAAGCAACGCAACGGGTGGTATCATCCATGAGACATTGAAATTACTCCATGCAAACTTGAGGGGCCGCACAGTGAATGAACGCTCAACACATTTGTGTCATGCGTAATAGTGGTTTGAGCAAGGTGCATTAAGGTGAGGGAAGCACATGGAACACATGTTAGAGAATGGGATAGGGTAAAATAGGAAGTCTACACGCAAATGGAAGGGTTGGCGTGTAATCCAGATGGTAGGCGTGCAAGGGGGACCAGTGGCATGCATGATGTAGGTGTTACGCGTAAAACATGGGGTTTCACACAAGTTGTACTAGAGGTGCGCAAGAAGTAGGCTTGCGCGCATGTCAGATGGGATGAGCGTAAGAAGAAGGCGCGTGCGGAAGCCGGACAGGCGGCGCGTAAGAACACCTGATGTAGAGGGGCCTGTGTGAATGACGAGACCCCTTGCGCACAAATAACTTCGATGATTCAAGGGCCCATCCGAAGTTTCCCCTAAACCTATTGCACAACAACAATTACCTGAAGGCCATGGGTATTTCATGCGGTCACGGAAGATGGGGTTTTCGCACAACAGAGCATCAATTCATCTTTGGGTTACCGTCCCCGAAGAGAGGGGAGACAGTTTTTTTATATCCTGAGTCCCTGGAGTGGTGCGCAAGGGATAGGTGTACAGGATACAGGTGCACAAGTGACCGGCGCACAAACGGGCGTTTGGAGACGGGCGCGCAAGAGACCAGCGCGCAAACGGGTGTTCGACACCACCTTCTGCACGGAACCGGTCTCGACCATGCAAAAAGGTGTCCAACGCCACCTTTAGCGCGGAACCAGTGCCGGCCACACAAATAGTCATTCGACGCTGCCATCGGCGCAGAACTGGTCCCCATCACAGAAACACGGTTCGTGGGGGTGTTCAGCATAGAACGGTCCCACGTGCAAACGGCCGTTCGTCATCACCTTTAGCACGGAATGGGGCCTGCAAGCGCAAACTCCTTTTAGATGATGCCTTCATCATGGAATTGGGGATAAATCATCCAAGTTCTAGGCACCGAAGCGAAGGCCGGTGCACAACGGTTTGCGCACCTCTGGTGGCTTGCACGCTTTTTATCAATTTTTGTGTGCACCCACCCCTCGGTCCCCGAGAACTCCTTTTTTTCGTCCCAACCTCATTTGAAGCTCTTCCATCTGCCCTAAGGGACCATCCTATGGATTTTGTAGTCAACAATCATTTATTATAATAATACAAGAATACATGGTAAAATTTAAACTATTTAACTAAGAGTTAAATGAAAAAGATAAGGTTAATATGGTGACCTAAACCTATCTAAAACCTATTAGTTGAGATTTTTTCAACCCATCCCCACCATATCCTTGAAATAAATTATTTTGGAGACATTATAAACCAAATATTAATGTATAATAAAATAATATTTCATGATTTTCCTATAGTGACCCTCACCTCTCTTATAAAAGGGTACTTTCCCTTCTCTCAATATCACACCTCCAAATCCATTTAGATCAACCAAACCCTACTAAAATATCCTAACAACTACCCTAAATTTTATTTAGAGGCCTTACTTTGATCATAAATCCAACCTAAGGATCCCTATTGATCACCTCAAAAGGAAACACCCAAAGAAGAGGTAATAATTTAACCACATCTTTCAAAGTTTTCTTCTTCTTCCAATTCCAATTTATTTGTTGTTTCCATACCAAAATAATAACTCCATCACCTTATACATACTATGATGTTATTATAAATATGGTACAACCATATTAACTATTCTATCCATCCTATAAATTACAAGTCACTATACATGCGTACGTATGACTTACCGTCTCAACGTCGTGGTGTAGTTTGTTATTCAAACACTTCATTATTTGGATGGGTATAATAATGAGTATAACTGATTTAAATCATAAATATAAAATTTTAATGATTATTTATATATTATATACCATCCAATTACATACTATTTCACCATCAATATAATGATATTGTAGCTTGTCTATACGTATGGATTACCATCTCCACGAACGCGATGAAATTCATTCCCCATAATAACCATTCAAGAATAATTTTAATTTTATAATTAATAATAATGTTTAAGAACTTAATATCATTATAGATATAAATAACATACATCATATCCATAACAAACATGGCTTACATAACCAATCATATAAAGGGAAACGAATCACTTAACACCCGAAACGATGATACTACTAGAATATTATTAAGAAAGCAATATTAGAAGATCATATATGATATCATATTTATGTATGTGGATCTTGTATTATTTAAAAATAATTATTTAACTATTATACAGGAGTTTAATATACCCTTGATCAAGGAAAAGTACAAGGTAAGGGCTAATTCCACAATCTCTTCTTTATCTGAGGTTGTTTATACGTGAGTATGTACTGGGACCTCTTTATCATCCACATCCATGTTTCTTAAAAATGTATTTCAAAACATTTTTACTATTTAATAAACTATAGGATAGATTTATTTATACCCTTGTTTGACTTTTTATAAAAAAATTATAAAGGAATTATTTTTTGTTGTTTTCCAAACATGTTCCTTTACGACCTTTTTGACAAAATTAAGGACAGGATGTTTTTTTAAACTTATATGACAAGTGTAGATATTTTCCACTGTTATAACATCTTAGAAGCTTCCATTAAAATCTTATAAAAATATTTTCAAAATAAATGTTTTGTTTTATAATTATGTGTCTTTGAAATGATTTCAAAATATAAAGCATTATTTCTCTCAAATAGTTTTGATTTCATTTATGTCAACATCCTTTGATAGAATTTTCACTTGTTTGAAGTTGATTTATTATGATACAAATATTCCATATTGTATTGAAGGTTTTGTTATATGTTTGACTATGGATGTGTTATTTTTATACCATTCATGGTTTACAAATAAAGTATTGACATTTCGTATGCTAGTTTTAATACGAATGTTTATGTTATGTTTCAACCTTTTCATATGAGGAATGCATTGGACATAGTATGTAACGGGTGGAGCCCACTATAGCTCCTCGATAAATCGGTAGGTCTCATGGGACAAAATAGTGTCTTGTAATAAGGCCTTGACAAAATCTTATTTGTAGTCTTGGCATGAGGCCTTGACTTTTTGGTTATGACTTCTGGCATTATGAGTTCCATCAATATGAAATCGGTTATTGATATTGCATGTGATTATTCAACTAGTAGAATATCCATGTGAGTAATTAAATGGAATTATTTGATTTATATTTTCCATATTATGATGAATTTTAAGTTTAAAAGGATTATGTTTTAGTCTTATACATTTCCTTAAATGTTTATGCTTATTTATGAAAATTTCCGCTATATTGTTATCCTTACTGAGCATTTGAGCTCACCCCTTTCTATGTTTTATTTTTTCCAGGATGTGAAGAAGTATATTATGACTAAACTACAGGGATAATCTAAGGGAGATGAATGTGTTCAAAGGAGACACAATGTTGTTGTTTTTAATTTCATAATGTAATGTAAAACTTATGTATGTATCTATTACTTCTAAGGCTACTAAATTGATCGGTATTTTAAGATTCGATCCCTTGTGATCATGTCAATGTTATGTAATACTACACCGAATCTGGGTAACTGGGGTCAGGGCGTTACATGGTTGGCTCAGGCACATGGACCCATACGGATTATTTCCCATATTAGGAAAGTATCCCTAGATCCTCCAACCATTCTTACTAGAAGACCACCCAATAATATCAGGATTGTTTAGATAAGCATTATATCAATCAATCTGGTCGAATATGAACCATTAATGAATCTATGAAGAAGGAAACTTAAAAAGGTAAAGTGATGGTTTCCTATGATCATGTGTTATTATCATTGGGATTACAATTCATGGTCCCCCATATAAAATGGAGGGATCTAGGGACTTTGGGTTGTAAGTTCCACCTTATTCAGCCCAATCCATCTTACAAGATTCTCCTACTTGAAGCATAAACCTTGCAACTTATCTCTTCCTATTAGTTGCATCCTCATCCTCATGAGATGGGGTCACTGACAGAAGATTCTCTTGTGTGGAATGGATGTCATTTGAGAATATAGATAAATCATGAGATATGTCATGGAATAAGGAAGTGATTTAACACTTACTTTTAGATTTTTATTAAACCTTTACAAGGAAGTGTTCTATAAGACTACTACCTCACCTTCTTCCAAAGAGGATTCCTCTAAGGCTACAACCTATCATTCCTCCAAAGAGGCTTCCTTTTAGGATAAAACCTCAATATCCTCTCTAGGGTTTTCTTCATTGAATTCTACCCCCCAAGATCCATCTATGTTGTCACACAAGGGGAATCATTCCTCTAGCTGAGCCACCGATAACATCGGGGGAGAAGTAATTTCTAGTATCACCCGCACTCGATCTGTCATTGGATGCGCATAACCTTAGGAATTTACCATGTCCTCTAAATCTACCACAAATTGATCCCCCTCTACCTGGGATTCTTTGAAGATGCCTTTAGGAAAGTCAAACCCTTCCAACTACATACCATACCAGTTCCGATGATCCCACGGGTTATCGGTGTTGAGGAACTGTCTGAAGGTATCCTAGGCCTTTCAAGACTTAGGATAGACAATGTCGCAAGGAATCACCACATGGAATAATATATTCCCAATAGTCTAAGTGTACATCCAATGAAACCCTCTTGATGGATCCCCTTCCTACTGGGTCCACTCAGCTAGGACTGCTGGATCTGGTACTGTTGCTCCTCTCCCTTCATCTCTGGTTGATACTGGTCAATGGATCACCTATCTTTTTATTGTAGCCCCATCAACATGATGTGAATCATCACTGCCCCTATGATTCTCCCTTTCTTCCACTTGACCTCATCCCAGAGGTGGAAGGGACACTCCTTCATTGGTCTGGATCGTCCGATCTTCATCATTTCACCTAGATAGGAAGCTTCCCACCTCTATCCATATGCTTGGACTAGCCTAAATGAAATAGTGGTTGGGGGAATCTCATTTTTAATATTTCCATATTAATGTGTGAATATAAGACATAGCTTCCTCATCATGCATATTTGGTCCTCATGACGTACTCCTAGGTACACCCTCAGTGTCATCCTCTATAGACACCTAAACTGCCTTGCAAATCAATGCAGGGTGTATGGTTCACATATTGGATCGTAGTCCACCCATTCCACCAGCACTCCACCTCAAAAGGTTATTTGATATGACTAATTCTCTATAGTTTTTGTACCATCATCTATGATTTCCCCATCCGTAGAGGTAATAAGTGAAATATGAACTGATCTGCTCTCTTGATCTTTCCCAACGCTACCACCCATCCTAGCTTGAGTGGAAAACTCCTCACAATTTTTATAATTGATGGTCAATATTTTGTCTGCGGGGGGGGGGGGGATATGGTATTGAGATATTCATAAATTACCATGTGTGTTTCTATCTAGATATATAAAAAGTGAAATAGTCAGCACATGCGCAGTGGCTTATTCCCCTTGCTGATATGCCAGAGTACTTTATACAACTTTCCTTGCCCCGAGATCCCCAATTTGATGTGATTACCAATTCCTAACATCCCTGTCATGATAAATGTTCATGAAAGCACTCTCATGTGCATGTATTCACCAATAGCATCCATCCACATATGTATGTTGAAATGAATCCAGCCAGTCTAAATATCAGTCACTGCCCATCCTTGTTGTTGTACCCCCACTAGTTATCCTCCAGAATCTGCCAGTAATATTCATATTTTCCTTCATGGGGCCTCTCAGGTATCCATGAGTCCTTGTTGTAATATTTTTTGTTTTCTTCTCTCCTTTGTTTTTAACCCTTTCTAAAAAGTTTATAAAATAGATAAAGTATTTCTTAAAATGAATGTCCCTTATCATCAGCTTGTCATTGTTCATACTCAGCTCTAGATCTAGAAGTGCCATCTCCAGACATGGAATATACTATTCATCCTCCCAAGAATTTTCACCAGGGAGTAACTCATCACACATGTCCCCCATAAACAGTATTCTAGAAATATGATAGAGGTCCTAGAGGCATATTCCAACCTCTATGCGGTGAAGATGAAATGTGTCGGTGTCTAGTGACCATCATCTCAACAGTTTAGGAATGATGTCCCATGGTTGATATAATTATAATGTGGAATCCCATGTAACTTCATACAAACCCACTTGCCTCAGCACCTCTTGAACTATGAACATGATGTGCATAACTAGTAGGCCTATTCCCACACATCTATGAAGTTACTACCCTATCAAAGATCTCAACCATCAATCCATCCCTTATCTGGGTTTCCAAGACCTTCCTTGATGATTTTATAATATTGAGGTAAAGATTATTCTTTATCTAGTGATTTCCCATTTATGTTATTAATGTGATTTTAGAGGTTGTCAATAGTAATAGCCATATGTCCTTCCTGATGTGGCCATTAGTAGCCCTATACCACTAATATTTCCCTTGTGTGCCCCTAAACTTGTAGGTTGGTTCATCCCTACTTGAATCTAGGTTAAATACATCATCCCTCAAGCCAAATACATATAGTATAACCATCTTACGTAGGGGGTATCCCTTCTATGATTCCAAAAATAGATCTAGTAGGGATTTATGGTATAAATGACTCCAAACATACTCTTCAATCGTGATATTGTTCTCCATTTCTCCTTTCCAAGAATCATCCATAAGGACCTACTAAGTACCTTCTTGAATAGCCATCTAATTCGAGTCTTCATCAATTTTTTGGTATTTTTCATGAACATCACCCATGAAGATCATTATCAAAGAAATGAATCACAAAGAAACCTTAGGCTATATGTGCATCATGAATTAGTATCAAATCACAACACATTGGTTCACTGAATGAGCATATGTGAGGAAAAGAACCATGAACCCCGATTTATAGAGATGCATTCACAGGGTAGATGACTTCATTAAAAGAGAGATCCAGTGTAGTCAATCACTAAGATCCCATAAGGACAATGGCCCCCCACGTCCTATTTATAGGCAATGGTCGATTGATCATTACAATGGCCTTGTCACCATTAAGCTTCACAAAAAACTCGCATATGTACACTCCACACTAAGTCAATGAAAACTAGCTTTGTGATAAGACAAGTTTGTGGTGATTAACCCTTAGAATATTACCCTCATTTTCTTATCAGATCCCATTGTAAGGGAAGGTTTTTTGTTGGCACCAAAATA
Organism: Viscum album; assembly: GCA_963277665.1. NCBI lineage: Eukaryota > Viridiplantae > Streptophyta > Magnoliopsida > Santalales > Viscaceae > Viscum > Viscum album. Next base: position 461,709,450 of record OY728142.1, read on the forward strand.
TGTATGACTGAAGAAATGGAGAAGGTCATGACTGGTTTTGAAGCCCATTCGGGCTCAAATGGCCCCGAAATTCATCAAAGGAGTCTACATCATGAAGATCCTTCATAGATACCTCTCACCACCACAAATGTAAAGGAAGATAATGGTACTTACATAAGTTCTACAACAACCATAACCATGTGAACGTCTTTGAAAGACATCTCTATGAGTCTGATAGAGCCTCACCCCTTCACGATGCCTTTTTTCCTTCCTGGTGCACCCCATGGTCATCATGAGCCTCATTTCTTATAAATATGTGGATCTCCCCCACCTTAAATGCACAGTTACCCTAATATTTAACCTTTTGGTCTCGCATTTCATGAATCTCCCAAGCAATATGAACTTGACCCAAAAATGGATCACTTGATGTACTTGAGCATCATGATCCATGCTTTCCATTTTTCCTCATAGACTCTTACAATGGTATGGATTCCTTTAATTAAGGCATCATCCATTTAAAAATGATGGATCCCCGTTATTTTTCTTAAGGCTTCATGAAGCATTAAGCCTTCAGAAATAACTCTTCTATTAAGATGTGAATCCATGCTAAGAAAAGGGTCTCATGCTCTGTGATGCCATTTCCTACACAAATACCCCTTCCTTTGTGAAGCACCCATGATTCAAAGAGATACTATTATAGAGGCTCGTTACTTCATGAGATCCTCTTCTATGTGGCCCTCCAGGCTTGCACATAGTGTTTTTCTAGTCTCTCATGCGGTGTCCCTTGTAGTGATTCCCAACCTATTGCTTTTTTCGAATAGGTATGCTAATAATTCATTATTTTTTTCATATCCATGCTAATGTGAACCCCATGAGTAACCACTCCTCAACACCAATACCTTTGGGAATTGCTAATGTCTTCCCTTCCCAAGTGTGGGTGGGTATCCGTTATATATATCTAAGGGGTGAGGAGTGAGTCTTCTACATCTGAGCTGCAGAACATTAAACTTCCAAGACCCATCATCTTCAGTGCATAATTTTAACTCTATCCTAACCTTGTGTAATGCACATGGGGTTCTCTACCTAATTCATTTACCATACCCACTCATCTCCATGGGAGTGAGATCCTCCTCATCTTCCTTATAGGGAATGATAAACTCCTTGCAAAATATAAGATCCTCTTCACGCATCCCTCATGAAGTAATCCACAATCTCAATCTCTTTAGGTCGCCTCAATGCATAAGCCCAACATCACCTCCCATGGTCACAACTTTTACATTGTTATTGTCAGATCTACTACTACTTTTTATTTCTCACAAAGAGCATGACTCACATGGGATTAGATATTAACAGTGACCACAACTTCATTTGGCATGCCTTAGTGTATAAGCCTCATTCTACTCCTTCTAAACTATGCAGGTTTTGATACATGTATTCTAAACAGGGTATATAGGAAGCCTCCACAAGGTCCAATCACAACTAATGGTAAACTTTGGTGCTCCCTCCAAGAGATACACCCTCATAATGTAGCATCTTCCCTTTATGGGACACATCCCCTGGATCCATCTCCCTGAGGTGTTCTGACCCATCTATCATAACTTCTTTCATCACTTCACCCTTATCCTAGTGAGATAACTTCATCTAATTCAATCTATTTGGGATTCTAACTATGAATAATCCCCATCATGTTAAAATAAATCTAGCCATGTGTAAGGCCTGATGTCATCCTAAAATATATATACATTGATCCCTATCTTTTAAAAAAGGTATATAGGAAGCCTCCCTAAGGTTCAAGACCATCATCCATTCTGATCCTGGTCTTTCTCTCAAGTAATTATATCTTGGTAGGATCATTCCTCAACCTGGAGATTACACGTCCTTTAGGTCCCTATCCATGTTCTCCATTTTCATGAGTCACCTCTTTAGGTTTCTCATCGATCCACTCCTAAAATATATGAACTTTGTTTCCCATGAATTGGGATATATAGTATTCCTCCTTGAGGTTCAATCCAATCACCTTTGACACTCCATTAATTGCATCAACACTTCCTCTATAACCATACAGATACTTACCTGGGAAGACACATCTTGGTGAGATCATTCCATCCACATCATCACTTCTTCTAGTATCACCCAGTCAGCTAACAATGTATAACCAACATACAATTCATATTCATCCAACCAAGAGTGATCCTCTTGAGATGATCAGATAGCCATGTTTAAGCCCCACATCACCCTTTCAAACTACATGGATTTTTAACACTGTCTTATAAGTGAGGTATGTAGGAAGACTCTCTGATGTTCAATCCCATCCAATGGTAAACCATGGTGTCCCCCTCTATGGGTTTCACCTACTTGATCCACCCCCAGTGGTGTCTAGATCAACCTTCATAATGTGAAATCTACTAATTATGAGACCCATCATCCCGGGTCCTCCCTCATTGGGCATACTGATTTGTCCATCTAGTAAACCTTCTAGGTTCTCCATCCATGGGATGCACCTTTCTAATCAGCCTCTACTAGGCATCCTGATCAACCACCCTCTATCTTCGCAAGACATTAAACTCATGGCCTACCATGTGTTAAACATGGTATGCCTAAGGAAAACCTCATAAGACATGCCTTTGGAATAAGATACCCCTTGATTGATGTGGGTTGCATCAGTTTTCCATGCCCTTGAGAAGACCTATTATGAGTAAGAATATAGGTGACCAATGTTATAGTATCAACACATTCCACTAATGCCCAATGTGACTATTCTCCTAACCGAAGTTTGCTACCCTAACTAAACTCCTTGGACTGTCTAGACAGAAGAAACATAATTAACCGACATCTGTAAAGATATGGAACCAAGAATTAGTTTCATGAACAACATATTAATCTAAAAAGGAGACCCATACTAGGATACAAGTTCCAAAGTGGAATCCATGGAAGGAGGAACCAGCATCCCATCATCCTGTATTGATCATGGCTCAAACATCACCAAGAAAGTGATGAATGCCACCCACCTTTGGAAAGAGGGAATACGGGGCACAATACAGTATTTTAATAAACCAATGATACATGGAGAACAAACATTTCCCAATGAAAAGTGTCAGAAAAAATTATATTTTTCCCCTTATATTTTGGTTTTAACCCTTGGTTATCCCTTTTGACAATTACTGCATTAACAATGTTTTTAACTCTTTAGGGATTAATATAGTTACTATAAAAAAATTGCCTAATAAATATAACATGGTAGATATTTTAAACCATATACCTATAATTTGGAATAATATATTATTTTTATAGTAATTTTAAATCATTATTAAAATATTATTTATTATAAAATAACATTAAAGCCATTTTTGGAACTATTCATTTAATTTTACTTTGAAAAACATTATGATAACAATGTAATTATAATATAATAAATTCACACCTATATAATATGTTATTTGTATCTAAAAAATTTGTAACAAAATAATTCTTTCAAATTACATAACTTTTGATATTTCTAAACTCACTTATTTTATTATTATTATAATTGAATAAATACTATGTTGGCGTTGTGTAAGAATTTAAGATTTATTTCATCACTATAAATTAGAAATAAATTACCACGATAAAGAAAATTTATCTTTCAAATATATCTTTTATAAAGGAACATAGCCTCTATTTATCCCTTTTTAAAAAAATTTGAAATAAAAAAAACAAAGAGAATGATTTTTTTACTTTTATTTACATAATAAAATACAAAGTTAAAAATTAAAGAAATATGGCCCAAAGTCTCCATATCTTAAAAAACTTTATGGAAATTGCTGAACTCCACTGATCCAATATGATAAAAGAAGTTGTTAGGATAATTTTTTAGTCATTATCATGTTTTTAACCTTAATTACCATATTTACCATTACCACAGTGAAAATTAATTTCTTTGATCGCTATTTAAAATGAAAAGAAATAAAAGGGAAAATTTTTAAAAATTGGACCTCATAATTCCAAATTTGGAATAAATTTTTCAAAAATTAATTTATATAAGTTAAATAAATTAATTTTAGATAAAAATGAAAACATGATGAAAAATATTTTTTCAATAAAATGTGTTTTAAGTATAATTTTTTTATAACAAATTCATGTAAAAAATTATTAATATGGCCACAATTGAGTTTTTTTTAATCAAACTTAACTACTTGAATTTTAAAACTAATTGAAAATCGAATTTAACTATGTAAATACTTGAAATGTAAATATAGTTTCTAAAACAAATCAGTATTTTTTAATATTTATTGAAAAATGATCTATTTAGAAAAATACAAAAAATTCACCCTAATCTAATTTTAATATGTTGATTTAAAAAATGAAGTTCAATTTATCAAATAAATTTTCTAAAATTTAGATAAATCAATTATAATGTTTTCTCTTAAAAATAAATAAAAATCATTTTTGAAGAAAACATATTTTTAAAGAATAAAATGAATTTACTAAAAATTAAGTGATTATTTCAAAATAATTAATCAATAAATATTTATTGAGTATGACCATAAGATATATATATATATATATATATTTCAAAATGCAGTTAATTCTTTTAAAACCTTCCAATTTAATAGATATGTAATAATAATGATAATATTTCATGATTTCTTTAAGCTCGGTGACGCGTGTTGTATATGATATCAAATAAAGTATTATTTTAAAATCTTAGTTTGCTTTAATTTTTCTTTATTATACTACTCTTATTGGAGAATGTCTTAGTAACTTCATCATTTTCATTCTCACTTCTAATCTTTAAGGGACTCTTAGTAATGAAATATAATATTTTTCTAGAATTAAACCATTAAAATGGAAGTTTCCCTTTATAATTCCTTTTCTATATTATGAAGTTCCTTGACATTGGAGATAGGGTCTCAAGAAAATATTCATAATTCTATTATTCATCAGAACCAATATACTCTTATTCCATCATCAAATCTGGGGGTTATTTAAAATAAATTTCACTCTTTTTTACTATTATTTTTAAGAAAGATCTTATTCTCATTACGTAACTAATGAGAGTACTATGATGTTTTTTAATAGTGAAATCATCAATATAATTATCTTGAAGTACTAAGATCATGGAATAAAACTTTTCTAGAATAATTATCATGAGATTATTTACCACAATTGAGTATTAAATTCTTTCTTTATATTCTCTGATAGAACTAAAAATTAAATTTACATTGGTAAATAATTCTTCATCATATTTAAACTCATGCATTCTAACATCTTTAAAATGCTACCTAAAAATTTTACACTTATCTTCCTTCACCATCATGTATCATTTATAAATAAAATAAATTTTTACCCAAATCTCATAATCAATCTTAAATCCCATGAACTTTTTTATCTCATTTTTAGATAATAATGAAAGTATATAATTAGTTTCTTTTACCTCATTCTCAACTTTTTTCTTAACAATAAGATACCAAGCTTTAGTCTCTTTATAATAGTGAAAACCTAAAGAATATAATCATGAAAACTAAGTCCAAGTTATATATGTTAGGTAACCATTGTCTAATTCTAAATGTGAAACTATATTCCATAAAATGATGGGATCCATTTAATATTGATAGAGGTATTTTGATCCATAAAAAAGAGATATATTTTGAAGAAAACCTATGATATGATACCAATTAATATGATCTTTTGGGATATGATTAAAACTATGATCTGGGGTGAATCAATGTTAATATTTTCGTTCCTAATCTCAAAAACACTCATTTTTCTATATAAATCTCTTTAACTCTCATTGGTACACATATAGTCAATATCATAATAAATTTATTAATATGTATTTACTATATGATGGGTGAATATATCCTTGGTTCATGAAAGTTTGTATACCTTGAACAAACACACTACTTTTATTATCAATAAGTATCTATAAAAATGGAATTTAGTTGAAACCAACATATGTTTTTGAACCTACTAGGATTTAACAAGAAAAAACTTTTCACAAAAAAAAAATAAAAACACTCATTTGAATAATGATAACCATTGAAGGAATTGTCCATAAATAGACTAATCAGGTTTTGACCCTGTTCCTCCTCTCATGGTATAACTATCCCCATAGTATGTTCTCAATTCATAGTATTACTTCATATTTTTTTTGTAATTAATCAAAAAAAATTCTTATCCTTTGTTTTATTATTTTATATACTCTATATATAACATGGATATTTTTTATATATTAAATATGAAATACCTTAAAACTCATTATTTCAATTCTCCATCAATATTGGTTATCAAAACTCATTTAAACTGATGTTATACAATATATTCTTAAGAATTGGTCTTTAATATCCATGTGATATCCAAAATTATTATATCTCTATCTTTCCACAATACCCATATTATTCTCTCCATGTGTATATGTACACAAGCAACAAATTTCCATAGTGTGAAGGATATTATCAAAACCCAATCACATTATCCATATCATAAAATCCATCTCTTCTTGAATAAATCCATAACACTATGGATTAAATATTTCATATAATAATCACTTCATCATGCATCACAATATGTCCTTATCTACATGACATGAATACATATCAAGTAATGTAACTATATTTGGATTGTATTTTACCCTTTGGACACATTGTAGAATGATTTTACTCTTTATTACAGATAGTCGTTTCATCCAATTATTTTTTCATCAATAAAATGAGTTACTTGAGTCAAATATTAATTCATCCACATCATGATGGTTCATTGTTTAAAAGAGGCTCAACATCTTCATAATAAAATCCTTTAACTGAATAATTTATTTCAAAATAGGAACCTTTTTTCAAACTAAATAACCTTCACAACCCATTTTGGAAACCCTTATGCATTCCTTGAAACATCTATGGAACCCTTATATATCTTAGGGTATATATAAACACAATTACTCAAGAGGGGGTGGGCAGGATTTAATTTCCAAATATTTAACCCCAAATAAAATTCAACACTCATAGTGTTCTTAACTCTTTTATAAAGTAGACAGTGGAAATAAAAATAAAAAATAGAGAAACAAAAACTAAAGGATTTATGGTGGTTTGGGGAATAATAATCCTCAAGTATACTCCACCAATTCTCTATTTGTGATCTTGGAAAATTTCACTAAGCATGTCCTTTTCCCAAGGAACACAGCCGTTAATTTCTTGAAATTGTAACTTTTTACAAAAAGGTTCTAATAGATTTTAAATTCCTCCCCCTTTTTAACAAGAACTATCCATGATATTCAAACACTCATAAAAAGGATTTTTTACTTTATATAATATAAAGATATAGAATACATATATATAATTAGTTTATAGTTTCAAGACTCTGCTTTACAAAATATGAGTGGTTCTACCAGAAAAATAATTGGACATCAAATTTAAACTCTAGAATACTTTTTGACTACAATTAATGTTATTTAAATAATAGCATCAATAATTAGTTATTATTTACTAAAAAAGAGTACAATTTGTGTATAAATAATATGAGTATCATAATAATTCTTCAAATAGACCTTTATTTCTTGATTGTTCTTTATTTTCCTGTTCTCTATATGCTCTATTTTTTAATTTGAATTTGAAACTAAATATATATGCTAATGGATAAAATAAGATAGAATAATCTAAAAAGACAAGCTACGTTCTCATATATGACCTTTGATTTTAAATATAATAATCACAAAGTTCACTCTTGACTATAAATATGGTATGAATTAGAACTATACGAGTTCCTAGAAATTGATGCATTATTTAATTCATCTTTCCTTATTTAGCCCCAAAAAGTTTTGAAAAAAATAAACCATGTGTGGAATTTTCTTGAGTTCCTATAATTATAATAAATTATTATAAATAGTTAATAAATACTCTTAAAATACTTAATTTGAATGAATAAAAATTTAAATGGAATGATATTCCTTATAGGTCATTTCTCACCTAAAATTTTCATAAGACTTAGAAATTCCTAAACTAAAACATCAAAGAACATTTGGACATTGAAATAAATCATAAACATCATAAGATAGTATATCTCATATGATATTTTATCCTTTCATATTATAATCCTATTTCCATTGGATAAAATTAATGGAAAATATATTTTGAAAGATAATTCCATTCCACATATAACGTTTTGATCTATGTACGATAATTATCCACTTCATATGATAATTACCTTTTTCAAATATCAATAGTGTGACTTTCTTTATTTGCATCACAAATCAAAAATCCATATGATAATTTTATCTTCATATGATAGTTTCTTTTTTCAAATGTATGAATCATAATACTATATTCTACCTTATATGATAAATCTCATATCTAAAACATTTTTTGTAAAATTTACTTCTTCTAGAATCTAAAATATAGTGAAAATATGTTTTCCTATTTTTATTATTATTTCCCTTGATAGAAAATATATTTCCATATTGTGTATGAAAAATTAAAATTTTTATGAAAAATCATCACCTTCTATAATAATGTATAATCTTTTATGATATTTTGTTTAGAAACATTCTTCAAATGTGAAAAAAATAAACAAAAATATTATGAAATACAATAATTATAATAATAATAAGGAAAAATAATAATTTTATAAAATCACTTAAAAATAATTTATTAGTAGAATAAATGATCATTTTTTGGGAATCAAAACTTGTAAAAAATTTAGATATATTGTAAAAACATTATAATTTATAGAAATATCCCTCATTTTGATGATAAAAAACAGAATATAAATTAAACTGAAAATTTAATAGATATATATATATCCTTTGAATATTTTTATAACATATATTGTATATGTTGCCAATATTTTTTTGTAAAGTCAATGAGTATATTAAAGGAAGGTCTGTAAGCTCCAACAAATTAGAATAATGAAGAAGATGAGGAAATATTACTTATAGAGGATCCTTATGATGGTTAGAAAAACATTCCAAATGAATTATTGGAGGATATTATAATGTTTCCTTAAAATTGTTATAAAACATTTTAATTTATCCAAATGATGATAATTCATTTAAATATTTTCCAACATCATGAAGAATTTCATAATCCAAGATGAATTTTGTACACTTTTATACAAGGGTATAAGTTACCAAACAAATATCTCTAGGTTAAGGTACTTAAAAGAGTATTGGACATGCTAGGAATGAGGATACCAGATAATGGTTACCTAAATGAATGATATGATGCATATTTGGAAGAGGGTGGGTTTGAATCATCAGACATAAAGTTTGTACAAAATTTTAGCATTACTATAATTTATAAGTATAGGTGCAAGAAAATTTTCAAAGGATACATAAGGGTCTAATGAAATTTATGAATCCTAAGTAAGGGTCATCCCACGATTTTGAAGGTTATGTAACAGTAACATGAATTCTATGTAAGGGTAGTATTACCAATGTGTAAAGGTAACTAAAGCCTAGTGGCTAGGGATACTTGATAGAAAATATTAAATCTTGTGAGATAATGATTTGTAGGAAGTAGGATTTGTTTTGTTTTTATAGTTTCTTACAAGGTTTAATAATTACAGAGTGGGAGAAAGTTCAATGGTGTGAGAATATTATTATTCGAGTGGATTAACAAAGTTCAAGTTTTCAATAGACAAATAAGATCACTGGACAAAGAATATTTTAGTATAAAAAGTATTTAAAAGTTATAATAAAGTTATCCAATATAAAATGGCTCAAGTTTACAATAAAATGGATGATAAAGTTTATATATAGATAGTTTGTATGTTTTTCAAGTGGAAAATTTTTTATTACAGACTATATAATGGCCGAGGATTCAAATTCATGGAGTGTATTACTGAATGTGGGGAATCAGATCGAATCTATCAGACACAGATCAATCAGAACATTTTTTTTATTATAGAGATGGTGTCCCTAAAAAAATTGGAAATTTTCATAGAAATATTTACAAAGATCATTTTATGGACTTCCATGATGACATGATATAGAAATTTGTGATGTCATCGGCAGGAGAAAAATGATGGCACTCCTAGAAAAAAAAATTATAAATCTTAAGATGAAGTTAAGTTGTTTTGAGTAGAAAATTCATAAATTCATATCGATTAGTTTATTAGAAAGTAGATCAATTGAAGACGGGTTTTATCAAATGGTGCATCAAAATAATCATTTGAAGATGCATCAAAAGGATGAACATAAAAAAGTAATTTTTTTGTTATTAGACCAATGATGTTGTAAAGATAAACCAAATTGTATTTTGATATCCAAGAATGGTATGATGTTTTGATATAAGAAAGAGAGAATATATGGAGGAATAAACTGAAGTTCATTGGTAAAAAATTCATGAGTAGACTTTAAAAAGTATACATGTGAAGAGAACAAATCAAATTTATACTGAATCCATCAAATCAAGTCAGTTAGATGATAAAAATAGGATATAAGGAAAATCAATATAGTAGATCTAAATGAAATTTTTTTATTGAATTCATATGAAAAAATGATTCCTAATAGAGTTTTGTGAAGATTTAAAAATATTTTTGCAGACTATAAATTTGTAAATTCTCATATGACCTATCAAATTTTGTTATTTTTTGTGTTTAACAAAGTTTGATTATGTTCATAAATAGTTGAGACAAGGAAGTGTGAAGAAATTCATTGATGATGAGGTTAAGGAAATTATAAGAATTCTAGAGATGATAATTACTTAATGAATATTCAATAATATTCAATAAGTATTTATAAGTATTGAGAAGAATTCAGATAAGTTAAGATGAATGATAAGTTTAATATTAGAAATTGAATAGGGTGGGAAAACACATTTGATTTCCTCTATTTTTTCTGAATAAACACATATATAAAGAGGTTGAAATAGTACATGATTAGTGTTGAAATGAAACTATTTATATGTTCATAGAGTAAAAGTGATGATTATTTAATAGGAGTAAGAGTTTTTAAACAAGACTAAAATCTAGATAAAGTAATGTAATAGATAGAGTTTTGATTAGAGGTAATGGATAAGGATTTTCCTATTACAAATACTGAGTAGGGGTTTATAATCAATCTCATAAAATAAATATTGGATATAGGCACAAGGTTTAAGTAACTAGATAGAGAATTAATGAGAAGTATAGATTGTTGAGGAAAGAAATTTAGAGACTCAATGTATGGAATATTACTAGAGAGAAAGTTTGGTGAATCAGATAGACCATATTGGATGAAGGAATAGGCGGACCAGACAGGTTAAATTGTACAATATTATCAGATAGTAATTTCTATAAAAACATCTTTGGGATATTCTTTTATGTTTTTTTATGTTGGAATGAAATATAAACAAAATTTTTAAATTAAAAGAGTCTGTATAATCATTCCTATTGATAGATAAAAGTAGTTTAATGTGTGTTGGATCAAGTATAAAAATTCTGTCATGATATTGGTGGATATTTTTTGGAGATAGCTCAATTGTGGGATGTAGTATAAATAAACCTCACTTGTAATCAAAAAAAATAGTGGAAGAATACATGGACCGACATGTGTTTTTTCCTAATATAATTAGTATAGAATAATGGTAAAACAATGTGGAAGAGTTTTTAAAGATCCATATATCTTAATCTATAACATAGGTTAGATCAACTTAAATTAATAAATAAATTTAAGTAGAATATAATAGAAAATGTTTGGTTATGATAGATTCATCCCTGCTCTTAGGGTGACTACACAATCCACCTGGTAACTTCCAATATAGTTATGTTTGATTTCATTTTGTATAATAAAGTTTAAAATATAATTTTTTTCTCAATCTCTTATCTCCCTTTTTTTGATGTTAAAAAGTATTATAATGTGAGTTAGATAAAAAATAAATATAGAATAATATATTATGAACTAGGAAGATATAGATTACTGAATTGAACAAAATTTGGCATTTACATGGTGATAAATAAAGAAAAAACAAGTAATATGTAATGAATGGAATCAATGTAATGGAAATTAGAAACCAAAAAGTATTGAATTTCATTAATTAAAATAATATAATTACATAAGTACAACTTAAGATAGACAAACATGTAACCAAGAAAAATATACCCATCATATTTATTATGGTTAGATTTTTTAGGCGCATTCCCATATTGAAATTTTCTAAGGTTTAGGATATGTAATGAATGTTTAATTCTATCCAAACCAAGAATAAAAAAATGTCCTACTTGCTTTATGAGAACAACAAAAATTTCATCATGGAGACTCCCTATTATTTTGTCATAAAAAATATCATCCACTGAGAAGGGAGATTTGAATCTTGAAAAAGGAAATTTTATATTATAAAGATAATCTTCCTTATGAATTGATTCTTACTTTGTAATATTGTCCCTTTCCATTTCAGAAAGTGGAGGAAAATGATTTTGAATCATATCACTCATATCCCTAATGAATATAAGAGGATTATACCTCAAATTCAACCTTCCTCTATGTTTAAATAATGACTTACTATACATTTTTAACTTGGATAAAATATAATCCTAAAATAAATATTGTAAGGAAAACTTCTTTTCTTATTCTCATCTCTAATGTATTCTCAAAGATTAGAAAGATTATCCTTATCTACACAATTTTTAATTCAATTTATCATTCAATACATTAATTAATTTGTAGGTAATGGAAAGTATATAAAATAAATATTTAATCATTTGAATTTCACTAGAAGAAATGATCTATTGACAGAAAAATTTATTTCCCTTTTCATCAACTATCTCCACAATAGAAAGCCTATCAAATTTTTCACTTGGTTTATAATCTTTATTAGACTGAATAAATTCATAATCAGATGAAGAAAATTTCTGAAATTCATTTAATATTTTTTAGAGGGATTACTTTATGGCTGATATATTTGTATTCATATTAGATTCCCACTAAGAAATCATGGTTCAAATCATCACAATAAAATCATGTGAATCCATTGAACTTTCCTTTTGAGATTCAAAAACATATTCAATAAAACAAAATAACTCATCCATTTTTTTATATATTCCTTATATAAACTCTAAGAATAATATTTTGAATGATTCATGTTAGTGGTTAAATATTTTATTTAGTCTTTAATGGTTTCAACAGATATCATATCATATTTTAACTCTTGAACTTTTCCATATAACATCATCAAGTATGAGGATAAATTATTCAGATGATCAATAATATCAATTGATTCCATTTCAATTAAGTATAATTTATAAACAAATGGAATATTATATATAAATACAATAATATATATTTTAAACCTTTTCAAATAATAAATGTATGTTTTGATAGACTTGGTTTTATCTAATTCAGTAATAATGATATTTGACTGAACAACTTGAAGGTTTTTTTCGTATTTTTCAGAATTTTTTACATTTATCTCTACTCATTAAATTTTGGGTTTGAATTATAATTTTCACTTAGATTATCTACTTCAATCTCTATACCATAAATACAATATTTAAACTCATGAATATATATATAAGTAGTGTTCTCCATGTCTTCATTATCTTTTTAATTCTCGGGCTTTTCCATGATAGGATCTGAAATCCTTTTATATAACACAAGAGGAGAAGGATCCTCTGGGGGTCCTCTTCTTCTAGATTTAATAAACAAGGAAGTTTATTAAGAAGTTTTTTCTTTTTTTGAAAAAAATCTCAGAAATACTAAATATTCCTCTATTATAATATTTTATAAATTGAGGAGATTGATTTAGAAGAAGTTTCTCAAGATAATTCATTTCCTCCAAATCAGGATGATGTATATTTGAGTAAACATCATCATGTAAATAAAAACAAACTAGATCACCAATATCCACATATATTAAACTTAAATTAGAAACATTAATGGATACCTTATCTTGGGACCTTTTTATCTCATCCCCAACAATAAAATCTTTAAAAACATTCTCCTAAAGGTGTTACAACCACAATAATATGTTCTTAATGGTCATCTTGAGAAAAAATACCTTCAACTTCATGACCATCCATAGATTCCTTAGAAGCTATGACATCCACTGTAGGTTTTTCCTTGATTATAAGTTGAGAAACAATAAGAAAATTAATTTCTTTAGCTGAAATTCGTCTTAACTTTATTCTAATAGTTGGAGGATCATCATCCATTGATTCCTTGAGTTCTTCATGAATATTAAGAAGAGTATCAGGAGTCTCCCCCTAAACCTAAGAAATGATTTCCTTCATTTATTTAGCCTTAATTAGAAATAACCTCATTAAATATTAGCTTTAATAATGGATAATTTTCTTGAGTAACCTAGCTTTATGAGTTTTCATTCCATAAAACGTAGTTTCCATAAACTCACTAAGCTCTATTCAATCCTTTTCAAATTTAAGGGTTATAATTCTCCCATATGGATATAAAATCCATGTTATTTAGAAAAATGTACCATATAAACCTAATAATAAAACTCTAGATATTAAATTTATTTTAACTAATATCGTATAGAGAAGATGAATTTCAAGGTATAGAACTTTCTCATACTCACAATTTCACTGAATGATTATAGTTTGAATGAACTTGAAAAAAATATTTATTTCCACTTTTAAATATTTGAATGAATTTTTATCTAAGAATAGAGTGAAAAAAATGTATTTCCTTATCTTAGAAGTTTGTACATCATCTAAATTAGTTTAGGATGAACTGAAATCAAAACTTCTTTTATTTGGGAAGTGAATAACTTCATCAAAATCCATAGACGATATCAAAATTATATTCCAACTAACTTCTAATACTACTTATTCTTTAGTTTCTTCAAAATTGAACTCAAAAGTTTTATACAACTCTCTAACTTCATTCTAATAAAATAACTATGTTCTCTTTTCATCAAACCCAAAATACCATTTTTGGAGGTTGAAGATATTTTTTCATCAAAACATTTATATGGTCTAAACTGATAAAAGAAACAACTTTTCTTCTTAGAAATTTGTAGAAAACTCTTATTCCCATTGAACTTTTTGAAGATCCCTATCCATCTTTACTTGAATGTATTATTCTAATCATAAAATAATCAACATGAGTGTTGAAATATTTGGTTAAGAAAAGAGTATGACTTGATACGGGAGAGAATAATTTTAGAGGTTTGTGAAGGCTCAACGTTTTTTGAGTGACTGGATATTTTTTATGAAATATGTAGAGTCTCTATATAGAGGTGACATAATAAAATTAAAAAATAAAATATAAAATCTGATAGGGAACATGTTAATTTATCATTCAATAGAAAAAATAGGCTTTATATACATAAATTAGGCAATAAAAAGTATTATAATATTATAAAGAAACAAATAATAAAATATAAAATTAAAACAAAAATTGAAATAAAATGTTTTAAAATTCAATAAAATTAATTAACTTTTAATAAAATAAAACAGATCAGTAGGAAATGATTTGGTAAAAATGTATTCAAATTGGTTTTTAGTATAATTAAATTGAAGATAAATTTCACCCTTCTCATACTGAGCTCTTGATAAATTATTTCTCAAATAAGCATTCTTAGTACTTGAATGATTTATTAGAATTTTAGAAATATTTCATTCACTACTGTTATCACATTTTTTGTTACATGTTTAAAATTAAATTCATAATCCACCAAGGTGTGTTTCATCTATAACACATGAGCACAAAAACTACAAGATAAAATGTACTCAACTTAAACAATTGATAATGAAATAGAATATTACTTTTTTTTGACCTTGAAACTATATATTTTCTAAAAAAGTGATAGGTTCCATAACTGTGTTTTCTATTTAGTTTAAAACCACAAAAATAAGAATAAGAATATAAATTTAAATAAAAATAAGAATATTTTGGAAAATGTAAACGTAAATAAATTATTCCTTTGTAAATTCTTCAATTTTTTTGGTAGTTGTTAAGTGATATTACTTTGTATTTTTTTAAAATATTTCACACAAGCACACTAAAAAAATAATATATTATCTACTTGTAGTTGGATATAGAAATATTTCAATTATTCTTCTATACAACTTATTTTCAACTAGTTTTTTAAATTTATCCAAGTCAAAATTAATATTGTAACTTATAGGAGTTTAAAATAACATATTGATTTTGAGTCCAATTTTTTTTAATAAATAATGAATATATTTAATTTGATTTAATAAATTCACAAAAAACTTTTGGTAAATCTGAAATACAAGGAAAAAGTTCAATTCACCCATAATACTCTTTTCAAATTAATTTTACATGAATTTTGACATATCATTACAAAGTATTTAATATGTAGAACAATAGAAAACATCATCAACATATAGTTTCATAAGTAAAAAATCTTTTTAAGATATTTTAAATAAAGTTGGGCCTTATTACATAACAATAAAATCATTTGATAAAATAAATGAACTTAGTATTTCATACCAATCTCTAGGTGATTATTTAAGACTACACATATATTTGGTAAGTTAAAAAACATTGTTTTGAAAAATTGGATCTTTAAAACCTATAGGTTGTTCAATATATAATTTATCCATTAAAAATATAATTATAAATTTAGATTTAACATCCATATGATATATTTAATATCCATATATAATGCATAGGGTAATATAATCATAATTTCTTTTAACCTAGTAACTAGGTTAAACTTTTCTTTAAAGTCTATTACTTATCATGGATTATAAAATTTGACAAATAATCAAATCTTCTTCCTAGTGTTCACACCATTATCATCCAGTTTATTTTTTAAATAACCACTTAGTTCTAATAATAGGATAATCATAGGATCTATCAAATAATTCTTATACCTTCTTAATTTTTAACTTGTTTAATTATTATTACATACCTACTACCCATATCTCATTACCTCAATTTAATATATGGTTTTGTGTTCTAGTTGGGAAAAAGGAATAAAAATCAGTAATATTTCCCAAACGTCTTCTGGTCCTAACTCCTTCATTTAGGTTTCCTATAATAGTTTCTAGTGGAAAAATTTTAATAGTTATAGGGTTTCTAAGAAACACACTTTTAGGTTCATTAGTTTCTTCCCTTTCAGGATTGTATTGTTCATAATAACGTACCAATTCATTATCCATTTTATTTTCAATGAGAGGATCAAGTCTCAAGTTATCCATTAAATCACTCATGACACCAAATTGATTTTTATTATGATCAAAGGGATCACTTTAATTGAATTTTACATGATCACATGAGCCTCATCCCGGTTGGTGAGGACTCCTTAAGTGAATTTAGGCGACCCGAGATCAAATCCAGGTGGAGGCATATTTCTGGGTACTATAGTAGGTACTATAGCAGGTACTATAGTGGGAACTCTAGCAGGTACTGTAGTGAAAACTGTAGAAGGCACTGTTTGGCATTGTAGCAGTCGGGACTCTTCCTCCATTTGGGCATTTTGGGCCACCGATTTGGTCTCTGATCCCTTTAAGGCCTTCGGGCCACCTAGGCCTTTGGGTCATTAAGGCCTTCGGGACACCTCAAGGCCTTCGATATACCTTAAGTGAAGATAAAAAACAGGAAACCAACAAGGAACAAGCTCCAGAAGGAGGATGAGCGTGGATCTTTCACCACAGTAGAAGCTAAACGGATTTCAAGAATGATAGGGTATGACACCTGGAAATGGGAAAAGCCTATGCATGCATGGGAAAGCCTAGCTTAATAACCATGCGAAGGTAGAGAACTGATTTCACAATGAAGATGGTGGGGAGGAGTTGTTTCATGTAGTTAGTCTGGGTTGTATGTAATGTTTGAGTCCTACTGTCAATTAATTCCTCTAAGGCCTATGGGCCATGTAATACTTATGCCTACGGGCCTTATAAGGGTTCCACCTCACCGTTTGAAAGAATTATTATCAAAAATCAATAATAAATGAAGGCCTTCAGGCCATTGGAGGAGGATAGAATTTTACATGAATAGATTCTTCAACTATACATGAATTTTTATTGAAAACTCTATTGACTTTAGAATTTCAAGAATAACCTAGGAAAATTCATTCATCATAATTTATATAAAACTTACCAATATTATCTTTGGTGTTCTAGATATATACCTTGCATCCAAAATCTATTAATTATATTATAATATCTCATCTTTTTTTGAGGTATGGATCTATTTTTTCATTTAAATACTTGTTTATGGAATAATGTGAATTCCCATTGAGTTTATCGGAGTTTATGGGGAATATTGGTCTTATTAAGAGGTTGTAGACTAATATTTGGAGAATAAAAAAAAGACAGGCTTGATGGATAGGAGAAACCTTGTGGGATAGGCCACACGGTCCCCCCAAACCATGTGAGGATTGATAGTGGGGTGTAGGAGGTCACATAGTTTGAAGAAACCATGAAACCTCGAGAGCACACCCATAAGAAATGTTTTAGACTTTTAACCAAGCCAAAATGCATGGTTTGTGCATGGTTATTAAAATCGTGCATACTAACTAAGTGAGGTTCTGCATAAAGAACTGAAGGGAACCATGTTAGAACATGATTTTTCCAACCTTGTGGATAGAACATGGGGACTAGTAATTCTTTGGTAAATTACCATTTCACCATTAAAGAGTTTTAAAGCCTAATTCTATTATTATTTTCTTATAATGGATAGCATCTCATCCATATGAGATCTCCTTTGAAAGAAAATTGATATACTTTTCTTCCATTTATCCATCCAAACATGGAATCAAGAAGTGTTTGTCTCAATAGATTCACACAGGTAAGTAATTCATTCCTCTTGTTATATTATTCATTTGATTTTTTATAGATGGATTTATTTAGGTTTAAGATAATATTCCCTATTTCAAGATTCATTGTTCATTCTTTATTTTTCTTCCAATTAGGATTGAATCAGAAGCCAACACTGGATTAGCACTTTACTAAGGACCTTTAATATTTATTCTATACCTTTATCAAGGGACTTGGTGTTATAAGAAAAGTTATCATTTTCTGCACACTGTACTTTCTGGTGGTTCCCCTTTAATTAATTAAATGGTTTAATTGAATGAATTGTAACCTATTAGTGAGGTCCACTAGTTCCATTGAGATTGTTGGAGGTTTATTCCCTAACCTAGACCACCCATGGGGTGTTCCTTGGCTAATTCACTTTTGTTATACCACCCAAAGAGTGCATGTGAGCATTCATAGTTAGAGGAATCCCATTATAAATTGTTTTGAATTGAATTGAGATATTAGGATATGGTTTTCCTATTTTTTCATGTATAGAAAGGATTAAGACTTTTTCATTTAATGTAATGTATTTTAGAGAAATTGTGAAATGAGTAGGTAAACTCAAGGTATTTAATTGATTTTGAATTGATGAATTGAAATGGTAGTGCAAATCTTAGTTGGTATAACTTTTATCATGATTCCATTAGATTCCATGGATGTTTCTCCTTGGATGAGATTACTCTTTAGGTCTTGATTACAAAGGATTATTTGCGCCTTATTACCCCTTGGATTTGTCTTACTTGGGATTGCAGTGGACACGTTCCTTGGACCCCACCCAAGTCTTTACTGAGTTTCCATTGAGGTGATCCTAGTACTTAATGAGGATTACTTTATCTTTTGTACCTTGGATCTGACCCTTCATAGTCTGACACTTCTAGTTACATGGTGAGGCCATTGTGGATGACTTGATTATACCATGAGGTTGTGATGAATGTTATAATAGATTATATAGTGTTTCAATTGTAGTGGTTTACACTTCACCGTATGACATGGCCATGGTGATTCTTTTAGAATTTTTTACAAATAGCCCTTGTATAGGAATCAGATTAAAATTGGTAGAATAAATAACATTACTTGTTTGGTTATATTTTACTACTACGCTTTTTTATGGGAGCTTGAATATTATATGTAGGGATCCTTATTTTGATGAAATGTATCACTTTACAATTGATAATATTTCCACATATTTTTCACTTGTATTACTGCTTACATGTTGTATACATTGCACATTGCTTTAGGAGAAGGTAGAGGGATATGACTTATTATAGGAAGATTTTTAACTATCCTACACTTTTAGTTTTGAACTTATTATTATCAATATTGTATGATGAGTGTGTTTGGAATTGTAGAGACATGACACCATGACGACCTCCGGTCATATGCTAGGAGGGTGGAAAAACAATGCTCTAGAGGTGATGGGACATAAGATACTAGTGGATTATCCTTTCGTTCCATCTGTGGTTCTAGATTTTTTATTAGACATAGGTTATGAGGCATAGTTAATTTAGGGGTTTAAATATGATATGAAAACATTTTATTGATCACCACAGCCTACCATATCTATGGATGAACTGAAACGTGTTTTTTAGTAGCATTCGTCCATGTTTTAGGGGGATAGTGGACCGTAGGCTACTAAGATATGTCTTGAGAATATGTTTTCAACATTCGATCATCATTAGACACCTCCTGATAGGAGAGTGAATCTAATGAAATACATGCTTCAAGGAGAAGTAAAGCACTGGTGGGATGTTTTGAACTAGGCTGACAGGCTTTGAGATGTGGTTTGAGGTAATTTTGATACCAGTTTATGTGACTAATTTTCTCATGAGACCCTAAAAACTAAAAAGGATAGTGATTTCATGCATATAGATTAGGGCGTGATGACTTTTATGGACTATTAAACATGATTTATAGAGATACAACCATTTGTGCCAATATATCTTACCAATGAGGCATTAGGGGATAGACACTTTGAGGAAGGTCTCAGACATGCCATTCAATCTCAGGTTAACATGTTCATATTGACCTTTATTACTATGATAGAGAATTAGGTGCAGATTATATAGAAGAAACTGAGGGAATATAGGATGCAGAGAATAGAAATATAGTCACTTGAACCAGTGGTTCAGCTTCTAGTGGTATAAAATAATGTTTTGAGGCTTCTTGTAAGATGAGTACCAGCCAATATGTTAGTGCTGGAAACTCAGTTTTCTATCATCAATGTGGTAGAAGAGGGAATATCAAATTTTAGTGTGATTGAGTCCCAGCCGTGTGACAATATTTTGGGATGGTCCATGTATAGTGTTTTTTTAAACCTTCCCTCTAGTAGTTTGTGGAATGGGATCAACTCTAAATCCAAGCTCAGAAGTGGGTTTTACATCTCTACCTTAAGGTGGGATCTAGAGCATTACTGTTTGTTTAAGATGAGGCGGTGTTTGTGGATGAGGTATCAAGGAACGAGTTTCACCTAAATAATAGAGTGTGATTTCCTTGTGTAGTGAGGTTTTTTCACAGCAACGTGGTTTAGGGTAAATATATTTTGTATATCCTACCCTTGAGGAGAATGGCATCGGGCTGTCTATTGTGAGAGGTATGATTTTCATAGCCTCTTCTTTATTATCTATTATTTTTTATATAGGTGCATCGTATAGTTTCACATATTTATCTATGGTGTAAATTTACAAGCTATTTTTCTGTATTTTGATGGTGTTATGAGACTTGATAACCTTTTGGGAATAAAAATGGAAGGTGTGTGCTAATTTAGGGAGTTCCCCTTGATATTGGATGGTGTCACTTTTTATTGGATTTTTTTACTTGAGATAATAGTGTTTGATGTCATACTCGGGATGGACAAGATAGTTTTTTTATTGAGCCTATGATGACTAATATAACTTTAGGGTGACCTTCACATAACCAGAGGGAAGAGTTTTTATTCACAAAGATGAATGGTATTTCCATGAGAGACGAGCTAGACCAGAGCATTGGGGGCTTGGTGGGATGACATCCCAGATAGCTAGTTTTTTTGGATGATCAGGGATCACATCAAGTAGATTTCCCTCCAGTGGATGATCATTTTAGGGATTTTTTCATCAATATAGTACCACGATCTTCACCAGTATCCATTCCTCCTTATAGTATGACAACAACAGAGTTATAGGATCTCAAGAGGTTGCTAGATGATTTAGAGGAAAAGTGGGTTATATGGCTGAATAATTCTCCATGGGGTTCGCTGGTCCTTTTTTTGAAAAATATGGATGGTACCCTCGTGATATGTGTTCATTATTTAATATTGAACCAATTGATGTTTAAGAATCCGTATCCCTTACCATGTATAGAAGAACTTTTAATCAACTTCGAGGAGCTCATGTGTTCTCAAAAATTGATTTGAGATCGGGTCATCACCAAGTGCGTATTCTCCCTATAAACAGAACTCATACATATTTTTGTAGAACGTATGGTCTATATGAGAATCTGGTTATTCCATTTAGTCTCATGAGCATGCCCACATTTTTCATGGAACTAATGAACGAAGTATTTCATCCTTATCTAGATTCAATTTTTGTGGTATTTGTGGATTATATCTTTTTGAATTCTCACTATCGACGCAACCATGTCAAACATATTGAGATCATTTTGGATACACTGAGATAGAATAGGATATATGATAGAAAGTTACACATATGGATGGATAAAATTTACTTCATGGGTAATTTTATCTCATATATAAGAGTATTAGTAATCCTAAAGAAGTTGAGCGTTGTAGTTTCCCAGGAGCATCCTAAGAACATCTTTTATATACAGAGTTTCTTATGGATATTTCAATATTATAGGAATTTATAATAGGAATTTTCATGATTAGCAGTGCCATTGATGGTCTTGAAAAAGAGTTTGCGATTTTTTTATGGTCAGTACATATGATACATCCTTTCAGGAGCTGAAAGAGAGACTGACTTCAGTACAGATCTAGATTCTTCCATATATGGGTAGGAGCTATATAATGTGTTATGATTCATCAAGTATTTTATTTGAAAAAAATATATTGTAGGGGGATATATTCATGGCATACGAGTCTTTTCAACTAAGTCCACATGAGAGGAATAATCCCACACATGATCTTGTGTTAGCTGTAGTTGTTCATGAATTATGTTTTTGAGACATTACTTACTTGGAGAGAATTTTGTGGTGTACAAAAACCAAGAAATCATCATGTACATATTTACATAGTGTGAATTGAATTTTAGGAAGTGAAAGTCGGATGAGTACCTAAATTATTTTTATTTTGAGCTTTCCTATATGATTGGATAGGGAAATGATGTGGTTGATGCACTGACTAGGAGGAATCAGATAAAGGCAGTTTAGAAAGCCAGTAGTGACTGGCTGCTTATGGATTTTTTTCCTAGATTCACTTAGAGATGTATGATTTCCAAGGAAGACTTTTATTTTATCCTTATAAGTGACATATACCCTTCTAGATAGAGTGATAATGAAGTAACTATTAGATTCTAGGGGCCTACTCATATGGGAGAGTGTGGTCGGTGAGGACCCACCTCCAGGTTGGACAATGGAAAAGGATGAGATCCTCTATATACATGGTCAAATTTGAGTTCCATTAGAAGATCTCAAGGATATTATGTGGGAGTTTTATGCCTCAATTTTGTGAGGACACCGGATAATTACCAAGATGTATCATTATTTACATTTTCAGTATTGGTGGTCGGGTATGAAGCATGAGGTATCTTGTTTTGTTATGAGGTGTTTCGCCTGTCAGAAGGTGATGGTGGAACATCACTGACCAACTGTGCTTTTACATTAGTTACCCATTCTTGAGTGTATGTGGGAAGATGTCATGATGGATTTTATGACTAGTTTACTGAGGTCACCATGAGGTAGAAATGTAGTCTGGGTTGTTGTGGATAGGCTCAAGAAGGTTTCTCATTTCCTACCGACCAGGGATACCTTGTTAGCGAATGAGCTTGAGAGGTTGTATATCCATGAGATATCATGACTTCACGGGGTTCTGTAGATCATTGTATCAGATATGGGTGCCCATTTTATGCCTCATTTTTTGTATATTTTTCATATGTAATTGGGTAAAAAGGATCTTTTGAGCACTTCATACCACCCTTAGACTGATGGCCAGTCAGAGTGTATGATTCAAGTGATTTAGGATAGGCTATGAGCATACATCCAAGATTTAGGGGCTCTTGAGAGAGGAATATTCCCCTAGTTTAGTTCACCTATAATAATAACTATTAAGATACTATAAATATAGATCCTTATGAGAATTTTTATAGTAATCCATATTGATAGCCCTTATGCTGGTTAGAGGAAGGTGAGGTAGCTTTACTAGGACAACAACTCATTCAGAAGACTTCATAGTAGGTCCATTTATTTATAATGTGGTTTGCTACTAAATAGTATTGATAGAAATATTACATTGATCTCCATTGATGACCTCTATAGTTCATGGTTATGGATCTATTAATTTGAAATGTCTAATAAAATTTTGGGCACATATGGATTAGGATACAGGGTAATATTTCTCCGTGATATGTCGGGTCATTAGAGATTTTGGGCAAAGATAGGCTGGTAGCCTATTGATGACAGTTTAATCAAAGGTATTGATCTATGCATGATGTTTTCTATATATCTCAGCTATGTCATTATCACTCAAACCCATATCATGATTTTCTCCCAAGGAGGTTGAGTTATAGGCATATGATTCTTTTGAGGAGTGTCATATTCGTATCACTGAGAGGAGCACGAAGGTTCCCTAAGTCCAGACAGTTCCTTAAGTATGGGTGTTATGGAAGTACGACTGTTAATTGGATGATACTTGGGTGTGGGGAGGCCAATGTACGTTCTTAGTGACCAGAGTTATTATCAGATGAATCATAAACACCCTTGGAATGGAAATTCAAGGACAAATTACTTTATGGGAGAATATTGTAATATTTTATGTTTTCTTATGGTATGTATATAATTTTTTGGTTTAAATGATTTTTTATAGCCTAATGTGAATACCATTGAGTTCATGAGAGTTTTTGAAGTGTTTGGGTCTTGTTCAGATCCTGGATCCTGAACTTTTAAGAAAAAAATACATTTCACATGGTTAGGAGAAACCATGTAGGACAGACAACAAGGTTACCCCAAATTAGGATAGACATGGAAATGGGGTGAAGGAGATCACACGGTTTGAGTAAACCCCTCCACCTTAGGAATATTCCCACTCTAAATGTTTCATACTTTTTTAAAGGCCTAAAAACACAATTTTCGCATGTTTAGGAAAACTGTTTTAACTAACTGTGCAAGGTTCCCCTTAATGAAATAAAGGGTGAACAGTTATTGAAACAATTGGACCCATTCATCCAAACTGTGTGGTGCATTAATTATTTTGGAAATTACCATTTATCCCTTAATGAGTTTTAAAACCAAAATTTTTTCTTCTTTTTCTCCATTGGACAACATCTCATGTGTATGAGCACTATTTTGAAGGATAATTAATAGAATTTTCTATAATTTCTCCATCCAAAATCAGAATTGAGAGTATTTGATCTCATTGGATTTTCACTAATAAGTAATAAAATCATCTTATGTCATTATTAGTTGGACTTCATGTCGATGGATTTATTTAGTTGAATGATAATATTATCTATTTTATGGTTCTTCATATGTTATTTATTTTTATTCTGATGAAGATCGAATCAGAAGCTGATACTGGATGAGAATTTTACCATAGACCTATATTAGGTAGTCTATACCTTCACATAAGAGTTTGATGTTTTATAATAATTTTTATCATTGTGGTGCATGTCGTGCATTCTGATGGTTCCCCTTTAATTATTTATGTGGTTGAATTGAATGAATTGGAACTTATTAGGTATTCCCACTAGTTCCTTTGAGATTGTTGGAGGTTATTTCTCCAACCTAGGCCACCCATGGGGTGTGCCTTTTCTTATTCCCTTTTGTTATACCACCCATGGGGTGTGCATGATATTTCCTAGTTAAAGGATTCCCATTATAAATTTATGGGAATTGAATTTAGATATTAGGATAAGGTTTTACTCCTTTTCTATGTGTTGAAATGATGAGAACTATTTTAATTGATTAGATCTATTTTAGAGAAAATTTAAAATGAATGGGTAAACAAATAGTATGTAATTGATTGTGAATTGATGTTTAAAATGAATTAATGAATTGAAATGGTAGTGGAATCCTAGATTGGTATACCTTGGATCATGATTCAATTAGTTGATATGTACCTTTCTCAAATGGGTCTTGATTTTGGCAGTGGATGCCTTGAATGATATTTCTTTTTGGGTCTTGATTCAATAGGATGACTTGGCCCTTGGTACCCCTTGGATCCGAATTGCTTGGGCTCATAGTGGTAACATTCCTTGGACCCCACCCAAGTCTTTGCATATTTTCCATCAAGAATCTCCTAGGAATTGATGAGGATTCCTTGGTCTTATATAACTTGGATCCATCCTTTCATGGTCTGACACTTCTGATTACATGATGAGGCCATTGTGGATGACTTGATTATATAGAGAGATCGTTATAAATATTATATTGTATTATATGGTATAGTCATGGTAGTGGTTTATACTTAATTTTATGGCATGTTTGTGGTGGTTATTTTATAATGTTTTACACATAGCCCTTGTATAGGTATCATATTAGAATTGGTATATTGGATATCATTACTTATTTTGTTATATATTACCATTTCCCATGTTTATGAGAGACTAATTGTTGTTTAAAAGGATCCTTATTTTACTGGACAATATCACTTTACAGTTATTACTTTTTCCATGGTATTTTAACTTTTTTACTACTTATATATTGTACACATCGTAAGATACTTTAGTTTGTTATAAATTACCTTTATTTGTTATAGACACCGCTGGTGGTGGCATACTAAGTGTTATCTCACAAATTTTTTGGGCTGTCATTGGGTAACAAGAAAAACATCATGGTCACTTGTAGGGGTCTGGGAAATTGATCACAGTTTGATGCTTGATTTGTGCTATGATTAGGATCATGGGAGAATAAGACTAAGCTAGACTATTGATACAAGCTTGGATAGTACCTTTTTGGTATTTTTGGTATTTATGTTCTTTTAATACTTGTTTTATACTTATGTTTGCATACATGTTATGGATTTTTTTGTAGATACATTACATGACATATAATTATATATGAGATTACTTTTTGAATTGATTATATATTCCCATCTTGGATGTTTATATTCTGCCTACTTGATTTACTAATTTTAATGTTGACTGGTATGTTTACTACCATTGTGCTCCACTTTAACATGAGGTAATAGTCTTCCCATAGACACACCCTAGGCCCTCCCTGCAAGTCGGCAACCTCTGGCATTCCGGGAGATGCACTTGATTCCATGTAACCCACTATCTCATGAAATCATTTAGTGGCATCTGGGTCAGGATGTTACCTAGACAAAGTTTGGTTTTATATTATTCTAATGATTTAAGTGTTTTTTCTTTATGATAGGCCCTATTAAACCTCTATTGATAATGTAACATGTTATTTTCATAACTTATGTAAAAAATGAGTAGGTATTAAATATTCACACTACATTGTTCTAGAATTTTCTTATAAGGATCTATTTCTTCTTTCAATAACACCAATATGATAATGTATTCTAGGGGAATAGAAGGTATGTTTAATGCTATATTTTAAAAAAAAATTAAATTATATATTCATAAAATCTCCCCCATGATCATTTCTCAAGGCCACAATTTTAGAGTCTTTCCCATTTGAACAAGATTATAAAAATTGATAAAATTGCTACAATATTCGCTTTTATGATTCAAGGAATAAACAAAAGTAAATATTTTGAAATCATCAACCGACATATAAAAAAAATATTTAACAACTAGGCTTTTAGTTTTTAAGGTCCAAATAGATCTATGTGAATAAGTTCAAATGGTCTAGGTAAAGAAACTTTTATAATTAGTTAAAAAGATAATCTGTGTTGTTTTCCCTTTTTTGAATGCATTATAGAGTTTCTTTCTATTCAATTTTAATTGGGGAAAGATAAAAATGTAAATTTTCATAGAAAATTTCTTCAATGAATAAATATTAGTGTCCTATTATCCTATTCTAAATACAAGATTTTTTAATTTCAAAATTCCATAAATCAGATATTGTTTACACAATGAATGAAGATCATGTTTATAAATATTTTTAGATATTGATGCTCTAAATTTAAGAATATTATTCTTAAAATTAGAAAAAGAATTGTTGGAGAAATAAATTGAATATATACAATCAAAAAGTTTAGAAATACTTATTAGGTTGTTCATTAATCATTCATTATAATGTAATTTTTTTATGAGGATCAAATGGGGATATCTAAAAAATAGAATTCTAATATTTTTTTCTTTATCATTTTCAACAAATGTTACATGTACGCCATAGATTTTATCTAGTGAGGAAAAGTTAGAAATATCTCCACTCATTAGGATTGAAGAACCATTGTCATCATCTATCCAACATTAAGAGATTTTATTGGGAAAAGGGGGAAAATCCAAAAAAGGTCACGGTGGGAAAAAATAGTGAAGTCTGAGAGCATCATCCATTAGAAGACTTACACATTCATGGGGAAGGGACCTAGTGGTGGTAAAGATGGTGCATGAATTAACCAAATAGACACGATAGGCCAGGAAGACTACAACCATATTACCCTTATGCCAAGTGTGGGAAATATCCATTGAAATTTTTGTACTAGTTAAATAATTTATTGAATCCATTTATCTTATTGTATAAATTCTTTAAATTCTTTGAAAATTGATAATTATCATCACTTAACCCTTAATTAGTTTAATTATCTTCATTGAATGATCATGAAAGTGATGCCTCTTTGTTTTTCTTCAAATATTTTGAATCTAATTACATTAAAATAGAATTATCTCTTTTTTATAATCTTTTTTTCTCCTACCTCGACTTCCTTATTAATATTATAAATCAAGAGTATTCCAATAAGATATTATATTTTAAAAATTTTCACCATAGTTGGCTATCTAATGGTAGCTAAAATCTAACTCCATTTTTATGGAAAAAATGTAACAACTTTAAGAGGTTGATCATAATTAGGAGTAAGGTCTCCTATATTGGCGATATTTTTTAAAATTTTAGTTAGACTTCTATTCTTTATGTTATGATTTCTTCTTCCATCATTCTAAATGTATCAAACATTAATTTGATAGTGTTGTATCTAAGTTTCCTCACATTTTCAATTCCTTTAGAAGAAACATATATGGTTCTGTACATTTCATGTGAAGTAATGAATTGTGAAACTTGGTTGAATTCATTAGGAAAAAATCCATGTATGATTACATTAATATACTTGGATTTTAAGTTAAATATAGCTTCTGTAGTTGCATCTCGTTTCTATGATTCACCTTCATGAATTTCATAAGGCTTGACGGATTTCAAATAAACCTTTAGATCAATATTTGTTAGATTAATAATCATTTCATCCTTCTAGTATCAATATTTTTCTCCATTTAAATATATATCCTTGACTATATACATTCCTTATGTATTTTCATCTATTGAAACCATTTGAAATTATCTTTACAAATTAAAACTTTTAGAGTTGAGAACTCAAGAGTGTCAACATTTGATACCAATTATTGATTTGGAGGGAGTTACACAATGACTCAAGATAGGGGTGGATGAATAGAGTTTTTAAAAATTTAACCCCAAATAAAATTCATCCTTTATACTATTCTTAACTCTTTTATCAAATATATATAAAAAATAAAAAAAAATGTGGATAGAAAACATAGGATTTATAGTGGTTTGGGGCACATGAATCAACTAGTCCACTCCAAAAATACTCTCTATAAAATCATGGAGAATTTTAATAAGAATTTTATTGTCCCCTAGACCATGATAGTTGAGTAAAAAACTAAAACTTGTTAAAAAATCTACCATGAACTTTTATAGGCCTCTCTAATTTTAATAAGATGGATCCACAACCTTCACAAACTCAAAACAATGATTGTTCACTTTATAGAAAATAAATATACAGAATATAGATATAGATTTATCTCCCAATAGTAGTATGTAACTTTACAATAGTTGAGTCATTCTTATAGAAAAAGAATAATACTTCAAATATCATCTCTATAATATCACTTGAATAGAGTTTATTTTCATCAAATAATATCTATAATATTTTTTTCTTCTTTTCGTAAAAACAAATATTATCCTATATGTACAGAGAAGTAGAGTGTCATATGAATTATTCATATAACTCTCTATTTCTAAATTTATATTTCTTTTCTTGTTCCCCATGTGCTCCATTTGTCAATTTTAATTTGAGAATCCATATATATTTTTATAGAAAAAAGTAGGTAGAATAATCCAAAAATACAGGCTATTCTCTCGTATGAATCCTTCTATTTTAAAAATAAAAATCACATAGATCACTATTTCCTATAATGATGGTCTATATTGAAAATATACAAGTTCCAAAAAATAGATTAATTATTTCATTCATCTATCCTTAACTATCCACCATAATTTTTGATAAAAATAAAGGTAGGCATTGACTACTCTTGAATTATTACAATGGTAATAAATCCCTTGAATGAGTGAGTAAATACTCTTAAAATACTTACATAAAATATAAATTCCTTTTAAGGGAATTTTCTTCATTATAGGTCATTTCTATCCCCAAAAAAATCATAATACATAATGAAATTCCTCAACTGAAACTTCAAAGAACATTTTATCTTGGTAATAAATCCTTGACTTCATAAGGTAATCTTTGTCATATTAGATTTTCTTTTTTCATAAGATAATCCTGTTTTAATAGGATAAAATAAATAGAAACAGTGTTTCAAAAGTTATTTTTTATCCTCATATGATGTTTTGATGAACATATAAAAATTATTTACTTTCTTTTCTCATAGGATAAATCAGTGCTTCATATGATAATTTTATCTTCATATGATAAATTCATCTTTTAAAATCACAACATGTAATAATTTATTCTCTATCATATGATAATTGTCAAACATAAGACTTTTATTATAAAATTTAATTTGTCTGAAATCTAAAGTATAGTGCAAAGATGTTTGTCTATTTGTAAGATCATTTCATTTAGTAGAAAATAGTTTTCTAGGTTCCGTATAAAAATTACATCTAAAATGATAAATTATCACCTCTTATGAAAATTTATTAACTCGTATGATACTTTATTTAGAAAGTTAATTTGGAATTGATACCACAAATTTAAAAAAACATTTCAAAATAAAATATAACTTAAGGAAAATCATAATTTTCTAAAACAAATTAATTAGTGCTTATTAGAAAAATAATTAGGGATTTTGTAAGCATAAAAACATATGAAATATTTAGATATTTTCGAAAAAAATAGTATTCCCCAAAATCTATAATTTACAAAATTATTACTTTTAAATCTTTTTAAAGATATTAGATATCCATATTACCCTCTATAACTTTATAATTTCCCACTATTTAATAATATTGTGTATCATCCTAGATTTATTTAAAAAATATGTCTTTTTTTAGTAGTTTTTTATCCATTGATGAATTTTATAATATTAAAATATATTCTGTATCACATGGTGATCCCTTATAATTATTCAAATCATTAGAATCTATGATATTTTGTATCTTAGTTTGCTTTAACACTTTACTAATTTCTAAATTCTAGTAACTCTTGTGTATGAACTAGAAGTATCTTAAGTATCAATTTATGGATTTTTATTCTACTAAAATTATGTATGAGACTCAAAAAATATTACGTATGAATCAAGAGATATTAAACATTTATAAAAAAACATATGTTCCATATATGACATGTTATGTATAATAGTTTAACTCCTATAAAATATTTTTATTCTGATAAATCCTTACACATTTCTCATGGGAATCCTAATGTATCAGGTAGAGGAACACTTATGTAAGGTTTTATACTATTTTAATTTATTTAATATATATAACATTAAAAATAACCTCTAGAGCTATAAACTGAACTTAAAATCTTCTTTATTATTATCCATACACTATATATCATCTCAAAACAACTCAAACTTCATTCACATGTATTGACAATAAATACAACATAATCCTCAAGTGGGTTCAACAGTTTTGAGTAGGAATAAAGAAATGTGTTGAGTAATTCTCATATTTTGATTAATAAAAATTAGTAATATTCAATAGCACTGAATTTTTTTCCAATTAACTTATATTCAGATTATTTTTTGTGATAACCCAAGTACTTATGGTGATATATGCATAGAGTAAATATTTAGGTGTTGTGTTGTGTAATTCCTACCATATCAACTTCATAAAACTTCATTTGTCGCATTTTTTCTTCAAAATTATTCCTCATATTCGTTTAAATTATCTATATTTTAATTATCCATTCAGGAATTCTAATTTTATTGATTATAATCCTCATATATACTTTAAATTTCATTCCCTTTTCCAATTTCAATCATAAGTACTTCATCTTATTCATGGTTACTTATCTATTTTAATCACCATCTTATGCATTTAATTTGGTAGAATATTTTACTTATTCTATAATGAATTTATTTAAATGATTTTTAAATCATTTTGGGTTGAAAATAAGTAATGATGAAAACAAATGTTGTAGAGTACTTTCATAGAAATTTTAATCTCCCATTTTATATTTTTTTTTCAAAACTATAAACTTCTATCATTGAAATAACTCTTACATATAAAAAAAAGGTTAAATGATTACAAATCACCATAGAATATTTTTAACTCATAAGTGAGTTATATAAAAAATATATCTCTAATCCTATATGAGAAAACTCTTTATATTAAATTTGAGAGATTAGTAAATTTTTCATTTTTTTCATTTGAACTTCTTATTCAATGTACCATATGCAATTTCTCATCAAGAACACCCCTTAAATAAAATAATTTTATATATTCAAATTCATCATTCTTTCTTAATTAACCTAATGTAAAATAATTCTATAATTTCACAGGATTATTCATTAATATCCTATACATAATAAATGGGTTAGTTGAGTTTGTTGACCAAACCTTGGTTTCTTATCACCATCGGGTTTTTAATTATTTTTAATATTTGTTTATGACTTGTATCTTATTAGTATTTATTTAAATGATACCACTTTTAAAAATTTATTTATTTATTCTCATAATGGGATCATAATATTTCTTCACGGTATTAGATATTTTCTTAAAACCATTAACGCGCACTTCATATCTGTCACTCATGTAACATTCTTAAAATTTTCTATATTTTCTAATATTTGTATTATTTTTCCTTATAATATTTATCTTTATAATTAAATATTTATTATACATTATAATATTCAAAAAAAATTATTCCCTTTATATGATGTCTACAAAGTAACTTTGGACAACATTGTACACCTATATTTTCCAATTCTTTTATTGAATATCATTTCACCAGGTTTTTTGAAAATTTTAAAGGAGAATAGTAAGATATTTAACAAAATTATACCATATTTTATCACATCTCTCATACACATTCTTAAGATACTCAAAAATAATTTGTTCTATCGTAGCTTCTTATATCTTCTCCATGGGTATTTTATATGCATATTATACCTCTTCTTAATTATTTAACTCCCCCTTTATTCTTTAAACCATATTAATATCCTTTAAAATAACATTCTATACCAATGGAAACATGCTTTGTGTCTATAAAATTCATATCTATAGTTGTGCCTATCAATTTTGGAATATATTTTACAGAACATATTCTCATAACTTGCTCAATTTTTTTGGTGAACATTAATTCCTTTATATCTCTTTATTTTATATAATAATTGTCTTAGGTATAGTATTTATACCTTCATATTCATATACATATATATATAATTCATCATGTTTTTTGAAAAGAACAACCATTCTATTATTTTCTTAATTTCTTTCTTCAACAAAACCCGCCACTTCCTTGAAATAATTTATGATATCTCTAGATCTTCTATAGAGGCAACACATTCTAGTGGGTTTTCATTTGATTAATTTATTTCCATATTTTTTACATAATACTTCTATTTTATTCATTTTTATCAAACATATTATTCAATGATTCTCTATGATTAAATTCATTATAATCCTTTGATTTGTTCACTGTATTATTATCCAAAATAAATTTAAAATGATATAAAGATATTAAAACACATTTTATCTCTTTTTTTATCTTGTACATAA
Source organism: Viscum album (assembly GCA_963277665.1). Lineage (NCBI taxonomy): Eukaryota > Viridiplantae > Streptophyta > Magnoliopsida > Santalales > Viscaceae > Viscum > Viscum album. Next base: position 461,743,353 of record OY728142.1, read on the forward strand.
AAACAAACATATTTATTTTTTTACTTTGAGCTAATTAACTTTTATATGGTTGAGTGAGAACCATACAATGTAAACCGAATACAATAAAAAAACAGATTCAAAATTGAAAATTCAACATTCAAATTACCCTCCATAAAACTACACAAATGAAAAATCAAAAAATGATCACTATGTAATGATAAAATTATTTTATATAGAATGAGGTATTTTAATTATAAGACAATTTTTAATTTTTTCATTATAATTATCTATCTTCTCAACAACCATTGAACATTCAATAATAATTTTTATTTCATTGTCAAAATCATCTCTCAACATCTTCAATGTTTTTTCAACCTTAGTATTATTATATTAAAACATAATTATTTATTTAAAATTTTCATTAATATTAACTTCATGTTTATCATTTATCCTTTTTATTTCATAAATATTAATCTGAATGATTATACTTCTTAGGAATGGTTAGATTCCACGCTAAGAGGGGGTGAATCTATAAGGGAAATTTTTTTAAATTATTCCAATTAACATTTTATTACTATTTTAGAGAAAAAGTGATATCTGCCTTTAATACTCAGTTAATTCCTCACTCATATGTATAAAAAATCAAATAGAAAAATCAAACTAGATTTAAAATGGTTTCATTCAATGTGGGTCTAAACATCTATATTTTACCTAGAGTCCTGCAGATTATAAAAAAATTAATCATGTCATAAATTAATTTATAATTATGGAGGTATCATCTTTAACCCTTTATAAATCCTACCATACAAAAAAAGTAACCCACCTAAATATAAAGGAATCCATCTTGTTCTCTTGAATTTGAAAAGATACACTGATGATGTAGAACTCCTCCTCAAATAATCTATAGATATTTTAATAGAAATGATGGAGCCCCTTAAAAATATTAGAACAAATTTTATGAATCTTTCATATAATTATAATTGATCATATCTCTAATAAAATTAATTTACTAATTTTTTTACATATAAATTTTGGAAAATTAAATCAAGAACATCCTTCCAACTCTCTTTTGGATTGTCTTCCCTCTTCTTTTTCTTTTTTTGGGATTTTAAAGTTTTTTATTTTTTTTATCACATTCCATATCTTATCCATGAAAAAATATTTCATATGTATCATGATTATTATTATTTTCACACATATATATATAGATTATAATAGAAACTTACATCCAATGACTGGATCAGAATCTCATGAATTTTATCCACTCTTTTTCCATATAACATTAATTAATAATTTTTCATTGACTATGATAATAGAAAAATATGATTCTATATCAAAATTAACAAATATATTTAGTATTTAATTTATAGTACTTTCATATGTTAATAATTTAATGATCCTAAGTGAATGGAAATTAATTTTAAAGAAATATGGATATAATTTATCTTCATTAAAATATCTATATATCGGTACCAAAATTTCATCAATTTTTTATTACCCTATTATAAAAATGAATTGTCCCTCATGAATTTTATATGATATAAATGTTTTATGAATTTATTTTCCTATTCTTAAGAATAATTTTTTATGGAATAATTTTGAGAAAATATTCTATATAAAATCATTTTATCATGTATTTTCAACCATTAAATTCTTTTAATGATCTTTAAATATTTTAACTTCATGCACTCTTTGGAAAAATTCATAATTTTTTAAATTTTCTATTGATATAATTAACAAGTGTAAAGGTTCATATTTTTATTCTATAATTAATTCATCCCCTCCCTCTATCGGTAGTCATTAATCTCTATTACTAGAAAAATATTTGAAATTAGGGCAATTGCACCCATGTGGATCACAAACCCTTCTATTCTGATACTCGAAAATTACTATCAGAGTGAGGTTCATCCAATTGGATCAAAAACACTATATCTTAAAAAATTATTGTATAATGAGTAATTGGTTTCAGATCTAAACATGGCGGTGAAGGTTCTAGGTATACCCACATGAATTATGATCTTTTAAAGACATAATGATAGATTTTTTAGATTTATACCAATGCTTGTTTGATTTTATATTTTCCTTTACATATCATTTCACCCATATTTTTAGAAAACATTTATGTAGGTTTCATCTATATTTTTTCTGGTTTATTTATTTAATTTATTTATTACTAAAGATAAATTTTTCTTACGGTCATATATTTTACTTCAAAGATTTTTTATTTATCCCCTATATTAGGAAGTAACGTTTTCATAATCATTACACAATTTTTTTAGATACTTTTTAATGGAAAATTGGAGGATATACATTGAAATACATTGAGGAGTCAAAGGAAAATGAACGGAAAAATTAAAGAATCTAATAGAATGCACTTGAAATTATAATTTTTTTACTTATCAAAATTCTATGGTATATGACAAAGAATAAATGGATATTCAAACAAAGATTCAATTTTAAAGTGGATGATTCATTTAGAACAATGATATTTGGTCTTAATGAGTATATATACCTCATAAATTAATAAACCGGATTCCTATAAATTTAATTCAATGACTCACTATCCCATCATTATAATATTGTGTGATAAACTCTTGGAGGTCAATGTGAGTTTGTACAAATCTCTATAAGATATTATAGAATTCTAGATACTTATTAAATAGATTTCAAAGGTGTAAATTTAAAAATTTTGGATTTATAAGATTAGAAAATTTTCATATTTTTATTATAATAAGAGTTTTTTTATAAGACATCAGAAAATAAAGATATATTTATATTAGTTTCTGAAACCAGTACAATCTCTAAAATAAGTAATAAAACACTTATAATTGATAAATTTTCAAGATGTATTTTAAAATTAAAGAGGTGTGTATGTGTGATTTTAATTCAGACACCCTAAAAATAATAAATCCAAAGGTGAATATATTGAAGAGAAGTATATAACATCTTTGATAAGAATCATTTATTTTTATCATGAGGAGTGAAAAAATATGATGCATGGTGGGATAAATATCCCACCAAAGGTGAATGGGTAAGTGTATAAGTGAGGAATCACCCATGATGGGAAGAGGCTATCTAATACTTCATCAAATAATTAAAATGTTACTTCAAAACAATAATAAGAAGAATAAAAACTGGAATTTTATAGAAAAACATGTTTTAAAGGAAAAAATGTCTGAGGGTGTTGATCATGATTCTGTTTACTTGGACACGAATTGATGAACTACAGTTATAAAATTACTACAAATAAATAATTTAAGATGAATCAGGCACAGTAGTACATAATTATTGATATAGTTCTTAACAATATTAGTTCAATCAAAGAGACTTTTGGATGTTTCTAATGAATGGGTCACACCACAATGTTTTATTTCATAAGGTTATCCGAAAAATTGGGTTTAAATTTTTATTCCAATACTCAAATGGAGTGGATTCATAATGATGTTCTTACAATGGGGATTTATAAAAAGTAAATTCGTCTCTCTAAGTATCTAGTGGGTTAGAAAGAGAATAATAATTGATCACACAAAGAGTTACTTTAAATTGTTTTATGATTCAGCATACTAAATCCACATTAAAAAAAATACAGTGTCATTATAAATGGATTATTATATTAAAAATCCAATTATAGTTTTGAAATAAATCTACTCATTTAGTGAACTATTGTAACCTCTAAAAATTCAAAAGGGGGTTAAGTAGACATAAGAAATTGTTGGAATAAGAAATGGATGACACTAACCTTCTATTGATGGACCATGGAAACATAGAATGGGTAGTAAGTGGTGAAAATTGTTAGAGGTAAATCATGGAATCTTTTAAATTCAATATTAATCAAAGTAGGACAACCTCATCTCCACAAAATAAAGGAATGAGTATATGAAACCTCTTCTGTTATTGATTATTTATTTACATAAAAGATGTTTTATAAAAAAATATGATGTTTATTCGAAAAATTTATGAGGGTATTTAAGATGTAAATTTCTATTAGAGGACTATTTATGGACTATATAATTTTTTTGATTGATTACTCTTGTTTTATATAATGATATTTCTCTTTTAGGATTAGAGTGGTTGATGGATATTTTTATTGTAAATTATTCAATGATATAGATTATATAACTTTTTTTGAGGAATTACATGTGAATATTATTTAAATATTTCCATGAGATAGATTAACCTTATAAATTATGAATACTCTTCTTTATTTTTATTTGTTAATTTTCAATTATGATAAATGGTATAAAAGGGGAGAAATATAATGATGTTTCTTGGTCAAAATTGGTCTAATTTGTAGGTTTGAATGTTCTTGGATCTCCATGAAGACAAAGATGGAACCCTCAATCAAATATGGAGAAAATTTCTAAATACATTAAGGGGAGAGCCTCTGTTATAATACCAATCATTTATTTTTTCTTTTTTTTTCCATTGCATTATATTTTCAAAGGGGTAATGAGATTCATAAATCCAAATTTAATTTTCTAACATTCAAAAAAGTTTTTGATATGAAAAGGCATTTTCTGATTTGTGCTAATAATATTGTTTAAAGAGATTATACAATGCCTCATAAAGTAATGAATTTTTTTTTTGATTGGGATTTATGATCTTTATATTTATACAAAATCCAAAAGAGGATATTTATGCACCCATTTATATTTGTAATTAATTTTTCAGATTTATATTCTCATGGTAGATATATGTCATGTTGGATTTTTTTCTTATGTTCAGGCATAAAAAATCATAATGGATTTGATAATTATATAGGAGATGAATTGGTTAAGTGATATTGATGTGTTTTACAAAATGAATTATTTATCCATTATAAAGGATGTAACTTTTTAGATCACCCTGAAGATGAGGTGGAAGACATGGAGTTAGGAAAGGTATAGAGGTGTCTTAGAAGGATGCTCATTGAAAATTATACCATCATCTATGTGATGATTATGAATTTAATTACAAGTTATTTATTCAAATCAAGAAGATATTGGTGTTCCTCATTTTTATTAATTATCCAATAGAGGAGATTCATGGAAGAGTATATAGAGCTATTTTGGGAACATGTTTTTGAAGAATCACATGCCTCAGATAACTCATCAAGATCTATTATATGTTTGAGAATCACATGGAGTATGAAGAAAAAGATTGATCTTATGACTCCATCTGATAATCAAGGATGTTTTCATTGGCCATATTAATGTTTGTTCATTGAGGGATGAATATCTCTTATAAATGATATCGAAACCATTGGTGTGGTGGAATTAACCACCAAATGGATTCAGTTATAGATTTTACTATTATGATGAGTTCATGGTATACTGATGTATTTTACACACACAGATATATATATATATATATATTAATTATTTATTATAGGTTCTATTGAATATATATCATTATGATTAATTCAGATATTGACACATCACAAGCCTATCACATCAATGATGAAGAAACAGAATGAAGAATAAAGAAAAACAATAGAAGACGATATTGAGGTGATACTATAGTTTCATGACATTGATTATCTAACATTTTGTATTTGGTAATGATGGTAAGCATGAGTGAAAGGAAAAAATTTCAATGGTAAAATATATTATTTAATAGTGCTCAGCTGATCATGGTGCAGTGTGGTCAAGGATACAAAACATAAATGAAAATAGAATAGTATGTGATAAATGAAGACTTGAAACTCTCATAGTAAATGAATATATAACTTTAGGAGTCCTGAAATATGAGATAGGATCCACCATGACATATATTAATTAATATGTAAATAGTAAAGTGCCCTTATAAAGTGGTCAATGATGATAATGCATACAACCAGGTAAGTTGTGGTGTCTAGGATATTGAGGGAACTATATAAGATTAACCCAAAATCTATTTCTAATTAATCCAAAGTTACAAAAAACTATGTATGATTCCTAAGATAGTTATAAATTTACAAAGTGTGTATTTACAAGTAGATATGAGTATCATCTTGATATGTATGAGTTAATATATGGTTTCAAAGTCTATGTAATATTAATTTTGATTTCATGTAAAAATAATATAATGGATTGAAGCCAATGTATGATTATTTGAAGCCTATATAAGAATAATTTGTAGGTACATAATAATAAGATATCTCTCATATATATGTTTTTTATAAGCTACATAACATTTCAAATATTCTATATAAGTGATATTTTACTGGAGCTCATGATATATTTGATGTTGATAGTGAAAATTTTAGAGATTTTTTGGAAGACCTAAAGGATGTGTGAAGAAGTAAGCATAGTGAATGGAACTTTAAATGGGCGTTTCAAATTCCGTGATGGAATATAATATCATAATAAGCTACTCCCTAGGGGTAAACATCCATAATGGTGATTTTTTTGTGTATAACTTGATGATTATTATAGCATATCCACTATCCCTATTTCAGGGTGTCTATTAGAGTTATGTTTCAAGAGGAAAATTACAAGTGAAAAAATAAGGAAAAATATGGAAGACTATACTATAGATTTTGGTATATAATTGAAAATTCTCACCACACCATAGTAAACTCATGAACACACCATATTGTGTAAAATTATATATTTTATTGACAAAATATTATCAATATTTTAGCAATTAAACAATGAATTAAATTGGAACACCTTAGTATTCTATCAGATAAATTTGAATCTAGATTTAATAGATATAACATATTGATAAAGATGAGGTAATCTAGGACTCATGGATTGATCATAATAATTTATGGAGATATGAAGATATGAAACATCTCTATAAAGAGGTCATACCTACTTCTATTAAAACTGCACTCCTCCAATGATACCAATATTCAGAGATACCCATTATGAGATAAATGGAAAGGAGAGTACCACCTAATGAGGGTAATTCTTGATAGAATAACATTGTACACAATAGTCATTAACACAGAGGAACTTAAGTACAATTGTTGAAGGATCACACATGCCATAGGGATTATTAATGCTGATTTGTCTCCCTTATATTTATCTTTGACATTATTGTAATATTCTAGGACTATATTCATAATCTTTCCCTTAATTTATTCATAAATGAAAAAAAAATATTTAAGTGGATAGTGGTCTTATAACCAATGAACACCAATGACATAACAAATCGATGATAAGAGTGTTGTGAATCTTGTGATCCCAAAGTTGTGAAAATTACTTTCTAGATGTCACATAACTATCATATTCATCATTATTAATGTATTGATCATTACATTGTCTTTTTATTAACTAATAAAATTGGAAAATATTTTGGAAAGGTAATGGTTAAAATTTAATATTATAATTTTAATATTGATTCATACCACTTCTAAGTGGGTTCGAATTTCTTTTATGAGACTGATATTTTATATCAGATCCACTACACAAACATAGATCACAAACCCGTATCTTATTATACTCGATGCTTGGTATTAGAGTGAGTTTCACCCACACAGGTTGCAAATTTTTTTCCTCACCAATCCTCTAATACCTAATAATTATATTAAAAGATAATATCTATGGTGAATGTTATTGGTACACCTATATAGATCATGAGTTTTTAAAGATATAGTTCTAAAATTTATCAGTTTATGATCTAACCTTAGACTCTTACATATTTTTCATAATATATTCTTTTAATCAATGTTTGAAAAAAATTGAGTTTGTAGAAAGATTTTCTATGTGGTTTTTTATTTGATAGATTTATTATTGGAGATATATTTTCCTTAAGGTGGTATATTTTACTACTAATATGTTTTATTTCTCTCTTATATCATATATTTTTGTTTTAAGGAGTTCCACTGCTTTTTTAGAGAACGTTCCTATTGGAAAAGAAGAGGATATACAAAAAAATACATTCAGGAATCAAATTAAAAGGAAGGTAAATAAGTTAAAGAAATTAACAATAACTATTATAAATTATCATATGGTCACTTATAAAAATTCTTGGGATATTGAACAAAAAAACAAGAAGTTTCACAATGAGATTTCAATTTTCACGTGGAGGATAGATTTTGGTTGAGGTTAAATAGATTTATTTAGTATATATGTCTAATGAATTGAATATAAAGTAGTTTACTATAAAACTTATTTGATGACTCACCAATACATCATTAAAAGATTTTAGGATAAAATTTTGAAGTCATATATGAGTTCATATAAAGCTCTATATAATATTTTTCAATTGGATATCCTTAAATACATGGAGTTTTATGGTGTGGATTATAATATTTTTTATTTTGGAGGCTCCCAAATGTTTTAAGTTGGTATTTAATTAATATATTTTAATGATGTCATAAAAAATTAAATATACCGTTAAATTAGTTGCTAAAACTAAGAGAATATATAAAATAAGGAATAAAATTACATCTAATATAGAAAATCACATGCAAACTTTGATAATTCAAAATGGTATAAAAATCATGATGTGAGTGGGAGTGATTCCAATCTAGAAACCCTAAATACGAATAAACCTAAGTGAGATTTTTTAAAAGAAGAACATAAAATATTTGAGAAGACCCATTTATTTCTAATATAAGAAATAAAAAACATGATTCATAGTGGAAAAATAATCTAACTAAATGAGAATGGGTAAGAGTATAGGAAGAGATTTACACATGATAAAGAGAGGCCAAAAATTCATCATAAAACAAGAAGGGAGTGGCTATAAAAATGTGGAACAATTACACTAAGAATTTGATAGAAACACTTGTTTCCTAGAAAAACCTAAGATATTATGGTTTTGATCATTATATGGATTATTTGGACATAAATTTAGGAAAATTTTCAATAAAATTATATAAATAAATATAATAATGTGAAGAAATCACAACATACCACTACGTTAAAGAAGGTTTATATCATCTTAGTGTGCTTAAGGAGACTTGAGGATAAAGAAAATTAATGGTAAATACCACAAATACATCTATCACAAGCATCCTTAAACTATTGGAGTAATATATTGATTCCAATACTCACATGGAGTGGATTCATTGTTATTATATTACCAAGGTTGTTAAGGAAAATGAAAGGGATATCACAAAATACCTTATAGATTATAAGGATAATAAGAATTCAGCTAATCAAGGAGTTGATGAAACATTTTGTTTGGTTCATCATACTCAATACACTTTCAAAAATAAATGGAGAGTTATTAAAAGTGATTTTATATATTTAAAATCAAAAAAAAATATCGATACAACTCTATACTCGTAGAGAAATATTAGAACCTACCAAAATTTAAAGGGGTTTAAGGAGACATGGAAGTGACGAAAATTAATAATGGAGGATAGAAATATATTATTTATGTTCCCATGTAAAAGAAAAAATCCTAATTAAGAGGATTGATATCAAGTGCTAAAAATTATTTGAGGAAAATTTAGGTATCATTTAAAGATAAAGATATTCCAAATGGGACAATAACCTCCTATAAAAAAATAAGGTATGGGTTAATAAACCCTCATAACATATTTCCACTTGATTTAATTGATGATATTTTAGAATGAAATAGGATTTTTATTTAATAAATAAAATAGGGTTCTTAATAAGAAAATTTTTATTTTAATATCACTTATAGGCTATATAGTTTTATTAATTGATTTTCCTTGGTTACCACTAAAGTGACCCTAGCCTAGTTTCTATCATAACCCTAAAATTAGAGTGCTACAACCCGAGGTGAAATCCCTGATCCCCAGTGGTGGGTGAATAGGTCTATAGTTCATGGTATAATATTAGTGAACAATTCACCCACTTTGGTTATAACAACAAACCATGTATGACTCCACTTCAAGAACAAACATAGCTCATCTATAGGTTATACATTCTAAAAATATAACCAAACATTGAAAAAGAAATATATGTATATAAAATAGATTTAAAATATCAATACAATCAATATTTATACATACAAGGTCATACAATTTTCACAAAATAATGTGAAAATCGGTCATAATACATTTTGAGTCCAAAAGGGGCTTGAGATAGGGAATAATAAAGGAATGAAGTCAATGTATGTACTGAACATGAATTATAAGTCCATTACCCAAAAACATAGTTCTAAAGGGGGAACTAGACCCAATTTAATTATAGTCATTAGAAACAAGACAAGGGAATACAGGAGCTACCAATGTATCTATATGTACCTTAAAGGTAGTAAAGGAGAGTTTTGATGTCCACTTAGGTGTATATGTAGGGGATGATTAAAAATACTTAGTAGGGAACCTCCAATTATGTCTCAAAACAATTGTGTAGAATAGGTGTATGGATAAATCTATCATATCATATACATTGGTATTACAAAACCCACTTTATATCTAACGAGAAGATTATAAAAACATATTAGTAATAATGTTTTTAGTATATCAATAGTAAATCAATAAAAATATCTCTAACAAACTAAATATGTAACTCTCTATATCAGGAGGGTTCATTCCTGTACCACCTACTTTTGGTCAATACATATAATTTGATATGAGTAAGGGTAGATCCAATCAAAATCCCTTCCATGCAATTCAATCACCTACAATTTATATGCATAACAATATAGAGGAAACCTACATCCAATGGATAGGGAAAAGTGTATAATAGAGTCAATGAACTGGGGCCCCATCCCATCCAGGTAAACGGGAAGGGAAATAATAAAGTCAGGGTAAAAACCCATCCGGTTCAATATTATACATCAATAGTTGGTAAATATGATTAATAATTTATAATAACAGTGATACGACCATTCTAGAAAGTGTATAAATCATCAATATAGGATCCATGATCATAATATCAAATAATGTTGCATTAAATAAAATACTTACTTATCAATGAAATAAAATAATCAATATAGTAAAACTATAGGAATTCTCAAAAAATAATATCAATAACATCACTTATCATGATTTTTAAAATAATATAATAATAGGCTTATAAAACACATAACTATATCCATTCTTATTTTACCAACTATAAATATAGATATTCCTGGAAGAAACCCACACATGTATCAAACATGGAAAAACATAATGATATTCTAAAAATATAGCATAATATGTGTTGATTCCAAAATTAACATGTCATAGGAGATGTCAATGATGGAATGAAAGGTTCAAAGTGAATCTAAGACAAAAAAACCCACAAACCCCACTTCATGAAGGTCAAAACCTTGGTAAATGCTATTTCCTTGATAAAATAAACATTCACATGGATCTTGAGGTGGTAACCTATGCGCAATGTATTTCTATTCATAGAAGGAACCTGATCATATGGAGGTGGAGGTGGTAACCTCTACACAGAGTATGTTTGTTCACAAAATGACCCTTCCATCGCTAAAGTCATTATCATCTATTAAGGATGTTATCCTTTTTTGAAACTAATTCCATCACCTTTACTAAGCTTATAAATACCTCCCCACATCCAACATTTTGGGGGACATGACCTTTCATATTCTAAAAAAGGATCTAATTTTTTTAAAACTCTAACCTTCATGAGAAAACAAAAATACTGATTCACAAAGGTATCGATATTTCATGAAACATCCACCCATGTGTTCTAAAGAACCATGACCCATTATGGTTATGTCTTTCATGAAGGTCCATAGCCTTCTCAAAAGAATAAATACCTTTACCGCACTTGGAGTTTCATGATATAACTATCATTGATAACACTATCCCCAAGGGAACCAAGACATTACTCCGAGAAAGGGCCTCCTTGTTTCATGAAAGATTCACCTTCAAGAAACACTTATGATTCACAAAACCCTCAAAATCCTCAAAAATAAAACCTTCATGAAATCCATCCACCAGGCCTCTATATAGTGCCTTATTTTAGAAAGCAGACATTCATGAAAGTGGAGTGCCTAGGAACCTTGTACCCCTCAAAAACTAGTTCTCTTATACCTCAAATTATAATGTGACTAGTATCATAAACCCTTGTGTATTCCCAATTTTCTTCAAGAACATCATAGACCATTACATAGCCTTTTCTCATATTTATTGTAACCCTAATGACTCTTGGTCCTAAGAATAGGAACCCTAAGGCCAGGAACATAGATTTTAACTCCTATAAGGAAGTTTTTACACCATGCCCCACCAAGAGGTTCATGCGAAGTTGACATGTAATCTCTAAAGGTGGAATAATATTGGGAAGCATTCTACCATTCCTAGTAGGGAGGTCTTATATCGAATCTTTCTCTCCTACTTTGAACTGGCCTCCCCATGTGTAGTCACTAAAAATGTCTAAGCTGCATGATACAAAAATTCCTATCCCAACATCTTAGTCATAAAAAATTAAAAAATAAAACAACATCCTCATCAAATGACATAAAACTATATCTTTACCCTATGTGTTGAAGACAGGATACCCCATGCATGACTAACAAGGGATGACCTCACACATCCTACCATATGTGATGAATGCAGGATGAATCATATACGGACATCATGGGATGAAACCTCCTTCCCCACCATGGGATAATCCTTGTCCTTTGGGTATATCACATTTTTAATCCACACACCATCCTTCCCCTCTACATGATGGACCTCATGCTTCATGCGTCTTCCATGCATAAGCCTCGCACCATCCCTCATTAACGCTTCTTCCACAACAAGAGTGTCCTACCACAAAACGTTAAATTGTATGGATCATTCCTATCAAAAATACCTTAAAATGTGGAATCTAAATACATGAGTTTTTATCCCTATTTATTAAAAAGGGCACGTATGAAACCACCATGAAGTTTAATCTTTGAATCTTGACATTCACATCAAATATTCATGTCCTCCCCTTAGATAATGAAAAATCTATAATGTGAACATATTCCCAATGCGAACACACTAAAATACACCATCCTCTCCATATTGTTAATTAATTCCCCATGATAACTAACTAAAAGCCACCCAACACTCCATAGTGTGAACATATTTCCTACAGGAACACACTAAAATCCACCCACCCCTCCATAGTGTAAATAACTTCCCCACAGAAACACACTAAAACCCAAATAACTTTCCATTTTTTGAACATCTTCCCTATGAGAACACAATAAAATTCACCTATGTATATCTAAAATACCTAAAAACTGTGAACAAAATGAAATATATACCCTATACAGTAAACATGGGATGCTTGAGGTAAAAAACATTTGATGCATTATGCCCCTGGCACCAACTACCTCATGGCCGACATAGGATTCCTTGGGTTCTGCACCTAATATGACTAAAAAATGAGATTAACTCAAACCTAAAAAAGTTATGGCATTATATATGAACAACATAACCAATGTATAGAAATTATCATATATAACTCACGTTACCATCTACTTTGACCACAGGTTTCTACCCTATCAAGGAAAAAGAAGTTTAATTAATTGGCATCCACCACGGGATAATGTCAAGAATAAATTTCATGAACATTAATTAAATATTTAAGGGAGACCTGGACTAGGAAATAAGATCCCAGAAGGAATCCATGGAAGGAAGAACCAACATCCCATTATATCATTTCAACCAAGGATCCAAAATATCCAACCAGAGTGGTGGAGGCTTCCCACATTTGTAATGTGGGAATATGGGGAATGAAACAACATGCCATGAATGATGACGTGATCCCTAGATTGAAAGCATTATAAAAAATGGTTAACCAACATCAAATTCTTCTCCTTAAATAGTGAGTAGATCAATAATGGTGGGAACTATCGGATTTAAGAAGTACTTGATCCATATATCTAGCACCAGGACTCTACCAAACAGATTGTGAGCTCTATGTGAAACTCTACACCTATAATTGGGTGGGGGTGAAGGTTGTTAGGAATTTCCAATATGATGCGTCATTATTTTGGACCTTCCCTCCACTTTGGGGAAGGTAGAATGATGTTGGTCATGTTGGGTGACACTTTTATGGTGCATATACTAAAAGATGGCTCCATATATTTCTGTAGGACCCAAGATATAGTGAACTCATGATGACTCTTTTTCACCACATCCAAGGCTACTAGGAGCCCACTCCCCATCTCACCATTTTACCTCATCCTTAGGAGTCTAATCAATTCCTTAGTTCACCAATATTAACAATAAGTGGTAATCCCCACTAGGGATATGGACCTACAGGATCTCAAAGCATTAGTTCCTTGCTAGTATCGCTACCCATGTGGGCCTTGAAAGGGAAAATCACCCCATGTTTTAACTGAAAACCACTTCATGAGTCTCTCCCTAGAGTGTTCTGATAGTTTGATCCCCTATTCCAAGGAGGTAGGGGATGTTCAATCCATACCCATTGTAGACCCTACTCAAGAGTCAATTAATAGGGATCCCACTCAGTAGTTAATGTTCAAGAACTATACGGTTCTATAGGTCAATGGGTAGGTTGATATCATCTCTACTCCATTGGGCCTAGTTCTAAGCACTCGACACCAACATCGAGGGTAGATCCAGAATACTTCCCAACATGAGGCCTCTCCTATGACTCTAATATCCCCTACCAATTCTATCATATCCCATCATATTCTATCAATGAATGATTGTGCATCCCTCCTTTTCCATTTTGGATCAATACCTCATTCATATATTATCTAGGTTTTTTGACTCTCCCAGTCATTGGAACCACCGACAACAGTTACGGGTCATCCTGTGATGAAGAATTTAACTACAAAGGTCGTCCCCACTCTATCATCAACAAGAAAATAGGTCCTCCACAAGATGAAGATATTCCCTAATCTAAATAACCTTCTTATGGAAATAGGGAAATTATCCACCATGGGGGTTATGCCTATATTGTTAGTCACAATTCATGTGCAAGAAACCCAAAAGACTACCATCAAGAGGCACTTTGATTACTCTCGTTCCATTAGGGGTAGAACCATGGGAAACAAAATGGTACCATAAATATCTTAGTCTCTGAGAAAATGTAAGACTCGACAAAAGAGGCTTCACCTATACTACAAGATCTAGGGGAAGAATCCCATCAACTATGGAAAATAATACCTGAAGATGAGGTCCAAAAAATACCCAAATCCCTTTATAAGTAGTTAACTATAGGTAGAGTATATTTTGGTATCTTTACAAGGACTCACAGTGAAACTTTCTCTACCTTCATTAGGTTCCCTCCTATCCACCTCTACATTAGAAGTGGGAGATTCATTATGATCTAGATTTATGCCTTCAAATGATGGTGAACACTTGACTGATCCCTAATGGGATTTTTTTCTCTCGCTCATGAGGAAGTTGTGAACAACCCATACTACATGGATGTGATCTTGAAGTTGGATCTGAATCCAAAGGACATTTTAGATTAGTGGCCTTCATGTAACCCCACATTCCTGAAAATTAGTAGCAAAGAAGTTCTACATCAGTGCCACCGCTAGTTTATTAGCCAATGCCAGTATGGGTTTAGGCTGATCAAGAGTAGGATGATCCTCTAGTAAATGAGAAAGAATGATTTTAGTGAATAATATCTTCTTATTTAGTTCCTCCCACCTAAAACACAAATCTTTATCATCATATAGTCCCTTACTGAGGACCAGGAATCGGGCCTTTTCCATAATATCTAGGTAATGCTCAACCACCTTAAGGATCCTCATCTAACCTACCTAGGAATCCATGAACATCTCAATTCCATCCACCAACAATATAAGAGGGTTAAAATCATATCACTCCTAGTATATCAGTTCCATGGTTCATACAGATACTAACAAACATTCTAGAAAACATGTGCTAAGAGCCTCACTATGGTTTAATAAAGCATTGAAGAGGCATCACAACATGTCTAGATCGGAGGGGGGGGAAGTAAATTTCCCTTCATTTCTTCCCTATCCCATAAAAATAATGGGTTCTATATTATCAAACACCCAATAATGGTGAAGGTTCTTTTAGGACCACTTTCATGGTGAATTTCATCACTATTAAACCTCTTAAATATCACAGAAACTGGGACACCGATGTAGATAATGATAGGGAAAACCCGCTCCAATGAGCGACATAGTACCAGGTGGAACCCCTAACAGGCACTCACACTCGTCATCAGAGATTAGATTTGGGCCTTGGTATTCCCCCCAATAATATGTTTCCACCTACCTATCGATATATCAAAAAAAAAAGGGGGTTGTTGATCACATCAGTATATCTGAGATAACACTGGAAATAGAGTGAGACTCCAAGTTAGATAAATTACACCATGATCTTGAAGTCTATAAGAGGCTTACTATGGAGATTATATTTTAGTATATCTTAGGCCATGAAAATTTCAAATGGGACCATATATCTCTTTTATTTGGGAATCCATTCCTTCTTGTATAGGTTCCTAGGTTTGAACAATGTAGACCTGCACATCTGATCCAGGCAGAGGTTGATATAAGAATCTCCCAATTCATCCGAGTAGCAAGCCTATCCACCTTGACATCAAGTATTCCCCATATCCTAGATTGAAGTGTCTTCCAGAGCACTGGTGACCAAAAATACTCACTAGTATGACATGATAGCTGCTCTCACTGCCAACCTTGATGCTCTAGAAATGAGATAGGTTTCATCTCTACCATAACGAAAGCCATATACATTATGGATAGACCAAATGTGACCACCTCTAGAGTTTGGAAGTCTAAGATTCATCCCATTCAATAGGACAAGTGTTCCACTGCAACATCTAATCCAATTTCACTCACGTTGTTGCCCAATGTAGGGGTCATCAGAATAAAAGGAAGTTGATGAGATACATTGTTTCATACACAATCTAGAAGGGCTCACATTTTCATGATACAACCAGCTGCCCTCAGGATATATTTTCAGTTTAGAGGATCATCATAGGTATTTATTCTACTATTTATGCTCTGATATGTTTAGTCAAATCATCATTGTCCTATCTAAATACAAGAAGAGTCCCAATGAGAGTGTTTATGACTTCATTTCCTAATGGAAGGGACTCACAAACTTTCTCAACATGAAACATTCTCAGGAAAAACTTCTGATGATGTGTATGAAGAATGTTAAAGATTATTTGTTACCTACCCTCATCTCCTAGAATTATCTAGGTGGATTTCAAGAGTTCAATTAAATTATCAAAATCTAGAAGAAGTATTATAGAGGACCAAGCAATATTCATTTCCATTACCACTTCTATATCCTATGTAAATTCCTATAAAGGTAGAAACAACTGTTGTCATATATGAAGTGGCTCCCAAGATATTTCTCCTGTATACTCCTTTTTCAGATGAGCCTCATCATGAAAAACCTCACCAAGAGTATCCTCGTCTGGAACAGCCTCTCCCAATACAGACTCATTGGGAGAACATTTCACTAGACCCTCATTAGGTCCAAACATAATATATTAAATTCTTCAAAAGAAATAACAATACCTAATCCTATAAGAATGTAAAGGTCCTAGGGTACTTCATCTATTCACTAGAAAAGTGGATTCTAAAATAGAACGAATGAAAGAGAATCGATGAATCTAAACTCAACATCCATGAAAATCACTAAATGTACCATAAGATTCTTAGAACTACCATCAAATAATTATTTGTCTTCAATGATTGGCACTAGGAATAAGTGGACTATGGTTTTGTAAAAATGGGTGACTCACCGACATAGGTAGAACATGTCTCTACTAACAATGATAGTGAAAGTGAACACTCTAGTGAGTGGAATCAGGTCGCCAGTTGTAGAATGAAAAAGAACTGTTCCAAGTTGTCTTTCAAAATATTTACACACACACATGGTATCATCTATGCGCACTTGAGAAGGCCAATACCTCCCAAAGTTACCATGTATCCTCTAGCCACTACATCGATGCATGTGTTGTAACCTTACAATTCTCAAAAGGGTAATAAAATTTAGTGAAAGAGAAATCAAAGTCCCCAATCAGTTTCAAAACCATACCACACCATTGGTGACTTCATGCCTCCTAGATTGGGAGATACAGCTAAATATTGTATGGACATAGAATATTTTACTCAAGAGGAGATAGAGTATGTCCCTATGAACATTTTCGAATTAATAGATCGATATACAACACATACTGATGAGGAGTTCCATTAGAACACCTAATGTGCCTCTGAATAACACCATCAAAGAAGGGGCAGGGGACACGCCGAGAGACATAATATTTAGGCTAGTGTTTCTTTCTAAATGAATGTGTTGGATGGAACTTCAAACATATATATTCACGATACTAAACCCAGATAGTAAAATTTCTGTTGGGAACAAGAATTATACACCTCCAAGGACGCTCTATTGGGATAGCCACCATATCCAATGAAATTAATCGACTGCATGACTCAGTCACAAATATTTTGTGATCATATACTTCTAGCTAGGGTATGACTTCTGCCATTTGCTGGTCAGCTGTTCAGAATTTTCCAGCAAACCAACATAAATTTTAATCCATCAATATCCAGGTCCCAGTATCTCATCCTATGAAATATGCTATGCTTCCTACTAAATAACGACCTATGAAAGAACAAACATGCACCTTGCATGGAATTATAATGCATTGAAGAACTTTGTCTTCATAATAGGGATGATCTTGATCCATGAAGAACTCTTCCTATCAAAGGATATTTGTAGGACCCTTATAAATTCCTTGAAAATACCCATATATATTGATACTGAGGTAGCTTCCACTTGGACTATTATTCATAAAAATCCAAACATGAGGAATATTAGTCCACCATTTCATTTCAAATAAGGCAAAGGTACTAAAATTTGGGGCCATAGGCACCCACTTTATATCATTTTCCAATTCATTGGGGTAGAAATCCACCAATACCCATTGGATTCTGGCACTGGGATCAATCTCATCCAAACTTGAACACTCCACAAGATAGGAATCATAGAAGAGGATCATATCCCCTCTAACCTAACAATTCAAGAATATGTTAAGAGCACTCAGAATATGCATGGAAATATTTTGTTGAAGAATAAATTCTCTTACCTAGTATAAAGTACTGAATTTATGGTTCTCTCTATAGGATATGACCTACAACAACCTACTGGGAAGTCCTTGGATCCATCTACACGTAGTGGTCCCATCCTCATACCATCAATTTCTCAAATACTCCCTCGATGGTCAAGTAATGGTATTCTATGGATATTATTTTCCCTTCAACTCTTGTGAGTTGCATTATCTAGATGTCAGGTACTAAAAAAGTGAATGAAAAAAATCCCCATATGGATGGGGTTGAGTGTATCAATGCCCCTTATAATTTGACATTTCCTATACCAGATCCTTAGTCAGACATGAAAGATAGCTTCTTTATCTCAGTCCATCAATTAGAACCCACCAAATTGGACGTGATAAGTTGTTTCATAGTCCCCAAGAATAAGTATTTCTCATAGGTTACCTCATACTCCTACACTGGTAAGGTCCAACTAGTACTGGAAGATCCCACCCCTATAAAGTATCGAGAAGATATCCCCATAACCATTGATCCACAACATTCCAACTTGTTCCAAAAATAAAGGATGAATCGAAAGAATTCAGCCCATCATCAATGATTTATCATCAAAAATGGATATTAAAATTGGAAACCGAGTGGGATTATATCATCATCTATTATCGCAGCATTCTCTACAGATCAAGAGTCCCTTACTAAAGACTCTTCCCTCATCATATCGAGTTCTGATGCAATTCATAGATCTATAGTTTTGGGAGTGTTTCCTCTTCCCTATAACAATCATTTATCATATAATAAATATTATCTAGAGGAATTGCTTCCTATATTTAAATATGGTGTATCCATCATAGTTGATGAGTTGAATTTGGTAAAACATAGAACTAAAAAAGATCTGAAGCAGACACTGGTCATTGTAGCTATGTCGTCAGACGAACAATAGTAATATGTGGCATTTTTAAAATAACCCTATGATGTGTTCACCTATATCTATAAAGAGATTTCATGGATCAATCCCTAGGTTATTTTTCATCTACTTGGCCTCCCAGTGGACCACTATAGGCTCAAACATCCCCAAAAAGATTCAAACCTCTCATAATACCATGGTTGAGGTCGAAGTTGAAAATCTTATTAAAGAAGAATTTGTTAGAGAGGTACTATATACTAGATGGATGGCCAAAATTTTCCTGGTTAGAAATAATATTGAAATGATCTAATTCTACATCAACTTTTGGGGTCTCAACCACTATTGTTCGAAGGATGAAATTCCCTTTCATGTGACAGAGTTGTTTATCGATGCTACGACTAGTTTCCAGAACCTCTTCGTCACAGAAGGATATTCCGAGTATAAACAGATCCATAGGTCCCCAAAAGATGAGGATTATACTATTTTTAGGGCACCCTATGTGGAATTATACTAGTAGATTATTTCATTTAATTTCAAGAATGATCAAGCCACATAATCTCATATCATACACCATATGTTTAAACTACTCCCCGAGATGCTGGAGGAGTGGTATGTAAATTATATGGATGTTAAATCTTACAAGTTCCAAGACCATCTAAAATATATTGATAAAGTATTCTTCATCCTCTATTCCCATCACTATAAAATGAACCCTTTATGTGGGAATTCAGGTTTACCTCCAGAAAGTTTCTTGAATTCATCATCAAATACAAAGGTATTGAGATTGATCCTGATAAAATCAAGTCCATCATCCAAATTCCTCATCTATGCGTCTTCTGAGATTTTTGAGTCCTCTAAGGCCACTTATCCTATATTCACTATTTTATTGAATCTATGTCTAGAAAATGTAATCCCTTCTCGAAGCTCATGAATAAAGTTTCCATTTTCTAGTGGGATGAGGAATATAAGACTACCTTTGTGGATACTAAGTATTACCTTCTATAACCTTTGGTTCTGATTTCACCCATCTTGGGAAATCCTTTGGTCTTCAACCTGACTACCCTGGAAGAGTTCTACCACACCCTTCAAGCTTAGAAAAATAATAAGGGTAGGGAAAACAACATTTATTATCTAAACTGCATACTCCTTGATACAATGACTAGATACTCCTCCATGGGGAAAATTTTTCTTGCATTGGTCTTCACAGTATAGATGTTTCAAAATTACCTAAAAAACTAAGAGATATAGTAGGTGTCCCATGTTGAATTTATGAAGTACATCCTCAACTATGAAATAGATATTTTCATGATGGGAAGTAATACACAAGTAATTTTGTATTAGGTTGGTCTTGAAGAAATTTTTCAAGGGATAGGCTATGGAATATTTCTTGGTTACGCATCCAAACCTTTACGAACTACCCCTAGATGTTGACTTACTAGATGAATCTATTATCTTAGTAGATTAGGTTTTGTCGTGTTGGCATATGTATTTCGATGGTGCCTCTAAAGGTTCACCTGGTAGAATTCTAAAAAACTATAGTCTAAAAAGAGTAGGTATAAGAATATTGTTTATCACTTCCATATAGGCCATCCCGCCATACTCATTCATATTTTCATAACAATGCACTAATATTGAGGTAGGGTATTATAATCTTATTACTGGTTTTGAGTTAGACCTTGAGATTGATGTACCCTATTTACATGTGAAGGAAGACTCCAAGATGGTCATCAAGAAGATAAATGGAGATTATATTATCAGAAAGTAAGACCTTTTGACCTTGATGGAATAGAATCTCTAGCTAATGTCTCGTTTCCCTTCCCAACCAAAGTTGAACCATGTTTCTCGATTGAAAAAATGGTTGAGTTAATGAATTGAAAATCCTGGATACATCCCTTGTAGTACCCAACCAGGATGACTTCATCATTTATGTGGAGAACTAAAGGATCATATCCCCTATAACTTCAATTGATGTAAATCAATAAGTATATCAGCTGGATTCGAGTACTTATGTACAAGTCCCCTCAAATTCTCCCATATTCAAATAAATGCCTGATTGGATGAATCCCTTCATTGAGTATCTCATAATTTAATCCTCCTTCCAAGATGAGTAGAGAATGAGTAAATATGTCATTGTACAACACATTTCATCCTCTATAGTGGCCCTAACCTTGAGCAGATTCTCTATAAATTTGTATTTGATGGAATCATCCTCTGCTGCATCCAAGGGAGCCAGGTGATACAGGAAATGAAAGAGTTATATATTGAAACTTGTAGATCTCATCAAGTAGGACTGAAGCTCTCCCACTGAATTAAAATGTTGGGTTACTTCTATCCCACCATTGTTCATGATTTCATTGAGTTCACCAAGAATTTCCATGCATGTCAGATCCATGCCAGCTTTGTGCATCAAAAATCATTACTTCCCCGCAATATTAAATATTCTGGTAAATTTGTGGTTACAGGACTCAATATTGTGTCTCCCTAATCACTAGTGACAATTCGACAGTGTAGGTTCATTCTAATCACAATTTTGTTTCTCAAAGTGGAAATAAGTAGATCCTATAAATGAAGTTAAAACTCAGTCTATGATCAAGATTATCAACTCCCACATCATTCATCTGTATGGAGTTCTTCACACCATTCTCAAGGATAATAGCACTAACTTTTGATTGGTTGGGAAGAATAAATTATATTCCAAATACAACATCTAGTCTAACCAAACTTCTTATTTTCTTTTTTAGGAAAATGGATAGATCTAGGCATTCAAAAAAATGTCTCTTCTATTTTACCAAATATGGTGGTCCAAAAAAGGTTTTCTTGAAAAACTCTATAATTCCATCTAGTCATATTGTATGATGACTCAAAGTTCCACCTAGGTGACCCTATACTCCCAGGTGTATGGAACATAGGTTGTTTTACCAATATAGGTTCATTTTTCATCACTCTTAATGGCCATTTAGGACCAAAAAATGATAGAAAAGGTAGAGTAATTACATCTAACTGAGTTAGAATACATAGAGTAAAACATAATTCAGGTGAAACATAATTTGGAGGGGCACCAAAAGTCTATAAATCGATCATTTAACAAGAAGGTTCTCCTCTAATTATTCCTTCAATGTGACATGGTATTGGATATCAGAAGACCGATGATACCCAGAAAAAGGATTTTGAAGTAGGAACCCAAGTGGGAAGGACCTTATGTTATTCAAAAGGTTTATTTAAATTGTGTATAATCATTAATAACGATCGGTGGGAATCATATCACACCTCTAAAAAATTACAAGTTCCTCAAGAGGTACTATGCATGAACCTCATGTTCAAAGATACATGAGCTTAAACATGAGCATATCATGATCTAATCTCTACGACCATAAACTAGAAACATCCCCTTTGGTCTAAGATATATGAACCTAAATTAGAATCAATATTAGTCAGATCTATATTACTCTAAAATATAAATCCCAACATTGTCATCACTTGTCATCAAACTATATCCTTACTCAAGGTGATGAACATAGGATGCCTCACATGATAAATGTGTGATAATCAATATTGTGACCCATACATCACATACATTGATATTAGTTCAAAATTGAAGTATATTAATTACAAAATATAATAAATCCATGAGAGGACCATATAGATATAGTGTCATTAAAAACTGGGAACCATAAACAACTGGTTCATAAAACATCTACATTATCTCTCGCTTATTTCTTCATAACTATACTCCTTTTTGGCATATCATACTTAATACCCTTATTCATGACCTGTGGAAAAAAACTAATGAAAGGGAAAGCTCAAATTCTCAATAAGGGTAAAAAGGGAGAATATAGATCATATCACAAACATAAGACAAAAGAACATAACATTTGGAGGTCTTTTCCTATATATGAAAGATCTTGATATCATGTCATGGGATAAAAGCTCAAAAGAATAAATGTACATAATCCCAGAAGTCAAAACATAAGACATGAAGTTTTTTGGCATACAAATAATCATAAAAAATCATTTCCATATTATCCAAGGCTCATATCCAAGACCATAATAGTGGATAAATTTTATTACTGAACTGGATTTATTTTCCATTCTAGACTTGTATTACTGAACTGGGTGTACTTGCCATTCCATTCATGTATATTGCATGATATATAAATCATTACCCAAAGAATTAAAGGGAGATATAGGTCCCAACAATCTCATAATGAAATCATTATTACATGTGCCACAAAAACATAAATCATAGCATAACCCATGGAATAAAATAGGTTTCTTAAACATCATTCTATTATAATCTATATAAAACAAATATAGTTCATAGATATCGTTCCGTTATAAACACAACTCAAATTATAGTGATAATAGGGATAGAAACATAACCTTGTTCAAATAATTTCATCTTAGATGGAATATAATTTTGATAAAATATTTGAAATTAATTCTTGAGGAAAATATCCTTTCTTATTCCATTTTTTTTCTTTTCAAAAAATTCCACGTAATTTTAATGGAAAATAATTTAATTTAAAATACACAAGAAATATTATAAAGTAAGATTAATGGAAATAAGGCGTTATGAAAGAATAAGAATACATTCATTCCGTATATGTTAAAGAACATTCTTCTTGTACTCTTTCTGAAAAAGTCAAAAAGTACTTCATATGGAAAACTATAGAAAGATTTGTTCCACACCATTTAATAAAAATTTACCAATTGGTAAAATTTAATTTAATTATTAGTATAATAATAGAAATAATATTATATATTTAATAAATATGGACGTGAATGATAAATATACACCCATTAAATACATAATAATAAATAATCTCGGATAATAATGAGATTTTAAAATTATCCCTTACCTTAGGTCTGATATCCTTCATATGTATCTGAACATCCTGTATAATGATTTAAATAATTTTATTAACTTATTATTGAATCATAATCATTTTTATGATATCATATATGATTATATTATCATCTGTTTGTTAGTAGCTTTTCATTATCACTCGTTATTCAGATATTAACTGCTTTATGTTCTTATGAAAGATTTTTTTGGGTAAGTTCGTGTTCCAATTTTTAGGTTATAGTTATATCATTTAAATAATTATATTAATATAATATATATCATATTAATTCATTCCATTCATTTATATAATCATGGTTTAATGAAGACCATTTAGAATGAATCACATCGCAGTGTGGAGATGGTAGGTCGTATGTACGCAAGAGTGACAATATCATTTACATAATGGTTAAATGATATGAAATTGGATGATATATTAATTATAAAGAATAATTATAATGTTATATTTATTATTTTCATCCATTATACTCATCATTATACCCATCCAAATAAAGTATTGTTGAATAACAAATTACACCACGGTGTGGAGACGGTAAGTCGTATGTATGTAAACATAGTGATGTTTTTATTGATAAGATGGATAAAAGGAGGATTAAGGTTTTCCCATAATTATAATAACATCTCAGAATTTATAAAATATTTTATTTATTACTTTAGTATTGAAACAACATAATATGAGAGAGTATAAGAACAAAAGAATTTTGAAAGAGGTGATAAAACAATTAACTCTTTTTTGAGTATCTCCTTTTGATTTGCACAAAAGGTCTTCAAAGAATGGATTCATGAATTATTTGTGGCCTATAATAGTAAAGGATTAATTTTTAGAGCTTATTTGAGAATAATTTGGATGATCCAAGGGGCTAGAGAGGTGTGAGTATGTGGGTAGAGGTGGTGACCTTTTATAAGAGGGTAGAGGGGCACTTTACGAAAGTTATGAAATCCTATTTTATTAAAAAATGATTTTATAATTATAATAGTTTAAAAGTGATAAATTTGGAGGATAATATTAGTATGGGTTGAAAACATCTCAATAAATAGGTTTTAGACAAGTTTAGGTCACAAAAAATAACCTTATCATTTAGCTTTCACCCTTACTTAAAAACATTAACTCTTACCATGTCTTATTGTATTTTCATAATATATAGTTAATATAGTTACTATTAAATGCCAATAGAACCAAAAGTGGATCATTAATGAAATTTTTAGTATTATATAAGTCATTTTTCAAGATATTATATTTTTTGGGCTATTATACCATTTAATAAAATGGTATTTTTTAAACTCATTTATGTCAATTTTGACACTATTTAATAATTGATTTTTATTAAAGTCATAACAACATTATTAATTAAAAAAAGACATTAAATCAAAGATAAAATGTCATAATAATCCATAAAATTTGTGCATGGCATCATAATGTTCAAATTACATATATATTTATATTTATAATATCATTTATTTGAATCTTTCATTAATAAGGTAATCACTACATCATCATTGTTTCATAAATAAATTTATTTATTGAATGTATAAAAGTTTTAAATAAAATAAAATGTTTTATAAAATATTTTTTACTTTATAAAAAATATTTATAGTAAAATAAATTAGTTATATCACCCTATATTAATAATGTTTTAGTAAAAGATACATGTTTATGTTATATTTCTCTTTACTTTAAATTAAAAATTCTAAAAGGTCATTATCACACCCAAGTGGCTCCATGGGGACATAAAATAGATATATGGAAGATAATGGTTGTAAAAATATCATAAAATAGTATTAGGACATGTTTTATGGTAGTTTTATATTATTATAATATTATTTTTTACCCTTATTTACCAGATTTACCTTTTAACCAAGGTAAATAAAATTAATTACTGAAGTTACTATTCTTAATGTCCAAAAATAAAAGGTATCTATTTGAATAATTTGGACCTTATGATTCCAAATATATAATACATTTTTCTAAATTCAAAACACAGAATGGGAATAAATTAATTTAAAATCAATCTCCTTGTCAGAATGAGAGAATGTGTTTTTAAAATTTAAAACATTACAAAAGATTGAAATGTTTCTTTCATATGACTTAAATGTAAAATTAATGCTAATGATGTAAATTATATTGAATGATAAAAATATATTCTATTTTTAATTTAAAACCATTTAATATTATAATTTAACAATATAATTTATTTCGATGAAATTTGTTTTCACTTAAAATTTATTGCCTTTGTACTATTCATCTAAACATGAATATTATCAGAAAATATCAGAAATTATTCCAAAGTAAATTTTTATATCATGTTTTAAAATAAAATGTTTATGTGGTCATATAAAAATTATTAATGTGTCAAAATATTAATTTAAAATGTGTTCTTAATTCAAAGGTGTAAGATTAACCATTAAAAAAATATATGTTTTTATACAACAAATAGGGTTTATTCACACACTAAGATTAAAATATCCATTGTATGAATATAAAAATAATTTATATAACATATATATCTCATTAATTTCATTAATTTCATTACCAATATTAATTAACTCAAAAATAAAAATATCAAATTCATATTTTTCATATATAATTGATAGCCAATGAATTCACAATGCATTTTCATAGGTTAGTTATGCATATTCCCACTAAACTAACAACTAGGATATAGAGGTAATTTTATACTAAGGGAATATCATTGTTATATTAAACTCAATATTGTGTGAAATTCAAGCTACTGAATAATAAAAATTATTTAATGAAAATATTTCATAAAAACATTAGGGTGTTACATTATACCCCCTTAAACTGAATTTCTCCCACAAAATTCGTCACTTGGAAACAAATAGATGAGGATAAATCTACCTTATCTTATCCTAAAGTTACCATGTAGCTTCTTCAAATTGGTGGCTCCACCATAAATCTGTAACCAATCAGGTGGTCTTGTTTTGTAGAACTTTTTCTCTATGATCCAGAATCTCTATATGTTATTCTTTATATGAAAGATCTTGCTCTGGAAGTATAACATCTATGTTTAGTACATGTGAAGGATCATTTATATACTTTCTTAGGAGAGATACATGGAACACATGATGAATGTGATAGATATTCAGTGTAAGTTCTAATTGGTAAGCTACCTTCCCAACATGATACATAATTTCAAGAGGACCGATATACCTAGGGCTTAGCTTGACCTTCTTTAAAAATCTCATTACGCTCATCTAGGGATATATTCGTTGAAACAACTTATTAGAAAATTCAAACTATAGGTATTTTATTTAGTCTCCATCATAACATTTTATCGACTCTGAGCTTCACTTATGTGTTGATGAATATATTTGACCTTTTCTGCCATTTCATCTATAAGAATAGGTCCTAATAGATTTCTTTCCCCAAATTCTTCCCAGAAAGTTGGAGTTATGCACATATTTCCATATAGGGATTCATAAAGAGCCATTTGAATACTAGAGTGAAAGATATTATTTCAATAAAATTTCACCAATGCTAGATGTTGATCCCATCCACCTTTGAAATCCATAGAGTAAGCTCTCAACATGTCTTCCAGATTTTTAATTGTACTATTAGACTAACCGTTTGTCTAAGGATGATAAGAAATGATGAAACATAACTCTGTATCGTGAGCCTACTGAAAACTTATCCAGAACTTCAAGGTAAAACTCAAATCCTGGTCAGATATAATGAAAAGTGGTACTTCATGAAATCTTACCATTTCCATTACATATATCCTGGAAAGTTGATCAAGAGAGAAATCCTCTCTAATAGAAATGAAGTGTGACAACTTTGTAAGATGATCAACTATAAATCAGATATCATTATTTTCATTGGATGTTTTGGGATGTCTGATGAAAAATTCTATAGTGATGTTTTCCCATTTCCATTCAGGTATGGGTAATTATTTTAACATCCCTTTAGACTTCTATCAATCAGCCTTAACTTGCTGACAAACCAAGCATCGAGAGACATATTAAGTGACATCTCTTTTCATTCCATCCCACTAGAAATACACTTTTAGTTCCCTATAAATTTTTGTGCTTCCATGGTGAGTAGAGAATTATTAACTATGAGCCTCATCCAATAGCTCCATTAATTTTGGTATGGTAGGAATAAAAACCCGGTTCCTGAACTTTATTATTTCATCACAATAAAGGTTGAATTCCATATCATTTTACACCATATTTTGTAGTGCTGCATATTTGATATGCACCTCTTTAATCTTCACTTGTATTTATGGTTAAACATTAATTTGATAAAGATATTATTTCCCCCATTCTTTAAAATTTCATGATCCATCCTTTGAAAATCCAAATTTTTTTGGATATTTTGTGATCCTCATCATGGATAGGATAGCATGGTCTTATCGAGTCAAAGAATCTACCACCTTGTTCGATTTCATAGGGTAGTAATGTATTGAGAATTTTTAATATTTAATAAAATGCAACCATCTTATTAGTCACATATTCTTCTCTTTTTGTGTGAAAAATATACTTTAAACTTTTATAATCAATATAAATATCACACCTTTAACCATAAACATAATGCCTCCATATCTTTAATGAAAATATTACTCTACGTAACTCCCAATCATGAGTTAGGTAATTCTTCTCATCGATTTTAAACTTCCATGAGGCATAAGCTATCACCATATCATTTTGCATGATAACACACCCCAACCCCTTCATGGATGCATCACTATAAATCAAAAATCTTTCTCTACTATAAGGAAGTGTGAGCATAGGTGCACTAGCTAACCTTCATTTTAGCTCTTTGAAATTATCTTCACATTCTTCCGTCAAAATGAACTTAACTCCTTTCCAAGTCAACTTGGTGATTATATTAGATTATCATGAAAAATCACTCAAAAAAATTGATAATATCCATCCAAACGAAGAAAATGTCAGATCTCATTTACCATTTTTGGTCTTGGACAACTTTCAAAAACATCTATTTTTATGGATCCAAAGATATCCCATATATTGAGATTATGTGACCCAAAAATGAAACTTTTTGAAGACAAAATTAAAACTTGGTAATTTTTTCATAAATATTCTCTTTTTTAGGGTCTTCAGTACAATTCTCAAGTGGTCTTCATGTTATTCATTTATCTTCAAATAAAAAAGAAGATCATTGATAAAGACTAACACAAACTGATCAAGATGGTATCTAAAGACATTGTTCATTAGATCCATGAAATAGAGGGATAATTAGTAAGACCAAAAGGCATCACTATAAATTCATATTGTCCATACCTTATATGAAATTTAATCTTTTGTATATCCTCTTTTTTGACCCTTAATTAATGATATCTTGAATGAAGATCAATCTTGGAAAAGTATTGTGATCCTTGTAGTTGGTTGAATAAGTCATCAATGTAGGGAAGATGATATTTTTTCTTAATAGAGATATTTTTAAGTTCTCAATATTCAATGCAGAGGATCACTGATCCATCATTATTCTTAATAAATAGAACAGTTTCTCCCCAAGGTGACACACTACGGCGTATGAATCCCTTATCAATATTGTATGGGAATTTCTTCTTCAATTCCTGCAACTCAATTGGGGACATTCTATAAGGTGTCTTTGAAATAGGCATAACACCCGATATGAGTTATATTGAAAACTCAACTTCAAAATTTTGTGGAAGGCATAGAAATTTCTCTGAAAAGACATCATCAAACTTCCATAAAATGAGTTTATTCTTAATCATGAGTTTCACTACAACCATTTTTTATAAATAACCATAATTTATAGGAATAAAAACTTATAATATGAAATAAATTTATATTGGAATGTTATATTCTTTCTTGCATTGATAGATGATCATAGATTTAACTAGAATATCAAATGTGAATTCCCTTCCTTAGAAATTGATATGAGATTCATATAGAGAAATCCAATCCATGCTAATAATCACATCAAATTATACTATATGGAGGATCACAAGATTTTTAGGAAGCACTTTCCCACAAAATTCAACCAGAGAAAAATTATAAACTTTTGATGTGATTGTTGTTCCATTAGGAGTTGTCACAGCTAAATCAACATCTAATTGTTTAGGTAATATAGATATACCCTTATAAAATTATTCAGAAATAAAAGAGTGGGTGGATCTGGAATCAAAGAAAACATTTGCTACTTTTGAGTTGATGGTATGTGTACCTTTCACCAATTCATTATTTTACTCCACATCGGTGATAGTGATTTAATGTGACTTTCCATTATCCTTGGACATAATAGTTTTTTGACATCGATCATCATCAATAACCCTTGGATAATAGAATTGAGTGTCATAACTTCCCATTTCATTGCACTTGTATAATTGAAGTGTATGAGGTGCATTCTGTGTAACCTTTTCTCTATCTATATTATTGGATATCTTATTCTCATCACTTTAGTATTAAACTTCATGATAACCTTCTTTTCCACACTTAAAACCTTTTCTAGTTCCTTTAAGACAATTTCCACTATGTTTCTTTCCAAAATTTTAGAATAAGAGGAAACTCGTCTTCTTTTTCGTGTGGGATTTATATTTTCTTTTTAATTTAATTTTTCTCTTCTTATCAAACCCATATGACTGATGGGTTACTACAATCTCTATCTTAACCTTGAGATCACATCTAATGATTTCTTCATAGATATTAAATTCCCTTATGGATAATTGCATTTTGGAGACTTTATTTCATGCCACTATAGAATCGATCAATTTTACTCTTAGTTTGGATAATAATTCCAGAAGTGTACCTTGATAGTCTCGTAAAATTTTCTTCGTAGGTACCAACATATTCATCATCTTTTTTCATAATATCAAGTAACTACTTCTCCATTTTTGTTCAATTAATATAAGGAACTTACTTATTGACAAATAAATTCTTAAACTTGTCCCATTCCATGGACTCAATTTCATTTTGTTTCCTCATATTCTTGATAATATTCCACCATTGATCAACTTCACCTTCCAAACGATATACTACAAAGGTGAATTTATCCTATTCAAAAAATTATAGAAATAGAAATATTTTTTTAGTAGTACAGGTCCATTATTCAGACACTAATGGATCAGAAGACCCACTGAATGAATGTGGATGGTGCCTACTCAACATAATGTTTCTCCCTCATTTGCTCGTTTAGAAGTCCTGCATGATTCATATATTGAGAAATTTCTATGAGAATGGATATAATATTTTTCATTCCATCTCCCATAACATTTGGATGATCAGGGGGACAATCATTTCATTTACCATCTCATTCATCATTAACACGATATCTACAGGTTCCAACCATTGACTAAAACCAATATGCATAGTGTGAGAAACACTAATCATAACATGGAAACCCCATAATCAAGAATAAAATTTCAATTTAGTAAACTATACATTTTATCCTAGGTTATTCATGGTCTTTTATAAAACACAATGATTGTATCCTATACTTAGAATATCCTTAGGGTTTTTACTAAGGCTTTCTCATCCCAGTTTCCAAAGGTTAAATATACCTTTCCTCTGATACCAACTATAATGACTCATACTTTACATACATTAATATTAATTCAAAAATTAATTATATTCATTACCACATATAATAAATCCATGACAATACCGTATAGGTATAGTTTCTTTAGAAACTGGGAAACATGAACAACTAGTTCATAAAACATCTACATTGTCTCCCTCTTATTTATTCATAACTAAACACCTTTTTAGAATATCATAATTAATACCCTTCTTCAAGACCTGGGGAAAATAAAAATATGAAAGGGTAAGATCAAATGTTTATTAAGGGTAAACAAGGGAGAATATCAATCATATCACAATCATAAGTCATAAGAACATGATATTGTAGGTCTTATCCAGCATATGAAAGATCATGATATCATGTCATGGTATAAAAGTTCATAAGAATTAATGGAAAAAATCCCAAAATTAAAAACATAAGACATGAAGGTTTGTGGAATAAACATAATCATAGAAAATAATTTCAATATTATCCAAGGATCATAACCAAGACTATCATAGCGGACGAAGTCCATTATTGAACTTAGATTACTTGTCATTCCCGCAATGTATTACTGAATGAGATTTAATTTTCATTCGATTCATTTCTATATCAGGATATATAAATCTATACCTAATGAATTGGAGGTAGACATAGGTCTCACCCATCTCATAATGAAATCATTCTTAAATGTTCCACAAAAACATAAATCATAGCATAACCCACTGAATAAAATGGTTTTCTTAAACATCATTCCATAATAATCCATATAAAACAAATAAAGTTCATAGATAGCATTCTATCATAAACCCAAATCAAATATTAGTGATAATAGGGATATAAACATAACCTTATTCAAATAATTTCATCTTATATGGAAAGTAATTTTGATAAAATATTTGAAATTAATTAATGAGGAAAATATCCTTCTTCCAAAATGATTTCTTTTCTCAAAATGCCACATAATTTTAAAGGAAAATAATTAAATTTAAAATAAAATTTAAATCTTGTAAATTAATCATCATGGAAATAAGACATTATTAAATCATAATAATCCATTCATGTCATATAAGTTAAAAAAACATTCTTCTCATACACTTTCTAGAAAAGTCAAAAAATACATCGTATGGAAAATGAAAGAAAGATTCATTCCAGTCAATTTAATACAAATTTTCCAATGAGTAAAATTCAAATTAAAAAATATTATAATAATATAAATAATATTATATATTTAAGAAACATTTATGTGAATGATAAATATACCCTAGAAAATACTTATGAATAAACAATCTTAGATAATAATGAGATTGTAAAATTATCCCTTACCTTAGGTCTGATATGATTTGTATGTATCTGAAACTCCAGTATAATGATTTAAATAATGTTATTGAGTTATTAAAAATCATAATAATTTAAATAATATAATATATTATTATATTTTCATCCATTTGTTAGTAACAATTCATTGTCACTCGTTATTCGGATATTAACTGCTTTATGTTCTTATGCAAGTTTTGTCGGGTAAGTTTATGTTCCAGTTCTTAGGTTATAGTTATATAATTTACAGAATTATATTTTTATAATGAATATCATATTTATTCATTAGATTAATGTATATAATCATGGTTTAATGAAGATCATGTAGAATGAATCGTATTGCATAGTGGAGACGGTAGCTTGTACGTACGCATGGGCGACGATATCATTCAGTTAATGGTTAAATGATATATAATCGGATGGTATATTAATTATAAAAAATAATTATCATGTTATATTCATTATTTAAATCCATTATACTCATCATTATACCCACCCAAATAAATTATTATTGAATAAAAAATTACACCTCAATGTGGAGATGGTAATCCGCACTTATGCACGCATGGTGATATTATTATTCATAGAATGGATAAAAAGAGGTATAAGGTTTTATAATAATTATAATAACATATCATAATGTATAAGATAATTTATTTATTTATTTATTATATAAAAAACATAATAATATGATATATAAGAAGAAAATAATTTTTAAATAGGTGATAAAATAATTACCTCGTTTTCGAGTATCTCATTTTGATTTGCACAAAAAGTCTCCTTAAGATGAGTTTATACCAAATGTGTGTCCTCTAAGAGGAATGGAGATATTTTGGGATAAAATTTGAGTAGAATTTGGATGATACATGGTGCTTGAGAGGTGTGATTAAGTGGGTAGAGGTGGTGGCCTTTTATAAGAGGGATGAGGGACACTTTAGAAACGTTTTGAAATATTATTTTATTAAAAATTTTATTTCGGAATTATAATAGTTTATAAGTGATATATTTCGAGGATAAGATGAGGATGGTTTTAAATCCTATAAAACAATAGGTTTGATACATTTTTAGGACACAAAATTAACCTTATCTTTTAGTTATAACCCTTAGTTAAAACATTAACTCTTACCATGTCTTCTTATATTTTAATAATATATGGTTACTATAGTTTCTATAAAATGACAAGAAAACAAAAGGTATATCATTAATTACTTTCTTAACATTATATAAGTCATTTGGATGAATATTATATTTTTAGGACTAGTATATTATTTAATAAAATAGAATTTATTTTAAACTCTATTATGTCAATTTTGACACTATTTAGTAATTTATTTATTTTTAATTCATAAAAACATTATTAATTAAAAAAAACTATATAAAATAAAAGATAAAATGTCATAATCATCCATAAAATTATATTTTGGCATCAAAATGTTCAAATTATATTTATTTTAATATTTATAATGTCATTTATTAGAATCTTTCATTAATAAGGTAATCAATACATCATCATTGAGTCATAAATAAATTTATTTATTTAATGTATAAAAATTATAAATAAAATACCATGATGTAAGAAATATTTTTAGATTTATAATTACTATTTAAAGTCAAATATAACACTATATTAATTTTTTTGTAAAAGGTACATGTTTATGTTATATTTCTCTTTACTTTAAATTAAAAATTATAAAAGGTCATTATCACATCCAAGTGGCTCCATGGGGTCTTACAATCAACCAAATGATTCTCATGGTCAGAAATATCTCATCCAATAAGATTATAAAATGTTTTAGGATAGTTTTATTTTATTATAATAATATTTTTACCCATGTTTACTAGATTTACCCTTTAACCATGGTAAATAAAAATAATTTATGAAGTTACTATTCATAATGTTTAAAAATAAAAGTTATATATTTACACAATTTAGACCTATTGATACCAAATATGAAATCCAATTTTATAAATTGAAAACACAAAATTGGTAGAAATTAATTTAAAATCAATCTTATTATTGGAATGAGA
Organism: Viscum album; assembly: GCA_963277665.1. Taxonomy (NCBI): domain Eukaryota; kingdom Viridiplantae; phylum Streptophyta; class Magnoliopsida; order Santalales; family Viscaceae; genus Viscum; species Viscum album. The sequence goes on from OY728142.1 coordinate 461,778,786, forward strand.
GAACGCGTTTTTAAAAGTTAAAACATTGTAAAAGATTGATATGTTTTTTTCATATGAATTCAATTTAAAATTAATAATAATGACATAAATTATATTTAATGAAAAAAATATATTCTATTTATACTTTAAAACCATTCAATATTATAATTTAACCATATAAATTCTTTTGATGAAAAAATTTGTTTTCACTCAAAATATAGTGTGTGGTTTGTTGTATCATCACACTGTAGTATTCCCCTTTATCAACGCTACTAAAAGCACTGATAAAGAAAACCTTTATCAGTGCTTTTAAAAGTTATGATAAAGGTTTCCTTTATCATCTCTTTTTAAAATTATGATAAAGGAAACTTTATCAGTTCTTTTAAAAATCATTGATAAAGGCACTTTTTATTAGCGCTATTTAAAAGTGTTGATAAATGGTGTTTTTATTAGCACTTTTAAAAGAAATGATAGAATTATTATTTATCCGTGATTTTATTTTCACTAATAAATCTTCCCTTCATCAGCTCTTTTCTTTGCTAATAAAATCCTTGTTCTTTTAACCACACTAAGGCAGTCAGTGCTTTTCTAGCGCTGATGAAGGCATATTCTTTCACTGTTAAAGACCTCTTTGTAGTAGTGAAAGAAGAGGAGTTTTTATAAACACAAAAAATTCTTATTAAACCATAAATTAATATACTAAATATGATATAATACTTCACCAAGTAAGTTGATGCTAAATTTTAATCTTCTAAAGATGGTGAAAATATGGGTTTATAGAATCAGGTTATTTTTTTTTCTAAACAATCACAATGTACATCTATTATACTAAAATTGAAGGTTAAAAAATGATTATTTTATAGAAATCATCATCCACTAATAAAGAGTGAAATTATTTTGGAACGTATCCCCCTGAGAAAAGTGTCCCATGATTTATGAAGAAACTACAACAACAATGTTCTGATTAGTTTTACCATTAGTCTAAATTATCAAGATTTATATACCACTATTTGTGTTGAGAAATTTTTGGACATAAATACTTTTCATGTTGGTACAATATTTATCTATAAGAAAATGGGTATGAATCATGGAGGATTTATGATAAGCAAAGAAGTTCAAATTTTCCTAAAAAAATTGTGGAACTGGAAAAGAAAATTTAGAAGGTGGAGAATGTTGAAGCCTAAAAAAAGAAAAATGAAAAAATTAAGAAAGTTTATTAATTTAATAAAGTTGATAAAATTAAAAAATATGATATTTAAAAGTAATATTTCTTAGTTATTTGGATAGATAAAGTGTCCATGGAAAGAATGTTAGAAAATTTACAAAAACCAGGTGAACAAAAGGGGAAGAAAAAGGTTTCTGAATATGAGAATAATGTTGATAAAAATAAATTAATTGATTATGGTTTAATTATTCAGAAAAGGTGTAAATGTTACTAAAGGTTTTATGAATATATTTATAGACCAATAATAAAGCATAAAATAGTTGTTAAAAACTCTTTGTAATGAAGATATTCTGAAATTTGAAGCAGAGTTGATAGCTTTATCTGAATATTCATTATAGAAGAAGAAATAAATTACTAAATATAAGAAGTATGAACAAAAGGAAGAAAACACATCTAGTTAAAGTCCATGAAATATTATAAAAATTGAAGACTGATAGAATATTATCATTACAAATGATTCTTTTAAGAAACTATGGAGGTTTATCTGTATTCCAAAAATATTCATATATTTATACAAACCTTTAGGGAATTAAAGGAATTGAAGTTAGAAATATGAGATATAAGTCTCTTAAATTTATTAAAAGACAACATAATGAGGTTAAGAAAGAAGATATTTTGAAAAAAAATTTATACACATAAACATTTATGATATTTTTTTTGAGACGGGTGAAAATTGTTTTTATCTTAACCAATATTTCTTAGATTACCCCAGATATGAGAATGTTGAGAGAATAATAAAATTATTACATAAAAATAGTTTTATGTAAAATATTGAACACTTTTATTATACAATATTTTTTTTTTCTAAATTGGGTTCACCGATGTAGACTTAGAGATTTTTTGTTAAAGGCTCTTTGTTAAGAAACTCGTGTGATACCATTACTCTCTAGATGAAATTTTCCCGATTCCTGAGTGGACCCTTCGAATTTGATTTCTAATAAGGGGGGGAAGGAAAATAGGGGGATAAATAACTAAAAAATTGAAAATAAAATTTGGGAAGAAGTATGAGTATATATATTGATTATTAATATGTTTTATGTTTTGGGTTTTGTGTGGGTATTGAAAACATACACAAAGGGAGAGATTGTAAGGTACAAGTTATGTTCTAGTTGTATTTCTTTAAATAGATCAATATATTGAAGTTTAGAATTTGTAAATGAGTAGAAATGGTTTAATGGATTTTAGATAGATCATTCTGAACATAGAAACTCATAAAAAAATTTCTATACACAGATGATTCGACACATGTTCTGATCAATGAATATATGATGATGTATTAATGATCAATTAAAATTACAAAATCATTAAAAGTATCATGATAAAATCTAGAGTGTGTATAATTAAACAAAAATTAATGTTTCCAGAGTTTTCAACATTAAATTGTTTTGGACGTAGCTCATTGGACCAAGGGTAATCAGATGTAGAAGTTTTCAGAAATATGGAAATGGGAATAGGTTGATTCATGAAGAATTTGAAAATTTACTAATAGAATTAACCATTATATAGACCATAGGATGTAGCATGAAATGTACCATTGAACGATCTATCGGTATCAGAGAGACAAAATGATTTAAAGATGAATAATTAGGTAAGTTAATGTTTTTGTTTTTAGTCACACTAATAAATCATTAGAATTAGAGTTTCATCAAATGAAAACATAAAACAACCCAAATTGTATTATATGGATCATATTTTTTGATTGTGAATGAGACAAGTAGTTAACATTGAACAATCAGATGACATAATGACACTGATAAGTCATCACATATAGTAGTTCAATATTATAGATCTGAATACCTAAGAAAAAATAGTGGGGGTGTTCATCTTTGTAACTATACTTATATAATCAGTCTGAGAAAATTTATGATCAATGCTATCATAAGGATAAATTGATTGAAATTTTGAGAAGTTTTGAGTTGCTACTAGAATGGTTGATGGTCACTAAAGTCTTTATAAGTTACAATAATATGGAAAACCATTTTCATTTGGTTCGAATAATCGGAGTGATAATTCAAATAGTTTTTCTTTCAGTGGTTCAAAAAAACAATGAGTTATTTTTAAATTGAGTCAAGATGAATCATATTTTCATTTCTATACTGATGCCTTATAATTACAGAATAGTTTTTAAGATTCACGATGTTTTGAGAAATCATCATAATAATTGAGAGGATTTGATTTGGTCAAAGATGAATCTAAAATAAACATGAAATTTGGATATATAAAAAAATTTGTGAGTAGGAAAAACATTTCAGTTTCCCACCTTTTATATTTTTTGGATGCCTATAAGTATATAGCATGGTAAATTGGTACTTTATAACTATTTAAATGCATGGAGAGATAACATTCTGACTTTTATGGGATAGTCTGAGATCTGAACCAAAATTTTGATTCAAGTTTAAGTACATATAACTGAAGTGAGTTCCATTGGATAATGATCCGTCATAATGAGATCCATTAGAGAAAGATCCATTAGATTGAGATCCATTGGAAAAATTTTCATCAGAAATATATCTATCATTTAGATAATTTGTGAGTTTTTTTATTGAGTTACTACTAAGTTGATGTAGAAAGAGCATAGGGATAGACTTTCTACATTGAATGGAGACCACCATATTGAGGTCAAAAATACTGACTATAGCATACAAAATGTGGGATTGAGATTTATATTTCAATTGATTATAACTTAAAAAAGTTTTAATAATATAAGAAAATTTTTCTTAAAAATAAGTTAAGAAACATTATTATAAAATGAAAAGTGATAATTGATTCACCCACAGTGATCTAAATTCAAAAGGGAACTTCACAATCCTCATGACCTGAAATGGTGTGAATGTTCTCTCATAGATGATTCATGTTCCATAGGGCCTCCATAGCCCTCAATTTACATCGAGTTACCTCTATTTCATGCCATATACACTCTGTTGAGACACATTCCCAATGATATTAGTATTATTACCTTCAACTATTTACAAATCCTTTTCTATGAAATATGACCTTAAACTAATAACCTTGATTAAATTTTTATAACCATAAAATACCCTTGGAAAGTGATTCATTTGTCAATATGGTTGTAATCCCATTGCGAAAACTAGGTAAAAATTTAGACTCCCACAGAAAAGGTCACTATCACGACTTGGAAATAAATGTGGGTGTAAATAAAAAGATAAAAAACCAGTAGGTACCGCAATTTTCCCTGTAAAAAACCTAACTATGCTCATGAAATTATAGGTCTAGGAAAAATTTAGATCCATATCATAGATACCATTTCTTTGTGAGATCATCTATGAGTTTTTTGCCATTGTGTTTTCTTCTCATGCATCCCACTACCTTGACTAGGTAGGATTTATTCACATTATTTCACACATCCCAGTCATAAGATGCTAAAATTTTCATTGAACATACTAATCATATGATGTTAAACTGTATGATTCATTATCTTCATCATAAGATGTAAAAATACTTGTTGAAATTCCTTTCCAAAAAAGGATAAACTTCACTCTGTTAATCTTCATGGCATTACGTAAATCTATAAAACATTTTAGGCCCTCACCTGAGAAACCCTTTTCCCTTTAGTGCTAGTTATGTATGACATCATTCAAGTTCTTTGACAGTTTTATAACATCTAAAATTATTCTCACATTAGAATATAATTCTAACCTTCATTCAAACCCTTATAACCACCAAATGTTCTCAAATCCTTGATGGTGTAATTTTTATTACTAAATTCCATCTAGAAATTCTCTCAATTAACCCCCACACTTTGTGTATTACTTGATCTAAATACCCATAATCTGTCACATTTTAATGGGCCCCTAGCAGAAATGGTGACTTACCTCAATTTCTCAACTACTATTTTTGAAACACACTCTAGAATACTTTTAAAAATATTTTGAAAGATGTCATGTTTCAATCCTGGTTAATAGATGACCCTCATTTATTAGTACCCATCCTTGAAAAAATGATAATGGATTATATGTTTTGAACAATGTCAGGAGTAATCCTTTATCATCATGTACCCATTATATTCTAAATCTTAGGTGTCTCGATTCATACTCATCATCTCCTTTGTTTAGATTGAATTCAATGCCAATGTAATTACCCTATTTTTTTATTATCACACATTGAGAAATATTTTGGGCTGGGCAGAGAGTCCTACACTCCAACAAACGCTTTCCAAGATAGGATGCTATCACCATTCAAAAAAATAATTTAGGCCCTAACTATTTGGCCCTAGTATGGAACTATCATATAAATGAGAAATAACTAATTTATTATTTGTTTCCCACATCGAGCATGACTCATGTGGTCCTAGGTATTTAGTGTTTGTTTTCTCATTAACATGATTGAGGTGTTGAAAATGAAAACACACTCATGAGTATAAGAAATTAAAAAAATAACTTCAAAATTTTTGGTAGGTTCATCCACACTCTAAATCCTCTTCATTACTTCAAACTAAGATAAATTTTCCTAAGTCTCACCCCAGCGATTGATCATTCCAGCTTGAACAGCCTCTTTAGAGTGGCCTATAGGGTATGTTTTCATTCATCCAACCTTGCTTCTTCATCTTCAGAAGTATATTGGACATCATCAGTATGAATTTTTTCATACCCCTACTCATATTGGAAATCAACCACCAAAGATTCCTAATTTGTGTCCCTATCCTTAGTCACTTCTAATTGATCCACCAATTTGTTGATGATATCTTCCAAAACATTGAATATAGATACCTGTTCTCATGCAAGATATTCTAACCATGCAATCACCTTCTCATCTTCTTAGAGTTCCTAGGTTCCCTTATACTTCTACTTATTAAAAAAAATATTGAAATCCTACCACTCATCACATGACCTTTTGATGATAAAATCTCAAGATATTCCATGGAGCCTATAAGATTCCACTATTCTAGTCTGAAAATCTACTATCCAATGAGAGAGAGATCCCTCCCAGTTTGGTAAATTGGCTAGTGGATTGTGAGTGATAAAATTCTACACACTCTATTGTTCCTTGGGCTAGATGACCTAGTTTTACATAGTGATGACAGAGATGGAATCTTCAAAGTCCTCAGGTGGAATAAGATCATACTAAGGTAGGATTGGCAATACATCTGTGTAAGGATCATCTATGAGCATATCCTTGGGTATAATAATCCCCGTTTTAATGGGAAACTCATCCTCACCAAATCTTTTTCTCATAGTGGGAACCCAACCACCTCCTATGGCACCTACAAGGTAGGTTAATCCATCATATCCTCCTCGACCACCTCTGTTGGTGTGATTTCAGCCACTTCCTTTGAGGTATCATCTCCATCAGCTAGCTCATGCAGCACCTATATGGCTGGACTAACTAACATAGCCTCCTATAATACTTTCATTAGAGGAAAAACGTCCTCATTTGTCTTTTTTGGGACCACAACATCCCCTATAACTATCTCAACTATAGGCTCCATTGACTCAAGTGTCTGCATTGGTGGTTGAACACCCAACATGTTTACAATTCCATTTAAAATATGGTATTTTAAAAGTCTAACTTATGGGGGTAAAAATAAATAAAATGTGTAAAATGGATAATTATTACAAGAGTTGTACATACTAACCAGCAACTCAAATAGATTCATCAGCATTCCCCTAGCCAAAAGCATCCCCCCTATAGTTGAAACCTCGATTACTGAAATTATTCTCACAGCTGTATGTATTTTTTCTATCTAGAAGAAAATAAACAAGTGAGGAAAATTTCAAAAAAATATCCTTTAACCCATATGAGGAAATAGGGGTTTCCAGGAATCACTTAGGATTATTGAGTCAGCACCCCAATCATATGAACCACTTCAATAATAGGTGGTTGGATTCCCATGACCAAAACATCAGGGGAAGACCCCACACTTGCTTCTTCAAGGTTTGGAGTTAAATTCTCATCCTATTCCCTAGTTTCATCACAAACATCTCCTATTATATGCTCCCTGATTCCTAAAAAAAGTGAAAAGGGAGTTAGATATCAATCATAGAAGTTTAACAATGGTAGTGGATCACAAAAATTAGAAATTTTATTTTATTAACCGTAAAATATTCTTCCAATGGGTATCCTAAATAGGCATCACTTACTTATGATTCATCCTCTGATAACCCCTCTTGGATGGGCACACCTGTGGAAAACTGACCCACAAAGATATCTTGAATATATAGAATACCCAATAACACTTTCACCCAGGTAGTGATGGGGAAAGCCATGCCATGGTAATGGATCATTTATTTCATCTTTCTGATATATATCATCACCTTGGCTTTGGAATAATAGAATCAATATTTTACATGTACCAAAATAGAAAGGTGTATCCCCTCATAATGAAAAAGGTTCCACAACTCATGGAGATAGTTGAGTTGTAAAGACATTCCCCGTATTTCATAGGAATTGAGGAAAAGATCAGCACTTGGGACATCTGGGTGGAGAAATAGATTCCCTAAGGCCTCACCTTGTGACCTTTGAAACATTCTAGAGGGTTTAAATTCCTCCCAATACTATTTTTCCAAAATAATTGGTCTTGTTATTGCACCTCACCCTACAGCTTCTGCCTATGCAAGACCAAGCATCACTGGAGAAAGAGCAATTACTCTACCTAATGTCCAGGCCTTACCACTATCTCATTCCCTACATGCTACTCACCCTCAACCTCATGGTTGTGGGATCCCTTTTACCTCATCTAACAAAGTCTCCAATCTCCTTAACATATCCCTTGGATACACAACCTCCTTGACCAGTGTTTATTCATGGATGATCCCATAAGTGGTAGTGGGTGGTGGTATCTCATTTCACCCATTTACATATTCAAGTGAGAACATGTTCTATATCTTATAAAGAACCATGATGTGGATATCACTGCATACCCCCTATATTCTCTTTTAGGGTGAGCCATATGAGGCACTCTAACTTCCATGAATAATGATGTGGTATGTATGAATCAAAAATCACTTACAATCTACCATGTATACTAATACTTTGCCTTGAATGACCATAAGTTATGATCGCAAATTAATGGTCTTCATGCCATCATTAGTCACTATTCCCATAATAAGATAAAACAAGTTAAAGATGAATCATTCTGCTAGACCGATCCTCACTAACATGTCAACTGAACCCAAGTCAAGAGGCTGACTCCCAGTAATGTTGAGGATCAATGAGAATAAAATTTGTGTTTGGATGAGAGATCATGTTTGGGCATTCATATCCCCCATGTGTATAGCTACCAAACCATATAAGAAGTGGAAATTCCCACACACATGAAATGGAGTCTTCCATGGACTGATCTAGGGAACACCTTATACATATTCTCCAGTACTAGGACTGGTAAGTTGATGTGATTCCCCATATCCATAATTTCCACCATGATGAGGTTTCCTGGATAGACCCCCATGTGAGAATCCAAAACTGGGATAATCCACCCAGAGATCAGCATTAAAATAAATTTTTCCATCCTGACTATGGGAATATCGATATTTATATTATTTCCCCATAGTTTTCATTAGATCTCCTCCAATACCCTTTATAATTAATGATCCTTTCCTTAATGAAATTAATTAAGAAATTGGAATGACATCCCCAGTAGCTTGTCCAATGGTTCATTTATAAAATAACTAAACCATTTTGTGAAGGGGACATCCTTTATTCTTATCTTTTTCTCAATTGTTCCTTACACCAAGAGTTTTAGAACCCTTGTGATCATTGACATCTGCTCCTAGTCATCCCAAACATCCTCATCTGGTAGAAACTCATCATGCATCCCCATTGTATAGGGATCATATGATGTGGTAGAGGTACCATAAGCTGATGTTGAACACCCAATTATGTAGTTGAAACATGTTGGTCCCCGATGACCACTTACTCAATAGCTCTGGAATGATTTCCTGGTGATGGTGTACATAAAACTATGAGGTCAATGCTTCCTCATAATGTTTTTTCCTCTTTAGATTCACATAAAATTAGTGATAGGACTGGAATACCTAGTATGACATGGAATATTTATCCATAAAGTTTCCACACTATAATGGGGGGACACATCTTCCTAAAATTTTTCTCCATTTACATTGTCCACGTGGTTTTATAGGGTGTGAGTGGTGCGTGCTGTGTGTTCTTTCATAATGTGACCCCTGACAGCTTTTTGCCACTAGTACTTACTAAGCATGGTCCTAAACTAATAAGCGGGTTTATCTTGATCATCATTAGGGATGAATACATCACCCCTTATCCCAAATCCACATAGTGGTAGATTATTGTAGCAGGTATATGTAATTACCCAATGTTTTATCAATGGAATTCTCTTATTATTATTATGTATTATAGTACAATAACATAACATTACTTATAGAACACAATACAAACCTTAAAAATAATGAATGAGTGAAATAAAAGGTATCTCTTGAAGTTAAGGAATGGATACCGATGAAATAATAAGTTGACCTTTAGAATAGTAATGTGACCCTTTTGAATAGTAAACCGGCCAATTGAATACTAACTTCACTAATGAAACTATAAATAATTTTTATCCATCTTATAAGTGACAATATGATATAAATATATCATAGTATAAGTAAGTAAATATTTTAAAAATTATTAATTAAGTGTTGGTATTTTTGTAAGTCATGTATATTTAATTACAATTTTATTATTAATTTAATAATTTAAAATAAAATTTATTTTCATAAAATATATTCATAAATAATTATTTTGATGAATTTTGATTATAATACAATTTTAGGAGACCTTAGTTAGTTTTTCAATGTGTCAGAAAAACCATTTAAATTTTAAATTTTTTATTTTTCAAGTAAATTATGATTTCAATTAAAAATTTAATTTATCATATTAAGAAAAATAATTTTGTAAAATTAAGTTAATTTTTTAATTCTACATGTCAAAAAATGGTTGGGGTGAATTTTGTGTATTTTTCTAAAATATTTTCATTTTTGGTGAATAGTAAAATACGATAATTTACAATAAATGCTAAATAAATGAATTTATGCAGCATGATTGAGTCATGGATGAAATAAATTTCCATTTATTTGTACTCACATGCTCTCATTTATTATTTTAGTTGCAATAATAATGAATATTTATATTATTGAGAAAAAAATATTAAACTAATGATAAAAATAATGGGAAACCCCTCCTCTACCCCACTATAAATACCACCCCTATTTACCTCATTTATTTACTCCTCTCAATCCTTGTTCCTTGTCTAAATTCTTCTAAAATATCCTCCCAATATCCTCCCCACATCCATAAGACCTTGTTCTCTTCAAAAGACAAAATCCTCTCCCCTAAAGAGATTCTCAAGGAAGATAAATTCAAGAGGTAAATTCCTCTTTTCTTTTCTTTAATTTTCTTTCAAGTTCATTTCCTTCTTTTTATTTCCTAACATGATTTCAGAAAAATGTTATTGATAACTCCATTAAAATAAATTTACTATAATGTTGTTATTATAATTAAATAATTTATCATATTCTCTTCTTTACCCTCCTTTTATACTAAAAATGAAAATACCTTCCGAGATGTGTTAATTTATCACATTCAAGGACGACGGATTTTCAATTTTTATTACCGTTTTCAATTCTGGTCATGAAACCATTTTTATGGTTGAACTAGAAAATAATAAATTTCTTATTTCTTATTTAAGGTTCTAGAATCTTTTTTCCAAATGATATTAATTTATAAATAAAAATGAGTTCGTTGTGATCAAAAACCACCAATTTACCAAAACAATATCATTAATGGTTTATATAATGATTCATCTTTACTAAAAATATCCAAATAAATTTTATAACCATGTAATATTCTGTATTTTCACTAAAATTATACAACATAAATTATGTGAATCCATTCTCATCTAACATGTTTATCCTCACATGTATATAAGTAAACTAATCATGAAATCTAAGGAAATAAATGTGCCCAAATTATGAAATTGAACCCCTTAACCCATCAAAAAGGTCATGAATGAACTTAAAAAGGTTATAATGAATAAATTAAATGTATAATATTTTAATTAAATATCAATTAATTAATTTAATTTGGTTATCCATGATATTATGATTAATTGAAAGACACCTTTGGACTTAAGGTAAGGGATTCTACTCGAACCTCCTTTATTCATTCAGGTTTCTCTATCTTTCTTCTTACCCAAATGAAGTTTTATTTTCTTATTATTTACATCTTATAAATGATTTTTACATTCTCCAAACTCATGTATAAATATCCAATCATCATTATCTTTTGAGGATATACATTTTTAAAAATGGTTCTTTCCTAAATTATTCTTGATAAGCAAGCCCATTTTAAGGGAACGTTTCAAATTCCTACCCATTTTCAAGTACACTATATAATATATTTTTAATACACAATTATTTTTATAAACCAATATTTTTATTATGAAAACATTTTTGGTTCACTTCTGGTTTTATATAAAATATTATACCCTTTTATATTTTAAATGGCCTTTGATATTTTCCATTAACTGCACTAAAATGTTTTAATTCTATAGTTTCTTAAGTACTCTTTTTTACATGTTATTAATTCAAATTGACATAACTTTTTATCTTATATGAATATTTTACCGTATTATTTTCCATGAATGATATAATTTATTTCCTTCATGTACATTTTTATGATACTCCTATTTTTATGAAATGGTCTTTGTGGTTAGCCTTGACTTGTGCTACCATCTGCAACAGTCTTTGAGGTTAACCTTGACTTGTTCTACTCAAATGAAATGAGAATTAACTTGTGATAAATTCATTTTTATGTTTCTTCCTCATTACTATGACTCCATTTTTATATTATTCCATGTTTATATGTTATTATTCCATATATTTCATTCCTTTTTATGTTATTATTTCATGACTTCTAACCCATGTGCTAAAGCTTTATTATTATGCTTATTCCCTTGATAAGATTTTATATCATCCATTTTTCATGTCATCCCAAGGTTATCCTAATTTTTTTTATTAAAACAATGTAAGTTAGGAGACCTTAATGAATATTAAATAAATAAATGTTTTATTTAGTCCCATGTTTCCAATTTTGTGTACCTAGTCTTCCAAGGTACCAGAATTTATGATACTTGGCTTGTAAAATGAATCTTTATTATGATTAAAGTCATTTAATGATATGTGTAAATTGATAGGGTTTATATGTTCGGTATTATAGGAAGGTATAGTTTTTTTGGAGATTAGGAATAGAGCACTTTAGTATGAACTTTATGGGTGATACTAAGTATAAGAAAACATCCCTAAATTTTGGAAAGTATAGAGTAAGTTATTTATCAAGAAAATACATCCCTTTCTGTATATTAACTAGAGGATTTAACTTTGGATCATATATATCTAGGGGGAAAACCTAAAAACAACACTTTGATCTAGACTCAAATAGGGATTGGAGCATGACAATGGGCCACTATGGACTCTTGTTTTGACACTATTGGGGTATATGATTTAGTAAATTCATAATCCCAGTGCAAACCATTATTAAGGGAACAAAAAAAAAGAATACAATAATAATAAATGTGATAAATAATATCACATATAACCTAGATTGAAACCTAGCGAATCACGAGTTAGGATATACTTTTCCCATAAGAGTTTATCCTTTTATGTTTAAAGTTTCATTTTTTATACTTAATGGTAAAGTATTAAATCTCCTTAATTGTAACTTATTTTTCCTAGATAATGGAGGGAAATAAAATAACATGTTCCAAAAATCAATGTGATAGGAAATGTGATGATCTTCCTAATTATATTCCATATATGATTGGAACAGGTGCTCAAAATTTAATGATAATACTTGCTCAACTGGATAAAGTTATGAATAATAACTTGAATCATGTTGAATGCCCTCCTCCTCCAAGGAAAGATCAATTTTCCATATAATACTTCATACGAAAATGGACTCCCATGTTTAGTGGATATTTTAATCCCCTCCTCATGGAATAGTTGATTAACACCATTGAAAATATATTATTTTTCCTCCTGTGCTTGGAAGAAGAGAAATTCATTCTAACAATCTATCATTTTGATGGGGAAGCTGATTAGTGGTAGACTGTAACAACCCGAGATTTTATTAGAATTATTATTTTTAATTTCATTGATGTCTTCTGGTGTATGCTACACCAATATTATCTTGCACTATACGCAACACTGTATTAGCTTGCCGTATACGCAACACTATTCTTGGCTCGTGTTACACACAATTTCAAGTTCGTTTTGTAGAAATTATTATACGCAACATTAAGTATAGATTTTTTTAATGTATAAATTAAATATGTTTTGATTATGTTATATGAAGCACCAAACGGATCTTTCACTACATGCATCCCTGACTTGGATTTCATTACACGCAATCAAGACCTTCCTCGATAGCGTGTGTAGTATGCAATACCGAGTTTCACTAAACGATATATTGTTATAAAATTATTATGGAATAGCCCCTATGAATAGTATTAACTACATTCTGAATTTTATAACATTATTATTCATCTTACATATTTTCTAGGACATGGTATGAAAAAAAAAATTCGGGTAAAATAAGTATTTTTTTAAAAATGCAGTTTTGCCGCCTTTTGATGGCGCACCCACTATTAATCTAGTTTTTGACATGTTTATAAGTTCAATTTGAAAAAATAAAATTATTATTTGGAATCAGGATATAAAAATTCACTTTGGATAAATTTTTCATATTATTCTGATAACTTTCATATTTTGATGAATAGTAAAAACACGCTATATTTTAATTAAAAACAATTTTTTTCATCGAAATAATTTATATGGTTAGATTATCTTTTTAATTGGTTTTAAAGTATAATTAGAATATATTTTTACCATTTAATCCAATGCTGGTCATTGGAATTAATTTCACTTTGAATTTGAACATAAACAAGTGTCGATCTTTTGATAGTTATTGTTTCTTAAAAACACGCTATTTGTTTTGAAAACGGGAATTAATTTTAAAATTAATTAAGGCCACTTCTATATTTTGAATTTGGAAAAATAGACATCATTTTTGAATTCGGAATATAAAATATATCTTAGGGTGAATTTTTGGTATTTTTCTGAAAAACATCAATTTTTTATAAATAGTGAAAACACTGAGTTTTTGGTTAAAACTAACTTTTTATTTAAATAATAATTTATTCAATTTAAATTTATTTTAGGTAAAAATAGATACATAATACTTATATAAGTTCAATGAAATTAATTGGATTCATTTTATAATAATTTTAGATTTACAAAAATTGTATTGAACTTTTCACTGTCTTTTACCCACCTCCTAAGAGCTTTTGCAATTGTTCGTAAAACATAATTTTACTGCTTCTGTGAGTTGAATTTCAAAAATCCGAGAGACATGGTTAATATCAAGGATTAAAATGTGGTTCAATAAGATAAAAATAATTTTTGTGGAATAGTAACTTTTTACTTTTATTTACCACGGTTAAAAGTAAATTAGGTAATTCAAGGTTAAAAGAATATTATAATAATTCAAAATTACCTTAACACTCATCCAAACCTTATTGAATGAGTAATGGCCGACCATGGGAATCCCTGGGTCGATTTTGGGACCCCATGGATCCACTTATGAAAGACAATGACACATTAGATTAATTAATATAATGTAAAGACAAAATTGACATTAACAAAAATCTTTTAGTAAATTAATTTTTATATGGTGTTATATAAGTCATATTTAGACTATAAATATTAATCAGAAATATAAAAATATTTCCTACATCATGGTATTTTTTCATAAATTTTATACATCAAATGAATTAAATTAATTATTACACAATAATGATTCAGTATTTACCTCATTAATAAATGATTTAAATAAATAAGATTATAATGATTAAAATATTATCCAAAACATGTAAAATTATGATTAAATGAATTTATTTAGACCATTAGTCATCTTATCATTATATTTAATTATTTTTTGTCCTTTTGAAACCGAAGATAAGTTTATAATAAAATAATATTTTCACACTTTCCAAAAGAGCCCCTCCTCCCCCTTATAAAAGGAGACCATTTCTATCCATTTCCTCACACCTCTCAAGCCATTTGGCTCATCCAAACTCTGCCCAATTAAGCTCCCTACATCCCTCTACTCCCCCTATAAGCCTAACATTAGGCAGAAGGCACTTCAAGAAGTCCTTTTGGGTCAAACCAAAGGATGTTACCCAAATTAAAGGTAACAGTTTCTCTTAAGTTGTTTTCTTTTATTCTACTTCTCCAACCCCTAAAAACTTTTTAATCCATTATTTTGTAACAACACCAATATCCTCAATATACTAGGATGTTTTTATGAGAATTATTATAACTACACTTATACACACCTCCATCTAATGGATGAAGAACAAAATGTTTCTTTGGATGGAAAACTAACGCCTCACGAAACAATGATTGTTCGATTTTCTCCTACCACCTCTCATGGTGTCCATTATGATGGCGCTGTATTCATATATGATATATATTATGTTTATTGTTTCCTTATTCTCATTTACTTCCCAATTATATCAAGCCTTTATGGTTTCCATAGTGGGTAAATACGATAATCTCATTTGAGGAAGTGCGGACTACCACCCCTCAAAGTGATGTGATTCGTTAATGCCTTATGTGGGATGTATAAAGGTTTTAGTTAATGATATTATATATGATATTATACTGGAATTATAATATACCTATTTATCATTATTTTTTAATTCCATTAAAATAATAAATAGAAATGAATGTAGCGTCCATGTGTAGATACGGCTTACCGTCTCCATGAACGGTGCATTTCATTTCTTACCTCCATATGTTAAGTAATATTATAAATACATGTATATGCTGGATATATATGATATATATGATATATAAATCATTAATATCATTTTGTATATAATGAACCTTTGACCACATGAACAACATGTAATTATAAGAAGTCCATTTTTGACTCAAGTACCAAATATCGACAAAACGAACATTATTAACTTAAATGGTTACATAATGTTTATAACATGGTAATAAGAGATATAAAAGGAATAATAAATTTGAAAAGGGTTCTTAGGCAAGTATAAATTAACTTTGTTTTATTATTCATGAGATTAAAGAACGATCGAGTCAAGTCGGACACGAGGTAAGGGAACTTCCTAACCCAATTTTTGTTCTTTGGGTTGCTCTTCTCTTTCTTGTTTATGTCGTTCTTTGATTATGTGAGAAATTAATTTTTATATCTTATCATGTATTTATACTTTCTCTATGAGACCTTATAGTTAATACACATAAGTGATCTATTTTATTTACAAAAATATCTTTGTAAGGGATAACTTATCCAATCTCGTTTTTATCCGAGATTGTTTATTTGTAAGTATTTACCGGGGTTATATTTATCATCCATGTACAAGTTTTATAAAAAATGTTTCCATGTATGTTTAAAGTCCATTTTACCCATTTTTGACTTTTACTACATGGTATGTAAGGAATCTTTATTTTGTTTACGTTACGAGGTACTTTTTTGACTTTTCCGGCAAAAGAACGAGAAGAATGTTTTTTAACTTACACGGCATGAACGGATTTTTACCATTTCATAATACGTTATTTTTGTGAAGATTACTCTACAATATTTCATAATTATTTTCAAAAAAATAATTTTTTTTAAAATTTCATGGTATTTTGTGAAAATAAATTTTTTTGAAGAAGAAAGTATATTTTCCTCAAGAATCCATTTCAAGTGTTTTGTCAAAACTATTTTCCACATAAGATAGAATTATTTAGTATGATTATGTTTCATGTATAATGTATCTATGATTTACATGATTTCAATTTTATTATAATGAAATTATATTCATCTGTTTTATATGTATTATGTTATGATGGGATGATGTTTATGAAACCCATTTTATTCTTTGGGTTATGATGAATGATTTATGATTATGTTGTGGCACAAGTAAGAATGATTTCATTATGAGATGGGTGGGACCTATATCTCCCTCCAATGCATTGGGTAAAGATTTATATCTCATGAGATAGACATGGCTGAAATGGAAAGTAACTCTGGTTCATTAATACAGGGCCGAAATGACAAGTAAACCCGGTTCAGTAAGGGACTTTGTCCACTAAGATGGTCTTGGCAGCAATGCCTTGGCTACTATGAAAATCATATCATGTGCTTAATGTTTTTATACAATTAAAAGTTTTATTCCCAAGCTATTTTATCATTATTGATGTTCCATTATGATCTATGCCTTATGTACTTCCATGTTTTATCTTATTGCTCAAGATTTTCATGTTTAAACATTATGGTCATGTTTTTAAGTTCAAATGTATACGGTTTGTTTTATTTTGTCTATGCTTACCCTTACTGATCATTTGATCTAACCCTTTATATGTTTTCTTTTCCCTAGGATATAAAGAAATGTTTTAGGTAAGAAAACAAAAGGGGAAGATCTTTATGGGAGATGTTGAAGATCTTTCACCATAATTAGAAGATTATGTTCCAAGTTTCCAAAGACACTAAACTATTGCGGTCCTTGAGTGTTGGTTTTTGTTATGTATTAAGTTTTCTTCAAAAGTAATGTAATGTCCATGTACATCAAGCTTTGGGTCTCTACAGTTGGTATGAGAGGAAATGTTTAGTTAACCTTTGAAAACTAGGATGCGAAAACTTTAGTGCGATCCCTAGAGATATTTCTAAGGTATGTCTAGGGATGTCCCTAAGGCTAAGTACAAATATAGGTTAGAGTCCTAGAATTATGTTGACGATCATGAATAACCTAGGGTGAACATAAGGTGTCATGGATTAAATAATTTTTGATAAGTTAGACATCCCATAAGTGACTTTTTTTTATTATGTGGTTCCTCGTTATTTTAACTGTTTATTACACAATTGTTTCTAGTCTTAATCAATGGAGGTAATGAGAAGGAATTCAGTTAACATTGATTCCAATCGACAAATTGGTGACTATGATCAACGAAATTATGTAACGCCTGGAGAGGAAGATATTGTGATTATGCCGAATCAGTCATCTCGATATATGATTAACAAGGTGAACTTTAGTTGTATTACTATGTCATCAAATAAGAGGAAGATGGAATTTTATGCATGTTCGCATGGTGAGGATCATAGAGAAAGGAAGATTGATAATTCTAAAGAAGGGAATAAGAACCTTGAGGAATACCTCAAATGGAGGGGAAGATGTTACTTATGTGGAGAAAAGGGTCATAGAGTGATAGACTGTTATGGATTCCAATGTCTTATCTGCGGAGAACATGGGCATTACCCAACTCAATGCCCTGACCTAATAATTTACTTTTAAATCGAGGAAGGACCTATTACAAGACAATCATCGAAGAGGATGGATTGAAGGGCTTAAGTATTGGAATTCAATAATAATGTTGTTGAGGTACTTTTATAGTATATTGAAATATCTGTGTATTGGTCCATTATGGTTTTATATAAGAATATGGTACCGATAACCATGATAAGTGATTGAAATATTTTTGGAAAGAAGATGATATGCGCATAATGAAGGGATAAAGAGAAAATGAAATGAGCTCATGACTGATATAAGGACAATGTTATATCATGGTTTGAGTATATAGAAATTTTGAGATTTTGGTATGTGGAAAGAGTTAACTTTTGACAACATTCATGTTTTCACTAAGTTTTAATGGGTATTCATTTTTTAAAGAGAATACATTATTAAGGTATTCACATGTTTGGAATGTGACCAACAACAAGACATATCTTATGATATATGGGGGGAAAATGAAGGAATTCACATGCTCGGTAGATGACATTTCTAGTAATTGTTTTCATTATACTATAAGAATGGACAGAAGTATTTTGGATAAGCCTAAAGATTTGAAATGGATTATTTTGGACATAAGTTAGTATTGTTTAAGGCTAGAACTATTTTCGATATTATTTATGGAATGTTATAATGATGTAATTTTAGAAAAAGGACAACCTGCAGGATGGGCGACAACCCATCGCGTCGGACAAGGCTGTGGGAATCGAACCCAAAACCAATGCGCGACAAGCCTTTATCCCCTAACACTGGCCTACTGGAAGTCCCTGGTTAGTAGAGACTAGTTTTATTTTATTAAGCGGTATGATAGATGAAGTATAAGTCCATTTTTGGAACCATATACGAATAATATCACCATAGATGGACTTATGTATATAACTTTGGCTAACATTATGTTTGAGACAGATGGAATGACCTATCATTCTATCGCATGATCCACTAATCACTTCATGGAAAACAACTTCAACTTCATTTCTTTAAGATATGAAGTGGAAATTATTCAAGACATGAACAACAATGAGATTTTACCAAAATCAAGTAAGAATTTATTTTAATTCAAAAATCCTTTAACATTAGGGAAATTATCTTGAAAGCCAAAAATGTTGTCCTAGTACTATTATATCTGATGAATCAGATGGTACCTTAGATCATCACAAATCTATGTCTTTGTGATTGTTGGTTTTTTTATAGCCCTGTTCTCTACCACTCTCCATCAGAACATGATGGTTAGATTTTTCTTCCATATCCATATTTTCACTTATGTTGTCGTATGTGGAAACCCAGTGTTGAGTTACTTTGGGTTAACATTATGATTCTAGCTTCTCTTTTTAAAATGAGGTTTTAGTATTCCTTTTTACGATGTGGGTTTCTATGAAAGAAACTTTCAAGTAGTAAACCATTTATAACCCTGAAAAATTTCGAGGGCGAAATTCATTTTAAGGGGGGGTAGAATGTAACAACCTGAGATTTTTTTAGAATTATAATTTTTAATTTCATTGATGTCGTCTATTTTACGCTGAACCAAGATTATCTTGTGTTATACGCAACGCTGTATTAGCTTGTAGTATACGCAACACTATTCTTGGCTCGTGTTACACAAAATTTCAAGTTCGTTTTGTAGAAATTATTTTACGCAACATTAAGTATAGATTTTGTTTAATGTATAAATGAAATATGTTTTGATTATGTTATACGCAACACCAAACGGAGATTTCACTACACGCATCCCTAACTTGGCTTGCATTACACGCAATTAATACCTTCCTCAATAGCGTGTGTAGTACGCAATACCGAGTTTCACTAAATGATATATTGTTATAATATTATTATGGACTAGCTGTTATGAATAGTATTAACTAAATTTTCAATTTTATAACATTATTATTCATCTTACATATTTTCTAGAACATGGTATGAGAAAAAAATAAATTTTTCGGGTAAAATAAGTATTTGTCAAAAAATGCAGTTTTGTCGTCTTTTGATGGCGCACCCACTTTAAATATAGTTTTTGACATGTTTATAAGTTCATTTTTTTAAAAAAAAAATTATTCTTTGGAATCAGGATATAAAAATTTACTTTGGATAAATTTTTCATATTATTCTGATAACTTTCATATTTTGATGAATAGTAAAAACACTTAATATTTTAATTAAAAAAAACTTTTTTCATCAAAATAATTTATATGGATAGATTGTCTTTTTAATTGGTTTTAAAGTGTAATTAGAATATATTTTTACCATTTAATAAATTTTGGTCATTTGAATTAATTTCACTTTGAATTTGGACATAAACAAGTGTCGATCTTTGGATAGTTATTGTTTCTTAAAAACATGCTATTTTGTTTTGATAAGGGGAATTATATTTAAAATTAATTAATTTCACTTCTATGTTTTGAATTTGAAAAAATAAAAATCATTTTTTAATTCAGAATATCAAATATAGCTTAGGATGAATTCTTGGTATCTTTCTAAAAAACTTCAATTTTTGATGAATAGTGAAAACACTGAGTTTTTGGTTTAAACCGAATTTTTATTTAAATAATCAGTTATTAGATTTAAATTTATTTTAGGTAAAAATAGATACATAATACTTATATAAGTTCAATGAAATTTATTGGAGTCATTTTATATTAATTTTAGATTTATAAAAATTGTATTGAACTTTTCACCGTCTTTTACCCACCTCCTAAGAGCTTTTGCAATTGTTAGTAAAACTTAATTTTACCGCTTCTGGGAGTTTAATTTTGAAAATCCAAGAGACATGGTTAATATCAAGGATTAAAATGTGGTTCAATAAGATAAAAATAATTTTTTTTGTGAATAGTAACTTTTTACTTTTATTTACAACGGTTAAAAGTAAATAGGGTTATTCGAGGTTAAAAGAATATTATAATAATTCAAAATTACCTTAACACTTGTCCAAACCTTATTGGATGAGTAAGTTATGACCATGGGCATCCTTGGGTCGATTTTGGGACCTCATGGAGCCACTTATTAAATACAATGACACATTAGATTAATTAATTTAATGTGAAGTCAAAATTGACATTAACAAAAATATTTTAGTTAATTAATTTATATATGGTGTTATATAAGTCATATCTTAGACTATAAATATTCATTAGAAATATAAAAATATTTCCTACATAATGGTATTTGTTTCATAATTTTTATACATCAAATGAATTAAATTAATTATGACACAATAATGATGCAGTATTTACCTCATTAATAAATGATTTAAATAAATAAGATTATAATGATAAAATATTATCCAAAACATGTCCAATTCTGATTGGATGATTTTATTTCGACCATGAGTCATCTTATCATCATATTTAATGATTTTTGGACCTTTTTAAACTGAATATAATTTTATAATAAAATAATATTTTCACACTTTCCAAAAGAGCCCCTCCTCTCCCTTATAAAAGGAAACCATTTCTATCCAATTCCTCACACATATCAAGCCATTTGGATTGTCAAAACTCTGCCCAATTAAGCTTCCTACATCTGTATCCTCCCCCTATAAGACTTAAATTAGGAAAAAAGTCACTTCAAGAAGTCCTTTTAGTTCAAACCAAAGGAAGTTACCCAAATTAAAGGTAACAGTTTCTCTTAAGTTGTTTTCTTTTATTCTACTTCTCCCACCCTAAACTCTTTTTAATCCTTTATTTTGTAACAAAACTAGTATCCTCAATATACAAGGATTTATTTATGAGAAGTATTAGAACTAAACTTACACACACCTCCATCTAATGGATAAAGAACATAATGTTTCTGTGGATGGAAAACTAACACCTCACGAAACAATGATTGTTTGATTTTCTCCTACCGCCTGTCATGGTGGTCATTATGATGGCGTTGTATTCATATATGATATATATTATGTTTATGATTTTCTTATACTTCTTTACTTCCCAATTATATCAAGACTTTATGGTTTCCATAGTGGGTAAATAGGATAATCTCATTTGAGGAAGTGCGAACTACCACCCCCTCAAAGTGATGTGATTCGTTAATGCCTTATGTGGGATGTATAAAGGATGTAGTTAATGGTATTATATATGATATTATATTGTAA
Organism: Viscum album; assembly: GCA_963277665.1. Lineage (NCBI taxonomy): Eukaryota > Viridiplantae > Streptophyta > Magnoliopsida > Santalales > Viscaceae > Viscum > Viscum album. The sequence goes on from OY728142.1 coordinate 461,801,394, forward strand.
TTATAATATACCTATGTAAAATTATGTTTTAATTCCATTAAAATAAGAAATAGAAATGAAAGTAGTGTTCATGTGTACATACGGCTTACCGTCTCCATGAACGGTGCATTTCATTTCTTACCTCCATATGTTATGTAATATTATAAATACATGTATATTCTAGATATATATGATATATATGATATATAAATCATGAATATCATTCTGGATATAATGAACCTTTGACCACATGAACAACATGTAATTATAAGAAGTCCGTTTTTGACTCAAGTACCAAATATCGACAAAAGGAACATTATTAACTTAAATGGTTATATAATGTTTATAACATGGTAATAAGTGATATAAAAGGAATCATAAATTTGAAAAATTTTATTAAGAAAGTATAAATTAACTTGGGTTTATTATTCAAGAGATTAATGAACGATCGAGTCAAGTCGGACATGAGGTAAGGGAACTTCTTAACCCAATTTCTGTTCTTTGGGTTGATCTCCTCTTTCTTGTTTATGTCGTTCTTTGATTATGTGAGAAATGAATTTTTATATCTTATCATTTATTTATACTTTATTTATGTGATTTTATAGTGAATACACATAAGTGATCTATTTTATTTACAAAAAGACCTCTGTAAGGGAAAACTTTTCCAATCTCGTTTTTATCCGAGATTGTTTATTCGTAACTATTTACTGGGGTTATATTTATCATCCATGTACAAGTTTTATAAAAATGTTTTTATGTATTTTTATAATCTTTTTTACCCATTTTTAACTTTTACTATATGGTATGTAAGGAATCTTTTTTTGATTACGTTACGAGGTACTTTTTTTTTACTTTTTCAGCAAAAGAACGAGAAGAATGTTTTTTTAACTTATACGACATGAATGGATTTTTATGGTTTCATAATGCGTTATTTTCATGAAGATTACTATATAATACTTCATAAGTATTTTCAACAAAATCATTTTCTTTTAAAATTTCATGGCATTTTGTGTAAAGAAAATTTTTTTGAAGAAGAAAGGATATCTCCCTCAAGAATTCATTTCCAGTGTTTTGTCAAAACTATTTTCCATATAAGATGAAATTATTTAGTATGATTATGTTTCATGTATAATGTATATATGATTTACATGTTTTCACTTTTATTATGATGAAATTATATCCATTTTTTTATATGGATTATGTTATGATGGGATGATGTTTATAAAACCCATTTTATTCTTTGGGTTATGATGAATGATTTATGATTATGTTGTGGAACAAGTAAGAATGATTTCATTATGAGATGGGTGGTACCTATATCTCCCTCCAGTGCATTGGGAAAAGATTTATATCTCATGAGATAGACATGGATGAAACGACAAGTAAATCCAGTTCAGTAATACAGGGCTGGAACGACAAGTAAACCCAGTTCGGTAAGGGACTTTGTCCACTAAGATGGTCTTGGCAGCAATGCCTTGGCTACTATGGAAATCATATCATGTGCTTAATTTTTTTTCCAAAATTACAAGTTTTATCCCCATGATATTTTATAATGATTGATGTTCCATTATTATCTATGCTTTATGTACTTCCATTTTTTATCTCATTGCTCAATATTTTCATGTTTAAACATTATGGTCATGTTTTTAAGTTCAAATGTATACAATTTGTTTTTTTTCTCCATGCTTACCCATACTAATCAATTGAGATCACCCTTTATATGTTTTATTTTCCCCAAGAGATAAAGAAAGGTTTTTGGTAAGAAAATAAAAGGGTAAGATCTTTATGGGAGATGTTTAAGATCTTTCACCATGATTTGAAGATAATGTTCCAAGTTTCCAAAGACACTAAACTATTACGGTCCTTGAGTGTTGGTTTTTGTTATGTATTAAGTATTCCTCAAAATTTACGTAATGTCCATGTACGTCAATATTTGGGTCTCTACATAGAAATATATCAAGAATAAAAGTCCAAGGAGGAAATTTATTCCATGGATTGGGAGGAATTCATGAAAATGTTTTCAATAAATATTTTCCCTAAATCGTTCACCTCAAGATAGAAAGAGAGTTCCTCATACTTAAGAAGAAGGATGATGAGTCCATTGGGGCATATGAATCTAACTTCACAAGGCTTTCAAGATATTCCTATGAATTTATTATGAACACCAAAAGCAAGGTGTATCACTTCTTAAGTGGACAATAGTTGTGTCTATGAAAAGTTTTAGCAATTCGTGACTTTCACAGTTATAAAAAGACTGATTTTTGTTCCCTTATGGTTGGAATGGAGATTGAAGACTCTTAGTGGTCTCATGGGCAGAATAAAAAGAGGGAAATGTATTTTAATATGGGTGGTTCGAAAAATAAATCACATTATGTAAATAAAATCTAACATCCCACATGTCAAAATTGTGAGATGAAGCATACTAGGAACTTTCTAAAGGGAACCTCAAATTTCTTCATATGTGGAATAATGGGATATCTAACTAAAAACTATAAGGGATATGAAGAATCCAACTAATGTGGAAGATTAAAGGATGGTTCATATCAATGCTCAGCTAGTAGTTCCATGTTTCAACTTCAAGGCACATGGGCATTATGTAATCAATTACCCTAAGCCAAGGGTTTTTGGAGACAATCAACATAAACCACCAAGGAAACAAGGAAGGACTTAGTATATCACTACTACTAAGGTAGAGTTGGTCATCAATGTGGGGAAATGTATGATAGTTATTCATTCAAAGAATAGTGAACGTACTATTTGATTCTGGTGGTACGCATTCTTTTATATCATGCAAGTTTAGTAGAACTATTCAAACACCACCTTAATATTTTGATATTGAGTTATATTTGAGAATACAAAATGGGGAAATTATTTCATCTAAAGTATATAACTCCTCCCAGATTAACATTTTTGTACTAAACCTCCAAAAAAAACTCTTTATCCTTCCTTTAGTGGAGTTCGATGTTATCTTGGACATGGATTGGATATCTTTATATAAATCCAACATCAACTGTCAGGAAACAAATATCACTCTTTACATCCCAAAGCATCCTCCAATTCTTATAAGTGTATGGAGGATGATTAATATCCTTTAGAATTATTTTCTCAAGTGTGGATATTAATACCTTATGAGAAATCTTATCTATCTAAAATGGTTAAGATAAAGGAGATAATCGTGCTCAAATACATGCCAATTGTGAGGGACTACACTGATGTAGTTCCCAAAGAATTTTATGGTCCTCCTCCTGATCAAGAGGTTGATTTCTCAATTGAACTTATTCCTGGATCTCTACCTACATCAAAGAAACCTAATAGAATAGACACCATAGAGTTGGAAGAGCTGAAGAAGTATTTACTGAAGAACCTAGACAAGGGTTTTATATGCCCAAGTGATTCACCATGGGGAGCACTGGTCCTATTTTTTACGAAGAAGGATGGCTCAATGTTCCTATACATTGATTATCATGATCTCAATAAAATCACGATAAAGAAAAATAATTCCCTACCTTGGGTATATGACTTGTTCAGTCTGCTTTATGGTGCTAGTTATTTCTCTAAGGTGGACCTTCGGTCAAGATATCATTAATTAAAGGTGAGTGAAGTTCCAAGGATCAAATAACAACTGAGAAGGGGCATTCAATCAGTTGTTTAACTTTTATAAGTTTCAAAACTTTAAGAAACTTAACCCTTGTAACCTGTTAAGATTTATTTCCTTATCAACCTTTAGAAATAAACTCAAGCATGCAAGTAAGGTAAATCAAGAAGGGAACACAATATTTACAAGGTTTGTCCTCAATAAGAGAACCTAAGTCCTTGCCATAGCCACTCTCGTGGGTCTATAGAAATCCACTATAATGAAGAAGTGAATACAACTTGTGTCAACTCCCGTTGGACACCTTCTATCTCCCTATAGAAAATATTATACTGACTCCCGTTAGTTTACAATGTTTACTTAACGAACAAATGAGACAAACACATGAATAATATCTTTGTTAAGCTACTCCAAAAAAGCTCACTCTGAATATTTAATCCGATTTCTTGAATCTGATTTTTCTAAAATCGGTCTTCTCAGCAAGATAAGATGATTCCGCACAAGTGATCACTCTGAATCTTCAATCCTATTTCTTGAATCTTATTTTCTAACATTGATCTTCTTATAAAGATAAGATAATTATGATTCCCATCTTCTAAAAAACTCAAGGAAACTTCTTCAAGATGGTAAGAATTTTTTACTAAGAATTCTCCAGCACTTCGCCTTTTCCTCATGTGTAAAATTTGAAAATGAGAGAATGATCTAAGAACATATTTCTCGGCATCTCATAAAACAAAGGCGGGAATCTTGAAAATATTTCTCACTTCCTAAAATCTCAAAAACTCCGCAAATCTCTTGAATTTAATCTTCAATCTTTGACTTCTTCAAATCTCCTTAAATTTCTCTGAGATTTATGCAATGTTGAAATTCGTATTTTCTTGAAATCTTCATATCTTACTTAGAATGATAAAGCTAGATCTTGGTTATGATTTTAGGTTCATGAAACAGGTTTAGGAAAATTGGTTTAGGAAAAAAGGTTCCGAAAAACTTGTTCAGGAAAACTGGTTCAGGAAAACTAGTTTCAAAAAACTGGTTCAGGAAAACTGGTTCAGGAAAACTGGTTCCGCAAAACTGGTTCCAAAAAGCTAGTTCAGGAAAACTGGTTCAGGAAAACTGATACCGAATTTTAGGTTTAGGAAACAGACTCCGAATTTCAGGTTCAAGAAGTAGACTCCTAATTTCTGGATCAGGAAGTAGACTCTGAATTTCTAGCTCAGAAAGTATACTCTGAATTTATGGCTCAGGAAGTAGACTACGAATTTATGGATCAAGAAGTAGACTCCAAATTTCTGGCTCAAGAAGTAAACTCTGAATTTTTAGCTCAGGAATTAGACTTCTAATTTCTGGTTCACGAAGTAGACTCCAAATTTCTGGTTCAGGAAGTAGACTCCGAAAACTGGTTTAGGAAAACTGGTTTAGGAAAACTGGTTTAGGAAAACTGGTTTAGGAAAACTGGTTCTGGAAAACTGGTTCAGGAAAATCGGTTCAGGAAAACTTGTTCCGAAAAACTGGCTCAGGAAAACTGGTTTTGAAAAACTGGTTCCGGGAAACTGGTTCCAAATTTTAGGTTCAGGAAAACTACTTTAGGAAAATTGGTTCAGGAAAACTGGTTTCAAAAAATTGATTCAGAAAAACTGGTTCTGAATTTTAGGTTCAGGAAATAGACTCTGAATTTCAGGTTCAGGAAGTATACTCCAAATTTCTGGATAAGATAGTAGACTCCAAATTTCTGGTTAAGGAAGTAGACTCCGAATTTCTGGCTTAGGAATTAGACTCCGAATTTCTAGCTCAAGAAGTAGACTCTAAATTTCTGGTTTAGAAAGTAGACTCTGAATTTCTAGTTTAGGAAGTAGACTCCGAAAACTGATTCAAGAAAATAGGTTCAGGAAAACTGGTTTAGGAAAACTAGTTCCAAATTTTAGGTTCAGGAAAACTGGTTCCGAATTTTATCAGAATTTTTCTTTGTGAAAAAAAATCAATCCTCTTCACCATTTCTTCAATAGAGTTTATCATGAATCTTTTCATGATTTGTGAGAACTTTAAGATCATAAAAACATCATCTAATTAAGTTTAGAAATTTTGAGACACTTTCTTAACTTTTAACTTCTTATTCTTCAACATAATCTTCTTTAAGGAAATCATCAGCAACCAACAACTTCAACTTTCTTTAACTCAAAAACATTCTTTAACAAAAATATTAGTTGTTAACAAATACAAAACTTTGTTAAAAAAAACACCACAAAGGTTCTTCAGTGAGGAAGGAATATATTACCAAGTCTACCTTTTGAATGAGGTATGGACATTATGAGTTAATATTTATTACCTTTTCACTCACTAATGCTCCAAAAAAATTTTGGATTTAATGAATATATCCTTTATAGACTACCTCGAAAAAATTGATGGATTATTTAATGATGGTATTCTGATATACTCCAAGAACAAGGAGGAACACAAGAAGAATTTGAATACAATTCTAATGACTTTACGAAGGGAGAAAAATTATGAAAAGAATAGTAAATATGTGTTCTAGATGGAGGATGTGTAATTCTTGGGGAATGTTATCACTATAAAAGGAATATATTTGGACCCTTCCCAGACAAAGGCAATTGAAGAGTGGCCTAGGAAAACATATGTAATGGATATCCACAGATTTATGGGCCTATCTGGGTATTATTTATGTTTTTTGAATAACTTCTCGTGATTTTAAAACCCAATGACCAAACTGGCATAGAAGGGGTGATGTTTTTCTGGACTCATGAATGTGGGGAAAGTTTTAAGAAGCTCAAACAGAGGGTTATCACTATGCCAGTACTCACACTCCAAACAAGTGGAGAACTCTTTTTGGTGTAAAATTATGATTTAAAGAAATGATTAGGATATTTACTGGTGAAAATGATGAAGTGATATTCTATTCCTCAAGTCAATTGAAAATCCATGAGAAAAACTATCCCATACAAGATCTGGAGTTCAGAGCTGTGATCATTGCTTTGAAAATCTGGTAGCATTATCCATATAGGGAGAAGTGTGAGATATATACTGATCATAAGAGTCTCAAATATATATTAACACATAAGGATATTAATATGATCCAATCAAGATGGCTAGATATAATCAAAGATTATGAATACTCAAACCACTACCATCCTGGTAAGGCAAATAAGGTGGAAGATGCTCTAAGTAGAAAGGATCCTTCATATTTATCTATAATGAGAGTTGAGAAGGATTCAATCTTTTAAGATATGAATATTATGGAAATGATAATAATTAAGGTAAGAACATCTTCAATACTTTCTCAAATGGCTGTTAAACCATCCCTCATGGAGAAATTAAAGGATTCTTAAAGAAGAGATGTGGAAATTCAAAAAATGGTGGAAGCAGTTAGAAATGGGAAATCCATTAATTTGATGATTTATGGGGAAGTATTTTTAAGATTTGGGTCACAATTATGTGTACCATCTAATCTAGAGATAAAGAATGATCTTTTCAATGATGCACATAACTCAAAATTCACTATTTACTAAGGGAGTGAAAATATGTATTGAGATCTCTAAGAGAACATTCGGTGGGACAGTATGAATAAGGATATTATTGAATATACATCAAAGTTTCTGGTATGTCAACAAGTGAAGGCAGTAATAAAAAAATCCAAGAGGATGATGCAAACACTACCCATACCAACATGGAAGAGGGATAACATTACCATGGGCCTTTTCACTAGACTTCCAATAAAATCTAGAGGAAACAATGTGATATGTGTCATTGCGGATCATCTTACAATGACTTATTACTTTATCACAATTCAAAAGTAATTCACATTATATAAACATGAATGAATATATATCAAAGACGTGATAAGGCTACATGGAGTACCACTATTTATTATATCCGATTGAGATCCAAGATTCACCTCGATATTCTTTAAAAGTCTCTAGCATGCTCTAATCACTGAGTTAAACTTCATTATGGCCTATCATCCTCAAAATAATGGCCAATCTGAATGAACTATTCAGATTCTGGAAGACATGTTGAGAACGTGCTCTATGGGCTTCAATGGAGGATGGTACCAACATCTTCCACTGGTCGAATTATCCTACAACAATAGTTTCCACTCTAGTATCTGAATAGATTCATATGAATCCCATTATGGGAAAAGCTGTAGAACACTAATGTGATGGGATGAAGTCAGTGATCGTAAGCTACTGGGTCCTAAAATGGTCGAAGAAATGGTGGAGAAGGTTAAAACTATTTAGCAACACATCAAGGCAGCCTAAAGTTGAAAAAAGAGTTATGTAGAAAATTGTCTATGAGACCTTGAGTTCTATGTTGGAGACATTTATTCCTCTGCATATCTCCATGGAAGAAGGTCATGAGGTTTTGGAATTAAAAAAAGCTGAGTCCCAGGTGCATCAGCCCCTTCGAGATTCTTGATCACATTGGAGATGCGGGTTATCGACCAGCACTTCCACCTACCATGTCTAAAGTAAACGATGTATTCCATGTATCCCTCTCAAGGAAGTAAATACCAAATCTTTCACATGTACTCTCTTTAGAGGTGACATATTTAGAGAATGATCTTTCTTACAAGGAATAGCAAGTGAAGATCCTAGATCATAGAGATAATGTTCTGTGCAACAAGACTACTCACATGGTCAAGGTACTATGGTAGAACCATAAGTACAAAGACGCAATATGGGAATTGGAGGATGTAATGAAGGAAAAGTACTCACACATGTTTATGACTTAGAATGTAAAATGAAATTTCGAGGATGAAATTTCATAACGGTGGAATAATGTAATGAACAAATCTTTTATCAATGGATTTCCTTTAATATAATTATTTCTTGTAGTATAATCACATAATATTACTTATAAAATAAAATAAAAACCTTATAAATAAAAAATGAGTGAAATAAAAGGTATCCTTTGAAGTTAAGGAATGTATACCAATGAAATAGTAAATTGACCTTTGGAATAGTAATGTGACCATTATGAATAGTAAACTAACTAATTGAATAGTAACCTCATTAATGAAATTTTAAATAAAATTTATGAATCCTTTAAGTGATAATATGATATAAATATATCATAGTATAAGTAAGTAAATATTTGAAAAATTATTAATAATGTGTTGGTATTTTTGTAAGTTATGTATATTTAATTACAATTTTATGATTAATTTAATAATTTAAAAGAAAAATTATTTTCATAAAATATATTCATAAATAAGTATTTTTATGACTTATGATTATATGATAATTTTAATACATTTTAGTTGATTTTTCAAAGTGTTAGAAATGTAGTTTTAATTTTAAAATTTGTATTATCAAGTAAATTATGATTTTAACTAAAAATTATATTTCTCATATTTAGAAAATTATTTTCATAAAATGCAGTTAATTTTTTTTAATTCTATATGTAAAAAATGTTTGGGGTAAATTTTTTGGATTTTTCTAAAATATTTGAATATTTGGTGAATAGTAAAATATGATAATTTATGATAAATGCTAAATAAATGAATTTATGCATCATGCTTGAGTCAATGATGAGGTAAATAGAAAATGGTTCAAACTCACATTCTCTTTTTAATATTTGTTTTCAAAGAATCAATACTATTCATTGTCTTGAGAAAAAATATTAATCTAATGATTAAAATAATGGGAAACCCCTCATCTCCTCCATTATAAATACCACACCTCTTTATCTCTTCTCTTCACTCCTCTCAAGCCTTGTTCCTTGTCTAAATTATTCTTAAATATCCTCCCAATATACTCCTCATGTCTAGAAGACCTAGTTCTCTTCAAAAGACCAAATCCACTCCCCAAAATAGGCTCTCAAGGAAGATAGATTCAAGAGGTAAATTCCCCTTTTCTTTTATTTTATTTTCTTTGAAGTTCCTTTATTTATTTTTCATTACTCACATAATTTCATAAAAATATTATGATAACTCCAGTACATTACATGTAATGGAATGTTGTTATTATAATTTAATAATTCATCATTATCTCTTATTTCCCTTCCTTGTATACGAGAACTGAAAACATCATTCGAGATGTGTTAATTTATCACATTCAAGGACGATGGGTTTTCAATTTCTATTATCGTCTTCAATTATAGAAATGAAATCATTTTTATGGTTTAAATACATAATAAAAAATGTATTATGTCTTAGTTAATGTTATGGAATATTTTTTTAGATGGTATTAATTTATAAAGCAAAATGAGTTCATTGTGATCAAAAACCTCCAATTAACCAAAATGGTTATCATTAATGTTTTTTATAATGATTCATCTTCACTTAAAATAAACAAATTAGTTTCATAACCATGTAATATTTTGTATTTTCAACAATAAAATACAAATACAATTCTATAAAACCATTCTCATCTTACAAGTTTATCCTTACATGTATATAAGTAAACCATTAATGAAAACCATGGAAACAAACGCTCCCAAATGATGAAATTGAACAACTTAACCATTCAAAAAGGACATGAATTAACATAAAAATGTAATAATGAGTAAATGAAATGTAAAATAGGTTCTTTAAATATTAATTAATGAATTTAATTTGGTTATCCAGAACATTAAGATCAAGTGAAGGATACCTTCAGACTTAAGGTAAGGGATTCCACCATAACCTCCATTATTCCTTCAGGTGGCTCTATATTTATTTTTACACAAATGAATTTATCGTTTATTTTTATGTAAATATTATAAATTTTGTTTATATACAAAAAACACTAGTATCAAGAACCATTCATCATTATCTTTTTAGGATATACATGTTTTTAAATGGTTCCCCCTTTAATTACTTTTGATAAGCAAGCCCGTTTAAAGGGAACTTTCCGAATTCCTATCCAATTTCAAGTACACTATATAATGTATTTTTAATCCAAAATTATTTATATAAAACCACTATTTTATTATAAAAACCTTGTTTTTTCACTTATGGTTTTATATAAAATATTATGCCCTTTTATTTTTTAAATGGTCTTTGATATTTTCCTTTAACCGCACTAAAATGTTTTAATTATAAAGTTTCTTAAGTACTATTTTTACATGTTATTACTTTATGTTGACATAAATTCTCATGTTATATGCCTATTATACCCTATTATTTTACATGAAAGATCTAATTCATTTCCTTCATGGGAATTTTTATGATACTCCCATTTGTTATGCTTTATGACATGATTATGATACCTAATTCTAACCATGGGTAACACTTATGTTTATATATTATTTGTTATGTATGATTCAAATGTGGAAAGAATATTCATGAACATGTTATGATGGGTTCACCCAGATAGTGCTCTAATGAATTGGGTAAAGTTGAGTCTCATGATTCTTTATGTGCAACAGTCTTAGCAGTTAGCCTTGACTCATGCTACCATGTGCAACAGTCTTGGTGGTTAACCATGACGTGTGATCATCTATGTGAAAAGAGCCTTGAATCAAGAAAAATTCATGTTTTATTTTTCTTCCACGTTACTATGACTCCAGGTTTATATGATTCCATGTTTATATGTTATTATTGCATGTGTTCCATGAATTTTTATATCATTATGTCATGCCTTCTAACCCATATGCAAAATAAAATATTATTATTATTTTTCCCTTACTAATAATTTAGATCATCTCTTTTTTCATGTTATCCCCAGGTTATCCTATAAATGTGTAGGAGCACAATGGAATTTAGGAGATATTAATGAATATTAAATAAAGAAATGTTTTATTTAGCCCCATGTTTCCAATTTTATGTATTTAGTCTTCCAAGACACTAGACTTTGTGATACATGGATTGTAATATGATGGTTTATTGTGATTCAAATCAAGTAATGATATGTGTAAAAGGATAGGGTCTCTATAGTATATACTTGTTGTTCTTCCATTATAAATATTATGATCATGTCATAATCTGATTTTCTTCTTATGCTCTCTCTAATCATTATATTTTTGTCCATATCCCTTCATCAATCCAAGGAAATATCTACACCATTAGTGGCCATTTTTTATGAGACATAGAAATTTTTTTGAAACTATTTCACTAAGGCTGGTTCACAAAGGTTGAATTTGTGAAAGTTCATGATATTTTTGGAAGTCTGGTCACAAATATACTATTCATATAATAGAAATCCAAAAACTCTTGATTATTAAATTAAATAGTATAATATTAATTGTTTATATTATAATTTTCATGTGTTTAATTAATCATAAACACAATGTTTAGTGCATTTTACAATTTAAACATTATTTCACATTATAATTATAATTATTTCTTAAATTTCACTATTAATTAGTACATATTTTAACACCTCCTAAAAAATTATTGATTTTATTTTCAGGTCTCCCATGAAATAAGGAAAAATTCCTGCTAAATTGAAAGACTGCAAAAGTGGGCCTTGAACCAACAACATTCTGGGTGAAGTGAACTGGACATCCACCAAATAAAAGTACTATATCAGACATGTTTCAAGGAAAATGATTCTAAAACATTAAATGAAGATATAAAATATCATGGGGAACATTTTATTTAACATTGGACCAGGCTAATTAGGACTTTTTAATTGAGTTTCAGGAGGCCCAAGTCGAAGAATAAATTCTAGGACATATTCTGCATCCAAGAAAAAAATCACATCATCTAAATAATATCTTGCAAAACACAAAATATTTGAGGATAGAATTTTATAGGATATTGGGAGACAACGGTGGATACATTTTATCCTACTATGTCCCACTATAATTTGTCTATCTAGAAGGTTATTTCTGTAAATCTTTTCCATAGATGAAAGCTGGATTCCACTTTGAGGAAAGAGTGGAAAAGTATCCTCTACATTAATTATCCACCCACCTAGGCCCCCCAAAATTAATTAAAGAGACTTTTAAAGATTTTTTCTTTACCCAAGGCTTCCAAAATTCCTATTTAAGGTGGTATTGGTAGAGTACTTAGGGATCTTGGAGCTTTGTTTCCATTGTAATGTTATTAAGCCAATTTGTCTTTGTAATGTTATTCTTTCTCATGTAAGTTGTTAGAATCACCTTAGTTTTTAATAAAAGTTATTCTTATTATCTTATTATGTTCTTCTTCATACCACTTTGTTACCATTGCCTCAATGTGTGAAATTATTCCCACCAAACCTTGTGATATTCTTCACACAACGGTGGAATGATTGTTGTTTTGTTGTTTTTACTTCTTTAATTCCACCCTTATGAGTCTACTTCCCGCTTCCGTTGAGAACATGTCATCAATGGAAAGAAAAATATTTTACAGTTTTATCCAAGGGATTATAAAGGGTCTGTATTGGATGTTATTTCTCACTCTATAATTTTTTATTAATTTCTTTTATTTTTGTTCCTTTTATTCAATGAATTTATATCTTCCTCATCCTTATTGAATTTATTCGCCCACTTTTATGTGCTAATTAGATCATTTAACTTGGAGTGCTCATGAAAATGATCCTATGAGTGTATATGTGATTAGATTTTATTTGTTATGGTGATTAACCAGTAAGTGATGAGGTTATATTGAATTAATTTAATGAATCCTCCTCGAGTTAATGAAATTAAAATCTAAAAAAACTCATCCAATCCATCCCTTGTAATAACCTAGTATCAACCCTTCACAAAAATTTAATTCAATTAGGTATATTAGTGATTATTTAAACCATATTAAAACAAACCCAAGTCATCCACCTCAATGCCAAAAATTCATCTCTTTTGATTGTATTTTTATAGGTTCTTCTTAGGTCTCTGAGGATTCGACAACCCAGGATACACTGCAAGTGACCTCTTAACCATTAAAACTTGGGTAAATTTGGGAGAGACAAAATTTTGGCATTGTTTCTGGGGACCAAGTAAGTTCCTTAGACTAGAAACTTTATTTCCTCACCACCATTCTTCTATTCTCACCCAAATTCTCTTATATTTTCCCTGTAATTATTTTTTTTCTTTTGGCTAAAATACACCTACACTCGTGATAACTCAAAAAGATTAGTTAGGGTGGAAAGTACTAGGATATGGGACACAAGTGCACATAAGGGATTTTTTAAATTTGATCCAAATATTCTTCAAACTCCAAATTCACCAATTAAAACAAGTCCTATGGGGGTTATACAAGAAATAAAATGGTAAACCCTATAGGGGATCAAATGGGACCCCCAAACCAAGAAGCTCCAAACATAGGGAATATAGTCGATCAAACCATGAATGACTACGTCACTCCATCTTGAAATAATTCCCCCTCATCCATTAGACACAATTCCCTAGAAGATGAAAAATATATCTTTAAACCCCATGTCATAAACCAACATCCCACATTCCATGGAATGGAGTCCAAGATACCCTACCTTCACATTAATGAGTTCAATGACATTGTAGAAACCATGTGTCTCCCACATCAACTATAATTAGCTAAGATAAGGATCTTTCCTTTTTCGATAAAGGATCAAGCTAAAAATTGGCTAAAAAATTTGGGACCATCATCCTTCAACTCTTGGGACCAATTACAAAGATAATTATACAAAAAATAATTTCCCCACCATAAAACAATTACACTTAAAAAGACCATACAAAACTTTTTTGAAAAAAGGGAAAGTCATTCTATGAAACATGGGAGAGGTTCAAAGACACCCTAAACATGGTTCCACATCTTTTTTTTTTCTATTCCTGAAAAAGTGAGAATTTTCTATGAAGGGTTGGGTCCGAGGAACATATAATTACTTAACATTATGTGTAATGGGACCTTTAAAAGCAAATCCCCAAATAATGCTTATGAGTATCTAGAAACCTATTTTGAACAAAACCAAGAATGGGGAACATCACCTTATTCTAAAAATCCAAAAATAACTATTAGAATGCATACACTTAAAGATAAGGAAATCCTTAGGGATAAACTTTCCACAATCACTAGGAAGGTTGAATAGAAAGACCTTAGAAAATCCATGAAATTCAAACCATAGACCTTGTTTTCACAATTTGCGACAAACATGACCACAAAACAGACAACTGCACAACCATTCCATCCATCAAGGTTGTTCTTCTAGGAGGACCACCTGCTGAATTCAATTCCCTAAACTTTAAAAATCCCCATTACCAAAACACATTCAACCCAAGGTATAATGACCACCCATTCTTCCGCTAGAAATAAAACCAACAACCTAGCCAACCACAAGGACCAAAGCCCTACACTACAAAAAAAATTAAAACCATAACCAATTCCAACCACAACCAGAAAAATACCAACATCCTTCTGTCCAATACCAACAACCCATCAAGAAACCCATACCACAACCAAAGTATCCTCCTAGGATAAAGCAACCAACATAAGCCCCAACCCAATCCATCCCTCTTCCAATCCTTGAATAGTTGTGTAAAAAATGGAGAAAGGGAAATCATAAGTATATTAACATAAACAAGAAATTCAAAAAATCAATGCTAGAAAGGCTTCCATGCTCACAGAAGCCATTCCACAAGAAACATCATGGGGAGATTCAAGTTTCACTCAAGAAAATCAAGAAAAACTAAAGTATGTGATAGTTTTAAGAAGTTGGAAATCAATTGAGAAAACTAAAAAACCAATTCAGAAACAATATAAAGATTCAAACTATAATGAAAATTCAAATGAACTAAATGATCAAACTAAAAAAATGATAACAATGTGAAATAAAAAACTCTTCAACAAAAAATCCCACAACCTGCACCATTTCCAAGACACATTAGGAGGAAAACCAATCCTGAATTGAGTGAAACATTGAGAGAAATATTCTCACAAGTCAATTTGAACATTCCACTCCTCAGTTTTATTCAAACCATTCTTGAATACTCAAAATACTTAAAGGACCTATGAACATTTAAGAGGAAATTCTCACATAATAACCAAGTCCTCTTGGAAGAAAATGTTAGCACAATAATTCATGGTACCCTTCCACCAAAGATGACTAAACCAGGATTCACATACATCAATGTTGAACTAGGAGAGAATAAATTTTTCAAACCCTTGTGTGACCTAGGTGCGAGTTTCAATCTCATTCCCTATGATGTGTCGTTCCATTTAGTCCAATAATATCTCCAACCCACATCTGTTACACTTAAACTTACAGATCATAGCATTAGGCTTCCAAAAGGGATTTTAAATGATGTTTTGGTAAAATTAGAAAACTTTATCTACCCTACTAAATTCATTTTCCTTGACAACAATCCAAAATTAGGTAATAAGAAACAAACCCCAATCATTCTTGGTCATCCTTTCCTTGCAATAATCAACTCTGTTATCCGAGTCTGAAATGGTAATATGACCATCATGTTTGGAAACATGAGTTTAGACATGAACAACTATAATGAAAGCTCACAAATAGGGTATGGTGAGGATATTCATGAATTAAACATGATAAGAAGAATTGATAATGAATCCATAGAACATCATGGAATATTTGAGGAATGTTTATGTCAGGATGAGATTAATTTCTTTTTTTCACTTGAAAGAAGTTCATCTCCTGGGATAGAATCACTATTATATTACTCCTATGATGAAATATTAAGACCAAAAATCGGTGAAATCTTTTAGGAAACCACATTTAGGGAGACCACTCCAAATCCCTTCCCTAAAACTTATCAAACCAATCTAGTTTCTGAAACTTCTACACATGGGGAATCAATATTTTATGAAAGTCTAAAAAAATAAATTGAATTAGATCCAATTTACCAAAATTATACTGAAATTTTGAACCAACCTGATCTTGAATTGAAAGAACATCCTGCTTCACTTAAGTATTCCTTCCTAGGAGAAAATAGAACACATCATTTTTTACTTTCTTCTTCTCTTCAATACAATCATGAGAGAATGCTTCTATATATCCTTAGGAGATAGAAAAAACCATTGGATGGAACCTATCTGATATTACACAGACTATCCCACTTATCAAGACTCATAGAATTGTTCTAGAATTTGATTCAAATCCATGTCATCAGCCTCAACGGTGACTCAATCGTAATATCATGGAATTAGTGAGAAAAGAACTTCTAAAATTGTTAAAAGCTGGTATCATCTATCCCATAGCTGAGAGTGAGTGGGTCAGCCCAATCCATGTGGTTCTAAAGAAGTCTATAATCACAGTGATAACCAATAATGATTGATATATTCTTCCAACTAGGGTAACTAGTGGATGTAGAATATGAATCAACAATAGGAACCTCAACTCATTTACCAAGAATCATTATTTACCCTTACCACTCATTAACCAAGTTCTTGAGAGAGTCATAGGTCATGCCTTATACTATTTCTTAGATGGGTTATTGGGGTACAATCGGATTGAGTTATCCCTATAGGATCAAGGGGATACTACATTTACTAGTCCATTTGGAAACTTTTCTTTCAAACACATGCCATTAGGGTTATGCAATGCCCTTCGAACCTTCCAACAGTTGTAGAGACCCGTATCTTGACGTACATAGACATTAAATTACTTTTGTGGAATACCTAGTACATAACAAAAAACACACACACAAGGATCGTAATAGTTTAGTGTCTTTGGAAACTCGGAATATAATCTTCTAATCGTGGTGAAAGATCTTCAAAATCTCCCATAAAGATCTTTCCTTTTTTTTTAAACCTTTCTTTATATCCTGGGGAAAAGAAAACATAAAAGGCTGAGCTCAAATGCTCATTAAGGGTAAACAAAAGAAATATCAATCACATCATATACATAAGAACATAACTTTTGGAAATCTTAACCTGCAAAAGAGATCATAATTTCATAACATGGGGTAAATCATGGCAGTGAAATGTAATCACAATAATCATAACTTAAAACATGAAACTTTTTGGCATTCACACATAATCATAGAGAATCATTTCTTGTTAGTCAAGACTCATTGCCAAGACTATCTTAGTGGACAAAGTCCCTTTCTGAATCGAGTAACCCTCGTTTCAGTCCTGTTTCACTGAACCGGTATAACCTACCGTTCCAGCCCTGTCTATCTCATGAGATATAAAATCTTTACCCAATGCATTGGAGGGAGATATAGGTCCCACCCATCTTATAATGAATCCTTTCTTATGTGTGCCACATAATCATAAATCATACATTTTTTCATAACACATGTAACAAAAATGGGATTCTTGAAACATCATGACATCATAAAACAAATCATATAAGGTAAATGACTTCATAAAAATAATTACCTCACAACATAATAAAATCAATGTAATAATAGGGATAAAAATAGAACCCTTTATTATCTTAGATGGAAAATAATTTTGATAAAACACTTGAACTCCATTCTTGAGGAAAATATCCTTTCTTCTTCAAAAACATTTTTCCTTTCATAACATGTCATAAAACTTTAAAATAAAAGAAGTTGATTAAAAATATACTTGAAAACTTGTAAAGGAAGCTTCTTGGAAATAATGTTTTAAAAAAATCCATTCATTCCGTATAAGTTAAAAAAACATCCTTCGTACTTTTGTCAAAAAAGTCAAAAAAAGTACCTCGTACGAAAAACGAAAAAATATTCCTTTCATATCCTTTACTAAAAACTCACCGAAGGGTAAAATTGGATTTAAACAATTGTAGGTGGATTGAAATAACATTACATATTGAGGAAACATAGATGTGGATGATAAAATACACCCCAGTAAATACCAATGTATAAACAATCTCGGATAAAAATGAGATTGTGATATTTCCCTTACCTTAGGTCCGATTTGCTTTGTACGTGTCCGAATCTCCTCTTCTTTGAAGCGCCTTTTGGAGACCTCCTCTTAGGGAACTAAAATTGGTCTTTGAGGAAGACTAGAACCTCTAGGATGTTGCTAGGGAAGTGGAGAAGAGATTTTGGCAGAGTTTGGCCGAGTTGAGTGCTCAAATTGGTGTGAGGAGGAGGGGGAGGAGGTGTCCTTTTATAAGGGAGGAGAGGGGCACCTTAGGAATACCTCAAAATATTATTTTATATTAATGTCAAAATCGGTTTATAATGGTTCCAAATGGTCTTATTTCGAAGCTAAAGTGGGGATGGGTCGAAATCCTATCAACCAATAGGATTTAGACAAGTTTAGGGTATTATTTTAACCTTATCAATTAGATTTAACTCTAAGTTAAATAATTTAACTTTTACCGTGTCTTTTTGTTTTCTTTCACTATATGATTAATACACTTACTATAACATGCCAAACAAACCCCAAATTGTTTATTATTAATATATATATCCTTATCTAAGTCATTTGGCCGAACCTTAGATTTTTAGGAATAAAATAACAATTAATAATATAATATTTGATTTAAAAACTATTTTGTGTCAATTTTGACACTATTTGATATATGATTTTTGTGAAAGTCATAACAGAATTATATGTTCGAAAAAATTTGATTAAATCAAAAATAATATATCATAGTAACCTATAAAATTAGTGGAATTCATAAAAAGTCTCAAATTACATTCATTTGAGCATTTATAACATCAATTATGTTAATATTTCCTTAAAAGGGTAATTACTGCATCATCGTTGTGTCATAAATAAATTAATTTATTTAAAGTCTAAAAATTATAAATAAAATATCATTATGTAGGAAATCTTTTTATATTTCTAATGAATATTTATAGTTGAATTTATCTTATGTATAACCCCATATTAAAAATGTTTTACTTATTAAACTTTGATTTTAACTATTTTAACCCTTCTTTAAATAAATTAATAATAAATGTCCTAATCTGACCCAAGTGGGCCTAAATGGTCATATTTTATTCCTAAGTTTGTTTTTGGTCGAATTAAACTTATCCAATAGAATTAGGACATGTGTTAGGGTAATAGTAATATCATTTTTACCCTTAGTTACCCTATTTACTATTAACCGCGGTAAAAAAAGTAAAAAGTTACTATTCACCAAAAATTTATTTTTATCTCATTGAACCAATTTTACTTACTAATATCAACCGTGTCTGTCAGATTTTCGAAATTCCATTCACAGAAACGGTAAAATTAAGTTTTATGCAAAATTCAGTTTTTAACCTACCACTTAGTGGTTTCACTATTCATCAAAAATTGAAAGTTTTCAGAAAAATACCAAAATTTCACCCTAGGATAATTTCGGTATTCCGAATCCAAAAATGAAGTCCATTTTGAAAAATAAAATTTATAAAATTTCAAAAAGTGGTTATTATTATTCATAACGGCTAGTTTTAATAATATTTTAATAGCATATCGTTGTTTAGTGAAACTCGGTATTGCGTACGACGCAAGCTATCGAGGAAGGTCGCGATTGCGTGTAATGCAAGGCAAGTCAAGGATGCGTGTTGTGCAAGCTCCTTTTGGTGTAGCATACAACACAAGACATTAGTGAAATAAAAAAGAATATTTTTCATAAAATCTCGGGCTGTTACATTCTACCCCCCTTAAAATGAATTTCGCCCTCGAAATTCGTCGGGGTTATAAATGGTTTACTATTCGAAAGTTTCTTTAATAGAAACCCACATCGTAAAAAGGAATACCAAAACATGGCTTTAAAAACTAAAGTATGAAATGTAACGATTACCCAAATAAACTAATCACTGGGTTTCCACATAGGGGAAAATATGGATATGGAAGAGAAATCTAACAATCATGTTCTGATGGAGAGTGGTAGAGAACATGGCTATGGAAAATACAGTAATCACAAATCCATAAATTTGTGACGATCTAAGGTACCATCTGATTCATCAGGTATAAGATCACTAGGACAACGTTTTTGGTTTTCAAGATCATTTCCCTAAAGTTGAAAATTTGAATTAGAATAAATACTTTCTTTATTTTGGTACAATCTCACTGTTGTTCATGCCTTGAACAATTTCCACATCATCTCTTAAATAAATGAAGTTGAATTTTTTATTCGTGAAGTGTTAGTATGACAGGTCATTCCATCTGTCTCAAACAAAAGGTTAGCAAAAACTTATATACATAAGTCAATCTATAGTGAGATTAATCACATATGGTTCCTAAAATGGACTTATACTTCATATATCATACTGCTTAATATAATAAAACTAGTTTCTACTAAACAGGGACTTCTTGTAGGCTAGTGGTAGGCGATAAAGGCCAGTCGCACTTCGGTTGTGGGTTCGATTCCCACAGCCTTGTCTGAAGCGATGGGTTGTCGCCCGTCCTGAAGGTTGTCCTTTTTCTAAAACTATATTACTATAACATCCCATTAATAATATCGAAAAAACTTCTATCCTTAAACAATACTAACTTATGTCCAACATAATCCATTCCAATCTTTAGGCTTATCCATAATACTGCAGTCCACTCTCACAACATAGTGAAAACGATTACCATAGATTTAATACCATCGTTGATTCCCATATATCATAAGATATATCTTGTTGGTCACATTCCAAACATTCAAAGGCCTTAATCTTATACTCTCATGAATACCCATTGAACCTTATTGAAAACATGAATTCTATTAAAAGTTAACTCTTTCCACATACCAAAATCCTCAAAATTCTATATACTCAAACCATGATATCACTTAGTCCTTATATCAATCATGAGCTCACGAATACTATCAAACATTTAATTTTCTCCTTATCCCTTCATTATGCACATATCATCTACATTCCAAAAATATCTGAATAACCTTTCATGGATACTGGTAACATTAATCAGACAACAGTGTAACAATCCTTATATGTCTCTTTATTCTACAGTACCATGAGATTACTTATACAACATTACACATGATAAACATGTAATCATTCCACTACATTCTTAAACCATTGACCGAGCTTCAACAATTCTTTCATCTCACATATCATTTGTAGTCTCTTCATCATCATCCACATAAATACTTCCCATACGACCATACTGATTATCTTCATGAGACTTTCCCTTAGGGCATTGGTTTGCATAATGCCCGCACATTCCACATTTAAAACATTTAACCATTGTTGATGTCGTAGCAATACCATTATTCTCATCCATGTTGTTAACTGAACCTTTTCCTTTGCATTTACTTGCTTTGTGTCCTTCTTTTCCACACCCAAAGCATCTTCCAGTTCCTTTGAAACATTCTCCTTGATGCCTCTTCCCACATTATTTACATAGGGGAAATTGAACTTTCTTTCCTCTATGATCATCATGAAACTCCATCTTTCTCTTATTAGCCGAGTCAGGAAACTTACCAAATTTTACTTTATTGATCATAATATGAGATTGCTGATTCGGCATAATAATGATGTTTGGACTTCCAAATCCCATTTCATTATGAAGAATATCATTCCATTGTCCATCATATCCTCCATTATCGTGAATCATCTTGTTTCCAGCCATTTTCTAAAACACAAAAAAAATAGTGTGAGAGGCAAAAATCATGATAGGGAAAACAACATAATAAAGGGGGAGTACCTTCAATATCTAACATCTTAGGTTTAATTCTATGATCTTTAGCGTAGTTCTAGTACTATAACCTATACGTATACTTATCCTTAGGGACATCCCTAGACATACCTTATAAATATCTCTAGGGATCTCACTAACGTTTTCGCATCCTAGTTTCCAAAGGTTGACTAAACCTTTCCTCTGATACCAACTATAGAGACCCGTATCTTGACGTACATAGACATTACATTACTTTTTCGGAATACCTAGTACATAACAAAAAACACACACACAAGGATCGTAATAGTTTAGTGTCTTTGGAAACTCGGAATATAATCTTCTAATCGTGGTGAAAGATCTTAAAAATCTCCCATAAAGATCTTCCCTTTTTTTTTACCTAAAACCTTTCTTTATATCCTGGGGAAAAGAAAACATAAAAGGGTGAGCTCAAATTCTCAGTAAGGGTAAACAAAAGAAATATCAATCACATCATATACATAAGAACATAACTTTTGGAAATCTTAACCTGCAAAAGAGATCATAATTTCATAACATGGGGTAAATCATGGTAGTGAAATGTAATCACAATAATCATAACTTAAAACATGAAACTTTGTGGCATTCACACATAATCATAGAGAATCATTTCTTGTTAGTCAAGACTCATTTCCAAGACTATCTTAGTGGAAAAAGTCCCTTTCTGAATCGAGTAACCCTCATTTCAGTCCTGTTTCACTGAACCGGTATAACCTACCGTTCCAGCCCTGTCTATCTCATGAGATATAAAATCTTTACCCAATGCACTGGAGGGAGATATAGGTCCCACCCATCTTATAATGAATCCTTTCTTATGTGTGCCACACAATCATAAATCATACATTTTTTCATAACACATGTAACAAAAATGGGATTCTTGAAACATCATGACATCATAAAACAAATCATATAAGGTAAATGACTTCATAAAAATAATTCCCTCACAACATAATCAAATCAATGTAATAATAGGGATAAAAACACAACCCTTTATTATCTTAGATGGAAAATAATTTTGATAAAACACTTGAACTCCATTCTTGAGGAAAATATCCTTTCTTCTTGAAAAACATTTTTCCTTTCATAACATGTCATAAAACTTTAAAATCAAAGAAGTTGATTAAAAATAAACTTGAAAACTTGTAAAGGAAGCTTCTTGGAAATAATGTTTTAAAAAGATCCATTCATGCTGTATAAGTTAAAAAAACATCCTTCGTACTTCTGTCGAAAAAGTCAAAAAAAGTACCTCGTACGAAAAACGAAAAAAGATTCCTTTCATATCCTTTACTAAAAACTCACCGAAGGGTAAAATTGGATTTAATCAATTGTAGGTGGATTGAAATAACATTACATATTGAGGAAACATAGATGTGGATGATAAAATACACCCCAGTAAATACCAACGTATAAACAATCTCGGATAAAAATGAGATTGTGATATTTCCCTTACCTTAGGTCTGATTTGCTTTGTATGTGTCCGAATCTCCTCTTCTTTGAAGCGCCTTTTGGAGACCTCCTCTTAGGGAACTAAAATTGGTCTTTGAGGAAGACCAGAACCTCTAGGATATTTCTAGGGAAGTGGAGAAGAGATTTTGGCAGAGGTTGGCCGAGCTTGAGTGCTCAAATTGGTGTGAGGAGGAGGGGGAGGAGGTGTCCTTTTATAAGGGAGGAGAGGGGCACCTTAGGAATACCTCAAAATATTATTTTATATTAATGTCAAAATCGGTTTATAATGGTTCAAAAGGGTCTTATTTAGAATCTAAAGTGGGGATGGGTCGAAATACTATCAACCAATAGGATTTAGACAAGTTTAGGGTATTATTTTAACCTTATCAATTAGATTTAACTCTAAGTTAAATAATTTAACTTTTACCGTGTCTTTTTGTTTTCTTTCACTATATGGTTAATACACTTACTATAAAATGCCAAAAGAACCCCAAATTGTTTATTATTAATATATATATCCTTATCTAAGTCATTTGGCTGAACCTTAGATTTTTAGGAATAAAATAACAATCAATAATAAAATATTTTATTTAAAAACTATTTTGTGTCAATTTTGACACTATTTGATATATGATTTTTGTGAAAGTCATAACAGAATTATATGTTCGAACCAAGTTGATTAAATCAACAATAATATCTCATAATAACCTAGAAAAGTAGTGTAATTCATAAAAAGTCTCAAATTACATTCATTTGAGCATTTATAACATCAATTATGTTAATATTTCCTTAAAAGGGTAATTACTGCATCATCGTTGTGTCATAAATAAATTAATTTATTTAAAGTCTAAAAATTATAAATAAAATATCATTATGTAGGAAATCTTTTTATCTTTCTAATGAATATTTATAGTCGAATTTATCTTATGTATAACCCCATATTAAAAATGATTTACTTATTAAACTTTGATTTTAACTATTTTAACCCTTCTTTAAATAAATTAATAATAAATGTCCTAATCTAACCCAAGTGGGCCTAAATGGTCATATTTTATTCCTAAGTTTGTTTTTGGTCGAATTAAACTTATCCAATAGAATTAGGACATGTGTTAGGGTAATATTAATATCATTTTTACCCTTAGTTACCCTATTTACTATTAACCACGGTAAAAAAAGTAAAAAGTTACTATTCACCAAAAATTTATTTTTATCTCATTGAACCAAATTTTACTTAATGATATCAACCGTGTCTGTCAGATTTTCGAAATTCCATTCCCAGAAGCGGGAAAATTAAGTTTTATGCAAAATTCAGTTTTTAACCTACCACTTAGTGGCATCACTATTCATCAAAAATTGAAAGTTTTCAGAAAAATACCAAAATTTCACCCTAGGCTAATTTCGGTATTCCGAATCCGAAAATGAAGTCCATTTTGAAAAATAAAATTTATAAAATTTCAAAAATTGGTTATTATTATTCATAACGGCTAGTTTTAATAATATTTTAATAGCATATCGTTGTTTAGTGAAACTCGGTATTGCGTACGACGCAAGCTATCGAGGAAGGTCGCGATTGCGTGTAATGCAAGGCAAGTCAAGGATGCGTGTTCTGCAAGCTCCTTTTGGTGTAGCGTAAAACACAAGACATTAGTGAAATAAAAAATAATATTTTTCATAAAATCTCGGGCTGTTACAACAGTGAATGATGGGAATTTTATCAGACATCATTGGGTATTTTCTAGAGGTATTCATGGATGAATTCTCTGTGTTTGGGGATACATTCATGTGATTTTTGAAGAATTTGCAGAGGATTTTGTCAATATGTGAAGAAAATAATATGGTCCTAAACTAGGAAAAATTACATTTCAGGGTTAAATAGGGACTAGTCCTTGGTCATCTAGTATCAGGTCGGGGGATTGAAGTAGATAAATCCATGGTTGGAATCATTTTTCACCTTCCATCACCCAAAACAATCAAGGAAGTGAGGTATTTCTTAGGACATACTAGTTTCTATAGAAGATTCATTAGTAACTTCAGTTCAATCGCTCATCCCTTTTGTGGTATTCTAGTAAAGGATGCTCCATTTGATTGAACATAAAGTTTTGAGGGTTCATTATCAACCCTAAAATCATCTCTCACCTCTACTACCATTATGAAATCCCCAAATTGGAACCTTCTATTCAAAATCATATGTGATGCCAATGACTTTTCTTTAGGAGCTTTGTTAGGACAACGTTGTGATAAAACTCCTTATGTAATTTCTTATTCAAGCAAATCCTTAAATGATTCCCAAATAAACTCTATCACCACTGAGAAGGAGTTACTTTCCATTGTGTTTGACTTTGAAAATTTTAGGTCCTACCTCTTAGGATCCCCCATCACTGTGTTCACTGACAATTCTGCATTAAAATACCTCTTCCAGAAACAAGATTATAAGGCTAGACTAATTAGGTGGGTCCTTATATTATAATAATTTGATCTCAAAATCAAGGAAAAAAATGGTGTTGAAAATGTTGTAGTTGATCATCTCTCTAGGATAGAATTTAATGACACATTATCTCACCTTTATGTTTCTGATTCATTCCCTGATGAACACCTATAATCTGTGAGTGACTACCCTTAGTACGCCGACATAGCCAACTAATCAGTTACATGAGTCATTACAAAATTCTTAGGGACTCAAGCTAGATGTAAATTCCTTTTTGATGTCAGGAACAATGTGTTTGATGATCCATACCTCTATAAGTTTTGTCCTAACCAAGTCATTGGGAGTTGTGACCAAAAATATGTACAAGAGTCCATCCTTAAATTCTTTCATAGTAAGGCGTGTGGTGGTCACTTTTCCTCTAAGAAAACATCTTATAAGGTTCTTTATAGTGGTCTCTTCTAGCACACCCTCTCAAGGGACTCCTACACATTTTTTCAATGTTGTCCTAGGTGTCAAAAAGTAGGGTCCATCACAAAAAAGAATCAAATTCCACTCACTCCAAGCTTGGTAATTGAAATCTTTGACTGTTGGGGAATCAATTTCCTGGGTACCTTATCAAACTCTAGGGGATATTTTTGCATTCTTTTGGCTATATATTATGTCCCAAAATGGGTTGAGTCCATTCCAAAAAAATCCAACGATCATCAAACTGTATTTAGATTTCTCAAGGAAAAAATCCTCTTTAGATTCTGAAATCCTAGGGCTATCATTAGAGATCATAGAACTCATTTTTGCAATCATACATTCTTAGAACTCTCAAAAAGTTATGGAATATCTTATAAAGTGTCAAATTATTACCACCCACAGAACAATTGTTAAGCTGAGTTAGGAAATTGAGAAATAAAACAAATTCATGAGAAAATAGTTAATCTATCTAAGAAAGATTTGTCGATCAAACTCTTAGATTCTATTTGGTCCTATCTAACCACGTATAAAACCATTTTAGGAATGTCCCAATATAGGTTTGTTTATGGTAAAGCATGAAATTTGCTAGTGGAGATTGAACATAAGGCCTTTTAGGAAATTAAGAAAATGAATTATGACTTCTCATTATAAGAAACAAAAAGAAAATTAGATCTCAATGAATTTGAGGAACTTAGGATGGAGGCTTATGAAAATTCAAGGATCAATAAAGATAAAGTAAAATCCTGCCAATCTTGAAATCTTAAAATCAAACACATTGTACTAGGTAAACCTATTCTTTTGTATAGCTCATTACTTCATTTACACCTGGGAAAGTTGAGGTCCATATGGTCAGGTCCATACATAGAGTATAAGGTGTACCCCCATGGGGATGTAGAAATTCAAGATCCAACCAATGGTCAAACTTTTAGGTTAATGGTCATAGAGTCAAACCACTCATTGAACCATTCCAAAAATAGGATGTTGTTGAAGACTTGTTTGAACCATCCTTCAATGAAGAGAATACATAAAAAATTAATGGTCTAAGTCGAGCTATAGACATTAAACAAAAGAGGTGAATGGGAGGAAACTCATGGATTTCATGTTTCCAATCATTTTGAATCAAATTTATTTTTTATTTTGACATTTAAAAAAAATTACCTTAGACTGTTGACCTTTTCTTCTATTATGATTATGGATGGGTATGATAGGGGAGATCCATATTCATCCATGTCACGTGGTATGATCCCTGAGTAATACCTTACCTAGAAATCTAAAAAGAATACAATTTATCATTAGTTTATTTTAATTTTATGGGTTTGTAGGTTAAAAGAAAAATACAAAAAGAAAAAAAATTACCTTAGAGTGTTGGCCTTGTCTTCTATTATGAGTAAGGATGAGTATTAAAGGGGAGCGCCATATTTATCTATGTCACGTGGTGTGATCCCTAGAAATTTAAAATCAAGACAATGTATCATCAGTTTATTTTATTTTATTTTTATGTGTCTTTAGTTTAAAATAATATATATATATATATATAAAGGACACGTCATAGTTCGTGGGGAAAATCTTGTCACAATCGGTGAAGTTGCGGAGACTCGAACTGAGGACCTAAGGGAGACTGGGGCACTCACTTTTAACTTCAACCACTAGGTGACTTCATTACAAGATTCTTATTTTCAATTTCCTACTTGAACACCTCTCTCATACCTCCATCTATGTTTTTTAACCATAGTGGGGACAATATTATTCTACATTGGTGGGAGATGAAATAGAAAAAAAATCATTTGTGTGCATTAAAAATTTGTGGAAGGAAAAATTTATATAAACTTGAATTTGATAATACACATTGAAGATTATGAAATTTAATATCAAATAATTTTTCATACCTTGATTCTGATTTTAATGCAGGTTTAAGTTCGTGTGCATAGATTTTGGAAAGTGTGGTGGTCCGATGTGATTTTTCACTGTTTATATTTTCATCCATTTATTAACAAAAAAACACAATGCGCGTCCTATGGATTTTGGGGTATTAGTTTGATTTCTTGGGGTCCCATAATAAATGGCATAGGTTTGGTGATCATTTTAATTTTAACATGAGTGTTCTAAAAAAATTTAAATTTTTTTTCAAAAAATCAATTGCTCATAGAGCATCGGATTGAACTAATGTGTGTCATTTGGCACTTAGGGATCATGACTCAATAGTTTTCTATCCCAGAGTTGGTCATTGTATCTCTATTTTTTGTAATTTAAATTTTTATTGAGTAAACTCGAGATGATTCCTGTGTATGTGAGCTTCACTTGGTTCCCCAAGGTCTTTGAGCCTGGGAGTCATCATCAAAGTCTTGCTATATGGGTTAACTCGATTGAGTTCAATTTCAATTACCATGGAAAAATTGAAAAAAAAAACAAACCCAAAAAAACCCAAATAAAATAAAAATAATAAATTAGAAAAAAATGAATAATCATCTTACTATTAAAATTTGATTCCTCCCGGTTCTTCCATATTTTCTCCCTTGAATGAAGATGAACCCCCATGTCTATTGTGATGCATAACACTTACTCATGATTAATTGAAATTAGATGAAATATAATTATGAATTTGAACAATGGAATGGGATTGGTCTTGGGATATGCCTCTGTAACTAACTTGTTTTAAATTATTTTGATGGTTTTCATAATTGTTTGGTATGAGGTCTTTGGGTGAGCAATG
The DNA here is from genome assembly GCA_963277665.1 of Viscum album. Lineage (NCBI taxonomy): Eukaryota > Viridiplantae > Streptophyta > Magnoliopsida > Santalales > Viscaceae > Viscum > Viscum album. Next base: position 461,830,396 of record OY728142.1, read on the forward strand.
TGTATTAAAATGTTTTTGTAAAATGGAATTTTAATTTAATATTTTTTAGATATATTTAGCTCAGGACTAGAAAAACTCAAGTTGGGGGTGTGATTATCCAATGAAAGAGGATAATATTCATTGTTTATATTATTATTTTTATGTGTTTCATTATTCATAAACACCATTTTTTGTTCATTTTATAATTTAAACATTATTTCACATTATGATTGAAATAATTTTTTAAAGTTCAATACTACTTTGTGAATATTTAAAAACCTACTAAAAAATTATTGATTTTATTTTAAGGTATCCCATGCTATAAGGAACAATTCTTTATTTTTGAACACTTGAATATTTAAATTGGAAGACCACCAACGTGGGCCATGAACAAACAAAATTTTGGGCGATGTGAACTGGACATATGCCCAATAAAGTACTATATAGGACACGTTTCAAGACCAATGATTATAAAAAAATTAACTAAATATATAGGATATCATGGGGAATATTTCATTAAATAATGGACCAAGATAATTCAGAATATTTAATGGAGTTCCAGGCGGACCAAGTTGAAGATGAAATTATGGGCTAGATTCTGCAGCCCAGAAAAACATCCCACCATTTATATCATATCATGAAAACCACAAAATATCTTTGGCTTTAATTTTACAGGATATTAGGGGGACGTCTGGGGATACATTTTATCCTTCTATGTCCTACTCTAATTCTTCCATCTTAAAGGTCATTATATGCTTTGTTTCAGTGGATGCAAGTTGGATTCCACTTCAGGGCAAGAGTGGAAAAGTATCCTATACATTAATTTTCCACCCACCTAGGCCCACAAAAATTAATTAAGGAGACTTATAATGTTTTTTTATATACCCAAGGATTTTTAAATTATTATTTAAGGTGGTAGTGGTGGAGGATTTAGGGATCTTGGAGCATTGTTTTCATTGAAATGTTACTATACTAATATCTCTTTGTAATGGTCTTCTTTCTCATGTAAGTTGTTTGAATCACCTTATTTTTTAATAAAATATATTCTTATTACCTTATTATATTCTTCTTAATATAATGTTGATATCGTTTCCTCCTGGTGTGAACTTATTCACACCAAACCTTGTGATATTATTCACCCAATGGTGGAGTGATCATTATTTTGTTGTTTTTACTTCTTCAATTCCACCCATATGGGTCTAATTATCGCTTCTATTGAGAACATGTAATTAATGGAGGGATAACTATTTAATGAGTTGATCCAATGGAGTAGAAATGGGATGGATTGGATGTTATTTATCACTCTCTAATTGTTTATTAATTTCTTTTTATTTGATTTCTTTTTATTCAATGATTTTCTCTCTTCCTCGTCCTTATTGAATTTATTCGCCAGATTTTATGTAAAAATTAGATCATTTACCTTGAAGTGCTAATGAAAATGATCATAAAAGTTTATATGTGATTATTATTTATTTTTTAATGTGTTTAACCAGTATGTGATGATGTTAGTTTGAATTCATTGAATGAATCCTTCTCGAGTTAATGAAATTGAAATCTTAAAAAAATAATTTCATCCAATCCATCCCTTGTAATAACCTAAAATAAACCATTTTCATAAATTAAATTCAACTATGTCTCTTAGTTTTTATTTAAACCATCTTAAAACAAACCCAGGTTGGCCACTTCATATCCAAGAATCCATCTCTTTAGATTGTGTGTCCATAGGTTCTTCTTAGGTCTCTGAGGATTCGACAACCCAAGCTACACTATAAGCGACCGCTTAACCCTTAAAACTTGGGTGAATTTGGGAGAGACCAACTATCATGAAGGTTTTGAGTTTCATAAAAAGATATCATTGACCTATCTTTCATTAAAATCTTATGGTCCATCTAGGGACCCCCAACCCTATTTATAGACATATTTTCTAGCTTAGATTCATGAACAATGATCACTAATCACAAATTTTCAGTGATTGTACCTCAAAATATGACCTTCCTATCCCTCACTAGATCCAATTATGTGGGTAAGAATTTTTGGACACAGAAATACACATTTCATAAGATTTTTTTTTGAATTAATGATTGGTTCAAAAGAAATACAAGCCAAAAAACTCAAAAAACCCACTTAAGGATATGTGTTCCTAAAACAAAAAACCATCCCAAATATTATCACCTAAAAATAATCACCATCCACGTAGATATTAATGTGGTAACCTTCATGTAGTGTATATATATTTTTTAAAGGACTTATTAATGCACGGGTGGATGTAGTACCCTATTTATATCATATTTCTGTTCATGTAATGCATATTTTATTGTTAAAGTCATAATATTTTATGATGACTATTATCTTTCACAAAACTGATTACCTCTCCACCACTACAACTATAAATACCTCCCCATATCCAACATTTTGGGGGATTCTACCTTTCAGCTTCTAAACAGGTCTTTGAATTCTATAAACTCTGACCTTCATGAGAAAAAAGACAAGATGGATTCTCAGTGGTATCCATCTTTAATAAAATCTTCTCCCATGGGTTCTTGAGAACCTTAACCCATTATAGAGATGTGTTTCATGAAGTTAAATTGCCTTCACATAATAATAAATACCTTTTTGGATTTTTGAGTTTCAGGAGATAACTATCCTTTGAGAAACCATCCCTATGAGAACGATGACTTTACTTCAAGACAAGGCCTCCCTATTTTGTGAAAGATAACCCCTCATGAAACCCATATGATTCATGAAACCCTCTACATTAATGAACCTTGAACCTTCAAAAAACCCATCCCCCATACCTATTCATGTTGACTCATTTTAGAAAGAAACATTTCAATAAATTTTGGTACCTAAGGACCCTGTACCCATCTAAATAATGTTCTCCCATACCTCAAATTCTCATTTAATTAATATCATCAACCCTTGTGTCTTTCCCCTTTTCTTCAATCATGACTTATACTATTACATTTCCTTTTTCTCATAATTATTGTCACCCTAATTCTTATTTCTCTTAATAATAAGGATCCTAACATCAAGAACCCTAATTTCCACTTCTACATGTTTGTGTTTATGCCATGTCGCACCCATATTTTCATGAACAGCAGATAGTTAATCACCAAAGGTGGAATCATCATGGGAAAATATCCATCGTTCTTTGTAGTTAGTACATATACCAGATATTCTTATCATAATTCTATATGGTCTCCATAGTTCATGGCTCTAACAACATCCATGTTTCATGATGTAAAAAAATATACCCCAACATCTTAGTCGTATGATGTTAAACTATATGATAACATCCTCAACACATAACGTAAAATTGTGGCCCTAACTTGTGTGGTGACCACATGATGGCCCATGTATGAATGACCTGGGATGATCCGTCACCTCCTACCTTATGTGATGAATATAGGATTCCCTATGTATGATAATCATGGGATGAAGCCTCCTTACCCACCATGTAATGATCCTCCTCTTTCGGAAATCTCACATGTTTAATCCCTACACCGTCCTTCCACATGATGGGATTATCCTCCTTTTGGAATCTTTCAAACATAATCCCTAAATTATTACTCATTGACACTCCTTCTTCAACATGATAATCCTTATCACATGATGTTATACTTCATGGGCCAATATCATGGAATGGCCTTAAAATGTGGAATCAAACTACATGGGTTTGGATCCCTATATCTTAAAACAGTGTATATAGGACACTCCATAAGGTTCAATCCTAACATCTCAACATTCCCATAAATTCTTCATGTTTCCCCCTTGTAAAAAGAAACTTCATAATATGAAAATCTCTCTCACGAGAACACACTAAAATATACTAACCTCTCTATCGTGTGAACATCTTATTCATAGGAACACACAAAAATACATCTACCACTACTTATTGTGAAAATATTCCCCATGGGAACACACTAAAATCCAACTGACCACTATAGTGTGAACATATTCCCCGTAGTAACACACTAAAACCCACCTACTTATCTATGGTGATATCATATTTCCCAAGGTAACACACTAAAATTCACCCACTATCCCCAAAATATCTAAAACATGTTCCTACCCTAAATCTATACAATAACTAAAAACATGGTTTTCCTAAGGTAAAAAGCTTCAGATTCCTTACACCCATTGCATCAATTACCTCATGTCCTACAAGGGATTCCTCGGGTTTCACACCAAATAATCCTCACACATGAGACGCACTCAACCTCAAAATATGAAGACTTTACAAATTCTTAATATGATCAAAATATAGAAATTCTTATATATTCCCAATTTTATCATCTACTTTGACCATATGTTGCTTCCATATTGAGATAAAAGCAGTGTAATTAATCATTTTCCACCTCGGGATGGTGTCGGTAATGAATTTAATGAATTTTTTTAAATATTTGGGGGAGACATGAACTAGGAAATGAGATATAAGGATTAATCCATGGAAGGAGGAACCAACATCCCATCATCCTATTTTTATTAAGAATCCAACAACACCAACCATGGTGGTGGAGGTCGCCCACCTTGAAAAATTATGAATGAAGGGAAATAAACAATGTTTCACAATCGATGATGGACTATCCATCTCAAAATAATCATAATAAATATATAAGTAGTAAAACAATGCTAGTGTCACCCTAATGAGGACCAAGGTTTGATGTTCAAATATTTTATGACATACATGAAAAAATATAACAAGATAGTAGCCAAAAAATGAAAACATATCTATAGAATGGTATGACCATTATAATATAGACACAATAAAGTGCATATGAATAGTTTAATTTAGAGTAACATGGAAAATTCATCTTCAATAAATATAAGAATAGATTTTCAAATTTTGAAAAATTAAATTAATATAGGCTTCTAGTTCTCAATTAAAACTCATCATACACTTAAATATTCAAAACTAATACCTATATAACATAATTTCATTTAAGTTATCAGGTTTCAAAAGTGTAAATGATATTTTCCTTGAATAAATACTTTGGTAAATAATTTAAAATAAGAGTTAAATGAAGGAATGGAAGAATCTAATTGAAAATTTATTTCCAAAAGAAAATATTTTCAAATACAAGGCTTTTCATAGAACATCCCATACATTTCAACCTTATAAAAACCATGGTAATTTTCATGTGTTTATTTTAGATAATGGTTCAAAAAATTATGATATTCATTTTAATTCACTTCTTCCCACCACATAAATCCAACCACCATATCACCATTAAAGCACTGTCTTAATCATAGGATAATTGTGGTTTAATTTATTATAGATCATTAATATTTAATTAGAATTTGGTAGATCCTATTATCAAATGTAGTTGTAAATCATATATTTTTACATTTTAAATGTATTAAAAACCCCAAAAGATTTAGGAACGTGGAAAGACTCTTATCTTTTAAGTTTACCTCAAGATAGTTTGTGGATAACAATACTCCAATGGATTCTGTTTCATCCCATGATAAATATTAAAGGAATTTTTAAACTCATTATAACGATAGATTTTAGTGAAAGTTCCTATGTATGGGTTAAAAACATATATTTTATGGGAAACATAACAATAAGGAACAATTATTTCAAGGATTCAACACTTACAAGCTTACTTGTTAAAGATCACATTATAAACTAAAGCAGAGGAATTTTAATTTCATAGTTCAAAATAAATCCAAATAAAGAAAATTAATCCATCATATAAAAATATCATCTAAAACAATTAATTTATATTTTAAAAATATAAATAATCTCATTTTTTATTTATGAAATGGAAGGAAATCATGTTGCAGTCATAACTCTAGAATCACTTAATGAGTTGATACTACAAGACATTATATTTTCCATGATTATTCATCCCTAATACTCCAATACCAATGTAATAGACCCTAAAATTCAATAAAATAATATCAAATAAACAAAGATAATCAATATTAAAAATATTATTTTAAAAATTCATAAAACTCTAAGGATTACCTGGAAAATAACTCTAAAAATTCATCTGATAACAAAATAATAAAAATTCACAATTTAATCCACCATGAATATTCCTATGTTTCACACTAAAATATAGAAATACCTAAAATAAATCATAATCTAATCATACAATATATAAATAGAGATAAACAGAAGGCTAACAACTCCTAAAATTTTCAGTTAATCAAAAGAATCAGAAAATATAGGATAAGGTGTGATTTCACCATGACATGGTGGAATCACAGCTCTAAATATCTTTCCATGATGGATGAAAATGTAGTATAGGGATAAAAGAGAATATAGGAGAAAATTATGAGATAAATAACTTAAAATATGATTAATAAAAACCACTAAAGAACTATAAATACAATTCCAAGATGTGCAAGAAGTAGAAATCTATATAAATATCTATAATGAATTTGAATTTGATGGTGAGAAATCAATTCAGGGGTCCTCAATTTGAGGTATTAATGAATCTAAGTCAAAAATACATTTGGGTTAATTTTAAAACAAACATTCTTAGACTCCAACATAACTCCAATGGGATCCATAAAAACTCTAGTGGTAGTATGGTAAGCTACTAGAGGCTCCACCAGAACTATGGTGGTCTATTACTACCAATAATTTATATGATTTCCTCCACTAAACACACATAAACCCCACTCTTATATTTTTAACCTCAAAAAAAACCTCAAACTATAACAAAAACCATCGAATAATTCATCCAAAATTTCAAATAATCAAATATCAATCCTCAAATGAAAAAACCTATATCTAATCAAATGATTCAAACTTGCATGTACTTCAATGACACAAAATTTTAACTATGGAGATTAATGATACCTTAATCATGTTAATTGGGACACGGGTCATTACAACAACCCCACCATACAAATTATTATCCCCAATAAGTCTTATAATATACTTACTGAAATATTCCTTATCCCTAAACCCTCAATACATATGTTGAGAATTTCACTAAATCTATGATGTGAAACTTTTGAATCCATCACAAATCACTAAATCCAACAAATTATTGGTCCTAAACTACAAAACCAAGATCATGTCACTTATATACATCCCAAAACTCACCTCTAATTATTTCACAAATCATCCATCCCATTTCTAATCTATAGTTTTCAAATATGACCAAAATCTCTAAAAACCCTGAAAATTATAGTATTCATGACTATCACACTAATACAAAATTGAATTACTCTTCAATCATTTTATGTATAACACTTAAAAATAAAACTATAAAATAAGTTACTATAATACAACCATGATTAATGATATACCATTATCCTCATGATTCTCTAAATACCATCAATTAACCAAAAGGCAAGCTATATTACTCCCCATCATAGGATTTTACTAAGTGTTAACTAATACTGACATGCCATTATATTATATTTTATCAAAGGGATACATTTATCAAGTGTTTTATAGAAAAAAACATTTTTATTTAAAACCCACATAGGCCAGGGGATGGTGACTAGCACCGAGTAGCTATATTACTAACATGGGAGGCATTTCCTAAGAACCTGTACAAATGCACACATCTCTAAGCCCAAAAATTGTGATATATAAAAAACACTAAGGAACAAAATGCATTCTTACAACTAAACCAAACCAACAGAGTATGATGGAATGTAAAGTGTTGATAGTAAACTGGGCCAGAATACAAGCCCACCAAAAAAAGGAGTCTGAAAACTGCAGATCCAACCTGTAAATACAAAGAGGTACTGGGACTGCTGCTCATAGCCGTAGGAATGCTTCGGCCTGTAGGGAACTCAGAAATCTTGGTCATGCCCTAGTCCACCCTGGACTCTGTCAAAAGGATTCTTGTCTGCACAAGACACGACATGTGCGGGCAAGGACCAAGCAGGGGTGAGTATAAAAATACTCAGTAGAGGACCCCAAAAAACAAAAAGCAACACATAAAGGAAAGGCACAGTCATCTTTACATAGTATATGTCTACTAAACATATAATAGGAGAACACAATCCAGATATACTTAAAACCTAGACCCATAGTCTAGAGACAAGTCACACAACTGCACACCCCCGCTAGGTATTCAGTTCATAGATTCCACAAAGCACTTGTTTCAGGAGAACTCACTCCACGAGTCTGATAGCTTTGATGATGTATGTCCGAGAAGTACTGTTCATCGGGAAAAGTCACGAGAAAAAAACACTCATTACAGGATAACACACTCTTGAGTGGGATAGATCATGATAGATAGATACACTCATTATGAGAGAACACACTCTGAGTGGGAAAGATCACGATACACAGATGAGGATCACTGCTAGGGCCATTGGGAATACCAAGAATCATCCAGATTCACTAGATAGGTAGAGGATCAATGCCCGATGGAGTTGGTCACGTTGATGCCTAACTCTACCTAGGGTCAAGAATGGATAGAGGATCTCGCTTCAGGCCTCTCAGAGGGATGCCTGACTCTATCACAGAATGTCATACTAAAGGGGTTATACTCCTGTAGAAGGAAACGATGTCCGACCTTCAGGGTAATGAGAAGAAGGGACACAAAACCAAATGAAACATATCCATGATATGGTGGACACGAGGACCAAACCATTATTCAAAAAAGTACATGGCGTGTAGAAAAGTCACACACCATGTCTTCTGACCCCAGGTACTTCCCATGTATAATGTCCCATTCCATAAGGCTGGTCATGTAGAAAAAGTCAGTACATGGCGTGTGGTAAGGAATATACACTGTTTCTGAGTGACTGGGGTTGGCTCTGTGTACGCTGGCCATGTGCCCGTAAATGGCCTCAACCCATGTGTGCCAACCAGTGTAATCGGTAAACAGGGTGACCCACGTTACTGGCCTCTCCTAGCCGTGTGTTGGAGTAAATGGTCATGTACTCCATCATGTGTCTGTGTATCCCCTGGATACACGCTGAGTCCAACATAGTTTCCTCTGCCATGCCACATAGGGTCTTCATGCCATGTTTCGAAGCCGTGTAGTCCATCCCATGTCTTTGTATTTCCCAGAATATACGCCGAGCTTCGGAAAAGGTCCAACACACCATGTGGCAGGGGTCACACACTGTGTGATACCTATATGACCCCTGAAACCCTATCCTCCACCGCCGGTACTACATGGCGTGTTATTCGGAAGTACACTCTGTGTATTCCGAAATTTTCCAAAATCACTGACTTCCACCATCGCACCTTCCATGATGCTCCATTCATCAATTCGGTCATTCGATCACCATGAAACTCCAGTTTTTGGTCACTCTGACACCACAAAGCTGATTCCGTTGTTTTCAGGACTCTGATCGGTACTAGAAACATGTAATGATCCACCCGTGTGAAGAATGCTCAAAGAATGGTCTTTCCCGATCTGGTTCAATTCATCATCTGCTATCATCGTCGCACCTCCTCTAGGTCGTCGTGATGTCGGATCTTGAATTTGGGATCGTTGCATCGCAAAACAAATGCACAACAATCCATTGTTCCTTGCCCCGTGAAGAACGCGAAGAACGCACGAAAAGAAAGGGGGAGGAAATCCAAAAAACGAAATTGAGGAACGAACCTCCACCGCCGTTCATCACGGAATTGATCGGATCCTGTTAGTAGGATCAAACAGAGCAGGATAAAAACAATAAATAATAATTACAAATTAATCCCCAAAAATATCTGAATAAAACCCTCCTGCAAGAACGTACAAATCCGCCAATTAAAATATCTTTGTTTGATCCGTATTCATCGTTTAAATTCAAAAACGGGGAAAGAAGAATCAAAAATAACAACCCCTACCTCATGAAGGGATCGTTCACTGACGAACGGTTCATGCTTCCATCGTTTTTGGGATCCTTCAACTTCATTGGAACAACAATTCATAGCTTTTGATCCGTCGTCATTCGTCAACAAGAGTTCTCTCCAAAGCTCCATGGATTCTCCAGAGATTCTCTCCACCTTCACCAAAGAGAAAAATTTGATTAACCTATTTAAAAGAGGAAGCACATTTCTGAAATCCATCACGTTGCGGTATTAGTGACTCAGTGTTGTTTTTTCAGAGTGATTCTAGTGTGGTATTAATTAATGAAACAACTACCCGTCGCAGGGCTGCACCGGATGTTTCCAAATAAAATAAAATAAACTTGGAAAATTTATTTTATTTTATTTTACTGAAAACATCAGAAAATTAACTTCTTTCCTCGACCCATGCCGGTTGAGGTTAGATAATTTCATAGGTAAAGTCATCATCCCAAACACAACAGTTCTCTAATATTTTTAATCTAGGAATCCATTTGGTAATTTCCACAACCGTGCACATATGACGACTCACTTAACTTAAAAAAAGTTCAAACCACTATTCGAGGATCACCGGGCCTCAGAATGATGTGTCGTCTTTACACCTGGTCTCATAATAATTACAAATCATATTTAAAAATAAAAAATGGAAAATCCGAGACATTACATTCTCCCCACCTTGGGGATTTGCATCCCCAAAAATCCAAAACAAAGTCTACTAAAAAAGATGTGGTTATTGGGTGCGGATCTGAGCCTCCAACTCATATGTGATATCCTGAAGATTCTCATTATTCCACCAAATGCGCACCAAGGGAATTGATCACCCATAAAGGAACCTCTCATTCCGATCCTTGATCTCTACCATGTACTCAGTAAAGGTCACCCCCATCCCCGATGTTCAGCTCGCCCCAGTCGATGATGTGTGATGGGTCATGCACATACCTTCCCAACTGCGACACGTGGAAGACATAATGTACCTGGTGCAACTACGGTGGTAGAGCTAGGCAGTACGCCACCTCACCAACTCTGCGCAGTATCTAAAATGGTCTGATTAACCTCAGAGATAGCTTTCTGCCTTGGCCAAACCTCCATAACCCTCGTCGAGGTGAGACTAGAATAAAGACATGGTATCCCTCCTCAAGCTCTAGGGGTATCCATCATCTTTCAACATAAGACTTTTTCCAGCTCTGTGTAGTCTTCATCCACTCCCGGATGACCTACACCTTCTCGGTGGTAGCTCGCACCAAATCTAGACCTAGGAGTGTTGACTCTTCAGGGTCGGTCCAAAAAAACGGTGAATGGCAGGGTCTCTCATACAAGGCCTTGAACGAAGCCATACCAATGGTCGAGTGGTAGCTATTATTAGACGCAAACTTCACCAATGGTAGGTGTTCCTCCCAACTGTGACCGAAGTCCAAGATACAAGCCCACAATATATCCTCCAGAACCTGAATTGTCCTCTTCATCTGACCATCGGTCCGGGGATAGAATGCCAAGCTCAAGCATAGCTGAGTCCCAAAAGCCTCCTAAAATACCTTCCAAAACTGGGATTTGAAGTGGGTGTCTTGATCCAAGACTATTGTTGAAGGGATTCCATGAAGCCAAACTATCTCTTGTACGTAGAGGTGTCCCAAGCACTCTACGTAATTCTGCTCCCTGATAGCTAGGAAGTGGGCCAATTTGGTGAGTCGGTCAACGATCACCCAAATGGAATCATGCCCCTTGGACATCCATGGTAATCTTGTCATGAATTCCATCAATATTCCATCCAACATCCACTCTAGAACCTCCAAGGGGTGAGCTAATCCCACTGGAACCTGGTGCTCAGCCTTCACCTGCTAGCATGTAAGGCATCGATAAATGAACTCTACTACTGCCTTCTTCATGCCTGACCACCAAAACTATCATCAGAGATTATGGTACATCTTTTAGACTCCTGGATGTACTACCAAGGGAGATGTATGAAACTCCCTAAGGACCTATTCTTGCAATGCCACTAGTAAAACAGTGCATCCTCTAAAAAGAAGTATGTGCTCCCCACCTTGCAAATATCCATCAGGAACATGTCCTGTGGATAACTGAGAATGTAAAGCCACATAGTCGACAACCCCAAGTTGTTCCTACCTAACTCATTGTAAGAGTGGGGGGTGACAACCATCAACTGTAGGAAAGTTGTATCCTCTCCATCCATGAAGGATAACTGTAGTGTGGCTAACTACTCTGTCACCTCACTCAACAACTATGAGCTAGACCTTCTACTAAGAGCATATGACACCTTATTCCCCTTCCCAAAAGTATAGATGATCTTGAAATAATAATCCTGGAGGAACTCTAGCCAAAGCCTCTGTCTCATATTTATATGCTTTTATGAGAAGATGTACTTGAGGCACTTGTGGTCTGAGTAGAAAATGAACTGCTTGCCCATAAGGTAGTGTCACCACATCTTCAATGTGAAGGCAACCACTGCCAACTCGAGATCATGGGTCGCATAGTTCTACTCATGTGGCCTAAGCTAGCATGAACCATAATCAATCATTGCATGTCTCTGCATCAGGACACAACCAAGACTAGTCCCTTATGTGTCGCAGAAAACAACGTACTTCATACCCGCCTCTGGTAATCTCAATATTGGGGTGCTCGTCAAACTCTGTCTCAACTGCATGAAAGCCTGGTGGCACTTCTCCATCCATAAGAAGGGTTGACCCTTCATGGTCAAGGTTTTCATCAGTGCTGATATCTGGGAGAAATCATGAATGGATCTCTGTTAATATCCTTCCAACCCTAGGAAGCTTCGCACCTCCATCATGCTCTGAGGTGGCTCCCATGCTAACACTGCCTCCACCTTGGCTGGGTCTACATCTACTCCATCTTCTGAGATGACATGTCCCATAAAGTGGACCTATTGAATCATGAACTGGCACTTCGAGAGCTTCCCATAAATATGGTTCTCTCGGAGTACATCTATAACCATCCGTAGGAGTCTCGCGTGCTCCTCCTCTAACGCCGAGTACACAAGGATGTCGTCGACGAAGACCACTATGAACCGGTCCATGTATGACTGGAAGATCTAGTTCATCAGTCCCATGAACACTAAAGGGGTGTTCATCATGCCGAAATGCATCACCAAGTACTCATAGGGACCATAGCAGCATCTGGATGTTGTCTTTGGTATATCCTCTTTCTGTACTTGTAACTGGTGATAACTCTATTGAAGGTCAACCTTTGAGAACCATTGTTCCCCTCTTATTTGATTGAAGAGATCGTCGATTCTTGGTAGTGGATACTTGTTCTTCACTGTTACTTCATCCAGGCACTCGTAATCCACACACAACCTCAAAATCCTGTATGACTTCTTGGAAAGCAAGACTGCGGCTGCCTAGCGTGAAATGATGGGTCTCACAAAACTCTTGCTCTGAAAATCCTATAACTTCACCCTCAGCTCGCAAAGCTCTACAGGAGCCATCCGATATGCTGATAAATAAATCGGTGTCATATCAGGGTGTAAGTCGATACGAAAGTTGATTTCCCAGCAGGGAGGTAGTCCTGGAACATCTTTTAGAAATACTTCCTCATACTCTTCCACTACTACTAGGAAATGGGATCTCAGCACATTGACTGCTCTAAGGGTAAGGCCATCCAACTCATGAGTGACTGATTGTACCCTCTTATGAATGATCTCATTCTGTGATTCCCGGGTCTCCTTTTCTCTGAATAAAGAAAACCTTATCCCATCACTATGGACACACCACACTCTTCGCCTAAAAACACTCAATCTGGGCACAGATCGCAGATAACCAATCCATAACGAAAATGAGGTCGTAAGGCCTTGATGCTACCACCAAGGGGTTAAACCAAAACTCTCACCTCAAAGGGAAAGATCACACTATCTACAAAGGTGCGTGATCATCGAGTCTCCTCCTGTAGGTGTCTCAAAGCATAAGGATTGAGTCAAAGGCACTAATATAATCTCAACATTTTTCAAAAGATATGTGCCATTAAGGAATGAATGGAAACAATGTCTATAAGTACGACATCTAAGGTAGAGAAGACACAGATCGTACCTCGGATCATCCCTAGAGCCCCTAGTTCATACGCATTGACCGCATGCAGCTGTCCCCGCCCTTGTATCCCAGCTTCCTGAGCTTGGTGAAGACATCCTAGGGGTGGTGGTGGAAGTAAGTCGAAGCATCTTACACCACTTGCATCTCTCCCTGCTTCTCTTCCACGTCTGCCGCCTGGAGGGTTTGTCGGATCCACTTTATGCCTCTGCCTCGGTGGTCCATCCACTGCTTCCCTGCCAGCAACATGATGGGTCAGACAATCCCTTGTGAGATGTCCCTTTCCATCACACAAGTAGAACTAATTCTACCTAGGATGACTAGATCCAGCCTAAGAGCCTTGGACTGTCGACTCCATATCCTGGGTCCTCCTTTGACATCACCCATGTCTTGATCCTTGTGTTCGACGTTGGCTCCTCGCTATCGAGGTCTCCAGATCTGTCTGCCTACTGTTGACTATCGTCTACTATCTCAACTCTACCAAGAAGCTCTCGATCACCAAGGCCCTCTCAAGCACTCCAGCATAAGTCAAAATGCATAGAACCACGCCACTATCTCGGATGTCCCATTATAGGCCTCGATCAAAGGTCTGATCTTTGATGTAATGATCCCTAACCATATCCATCGAGTACCTGGTGAGGTTGGTGAACCTCAATGAATAGTCAGTTACCGTCAAACTGCCCTACTAGAGCTAAAATGCTCCTAGATGCGTACTGCTCTTAGTTTAACTAGAGATAACTCCTCTCTGAAGAGTTTCTCAAACTCCATCCATGAAATATTCTCCTCGTTGTGATTCTGTGTGGTCAGAATCCATCATCATCCCGCCGAACCCTAAAGAAGGCTCGCTCCTAGGATCAACATTTGTTCTGCTAGTTTCCTCACTAGATGGAAAAATCTAGTCACCACATCAAGCTAGTCCTCAGTCGCCTAAGGGTTTGTATTTCCTCAAAACCTGAGGGGTCTCTTTCTTTGGAACTCATAGAGCACGCTCAGCCAGCACTCCTCGGCTGTCGGTACTACAGGTACCACAGGTTGCTCCACTAGTGGTGGTACAGCAGGTGCACCACCTGGTGGCAACACCTGGAGAACCGGTCCTTGTATTGAAGCCTTGTCACTGAGGGGGTCATCCACATGATCGTGATTCTCTAGTGGGTATGCATCGCGGAGGAATCCTATAAGGAAACAATATGTACCTTGGTTAATGAGTATATCTGGATAACTGATACAAAGTATATGGAAAACACAACCCATTATTATATGATGCATGTACTATTATTTTATTTCCCCACAACTAGTGTTTTCATGTATCAAGTCGAAAAGCAGGTTATCAGAGTCATGTTGTATGGATATATCGGCCACCCGCACCAACACTAGAGTCTATGGCTTGAAAGCCGAACTTGAAACACTTAACACTATTTCCCCAAACCAATCTCACAGAATCTTGGTCCTAAGGTATAATCGACCACCTCTCATACCACTCTGTCATGAGCCATCCCAGTGGGGCCCGTGCTGTGACTCCCCAAGCCTGCCTCCAATAGGCCAGAGGCTGGTGACTAGCACCGAGTAGTCATATTACTAACATGGGAGGCATTGCCTAAGAACCTATAAAAATTCACACATCTCCAAGCCCACAAATGCTGATATGTAAAAACCCACTAAGGAACAAAATGCATGCATACAACTAAACTAAACCAACAGAGTATGATAGAAAGTATTGTACTAAAAGTAAACTGGGCCAGAATACAAGCACACCAAAAACAAGAGTCTGAAAACTGAAAAGTCCAACCTGTAAACACAAAGAGGTATTGGGACTGCTTCTCATAGTTGTAGGAATGCCTCAACCTGTAGGGAACTCAGAAAGCTCAGTCCTGCTCCAGTCCACCCTGGACTTTGTAAAAATGATACTCGTCTGTACAAGAAATGATACGTGCAGGCAAGGCCCATGCATGGGTGAGTATAACAATACTCAGTAGAGGACCCCAAAAAACAAAAATCAATACACAAAGGAAAGGAACATTCATCTCTACACAGTATATGTCTACTGAATATATAATAGGGGAACACAATCCATATATACTCAAAACCTAGACATATAGTCTATAGAAAAGTCACACAACCGCACACCCCCCACTAGGGATTCAGTTCGAAGATTCCATGAAGCACTCATTTCAAGAGAACTCACTCCACGAGTCTGATAGCTCTGATGACATCCATCCGAGAAGTACTGTTTGTCGAGAAAATTCACGAGAGATAAAAACACTCATTATGGGAGAACACACTCCTAAGTGGGAGAGATCACAATAGATAGATACAACCATTATGGGAGAACACACTCCTGAGTGGGAAAGATCACGATACACAGATGATAATCACTACCAGGGCCATGGCGGATACCACGACTCATCCGGATTCACCATCTAGGTAGAGGATCTATTATCGGTGGAGTTGGTCACATAGATGCCTGACTCTACCTAGGGTCATGAATGGATAAATGATCTCTCTTTGGGCCTCCTGGATGGATGCCTGACTCTATCAAATAAAGTACTGCTGAAGGGATCATACTCTTGTATAAGGAAATGATGCATGACCTTTAGGGGAATGAGAAGAAGGGGAACTAACCCAAACAAAAAATACCAAATATACGGTGGACAAGAGGACCAAGCCATTTTAGAAAAAGCACACGATGTGTAGAAAAGTCACATGCCTTGTCTTTTGACCCTGGTTACTGCCCGTGTAAAATGGAAAATGTCGTAAGGCTAGTCGTCTAGAAAAATTCTGTACACAGGATGTGGTAAGGAGTACACGCTGTGTCTGAGTGACTGGGGTCAGCTCTATGTACATTGTCCATGTGCTCGTACATAGCCTCAACCCATGTGTGCCAACCTGTGTAATCGGTACATGGGTTGACCCACGTTACTGGCCTCGCCTGGACGTGTGGTGGAGTACACAGTCATGTACTCCATCCCGTGTCTGTGTATCCCCTAGATATATGCCAAGTCCTACGTAGTTGCCTTTACCATGATGTGTAGGGTCTACATGCCGTGTTCTGAAGCCGTTTAGTCTATCCCATGTCTGTGTATGTCCCAGAATACATGTCGAGCTTCATGAAAGGTCATACACGTCGTGTATTCTGTAATTTTCTAGAATCACCAACTTCCACAGTCACACCTTCGGTGCTGCCCCATTCATCAATCCGGTCATCCAATTGCCATGAAACTCCTGGGTTTTGGTCACCCAACACCAAAAAGATGATTTCATTGTTTTTGGTCCTCCGATCGGTCCGAAAAACACGTAACAATCCACCCACGTGAAGAACGCTCAAAGAATGGTCTTTCTCGATCTAGTCTGATTCATCATCCACTATCGTCGTCGCACCTCTTCTAGGTCGTCGTGATGTTAGATCTTCAATTTGGGATCGTTGCATCACAAAAAAAAATGCACAATGATCCATTGTTCCTTGCCCCATGAAGAACACAAATAACACATGAAAAGAAAGGGGGAGGAAATCCAAAAAAATAAATTAAGGAACGAACCTCCACCATCATTCGTCACGGCATTGATCTGCTCCCGTTAGTAGGATCAAATGGATCAAGATCAAAACAATAAACAATAATCATGGAAGAATCCCCAAAAACATCCCAATAAAACCCTCCCACAAGAATTTATGAATCCGTGGATTAACATGTTCGTGGTTGATCTCCGGTCGTCGTTAAAATTCAAAAATGGGGAAAGAAAAAGAAAAAATAGCAACCCCTACCTCAAGAAGGGATCGGTCGCTGACGCAGGGGTCGTGCTTCTGTCGTTGCTGGGATCCTTCGAATTTTTTGTCACAATGATTTACACCTTTTGATCCACCGTCATTCGTCACCGAGAGTTCTATCCAAAGCTCTACGGATTCTCCAGAGATTCTCTCCACCTTTTCCAATGATAAACATTTTCTTAACCTATTAGAAAGAGAAATCACTTTTCATAAATCCATCACGTTGCGGTATTAATGAGTCATTTTTGTTGTTTTATAGTGATTATGGAATGGTATTAAATAATTAAATAGTTACCTTGTCGCTGCGTTGCAGCGGATGTTTCCAGATAAAATAAAATAAACATGGCGAATTTATTTTATTTTATTTTTCTAAAAACGTCCGAAAATTAACTTTTTCCATTGAACCACACTGGTCAATGTTAGACTCGTTCTTAGGTAAATTTTTCATCTCAGACACAATGGTGCTCTCAAATTTTTAATCTGGGAATCAATTTGGAAACTGCCACAACTGCGCACATATGTCGACTCACTGAACATAAAAAAATGTTTAAACCACCATTTTGGGATTACCAGGCCTCAGAATGATGTGTCGTATCGACTCATGTTGTTGTAATAATTCCATATAATATTTAAAAATAAAACACAGAAAATATGAGACATTCCCCACCTTGGGGATTTGCATCCCCGAAAATCCAAAACACAGACTACTCAAAAAGATGTGGGTATTGCGCACGGATTTGAGCCTCTCGCTCCCATGTGCTCTCCTGAAGATTCCCATGCTTCCACCAAACAGGCACCAAGGGAATTGATCACCCACGAAGAATCCTCTCCTGCCAATCCTCGATCTCCACCGGGTACTCAGTAAAGGTCACCCCATCCTCAATGTCCATCTGGCCCCAGTCGATGATGTTTGATGAGTCTTTCACGCACCTCCTCAGCTGCGACATGTGGAAGACATCGTGTACATGGTGCAACTGCAGTGGTAGATCTAGGTCATACGCCATCTCGCTGACTCTCTATAGTATCTAAAAAGGTTTGATGAACCTTGGATATAGATTTCCGCCTTGGCTAAACCACTGTAACCCTCATCAAGGTGAAACCCGAAGAAAGACGTGGTCTCCCCTTTCAAACTCCAGGGGTTTCCTTCGTCTGTTAGCATAAGACTTCTACCGGCTCTGTGCAGTATTCATCCACTCCTAGATGGCATGCACCTTCTCGGAGGTAGATCGCACCAACTCTGGACCCAATAGTGTTGACTCTCTGAGGTCAGTCCAGCAAAACATTGACCGGAAGGGTCTCGCATACAAGGCCATGAATGTATCCATACCAATGGTGGAGTGGTAGCTATTATTATATGAAAACTCCACCAGTGGTAGGTGGTCCTCTCATCTGTGACCGAAGTCCAAGATACTGGCCCCCAACATATCCTCTAGAACCTGAATGGTCATCTCCATCTAAAAATCGATCTGGGGATGGAACGTCATTCTCAAGCGTTGTTGAGTCCCAAAAGCCTCTTGCAATCCCTTCCACAACCGTGATGTGAAGCGAGCATCTCGACCCGATACTATTGTTGAAGGGACTCCATGAAGCCGAACTATCTTTTTCACGTAGAGGCGTCCCAATATCTCAACGGAACTCTTCTACTTAATATCTAGAAAGTGGGCTGACATGGCGAGTCGTTCAATGATCACCCAAATGGAATCATGCCCCTTGGATGTATGTGGTAAGCCTGTCATGAAGTCCATCAATATTCCATCCCACTTCCACTCTGGAACCTCAAGGGGGTGAGCTAATCCCACTAAAACCGGGTGCTCAGCCTTCACCAGCTGGCATGTAAGGCATCAAGAAACAAACTCTGATACTATCTTCTTCATTCTTGACCACCAAAACTATCGTCGGAGATCCTGGTACATCTTTTCCACTCCTGAATGTACCTCCAAGGGGGATGTATGAAACTCCCTCAGGACCTCTTCTCTCAACACCATTGGTATAACAGTGCATCCTCTAAAAATAATTACATGCTCCCCAACTTGTGAATATCCATTGGGAACATGACAAATGGATAACTGAGCATGTAAAGCCTCATAGTCAACATACCCAAGTTGTTCCTCCCTAAATCGTTGTAAGAGTGGAGGGGTTACAAACATTGACTACGGGTAAGTTGTATCCTCTCCATCCATGAAGGATAACTTCAGCGTGGCTAACTTCTTTGTCGCATCACTCAATAGCTGTGAGCTCGACCTTCAACTAAGAGAATCTTCCACCTTATTCCCTTTCCCAAGAGTATAGATGATCTCAAAATCATAATTATAGAGGAACTCTATCCAACACCTCTACCTCATATTCAGATCCTTCTATGAGAAGATGTAAAAGAGGCTCTTATGGTCAGAGTAGATGATGAACTGCTTTCCCATAAGGTAGTGTCACCACATCTTCAATGTGAAGACTACCACTGCCAACTTGAGATCATGGGTTGCATAGTTCTACTCATGTTTCCTAATCTAGCCTGAACCATAAGCAATCACTGCCTACCTCTGCATCAGGATACAACCAAGCCCATTCCCTGATGCGTCGTTGAAAACTACATACTCGACACCCTCCTATGGTAATCTCAAGATTGGGGTGCTCATCAAACTCTATCTCAACTTCATGAAAGTCTGCTGGAACTTCTCCATCCATAAGAAGGGTTTCCCCTTCCTAGTGAAGGCTGTCATCAGTGCTAATATCCAGGAGAAATCAGGAATGAATCTCCAGCAATATCCTGCCAACCCTAGGAAGCTTTTCACCTCCGTCACGCTCCGAGGTGGATCACATGCTAACACTGCCTCCACCTTGGCTGGGTCTATAGCCACTCTTTATACTGAGATGAAATGTCCTAGAATGTGGAACTCATGAATCCAGAACTAGCACTTCAAGATCTTCCCCTAAAGTTGGTGCTCTTGGAGTGCATCTAGAAGCATCTGCAGGTGTCTCGTGTGCTCCTCCTCTAACGCCGAGTACACAAGGATGTCGTCAATGAAGACCACTATGAACCGGTCCAGGTACGGCTGGATGATCTGGTTCATCAGTCCCATGAACACTGTGAGGGAATTCGTCATGCCAAAAGGCATCACTAGCTAATCATTGTGACGGTAGCGGCATCTGAATGTTGTCTTTGGTATATCCTCATCTTGTACTCATAATGGGTGATAACCCGATCGAAGGTCAACCTTTGAGAAACATTGTTCCCCTCTTAGCTGATCGAAGAAGTCGTCGATTCTCGACAGCAGATACTTTTTTTCACAATTAACTGATTCAGGCACCGATAATCCATGCACAACCTAAAACTCCCATTTTCCTCTTGGAAAACAAGACATGGGCCACCCAAGGTGAAATGATGAGTCTCATGAAACCCTTTCTCTGCAAATCCACCAACTGCACCCTCTAATCGTGAAGTTCTATGGGAGCCATCCGATATGCTGATGAAGAAATAGGTGTCATCCCGAGGTGTTAGTCGATGCAGAATTTTATTTCCCAGTGGGGAGGTAGTCCTGGAACATCTTCGGGAAAGATGTCCTCGTACTCCGCCACTACAGCTGGGAACTGGGAGCTCATCACATTGGCTACTCTGAAGGAAAGTCTAGCCAACTCAAGAGTGACCGGCTGCACCCTCCTATGCATGAACTCATTCTGTGCTTCCTGGGTCTCCTTTTCTCCAACAAAAGAAAACCTTGTCCCATCACTATGGACACACCGCACTCTTTGGCTAAAACAGTCAATTTGGGCAGGGACCAAAGATAACCAATCCATACCGATAATGACGTCGTCTGGCCTCGACGCTACCACCAAGAGGTTCCAACCAAAACTCTCACCTCCAAGGGTAAGATCACACCTTCTACAAAGGTGTGTGATCATTCAGTCTCCTCCCATAGGTGTCTCCAAGCGTAAGGATTGAGTCAATAACTCTACCGTAATCTCATGGTTTCACACAAGACATGTGGCGATGAAGGAATGACTATAAACTGTGTCTATAAGTACAGAAGCTAAGGTATAGAAGACATAGATTGTACCTTAGATCATCCTTGGATCCCCTAGGTCATATACCTCGACTGCATGAAGCTATCCCCACCCTTGTCCCCCAGCTCTCTAAGCCTGGTGTGGGCCATCTGGGGGTGGTGGTGGAAGTACGTCGAAGCATCTTCCACCACCTGCAACTCTCCCTGCTCCTCAATCACGTTCTCCACCTGGAGGGTCTGTCTGATCCACTCTCTGCCTCTGCCTCAGTGGTCCATCGACCACTTCCTTGTCTGCAGATCGACAGGTCAGACAATCCCTAGCGAGATTTCCCCTTCCGTCGCACTAGTATCACCGCTTCTCCCTAGGATGATTGGATACATCCTCATAGCCCTAGACTGTCGACTGCATGTCCTGAGTCCTCCTCTAACATCTCCCACATCCTGATCCTTATGTCCAACGTTGGCTCCCGACTACTGAGGTCTCCAGACCTGTCTGCCTGCGGCTGACAATCATCGGTTGTCTCTGCTCTACCAAGAAGCTATCGATCACCAAGGCCCTCTCGATCACTCCATCATAATTCGAAACTCATAAAGCCACAGAACTAGCTCGTATGTACCATAATAAACATCGCTCGAAGGTCTGATCTCTGAAGTATTGATCCCCAACCATATCCATCGAGTACCTGGTGAGGTTGGTTAACCTTGATGAAAAGTCAGCTACTGTCAAACTACCCTACTAGAGCTGAAGAAGCTCTTGGATGCGTAATGCTCTCTGAATTACTGGAAAGAAATCCTCCCTAAAGAGTCACTAAAACTCCACCCATGAAAGAGTCTCCTCATCGTGAGTCTGTGTGGTCAGACTCCACCATCGTCCTGTCAAACCCTGAAAAAGGCTCGCTCCTAGGATCACCATATGGTCTGTTAGTGTCCTCACCTGATGGAAATCTCTTGTCACTGCCTCAAGACAATCCTCAATTGCCTAAGGGTCGGGCTCGCCTCAGAAACTAAGGGGTCTCTGTCTCTGGAACTCATAGAGTGGGCTCAGCCTGTACTCCTCGTCAGTCGGTTCTACAGGTACCATGGACTGCTCCACTAGTGTTGGTACATCTGGTGCACCACCTTGTGGAAATTCATGGGGAACTGGTCCCTGTATTTAATCCTCGTCATTGAGGGGGTCATCCTCGTGATCGCGCTACTAAATACTAGCAGGTACGCATCGTAGAGACATCCTGTAAGGATACAATATGTACCTTGGTTAATGAGTATATCTGGATAGCAGACACAAAAGACATGGAAAACACAACCCATTCTTATATGATGCATATACCATTCTTTTATTTCCCCGCAACTAGTGTTTTCAAGTACCGAGTCTAAAAGCAGGTTATCAGAGTCCTGGTGTATGGATACGTCGGCCGCCTGCACCAACACTGGAGTCTCTAGCCTAAAAGCCAAACTCGAAACACTTAACACTATTGCACCAAACCAATCTCACAAAATCTTGGTCCTAAATTAGAACCAACCACCTCTGATACCACTCTGTCATGACCCATCCCAGTGGGGCTCATGCCGCGACTCCCCAAGCCTGCCTCCAATAGGCCAGGGGTTGGTGACTAGCATAGAGTAGGCATATTACTAACATGGGAGACATTGCCTAAGAACCTGTACATAGGCACACATCTCCAATCCCACAAATAATGATATGTAAAAACCACTAAGGAACAAAATTCATGCATATAACTAAACCAACCAAATAGAGTATGATTGAAAGTAAAGTACTAAAAGTAAACTAGGATAGATTACAAGCCCACAAAAAAAAGTCTAAAAACTACAAAGTACAACCTGTAAACACAAATAGGTATTGAGACTATTGCTCGTAGCCGTAGGAACACCTTGGCCCCTAGGGAACTCAGAAAGCATGGTCCTACTCCAGTCCGCCTTGGACTCTATCAAAAGTCTTCTCATCTACTCAAGACACGACACATGCGAGCAAGGCCCGTGCAAGAGTGAGTATAACAATACTCGGAAGAGGACCCTGAAAAACACAAAGGAAAGGCATGGTCAGCTTTACACAGTATATGTCTATTGAACATACAATAGGAGAACACAATCCAGATATACTCAAAACCCAGACCTGTAGCCTAGATACAAGTCACACAACCACACACCCCACTCTAAGGATTCAGTTCGAAGATTCCACGAAGCACTCATTTCAGGAGAACTCACTCCATGAGTCTGATAGCTCTGATGACATCTGATCGAGAAGTAATGTTTTTCAGGAAAAGTCATGAGAGATAAAAACACTCATTATGGGAGAACACACTCTTGAGTGGGAGAGATCATGATTAATAGATACACTCATTATGGTAGAACACACTCCTAAGTAGGAAAGATTATGATACATAGATGAGGACCACTTCTAGGGCCATGGCAGATACTGCGACTCATTCAGATTCACTAGTTAGGTAGAGGATCAATTCCCAGTGGAGTTAGTCATGTTGATTCCTGACTCTACCTAGGGTCAAGAATGGATAGAGGATCTAGATCCAGGCCTCTCATAGGGATTCCTAACTCTATCATAGAAATTCATGCTGAAGGGATCATACTCCTGTAGAAGGAAACGATGTCGGACCTTTAGGGGAATGAGAAGAAGGTGAAATAACCCAAATGAAACATCTCCAAGAT
Source organism: Viscum album (assembly GCA_963277665.1). Lineage (NCBI taxonomy): Eukaryota > Viridiplantae > Streptophyta > Magnoliopsida > Santalales > Viscaceae > Viscum > Viscum album. The sequence continues at coordinate 461,854,633 of OY728142.1, forward strand.
ACGGTGAACAAGAGGACCAAGCCATTTCCCAAAAAGTACACGTCATGTAGAAAAGTCACACGTTGTGTCTTCTGACCATGGGTACTACCCGTGTACAACGGCCTATGGTGTAAGGCTAGTCGTGTAGAAAATGTTAGTACATGGCATGTGGTAAAGAGTACACATTGTATTGGAGTGACTGGGGTCGGCTCCGTGTATGCTGGCCATGTGCCCGAACATGGCCTCAACCCATGTGTGATAACCCGTGTAATCGGTACATAGGGTGACCCACATTACTGACCTCTCCTAGCCCTGTGGTGGAGTACATGGTCATTTACTCCATCCCGTGTCTATGTATCCCCTGGATATATGCTGAGTCCTGCGTAGTTTCCTCTGCCATGCAGCGTAGGGTCTACACGCTGTGTTCCGAAGCCGTGTAGTCCATCCTGTGTCTGGGTATTTCCCAGAATACACGTCGAGCTTCAGGAAATTTTCAACACACCGTGTAACCTGGGTCACACACCGTGTGATACCTATCTTACCCCCAAAACCCTAATTTCCACCGCCAGTACTACATGCCATGTTCTTTGGAAGTACACGCCATGTATTCTGGAATTTTCTAGAATCGTTGACTTCCACCTTTGCGCCTTCCATGCTACCTCGTTCATCAATTAGGTCATCTAATCTCCATGAAACTCTTGGGTTTTTCTTTCCCCAACACCAAGAAGATGATTCCATTGTTTTTGGGCCTCTGATCGGTCCTAAAAACATATAAAAATCCACCCACGTGAAGAATGCTTGAAGAAGGAGCTTTCTCGATCCGGTCCAATTCATTGTCCGCTATCATCGTCGCACCTCCTCTAGGTCATCATGACATCAGATATCCAATTTGGGATCGTTGCGTCACAAAAAAAAAGTGTAATGATCCTTTGTTCCTCACCCCACAAAGAACGCGAAGAATGCACGAAAAGAAAAGGGGAGGAAATCCAAAAAAAAAATAAATTGAGGAATGAACCTCCACCGCCATTCGTCACGAAATTGATCTTCTCCCATTAGTAGGATCAAATGGAGGAGGATTAAAACACTAAACAATAATCATGGATTAATCCCCAAAAACATCCCAATAAAACCCTCCCACTAGAATGTATGAATATGTGGAACAACATGTTCATGGTTGATCTGCGTTCATCGTTAAAATTTAAAAATGGGGAAAGAAGAATAAAAAACAACAACCCCTACCTCAAGAAGGGATTGGTCACTGACAAAGGGGTCATGCTTCTGTCGTCACTAGGATCCTTCAACTTCATTGGCACAACAATTCACAACTTTTTATCCACCGTCATTCATCACCGAGATTTATCTCCAAAGATCCACAGATTCTATAGAGATTCTCTCCACCTTTTACAACGAACAAAATTAAATTAACCTATTAAAAAGAGAAGTGCATTTCGTAAATCCATCACGTTGTGGTATTAATGAGTCAACATCATTATTTCACAGTGATTAATGTATGATATTAATTAATGAAACAGATTCCCCATCGCTATGTTGCAGTGGATTTTTCCAAATAAAATAAAATAAACTTTGCGAATTTATTTTATTTTATTTTACAAAAAACATCTGAAAATTAACTTTTTCCATCGACCCGAGCAGGTCAAGGTTAGACTCATTCTTAGGTAAAGTTTTCATCTCAGATGCTACGGTGCCCTCAAATTTTTAATCCAGACATCCATTTGGAAACTTCCACAACGGCGCACATATGTCGATTCACTTAACTTAAAAGAAGTTCAAACCACCATTCTGGGATCATTGGGCCTCAGAATGATGCGTTGTCTCTACGCCTGGTCTCGTAATAATTCCATATAATATTTAAAAATAAAACACAAAAAATCTGAGACATTACACTAAGATTTGATCCCAATCACTTATTTTGTATTTTTTCATTGAATTGTGTTGTAAAATTTGGATAAAAGACACATAAATCCAAAGTGACTTTACTAACATTTAAAAAATAAATTTTTTAAAAAATCGATTGATTTGTTTTTGTTACTCACATTATTTCATGTAGTTATAGAAAAAATTAGGATTTGGTATTGGTAATTTATGGTAGTTTTATTACTAAAAAATTCAATGTGATAGATTGATGTTCCTTTATATGTCCTAAAGATTAATTCCATTCCTAAATTTTTTTGTTAAGTTGGATTTTTTGTTAATAGGTTTCTTATAAATTAAATCATGTTAAATTTGAAAATAATTATTGTGATTAATTTCCTCATGAGACTTGATAATCATTGGGGAGGAAATGTGTTCATGGTAGATTGATATGTTTATCTGCAATATGTGTTGGATCCATTATAAACAAAGGGACTTTGGAGATCATTATAAAGATGAGAAGAAAAACATGGAGTTAGGAATGGTGTGGGTCTCTCTTGCAAGGATGACCATTTTAAATTCTAAAATCATCTATGTGATAATGATGGAAGGTGATTCAAAATTATCTTTGGAATTAGAGAATATGTTGAACATCATCATATGCCTTTATTGGACTATATAGGAAATTTTTAAAGTACGGAATAATTATTTTTATAAATTATTTTTTTGAAGGATCACATAGAATTATTAGATCATGTAGAAATCCTGGAACATATATAATCACATAGATTATAAATAATAAGATAGATCTTATGAATCCTTATCATAATCATGAAATTTTACCTCATACATAGGAATTATTTCTTATTAAGGGATAGATATCTATCTTAAAAACTATCCAAACCAAGAGTGTGGTAGCATAAACCTATAAATGGGGTTGTCTATGGATTCTAACATTAAGAGGAGTTCATGGAACACTATTTCATTTCATATATAAAGAATAAGTCTCAAAAATAGATGATGGGATTAAAGTGATACTATAGCATTATGATCAATATTCAAGAACACTCTGGATGTTAGAGATTAGGGTAGGAATATTGAAGCACTTAACATTAGTTAAATACTAAAATATTCAAAGGAAAACTATATTATTCTATGGAACTCAACTAAACATGACGTAGTGTGGTCAATGATAAAAAAATGGCATTACCATAGAAGATCACTCCATAAAGGAAGACCCATAATTACCATATTAAATGAATTCATATTTATATGGTGTATAACAGATTAGTTGAGATTCACCATGATATATTTGAAGAAAAACTGGAATTACAGAGTACCCTTATGCTATAGTCTAAGGAAAAATTTCTTATATCTAGGTTTGGCACGGTGTATATAAAATTGATGGATCTATGTAAGATTAATCCAGAAGCTACATTATATTAAACCAAATTTTCAATATACTATGTAAGTTTTCTAAGAGAGTAATAAACATTTAAAGTGGCTACGTATGAGTATACTGAAGCATCAATTGGTTACATCTGAGTAACTCCATAATTTTAAAGTCTACATATGATAAAAATCGATTTCATGTAAGATTAATATGAATTCTTGAATATCAAGAATGATTAACTTGATTCCTATACAATATTAAGTTATATGCTCTAAGTTCTATGTTAGAATAATATTATCTATCATAATTTCTTTTTAGAATCCACATAACATCTAATAGATGCTATATAAGATATATTTCAATAGATTTAATTAGATATTTCATGTTGATAGTGAAAACTCCCACACTAAGGGAATCTATGCTACATGATATTTTTTTGGAATACTTAATGGAGTTGTCAAGGATTTAACATGGGTCATAGGACTATAAATTTTTATTTTGAATCCTATAGAGAAATATAAAATTAAATATTAGCCACACTCAAGGGGGGACACCTATAGTGGTGACTATTTTATATATGAGTTGAGGAGGACTATGGAATATCCAATAACTCTATGTCATATACAGTGTATATTGAATTTAGGTTCAAATAGAAAAATGGATAGTGTAAAATGGGGAGATATAAGGAATAGTAGGCCATATATTTCAAATCTAGATTTGATCAAGCTCACTGAATCATGGATAACTATTTAATATGCCATGTTGTGATAAATTAAAAATTTTATTTATAACATATAACCTATTATATGGGGAATAAATAATGAATTAAATTAGGGAATATAAATAGTCAACTAGATAAATTTGATTCAAGATTTAATAGATATAAAACAAAGAGAAATAGGAGGAAATCCCAAACTCAGGGACAAATGATGATCATTGATGGAGATATAGAGATTTAAAACATATATATAAATGGAAAAATCCTAATTATGTGAAGATTATACTAACCCAATGATACCATAGTTATGATATACTCATTGTGATATCACTGATGGGGGAGAGGGATACCCAACTATGGTCATGCTTGATAGAAAAACAGTAAACACAAAATTTGTTAACATAGAGGCACTCAATGATAATAGAGGAAGGATCATACATACTAGAGTGATTATGGTTGATAATATATTTCCATAATAATTTTATTTGATTTTTTTATATGAGTTAAATACCATCTTCATTATCCACCTATCATTTTATTTATCATTGATAATAATATGTTGAAGTTGACAATGGGATGATAATCGTTGAACAACAAGGACATAACCACTCAATGAAAATAGTTCATTGAACCTTATAATCTCTATGTCATGTGAATTAATTTATAGATCTATTATAACTCATATATTCATCATCATTAGTTTTTATATCATTATGGTATTCATGCACTAACATACAATTTGGGGAAAGAGTTTTAAAAGGTATAAAAAATGTAAATGTTTATATTGGACTTCGACCACAGATTTGACCCCCTCTCAATGGTCGGGTATCTCCCTTATGGAACTAAAACATTCACAAATTAATCCAATCATTAAATAAAAGATAATGATATTTTATTTTTAATTTACCATTTATTTTGGTCAAATATAAAAACCCTTTAAACTTATAAACATATCAAAATAATATTTTGTGGTAAATTATATCTAGTGTTTTTGTTATTTTTTTCTTTAAATAATTGATAAAAAATATGATTCATTGTATTCATATGTGTTGTATTTAATTTTCCACATAAGTTTTATTTTTTAAAATGAAATATATCTTGTATATTTATTTAATCATAACTTTAATTTTTTTAATGGGCATTGTAATTCATATTTATCTAATGTTAAAGAGAGGGAGTGTTTTATTTTTTTTTAACAAAACTATAGATCTTAGTGTTCAGAAAAAAAATATTTTTTGAATATGTTAAGTGAATAAAGATTAATTATAATAAATGTTAACAAAAAATTAATAATAAATATTTAGGGGATGGATCATGTGGTGTACATGGTTTTTAGTCAAATATAATTTATTTTAACTATTAATGAAGCCTTGTGGCTGGACAGAGTTGTTCGTAAGAAGTTTTCTATAAGATCCCATCTTTTGAACCAGTTCAAAATTCCAAGGGAATTTTCATTTTCAATTAGATGGATGGGTTAATTTGTAAACCATGATTTAGAATGTAATTCATAGTTTTGTAACTTCTTATAATGTTTCTTTTTGAATTAGTCTTAAGTTCCAAGAGGTGTCTTAGGGGTCTGGTGAGTTTAGGGAGTGTTCTAGCTTGGTTCGGAGTATGGAGTTCTGGTTAATAAAGAAATAGACTTAGGTGATTGGTTGGTGAATGGTTAGTAGTAACTACATAGCTCAATCATGTGGTACAGTAAATGGATGATCACGATTAGGGAAACTGTGAAACAAGGGTTTTATGGTTGTGTGAAACTTGTAAAAAAATATAGAGGAACTCATATAGTATGAACGTGGTAAATCTCACCATGCACAAGATACATGTGAGGGGAGGTTCCTAGTACCATAGGCATGAATGAAATTCACATAGTTAGGCTAACCATGCATCATGGTCTTGCTATTTGTGGATACCATATGGTTAGTTCACGATTTATCCAATCGTGTGAAAAAATGTGTTCCCCTTTTAAAAAGGGAGATCTTTCCTTTTTTCCCTCCTTCATTTTAATCTTTCTTATAGATTTTTATTTCCCTAAAAATCATATAACCTATTCCTACATGAGATATCTCCCTCTCCCAAACCTGGGTTTTGGAATACCTCCTCTGCTCGAGCTCCGATTCAAGTTCCATCAATGTTATTGGATCTCCCTTCGTAAGTATAAAAATCAACATGCTTCTTTCCTTAGTTTTAGTTCTCATCTTTGATACTAATTCCATATGAGATCATATTCCCTAATTTTAGGGTATTTTTTCATTTCATAGTTTTATCTCATTTCTGATTGATTCATAGGCCGATATTGGATGAGTGAAGCTTTCTGATCAGGAGGTAGGTGGTCTATTACTTTTCCTTCAAAGTCTAGGAGTTTAGGAATTTTTGTTGTTTTGATGCATGGAGGTATATCCATGAATTGATCCTAAAATGAAAAATGCATTAAATTAATTGTTTTGTCATAATAATGATGTTATTAAGACCCATGAGACATGATTGGAGGTTGATAATCGCAAACTGAACCTCCATATTATGTGTTTTCGATTAAATGATAGTAATTTTGGATCTTTCTTAAAACCAAAACACCCAATGGATGTGTTTAGATTTTCAATTATAAAAACGAATGACCTAAATGAGTTAATTAATTATAGTTATGAAAATGATTATCTTATTTAATAAAACCACCTTTGGAGTTGTGTTTTTTACCTAGTATTAATTGGAATGGTTAAATGAAATAAATGTAATGTGAATGTTAAGGCCATGTCACTTTACCCTTGTTTACTTATCACCTTATGTTTGGGATATTCCATTAGAATGAATGACTATGTGAATTAAAAGAGTTATTTAGTGGTTTAAATACCATCCATTATCTATTAAAAAATTAATGTGCAATTACATATTTATTCTTACTAGTGGAAGAAGTACATGAAATAAGTTAATTAATGAATAGTCAAATACCATCACTTAGACCTTGTTAAATTGTGGATTATCTCCATGACTAAATGGAATTTAATGAAATTTGAAATGTATAATCATTTCCCTTGGCCTTCGAGGAAGTTATAAATGAAATGATTAAAAGGTGTGCTTGGATTGAAAATTGGAATGGATATTATCTCATGGCCTATGATTTATTATTAAATGTAATGTTCCTCTAGATTAAGATCCTTTTCATTTTTAAAGGAGTGGTTAGACTTAATAAAATCTTGTATTCCATTGGTAATTCTATGAGCACTCAAAGTATGCCACCCTAATTCATCGATGTTATTTTTAAGGGAGTTACCCACCTTCGAATTAAGTGTGTTTCTTATTTGTAAATGAATGAATTGGTGTACTACTAATGATTCACTTTATTAATATCTGTAATTATAATTCCCTAGATTATCTCCTTATATTTATCTTTATGTACTCATAAATGTTATTCCATGGATTACCTCCTTTGGATCCAAATCAATATTACTCTAAGATTTCCTAGGACATGATCCCCAGGCTCAGTTAGAAACATTTATGGTAGAATTCCAAGGATACTTTAAATTACACTTAGACTCCTATAGGCAAACTACATGAATTATTACTATGATTTGGATCAACCTATTAAGGTATTGGATGCCTTGGTTTTTTATTGGATCCTACATAGATATTTTATATCTATTACATAGCTATATTCCTTAGGTCCCTATCCATATTAAAAGTTTATGTATAGAGACATCCATCTTAATTTATGTCACAACCTGTTCTAGAGGGGCCCATGTTATGACTACCCCAAGGCCGCCTCCAATAGGCCAGGGGATAGCAACTAGCACCGAGTAGGTATAACCCACAAATGGGAGGCATTTTCCTAAGTAAATGTTCACACGCACACAACTCCAAGCCACAAATACTAAAAAGTAAAAACACTGAGTAAAAAAATGCATGCATACCACTATATCCCAACCGATAGATAATGAAAGGAATGTAAAGTGTAGTAAAGTACAACTGGTCAAGAATACAAGACTACCAAAAAGCAAGAGTCTGTAGCACAAGGTCCTGAATCTCATCTATAGAAAACTATACCTAAAGGGTAGGTATAGGAACTACTATCTAAAGTTGTATAAGAACACCTCGTGTATCTGATCACTCTAATCACCACTTGTTCTTGGTCCACCTAGGACTCCGTCAAAGCGTTTATCATCTTCACAATACATGACACGTGCGGGCAGATCCCGTGCAGGGCTGAGTAAAACAATAATCAATAGGATACCTCAAAACACAAAGTAAAATTCCACAAAGGAAACATCACTAAGAATATACTGTTATCTTAACATAGGTAGATTTATAAAAAACATATAACAAGAACATATAGGTGTACTCATAAAGGGTTACAAGACTCAATGTCTCATCCACTTCCAGCTACACGGTTTCGCTGTGTAGCACGCTCATTCTGGGAGATCTCACTCCATGAGCTATCTGATAGTAAACACATAGACAATTCTGCTAAAAGTATCCAAGAGAATTCATGGTATTGATAAGTCACAATGTTTACCTAATAAATACAGTCTCACTAAGACATTGAGTTTTGATAAGTCATGCAGCCCCCAAGTTAGATATTCACCAAGTCACAACCAAACATCAAACACAACAAATTACCTAAATCACACTCATCAGGTGTAGTCATATAGAACAGAAAAAATCAAATCTCTATACATAGATAGGGTTCAATGCCTAGGGATCACTAGGGGGACACATGGACCAACTGAAAAACATAATCCTGGATAGGGGATAGGTGCCCGTGTAAATATTGGACACGCCTTCTCCACAAAACCTATATAAGGTACCATGAAGAGAAGTGAGGACTAACCAGGCCTCTCAATGTGATAAATGCTCCAACCTACTGAGTCAACTATCAAAGCAAGGATGAGACAACTCACTTCAGAATACGGGTCATCCTTTATGACAGGAACATGATCCTGCATCGAACCCTCATAGGAAAAGGCCAAGGTTATTCTCTCAACCACTAATGGTCAAACAAAAAATCAACCAAGCCATCTCAAAAGGACCACCCCATTAAAAGGGTCCCAAAGCCATAGATTTCTCATCAATCAGACGCTCCGTTTGAATAATATGTCCATTTTAGTGAAGATGCCCAATTTTCGTCGAACCCGACTGGCCAAACTCAACCCAGCCCACCGGCCGGCCCGACCCAGTCTGTTCGACCCAAACCATCATGTTTGACCCAACCAGGCTTGTTCTGTCTCGAACTATCCTAGACCACTGGGCTCGGTCCATTGGGCCAACTGAACTACAGCTCGTTGGGTCATTGGGTCTATCCCGTTGGGCCACTTGAGTGACCCGACTCATCTTGTCTGGCCCGTGCTATGAGCTGTTTGTGTTTGGCTGCACGCAGTCCATCGGAATGAATCCCTCCACCTGGAAAATGTGGCATTCTGTGTTCAACATGGACAACCACAATTTCCTATCTCCCTCGCAGCCTGCTACCATTGTATTCTCCATGCGGACCCTATCCACATACATGGCTCCCTTCACAGCGCCCCTGGTCATCGCTTGTGGAATCACTCTAGCCTTGGTCTCCCATGCAGCCCCACCATGGTACATTCCTCCTCCTCCAGCTATTCCTGGGGTCCATCTGTCATCCACTACATTTTCACACGATCGTTGTCACGTTCCACTTCCGGTCACCGCTACCACTGGCGGCCCCTTCCACGGGCCCTCAATTCACCTATGGTGCTATATTTTTTGAAATGGAATCACACCTATGATCCATCGATCACGTTCTTCGTTGCCCTGGTCTCGTATTAATTTTATGATTCATCTTGACAAAAAAACACTCGAACAATAATATATCCTCACTCACTTCGATCCATCCATCATTGTTGTCATTGCTCTTCTCTCATGCCATGAAAATCCCATATCTCTGATTTCAGATCGTTGCACCAATGATTGAGTGCACAGTGATCGATCAATCACAACATGTCAAGTCATGGGAAAAATGAAGAATACCTATGGCAAATGAAGAATGGGGGTAGAAAATCATATATCAACCAAGAGGAATGGGCCTTGATCTATGGTCATGTTGATCATGGTTTGTTTCCATTAGATTGAAAATTGAAATCCTATAAATAATCACAAGATCATTCTCCCATTAAAACCATAAAAAGGTAAATCACATCTTGAAATAATGATCAATCCATAGGCCAATCTGTTTTTTACTGGTTTGTATTCATCGTGGAATTCATGAATTGGGAAAATAAATCAAATCACAAACACCCTACCTTGATTCTTTTCGATCACTAACAAAGAACATTCTTTATGTTGTTTCCATGGGTGATTATCCTTAGAATCTGAGGTTCATCATGGATCTTCAATCCACGATCTATCATCATTCATCAAGAGAGTTATATCACCTTGCCTCCGAGGAATTCCATGGTTATGGTTATAACCCTAAGTTCTCTTACAAACATGTATTAAAATAAAATGTATTATGGCATCAAGAATTAAATATTTTTATTAAAATATTTTAATTTCATTTAGATCTTAAAATTATCTTTGACAGCTTGGATGTGATGGTTAATGTTTGGCCTCACCTAAGGAAAAACCCCCTTACAAACTCTACAGTGATCTTAGATTTCCAATCCATGTTACCATTAATGAGTTATTAGGATTTTAAAATAAAATAAATTTAGTTAAAAATTTTATTTATGATTACTTCCCTAGTGTATTTTTCTACAGATGATTAGTTCTGACCAATGTTAGGTCACGCCAAGGTTAAAAACATTGTTCTAAGTTCAATGGTACCCTCAAATTTCTGATCTGGGAAACTCCTTAAAAGTTATATCACATTTTAATAAAAGTTGTGTGCATGTTCTATTAAAAGTTAACATTTTTCAATGAATTGTTCTGGGCACATCGAGCCTCAGAATCACATACCATCTCAGTTCCTGGTCTCCAAATTTTCCTAACTAATTTATAAAAAAAATTCAGGAAAATTAGAGTCATTAAAATCTCCCCAACTTATGAAATTATGTCCATGAAATCCAAAACAAAGGCTAATCATACAATTGAGGGTACTGAGCATGAATCTATGCCTCCCTCTCCCATGTGCCCTCCTGGAGTTTCTTGTGCTTTCATAGAATGTGCACTAGAGGAATCAACCTCCCCTGAAGGATCCCTTTATATCAATCCTTGACCTCCACTGGGTTCTCAAAAAAAGTCTCACCCATCGATGACATGCGATGAATCATGCACATATCTCCTTAGTTGTGACACATTGATGACATCGTGTACCCAGCCCAACTACAGGGATATATCCAAGCAGTATGCCACCTTACCAACTCTATGAAGTATCCAGAAATGGTCGATGAACCTTAGAGATAGATTGTCATCCCGACCAAATCTTTGTATCCCCCATAAGAGACCCAAAAACACATGGTATCTCTCCATGAACTCCAAAGGCCTCTTTTTCTTGTCATAATAAGATTTTTGATGGATATGTGTAGTCTTCATCTACTCCTGGATAAAATGAACCATCTATGTTGTCGCATATACCAACTCTTGGACCATGAGTGCCAACTCTCCTATGTCAGTCGAACAAGGTGGTGACCTGCAGGGTTGCCCATATAAGGCCTCGAACAATTTCATACCAATGGTGGAGGGGTATCTATTATTGTATGCAAACTTCACCAGAGGTAGGTGATCCTCCCAACTATGGCCAAAACATAATATGAAATCCTAAAGCATGTCATCTAAAATTTGAATGGTCTTATCCATCTGTCCATCTTTCGGGGGATGAAATGTCGTGATCAATCGTAACTGAGTCCCAAATGCCTCCTACAATCCCTTTCACAACCAGGATGTGAAGAAAGGACCACAATATGAAATAATCATCAATTTAAATCCATTAATCTAAACTATATCCTACACATAGAGGCATCCCAATCTCTTTGTTGAACTCTCCTCCAAGATTGCTTGGAAGTGGGTTAACATGGTGAGTTAGTCAAGAATCACCCAGATGGTATTATGCCTCTAGAACGTACATGGTAAACCCATCATTAAGTCCATTATTATTCCATCCCATTTTTATTTTGGAACCTTAAAGGGTTGATTAAAACCTGTTGGTTAACCTCCATTTTTCGACATGTAAGGCATCAAGACACAAACTATGCAACTTATTTCTTTATCCCTGGCCTCTAAAACTGGCGTCAGAGGTCATGGTACATCATTCCTAGACCTAGATGTACCACCAAAGGGGATATCATGAAGCTCCCTATGAAAATACTCTTGCAACACCACTAGTACCATCATGCACCCTCTAAAAAGTAATATGTGTTCTCCACTATTCGAATATCAACTAGGGAATTCCCTGTATACATTTGGTCATGTAGAGTCTCGAAGTCAGTATCCCTATGTTGTGGATCCCTAACTCATTGTAAAAGTGAAGGGGTGAAATCCATAGAATAGAGATAAGATACTCTATTTCCATCCATAAAGGTCATATACAATGTGGCCAACTACATTGATGCCTCGTTCAGTAACTGCAGACTGGATCTCCTACTTAGAGAATCTGCTATAATGTTCCCCTTACTAGGAGTGTAGACAATCTCAAATTTATAGTTCTGGAGGAACTCTAGTGATATCTTATGTCTCATGTTCTGATCCTTCTGAGAAAATATATAATTGAGACTCTTTTGGTCAGAGTAGATGATAAACCGATCACCCATCAGTTAGTGTCACCACATATTTAATGTGAAGACTACCACTACAAGATCAAGATCATGCATCGTGTAGTTCTGCTTGTGTGATTTCAACTAGCATGAACCATAAAAAATAAATGCTTGACTCTGTATAAATACACAACCAAGACCGGTTCCTGATGCATCATAGAACACCATGTACTCAACACCCTCCTCTGGAAACCTCAATATGGGAGAGCTCATCAAACTTTGCCTCAAATGTCACTGAATCCATTGCAACTATAGTCTCTGAGATGATATGTCTGAGATCAATGAAGACCACCTAGGTATGCCCAGGGTGAAACACTAGGTCTCATGAAGTCCTTTCTCTATAATTCCTCCAACTACACTCTATTATCACGAAGCTCTATGGGGGACCATTAGATATGCTAGGTTAGATATCGGTTTCATCCTAGGGTGTAGATCAATGCAAAAGCCTAACTCTTAGAAGGGAGGTAAACTTGGAACATATTTAGGGAATACTTCTTTATAATCTGAAACCGTAATAGGAAACTGTGGATTTAAAACATCCACTACATTGAGGGTCAGGCTAGCCAACAGAAGAGTAATCAACTACACCCTCTTATGCTTGAGTCCATTATGAGCTGCAAGAATTTCCCTTTTGCCAATAAAAAGGGAAATTTGGTTCTATTATCACAGACAAACCGGACCCTTTGTCTACAACAATTAATCTGAGCATGAACTATGGCTATTATTAAAAACCTATAATGACATCATAAGACATCGACATTACTACAAAGAGATCCCAACTGAACCTCTAAAATTTAAGAGTCAGGTCACACTATTGGCACTAGTGTGTGATCATTGGATATCCTCTAGTAAGAGTCTCTAAATGTGATGGTCAAGTCAATGGTTTATCTGATATCTTTATGTATCAAATAATAAAAGTTTCACGAAAGGAAATCACTAGCACAAGTGTCTATCAATACCACAGAAAAATTAGAAAGACATGTATCATACCTTGAACCATTCTTATAGTCTTCGGGTCATAAACCTTGACCACCTACAGCTGTCTCCTCCCATTTCTTTCAAATCCTTGAGTCTGGTATGCTCCACCTGAGGGTGGTGGTAGTAACACATCCAAACTTTTTCCACCTCCTACTACTTCCCCAACTCCTCTTCCACATCTGCCCCCCGATAGATATATCTGCTCCTACCACTTCATATTCCTTGGTAGTTCATCAACCATCTCTCTAAATGAATCCTGAACAGTGGGATAATATAAGGAAGAATGTCCCTTACCATGAAAAACATAGAAATGCCTCTTAATCAAGTAACTAACAAACCCCTAGAACATCCAATGAGACCTCATGAATTGTAGCTTACGTCATGCACCTATTATCAGTTAGTCCTTCTAGTCCTTCATCCTAGGTGATATCTACCTCAGAAGCCTATGATATGTGCTCGAACACTGTGTATCATCAGCCAGTGACAAAAGGACCATGTATAACTTAGAATGGAAAGATGCAGCCACATGAACCACTGGAGGTGGGTCTATGAACTGATCAACATGAGAAAGCACCACCTACTTACCATCCTGAAGAAAAACTTCTTTGTGACTGGATCCTCTAAGGGAGGCCTTCTAAAACCTTGAGTTGAACTCTCAATCCTACTGTGGAAACCTTGCTAGCTAGTGTTATGAATACATCCTGTAAGAAAACAAGATGTATCATAGTCAAAAGAGTATACCTGGAGAGATGACTCAAGAAGGAAATGGAAAACACAACACATTCCTATATGATGCATGTACCTTTATTTTTTCCTTAAACTAGTTTTTTCATGTATTGAGTTGAAAAGAAAGTGTCTAGAGTCCTGGTGCTTGGATACCTAGGCCACCGCACCAACAATGGATTCCCTAGCCTAAAAGAAAAACTCAAAAAACATTAAATGTTTTCTCCAATCCAACATCAAAGACTCCAAATCCTCCAGTAGAACCAACCACCTATGATACCACTATGTCATGACACATCCCAGAGGGGCCTGTTATATGACTACCCCATGCCCACCTCTAATTGTATAGGGGCTGGCGACTAGAGCTGAGAAGGAATATCCCAAAAATGGGAGGCATTTTTTAAGTACCTTTACACATGCACACAACTCTCAGACATAGATGCTGGAAATTAAAAACAGTAAGTAAATAAAATACATGCATACCACTATATCCAAACCAAAAGAGTATTATAGGAAAGTAAAGTGTAGTAATATAAAATAGGTCTAGAATATAATCCCACCAAAAAGGAAGAGTCTGTAGCATAAGTTACTATAGATCATTCACAAAAAAACCCTACCATACAGGTTGGTACATGAATAAATTTCTGAAGTCGTAGGAGCACACCTTGTCTATTTGATCACTATAAGAACAATGTGGTCCTGGTCCACCTAGGACTCTGTCAAAGTGTCAATCATCTACACAGGACATGACATGTGTAGGAAAATCCCATGTAGGGGTGAGTAAAAAAACACTCAGTTGGACACCCCGAAACACAGAGTAAAAGACCACAGAGGAAACATCAATAAGAAGATACAGTCATCTTAACAAAGGTATATGTTTAAAACAACTTCCAGCTACATGGTTCCACTATGTAGCATGATTATTCTGAGATATCTCACTCCTCGATATGTCAGATAGTAATCATGTATAATACGTCTACCAGAAGTATCCAATAGAACACATGGTCTTGATAAGTCATGAAGTTTCCCCAAGACATCCAGTCTTGCAATGACATGATGTTATGATAAGTCATGCAACCCCCAAGTCATATAGTCACCGAGTCAGCCAAGAATCAACCACTAAAAACTACCAGAATCATACTCGTTAGGTCTAGTCATGTACAATGGAAAGAATTTGATCTCAATACACTGATAGGGGTTAATGCTCAGGGCTCACTGGGGGACACCTAGTCCTACAAGAACATCATCCACCATTGTGGATAGGTTCCCGTGTAAATATTAGTCACACATTCTCCAAAAAACCTATATAAGGTACCAAAAAGATAATTGAGGAAGGATCGGGCATCTTGGTGTGATAAATTATCAAACCCACTGATTTAACTATTGAATTCGGGCTGAGATAACTCACTTCATGATACTGGTCATCCTTTATGATGAGAATGAGATCCTACACCGAATCCTTATAGGAAGAGACCAAGGGTATGACCTCAACCTCTGTTGACCCAACTAAAAATCGTCTAATCCATATCTAAAGGACCTTCCCATCGAAAGGGTCCCAATGCTACAGACATCTCATCAATCGTATTCTCAGTTTGAAAGATATGACCATTTTAGTGAAAAGACCTTGTCCGGGTTCAACCCAACCCAGCCCACCGGCCGACCCGACCCTGTTAGGTTGACCCAATGTCATCTAGTCTGGATCAAACCAGCCTAGCTCGCTTGGATTGGACCACTGGTTCTTCTAGACCATGGGCCGACTCATCTGGTATGGCCCACACTGTGGGCCAGTTTAGTTGCGCCACACACAGTTTACTGGGTCGTGTGCCTCCATCTGGTCAACGCGGCACTACCACGTTCAACATATATGGCTACCACATCCCAGCTCCCCCATGGAATACTGCCGATGTTGGTTCCACAAGGACCCCATCCACGTACCATCTCCCTTCACTGCGTCCCCATTCACCACCCATGGCACCACTCCGGTCGTGAGCAGCCACGCAACCCCATCGGACCTTGTTACTCCTTCGATGGCCAATGGCAGTAGCCAACCATATTTCGCCACATCCACATGTGAATGCCACCACATGACCCTACTAACCACTACTACCACCAATCGTCCATGCCAGCATGTCGATCGCTGATTCCGGTGCACCGGTGGTCCCTTCCACAGGCCACTGATTTTCTTCTAGTGCTCCTTTTTTTGAAATAGTAGCATGCCTATAATCTTTGGGTCATGTTCTTCATTTACATAGGCTTATATTGACGTTATGATTCACCCCAATCAAAAACCACTCAAACTGAAATATCCCCCGACTCCCTTCAATCCATCCATCACCGTCGTCATTACACCTCCTTCATTCCATGAAGATCCCAGATCTATGATTTCAGATCATTGTTCTAAGGATCGAGTGCACCACGATCAATTGATCGCAACATGTTGAGTTGCAGGACAAATGAAGAATGACAAAAAATGAATGAATAATGGGGGAGAAAAGAATAAATCAACCAAGAGGAACAAACCTTGATTAATGTTTATGTCGATCGTGGTTCATTTCCACTAGAACGATAATCGAAATCCAAAAAATAATCATAATATCATTCTCCAATCAAAACTCCGAAAAGTTAAATCCCATTCTACAAAAATGATCAATAAATGTTCCAATCTATTTTTTGATTGGTCCGTATTCATCATAGAATTAATTAATGGGGAAAATAAATCAAATTAAAAATCCCCCACCTTAATTTTGTTTGATAGATGATAAAGAACGGTCGCCACATTATTTCCATGGGAGAAGGTCCTTCGAATCTGAGGTTCTTCATTGATCTTCATTCCATGATCCACCACAGTTCATCAAAAGAGATTTGTCTCCTTACCTTATAGGAATTATAGGGTTATGGTGATGACCCTCAATTATCTGAAAAATTCATATTAAAAAAACACATCGTTGCATCAAGAATAAAATATTTTAATGATGTTTATGTCCAAAAACTATTTTTTATAATCAGGCCATGCTGACTAATATTAGGCCTCGCCTAAGGAAAAAAACCCATTATAAAGTTAATGGTGGTCTTAGATTTCCAATATAAGTTACTATTTATTAGTTATTAAGATTTTAAAATAAAATAATTTTATTTGTGGTTACGTCCCCAGTGGATTTTTCTACAGATGACTCGTGCCGACCAAGGTTAGTTCACACCTAGGGTTAAATCAATGTTCTAAGTTCAATCGTACCCTTGGATTTATGATCTATAAAACCTCTTAAAATTTATTTCACTTTTTAAGAAAATTTGTGCACACATGATATTAAAATATAACATTTTTCAATGAATTGTTTCAGGAAGAAAAGGCCTCAGAATCACACACCGTCTCAGCGCCTGGTCTCAAAATTTTCCAAACTAATTTCTAAAGATAAATTTATGAAAATTTGATTCATTACAGAATCACACTATTACATTTCATATTCACATACTGAATTTTAATTTGAAACTATTAGTGGTGTCCAACTGAGTTTTACTCACACACTATCCAAGCCTCTATTTGGTACCTCGATAGATCTCTTGACTATAGGTTAGAACTTGACATGTGCCTCTAAGTCATTGTATCATCTAATATAAAATTTTTCATGATAGTAGTGGTTGGTCATATACTTGGGATTCCTTCTAGAGTTAGTATTCTATTTATTTATTCTTTTATTTATCTTTCTATGTTGTATGTATCATCTACTGTGTGTTGTATGCCCTAAATTTTTGGGTGTATCATGTTCATTCATGGTAAGATATTTTTTGTATGTCTATTCATTATTAATTCTCAATTATTATTATCTTTTTTTCCTTTCATTTACGTATGATTATTCTATATTTAGTAATGATCTAGAGGGTGTAGTCTCCCCATGGTACCACCTTTAGAACTTCACAACTATTCAGAATCCTTGGCTGAACTTCTTAGACATTGTCCCTTATTTATCTCAAATTGTAGTAGTTAGGGGGTTTTGAATATATAATAATGATGATGGTGTTCATTTAAGATCACCCCCTCTTCACTAGTTGATCTCATGGTGGTATAGGTGGATGAGGGGTTGGATCTGGTGTAAGAGCCTACTATCTAGAAGAACACTCCTAGATCAAACAAACTTCTGAATAGCTTTCAGGTCTTGGATGAACTGGGGGTTGATGAATCTTTGAAGGAAGGTTGAAAAATGGTGATCCTAAAGTGGAAAAGGAAGCTTGATCGATCCAAGAATCAAGATGATGTAAGGTAAGGGTTCCAAAAATTGATTCTATACCGATCTCAGTTAGACATTAGGAAAGTCACATGACTGTTGATGAACCGTCTAATCAGTTTTAAATAGATAGTTTAAAGCATAAGCATAGTATAGGTCCTTATATCCCAAGGATGAAGAGGATCCAGAAAGAAACCCTAGAATCAGAGGGGCACATGTGATTAAGGGGAAAACCCCAAAGGCTGTAAGGACTAATCCTACTTGCCTAAGCTAATGGAGACAAGGTCAGATAATAAAGTTGGGGAAAAAAGGTGCACAATTTTAAATTAAATAGGTAAAAGAAAAATCATGAGCATAAAATTAATCTTCAGGAGGTGAATCATGTGGAAGAGGGTGTGGTTTTTAAGGAGAAATAGTAGGTATAAGTAACCACCAATGACCAAAAGAGAAAGTCTAAAATTGTAGAATAACACAAAGATCAATGCATAGAGATCACTCTCTACACAAAATAATTAACACCTGAAGGATCTTTCCAAATAAATTCTACAAAGGAGGAGGATAACTAAATATATTAAATATTGATCCAAGTCAAAATTAGCAAGCATCAAAGGGTATGTATCAATAAAAAGACCACATTTTGGTGTGAGGATTTAATGGAAAGAAGGCAAATATGGAGAAATAAATTAAATCATGGGGTAAACTGGCCCACCAGTTTTAAGAAATCATTATAGAAGACCTGGAAACTAAGTTAACTACTTTAAAATGGGGTTTATATGGTGTGACTTGTCTTAAGAATATCATCCTTGTCTTCAATGTTTTTTTGATTTATTTTTGTGTTAAATAACTCTATGTAATGCACTTGTGAGGTTTTCTACTTTTCCACAATTGTTCTTTTGAAATAAAAAATTAAATTTTCAGTCTATAAATGTTTGGTGGAATATTACATAACCATACCTTTAAAATGATAAGAGACCTTTTTTATTCTTTTTTAGCATTATTATTATGAGGTGTTAAATAATTACAATTCTAGTTACAACCTAGAGAGAGTTTTTTACTATAGATTTTGATTGACATTTTATTTAACTAATATGTGTTGTAATAACATTGTATAACTTATAGTTAAAATGAAATTAGGAGATAATTTTCCAACAATGTTATGAGACATTAGCTGAGTAAGTGACAATTTCGATAATAAAAACATTTTCCTCCATAACTGGTACTTGAAATTTGATTAATATAAGTATATTTAATGTTTAAAATACACGTCAATTATTTTTAAAAGGATTAAATAAAAACATTAGTGATATTAATATCTTATATCCTCATATTGGGTTTAGTTTTAATGTTGCTTTGAGATTTTCCTTAGATAGGAATGTGAATGTTTCCCATGGGTCTCTGCTGACTTCGTTTTCATTCTTTTAACCTAGAGGTTAGAAAAGTGGTCCTAGTGAACTTTTAGGATTGAATCTTGTTCTAAGTTAAATTCCTTATATATATATGTGGTTATCCTATTTTGGTAGTATTAGTTGATATAAGAATCTATTAGACTTCTACACCAAGTTTCTAGTAATGGTAATTGTTGTCCATCTGAGCGTTTGATTTGGGTAGGATCCTTGTTGATGAAACAACACTCTAGGTTGGAGGGTGGTTGGATGGTAAGTATAAATAGAGGGGATATTACTATATACGGGTACCCAGTGAGTGTAAAAATTTTATCCTTTTATGTTGACGTTGTAACCCTCCATGAAGAACTCCTATATGAGGATTATGAAAGAGGATTAGGTCCCGGTAGGTCGATGCTTTATAGGTGTTGTCGTTATGTCTATATTGATAGGTTTTCACCCTTATGGGTTGATAATATATTTTCTTCCCTCATTTTATGACTTTATAGATTTTTTTTAGGTGCGCTACATGTCATATAATAGGGGCCTTAAATGGTAAGTGATTCTCAACCAATATACCTTAGGGGTAGGTGGATGGACCGAGTGGATTTGTTTTGAGACTTGATCAGTAATACGAACTGGGATACCTAGAGACCCTAAGTTTTGAGTTGGATTCTAGTTGCTTATAATTGGTTGGTTTGATATAGGATAACATACAAGAGGGGTTGGAAAAGTTTATAGATGCCTTAAAGGTGTTGAGCTAGTTTGTACATTCATTTCAAGACCAATTCGCTAAAGGTGCTTGGGTCTTGTGATATAGGCATGTTTATGCCTTCATTTTTTGGGGAAGAACCTTAGGTTCTTAAGTATTTAGAGAACTTTAGATGGGTATAAATATTCAGGTGCATGACCCTATTGACTAGTGGTGTATGGTTGACACTTCACTTTCAAAAACAATTCCATAAGGCATGAGGACCTTAGATAAATTATGACACAAGTGATGTTCCTAATTTTAAAGAGGAGTCACAAGGGAGATCCCATAATGTTAAGACTAACATCCCAAGAAACACAATTATCTTGGCCTTATTGGTGGTTGAATCATAGGATCATGAATTAGGTATTGAAATAGGTGGTATGAAATCATACACCTATTGTGTAAGGAATTTTTTTTTCATTCATGTTGCATGTTGTAATTGGTTAATATAGAACATTGTTGAGAGTCTAAACATGGGTAGAGGATCCATAGTTTCAAATTTGACTCAAGAGGGGATTGTGACTTGGATCATTGGGTAAATTAAGGGAAGTGTCATGATGAGGTATATCTTGTAAATATATCAGGTTTCATGAGATGATTTATCCATGGGTGTACCATGACATTTAGTTTTGGGATATATGGTGTTAGGATTTGGTTAAGGAGAGTATTGCCTAGTTTTTTGTGAGCATGCCTCATTGAGAGTGACACACACCTATAAATATAATCTTTGTGTACATTTAGTTTATATATAATCATTCCCAATATCTTGACACCATCCTAAGTTTATTGAGAGATCTTTGGATATGAATCGACCTATCTAAATACCATTTTATATTCTGATAGAGGGGCTCCTTGTGAGTTGTGCTCAATTAGTGGTATAAGGTAAGCCAGATAGGAGGGAGTCCACCATTGGACATTTTGGGTGGTGACCTCAATATGAGTTGAAACTCAAAAAATGACAAAGTAAAAATACTCATGAAGAGGGTATAAGTGATGTCCTATATGTTTATTATTTCATGGTAATGATGAGTTCTTACCCATGAAAGTATTTATGTTCAATGATGGATGGGGCATGAGATATGGTAATCCAGAACTCATGGTTTTTTTGGTGTGATGATGGGGATTCTACTGAGGTGGGGAGTGGGATGTTGGTCTCTAGTAGGAGACCCTCATTCAAGAAGGGTCATGGGACCTTGAGAAAAGTTGTGTGATGGTCTTCTTTCCCTCTTTAATTCCATTGGTAAAATGGAACAATGTATGGATGTATTTCTTAACAAATTCCAGGTGTGGGATCAGATAAAAACTTAGGTGGATTTTGAGTTTAGGCATTAGGCCTAGAGTGTCTTGTGATGATATAAGGGTTTTGGATCAAGTGTTAATTGGTTTTTTTGTGGTGGAATGAAGATGGTATTTTAAAAGATATATTTTGGACAAGAGATATCACTAAAAGTCAAGTATGGTCTTTGTTGAGTGTAATCGGAGTGGTCATGATGTTCATTGGGAAGAAGGAACTGGGACCGAGTTCTGGTAGTGCATCATTTGAAGAAGATAAGTATTTTTAGAGAATTAATATGAAGTTTTTCAACTTTAATTCTTTAATTTGGTTGGATGAAGCTAGTGAGTAATCTCATCAGGAATGAATTTGGGATAAGATGGGTGTAGTTTAAGAGTCAGATGAGTCCATTAAAGGAAAGGTTAGTGTGACCAGGATAAGATAGGTAAGTTGAAAGTTTATTGTATAGATCAATTGAGGAATGAGAGAAGTTGTCTCATCGGTGATCAGGTGGAGAGAATTTAGAAACATGTTAAGAGTATCTCTAAGACACTAAGGACATGATTCATCAGGAAATTATGATGTTGAATGTACCATGGTTTGGAATTTTCCATTAGAATACATAACCTCTAGTGGGGAGAACCATAGTATAGTTAATGAGGGATATGAAAACATGATCATTTCTAGGATTATATAGGATGGGGTAAGTGACTTGATGTTTCAGTAGTGGTTATGAGGATTGAATTGAGTTTGGGTGGTTTAAGAACCATATTATTTAAGTGACTCTTGGAGATGTGTTGAGAATTTGGAATTGTAATGTGGAAATTTGAGGGGGAATTTTTATAACTTAGGTAGGTTTGGTGTTGTTTCAAATTTATATTGGGGCTTCTTGAGGAAAATAATTTCTAATTTGGGGAGGTTTTAAGATCATGTGTTTTAAATTAGTTGGAAATTCCTTGGTAATTTGAATTTTTCAATCTAGAGAAATGGATAATTTTAAAACCAAGATTCATAATGCAATTATGAGATTTATAACTCCTTATAATATTTTTTTGATGGGGTTTAATAAATAAGAGGTGTATCATAATCTTGGGTGAGTTTTGGGAGCATTAAGACTTTGTTTAAAGCCCAAAGATCTGATTAGTGAAGAAATGGTCTGAGGTGGACAATTGATGCATGGTTAGTAGTAACCTTGTGACCTAGTAAAAGGATAAGTATAGTTAGGGAAAAAATGAAATAATTTCCACATGGTTGTCTGAAATATATATAAAAATTGAAATGAACTCGCATTTTTTAGAATGGTTTTTATAACCATGCACATGAACCATGAGAGGGAAGGTTCTGGGGACAGTAGGAATACAAGGCCTCTGAATGGTTTGTCTAACCATGCGAATTTTCCATGCGAGGTGTGGCCTCCCATATTGTGTAGACTATATGGTTGGTGCATGTTTTGGCAAACCATGTATCCAAACCGTGAACCCCTTTTAAATAGAGTGAATTTAACATTTTTTACTCCTTCAATTTAACCCTTATTTACCCTTTCTCTTTTACTAAAATTCACAGTATCTCTTTCCATAGAGATATATCTCTCTACCTTAACTCAAAATTGGCATACCTTCTCTATCAATGATTTAATTTTAGTTCCATCGATTTTTTAGATCCCCCTTAGTAATTATAATAATCCTATTACTTATATTATTAGTTTCTCTTCATATTTTTTATGCTAATTCCACGTAATATTATACGCCTCGTTTTTAGATAGTTTTGTTGGTTCTTAATTTTCTCTCATTTATACTTAAATAAAAGGATAATATTAGATTAGTTAAGTTTTTTGAGAATAAGGTTGTTGGTCTATTATTTTTCCTAGAAATTCCAAGTGTTTATGATTTGTTGTGATTATGCCACACATCGAGATTTCTACACACTTCTCATAAAATGTGAAATACCTTAAGTTAAATGTTTAGACCATAACCTTGATGTTCTTAAGACCCCCTTAACATGGTTGGAGGTTGATGACCATAACTTGAATCACCACTTTAGGTTGGTTCAATTAAAAACTTATAATTATTATTATTTTCTTAAAACCAAAACACCCAACGAGTGTCTTTGGATTTTCAATTGTAAAATGAATGACATAAATGAGTTAATGAATTTTTTATGACTGTTCTTATCTTATTTAATTAAACCACCATTGGAGGTGTGTTTTATACCTGTTTTTAATTGGAATGGTTAAACAAATTAAATGTATTGTGAATGGTAAGAACATGTCACTTTTCCCCTGTTTACATATCACCTTATATTTGGTATATCTAATTATAATGAATAACTATATGTATTAAATTAGTTATTTAGTGGTTTAAATACCATCCCTTTCATAAAAGACCAAAAATCATACTCTCATATCTAGGGATAAAATCATAAACTTTATATTTCTATCTTTGATGCCAATAATTGTAACCCATGTTATTCTTATCAAACCCTTACAACATAAAAAGGAAAAATTGGATCACTTACATTCTCGAGGACCTTTTAGGTTTAGATTTTTAGAGAATTCGGACCAAATCATATCAACTTGGATTCCTAATGAAATGGTACATATGATTTACATCATCTACCATTGTATCCAGATTTTTTTATTTCATATTGGTTCATTAATATCATCACGGTGAAATCCTTTAGAGACACAATTCATTCAACCTCATTCTTTATAACCTGGGGAAAAGGAAAAATGATAAGGGTGAGATAAAATGATCAAGAAGGGTAGATATAAACATTAAAAATTGAATGTCACCAATGAGGTAAATAGTGAATAAATGTATGATGACATAATCAGAGTGCATGAGCGTGTTATAAAAGAAATCATACCCATCAATACCTGGATCATCAAATATAAAAAAATGGAAAAAGGAAGAGTCATAAGAATCTATAATCATGATCCATGTGATATCAATCTTAATCAAATTAAACATCATAAAACCATAGAAAGAAATTAAAACTATTTTTTGTAACTTGGATAATAATATACATAAAACACTTTCAAAACCCTTGTAATTGGAATAACCATACAACCGACTTCCCAAATAATAATTACCTAATGAATTGGAAAGCTATATATGTTCACCCATTATATAATCTATATTGGGTTCACTCATTTCTATCTGTTCCACCCCATCATATAAGTTGTAAGGAGATCACCTAGTGCTATCTGGGGAACCCCATCATATAAGTTTTAATGGGATCACCTGATGTTATCTAAGTCGCCCCATCATATAAGTTGTAACGGCCTCACCCAGCTCAATCTTGGTCGATCCATTATATATGTAATTTCTAAGAACTGAAACATAAAGGAATAATATAGATCTTTCATTTAATTATAAAACTCATAGAATAAGTCATTATTCCCTTTATAAATTTATTAACCTATGGAAAAAATGAGTTTCAATTCAAATATTTTTAAACATGATTGACCCATGGAAAATAAATATATTAGATAAAAATATCTTTGAAACATGATTAGCCCATATAAGATAAACTATTTTCAGAAAAATCACTTTTAAACATGATCAACCTAAAGAATAGAAAAGGGTTTCATAATAATATCTTTGATACATGATTAACCTGTAGAATAGATATTGGTTTTACAATAATTTCATTGAAAGTAATGATATTACATCCAAAGAAATAATGAGGATGGTATCAATACCAAATATCCCAAATAGAGGATAATTAACAACAAGGGTTGATTATTTTGATGAATGGAAATTCCATTAAAAGATCCTTAAAACATTATTAATTAAAACATCTTTTTCATTTGGAAAATCACCTAAAATATTTTAAAATTCCATTTCATTGAAAATAATTTTTAAAAAACCTAGAATATTCAGAATATTAAGAAATACATTTAATTAAAAATAACCTTGTAAAATTTCGAAGTAAGCTTAAAATTAATTATTTTCATGTTGGTGGGTAATTTCAAACATGTCATAAAGAACATTCCTTTTGTATGGTAAGAAGGTTAAAAAGTGCCTTGTTCGGAAAGAGATAAGATTATTCCTTTAGAAAAATTTTAAAAAAGAAAAAATGGGTAAAAAATTATTTAATATATCATTTTTAAAAGGATAAAAATGTTTTAAATTATTTTTAGAAATAGGGATTTGGAATAAAACATATTTTTGACCGAAGAGAGAAATGAATTCAAATTTTCATAAAACAATTCTCAATAATTTTAAGTACCAATGAGAAGAAAAATGGTACTATTATTTTTAAATAAAATTATTAACCATAGTATAATAAATGTTATGGATTTATTGATATTTATATCATAATATATCATCATTTGAAGCATAAT
The DNA here is from genome assembly GCA_963277665.1 of Viscum album. Taxonomy (NCBI): domain Eukaryota; kingdom Viridiplantae; phylum Streptophyta; class Magnoliopsida; order Santalales; family Viscaceae; genus Viscum; species Viscum album. The sequence continues at coordinate 461,880,978 of OY728142.1, forward strand.
CTTAAACAATATTAATGAATAATGATATTGTAACATAAAACTCTTACCACTTTCGTATCTTTGAATCTAAATCCACATGAAAGGATTGAATTGAATGAAACTTAAAATACCATGAGAATAAATAAATTCAATATATTACATATAAAATGGTATGTATATACTTCATAAAATAATATAGGTCCATAACATGACATAAGTCTCAAAGAAGACAAATTGTGACAAAAATCCTTTACCACTTTGGTAACTTTGAAATCATAAACCCCCATGAAAGGGAGGTCCTAAGATAGATATATATATCCCAATAAATTTAATGATAATAAAAAAATATTAATGTCCAGTATATACACCACACCATATAAATAAGTTGTGAATATGTCATATATCATGTAGAAATAAATGTGAGATGAGAGAAACCCTTAACTTGAGTTCGATTCATCACGCTTATTCTTTACCTTCATGAATAATAAACTTAAGTTAATTTTTTAATTTATTTATAATATTTTTTCAGGTTTATTATTATTTTTTATTTCACGTATAATAAATTTATATATAATTACTTGATCAATTAAGTTTATATCAGTTGTTTTGAGTATATTCAGCTTGTGTGTCAAAAAAAACATAGGTGGGTTGACTATAGTCAAAGTGGTCATTATTTCAACATATCTAGAATAATAATAATGAAATTATTATAATATTAATACATAATTTATAACTTTTAAACCCATCATGAAAATTGGTTATGAAAAATGAACTAATGTTATGATCGTGGAGATGATAGGCCATACATAAGCATGAGTAACGTTTCTATTTTTCAATGATCATTATAAAAAAAGTTAAGTAATATTTTATCATTAAATAATGATCATAATATAATAAATATCATATTATTTAATTATATATGCTTATATATATCATTATTGTGACATGGTGTTGAAAAAAATAATCACATCGCTTCGAGGAGGTGGTAGACCACACGTCCATGAACGACGTTGCCATTTTTATTAGTGAGTGAAAAGGTAAAAATAGAATGATGTATTATATTTCCCAAATGTTAATTTTTCATTAATATTTAAAATATTTCATGTATATAACATATATTTATTATATTTACCTTTATTATCTTCCATGTAATGGGTTAGTGAAAAATGAATCGCATCACTTCGTGAGGTCATAGTCCTCCATACACATGAGTGACGTTATCGTATCCCATATGGTATGGAATTTAAAAGGGTATATATTATATAATTAATAAAAAGGTATATTTATTTTATAAATATCACATAAAACTTTATATCCATCATCATATCCAACTGTGATATGTGGTAATGTAAAAATGAATGACATCGTTTCATGAGGGGTAGTCCTCCGTACACATGAATGATTATTTTGTAACCCATTTGATAGAAATGCGTATCAATTTAGATGATAAACTATAAATAAAAACATATAATTATATTTATGATACTTAGGATATTATATAATCATGTTATAAGAAGACTTAAATGGGTAGAGAAATAAATAATACAAAAATTCTTTTCGATGAATCTTACCTCTTCTTCAGGTAACTCCTTTTGGTTTGCACCAAAAGATATTATTGGTTGGATTTATTCAAAAAATAATGATTCTTGGATTATGTGAGAAAATTTTGGAATTTATTTGGGTATTTATTTTCTTATGCGAATGGATTTATAGGTGTGAGGAGAGGAGGAGAGGTGGTGGCCTTTTATAAGTGAGGTGAGTGGCACACTTGTAATGTTTTTGAAAGAGTGAATTTCACCTATGTTTTTTTCATGTAAATAGATAAAAATAATAGTAACTTATCTATAATATATGGTATGAGGTCGAAATATTTCCATAAAATTGTTTTTGGACAAGTGTATAGGTCATTTGGCCCCTTGAGTTTAAAGGTTAACCACAAAGAAAACACTTTTTTTACCTTAATCGCTGTAATTAATTTTAATTGTTTACACTAATAACATTAGAAAAATTTAAGTTTACCCTATTATAAATTATAAATTATGATGATTAAAAAAATATTTAATCCATTTATTTAAATTTAATTTATATAGGTGTAAATTTTCAATTTAATATTAATCCTACAGACGTGGCGAGACAACAAGTTTTTAAAAAGAGTATTTTTTAGAAAAGTATGATTTTATATTAGCTCCATGAATAACTATAATAATTTTATGAAATAAATTAATATTTTATCATATATATTCCATAAATTTTATTTAAAACATTCCTCAATAGATATTATTTTAATTAAATAGAAAGTATAAAAATTAGTCATTTTAAAACATTTTTTAGAAAAAAACACATTTTCAAACACAACAAACAAACTTATATTGAAAACCAATATAATGTTTATTAAAAGTAATTAATTGGATTAAATTTACCTTAGGTAACTTTAAAAAATATTCAAAACATATTTGGACTTTTAAATTACTTAATTTATTGAAAAGAAGTGACTTTTTACAAAATATCGGTATTTTTCACTATTCACTAAAAAACAATATATTCCGAAAAATACCAAAATTTAACCCCAAAGTAAATTTTGATATTATTATTTAAAAAATTAAGTTTATTTTTCAAATAAAGTTTATAAAATTGAAAAAATTATTTTTAAAACAAGGTTCCATAAAAAGGTGACAAAATTGCTTTTTTAAGAAATACATTTTTAAATGTAAAATCAGATGTGGTTTTTTTCTAATGTCTCGAAAACAAATAGGATGAATTTTAAAATTTAAATTGAATATTTTATATAAAAATTTAATTAATATATTCCAAAAAGAGTAATTTTTTTAAATTTATTGGTATATAATTCACTTTCCCGCATTAATATAGTTTTTTTAGAAAAAAAGATTTCCTTTTATTTTCAAAAAGTGTTTTGTTTACATTTATAATTAATTGGTAACCATATAATTCAGTGTTTATATATGTGAAAATGATATTTTAATAATTCAGTTAATCATTTTCATACTCATCATTACAACAGCTAGGTTATAATGGTAATATATATCATGGGTCATTTAAGTTTGGTGTTATGTGTTGAATACACTATCAAACATAAAAATCTCAGAATTACATGTAATGAAAGATAAAATAGGTGTTCCATGTAACATAATAAAAATAAATTATTTTATGTATTTCATTCCATCAAATATAATTTTATTCTTTTAAAATCTCAGGGTATTATATCCCCGCCTTAATATGTTTCACCCTTGTAATTTTAACTTTATCTCAGTAATAAAAGGTTGGAAATTGAAAATAACTTTTTTGTAATCACACATATTAAAAATAGGAAATAAAAAATCCTTTTAATAAGATAGAAGAATATTTATTAAGGTGAAATGGAATAACACATAACTAGGTTTCCAAATAGGATAACATAGGTGGGAATAGAGGAAAAGCATAAATAATTATAGAGTGTGATTGAGGTCATTTATCACAATCAAGTGAATGATCAATGGAAAGTTAAGGGAAACAAAACCTTAAATATATAATGATCAAAATGACCATAAGTTCATCAAAATTTAATGTACTAGGATAATAATTTTGTTTCAAGATCCCTTTCATAGAGGCGAGGAATTCTTTTACAATCTTAACGAAGAAAATATGGAAATATACTTACTTGATGAGTATAATTTAATCCTTTAATTATTTTCCATCACAATCTCATATTTTTTTAAAATTATGTGTATTCAGGATTAGTTTTTAATTCCTAAAGCACTAAAAAATCTTTTAAAGGTCCACATAATAAAAAAATAATGACAATATTACCCAAAAAAAATGGTTAGCTCATAATAAGATAATTTTAAAAATAGAAATTCGTACATTAATCTCCTCACAGTAGGACCCAAATTTCAAAACAAATTATTCCTTAATTATCCATGCATAAAATTATTCAAACATTTTTGGACTAAGTTTCAATCCCAATGATTAGAAGGATTTTAATTTATATTCTTCCAAGATAAATGAATCGTTATTCCTCAAAATAAAATTCTATATGTTTCTGAAATAAACATAATCTTTACCTGTAAAAATTTCACACCAATAAGGAGATCACATAGACAAGTGGTAGGCATGAAACCCTTATAATTATTTAGTTAGGGGTTCAATCCCCACCGCCTTTCCAGATGTGATAGTTTATCACCCAACATACGAGTTATCCTTTTTTTAACATGAATAAATAATCTCCAAAAATTACACTACATGTTTATCTTAGGAGTTACAAATACCCTAGACCAATAAAAAAATCTCCCAAAATGTCATTAACAACCTTTTAATTTTTACTACTTAAGACCTCAAATGGGGTGTCTAATACTTTTAACTCATTATCGACATTTATATTATAAACCTATGATGGCATCCATAAATATTAAGACAAACTCACATGATAAAACCATAATATCCAAATTTATCTAAATAGACATCTAATTCCAATAATAACATATTAGATCACGTACTCCTAGATTTGGTGCTGATATCATAAACTTTACATTTTATTCTTTGATACTGATAAATGTGACCCATTTTTCCCCTCAAACCTTACAAAATAAGAAACTAAAAATTGGATCACTTACATTCTTGAGGACCATTTAGTTTTATATTTTTAGATAATTTGGACCAACTCATATCAACTTGAATTCATAAACAACTTTTTCATAAAGATAAACATCATATCCTATTATATCTACCATTTCTTATTTCACATTTGGTCATCTATATCATCCTTTTGAAATCCTTTATAAACATAATTCTTTAAAAATTATTCTTTATAACATATGGAAAATGAAACACAATAACAATTATCTAAAATGCTCACTAAGGGTAAACATAAGCATTAACAATTGAAATTCAGCAATGAGAATAAGAGTGAATAATGGTATGATGACATAATCAGAGTGCCTGAGATAATCATAAAAGAACTCAGACCCATTAATACATGGATCATAAAATATGAAAACATGGAAAAGGATATATTTATTATAATCAATAATCATTATCCATGTGATATCAATATTGATCAAATAAAACATAATAAACCCATAGTAATCAATTAAAACTTTTTTCAATAACTTGGATCATCGTATTCATAAAACCATTTCAAAACCCTTTTAATTGATATAACCATATGACTGACTTCCAAAATAATCATTACCCAATGAATTGGAAAACTATCTTGGAGAACCCATATTATAATCTATAATGGGCTCACCCCGCACTATCAGGGATACCCCATTGTATAAGTTTTAACAGGCACACCAAGCGCTTTATGGGCCACCCCATTATATAAGTTGTAATTGGCTCACCAAGCGCTATCTAGTCTTCCCCATCATATAAGATATAATGAGATCACCCGATGATATCTGGTATTCCCCATAGTATATTTAATTTCCAAGAACCAAAACATTAATATGGTATGAAGAGATTTCATTTCATCATACAACTTATAGAAATAGAAACTATTCCCTTTTTAACTTGATTAATCTAAGGAGAAGAAATGGGTTTCATGTTAATCTCTTTTAAACATAATAGACACATGAAAAGAACTGGTTCCATAATAATATATTTGAACCCTTATTATTCGATATAATAGAAAAGGTGTTCATAATAATTTATTTGACACATGATTAACCTATAGAAGAAAAACAGGTTTCCTAAAATTCTCTTTGAAACATGATTAACTCGTAGAAGTGAAATAAGATTCATATAAATATCTTTGAAAAAATATTATTCCATTCAGAGAAAGAATAAGTATGGTATAAATTCGAATTATCCATAGTTAAGGATAATTAACATCAATGGTTGTTTATTTTTACGAATAGAAATACCATTAAAACATCATTCAAACATTCTCTAGTTAAATAAACTTTTAATTTTCAAAATCACATAAAACATTTAAAAGATACTGATTTTTCAATAATTTTTTAAAAACTAGAAATTTATATAATATTAAGAAAATATTTTCATTAAAAATAACCTTTTAAACTTTTAAAGTAATCTTCAAATAAATTATGATCATGTTAGTAGTTAATTTCATACATGTTGTATAGAACATTCCTTTTTTCACGGTAAAAAGGTTAGAAAGGTACCTTATTAAAAAAGTGACAAGAATATTCCTTTGGAAACGTTTTGTAAAAAGAAAAAATGTGTAAAATGATCTTTAATAAATCATTTTAAAAAGGTTAAAAACAATTTTTTTAAAAAATGGAAAGCAAGTTTTTGGGAGAAAACAAATTTCTCAACGAAGAGATAAATGAAGTCAGACTTTCTTAAAAACATTTTCTCAATAATTTTAAGTAAAATGAGTATAAAAAATGTTAATGTAAATTTTAAATATAATTAATAACTATATTAGAGTAAAATTAATGATTTTATTGAAAAATGGATCAAAATATATCATCATTAGAAACATAATCATAAACAATCCTGATAAACTGCGAGACTGTAACATAAAACTACTAATACTTTGGTATCATTGAATCGTAAGCCCCATGAAATTATACAATTAAATTAAACTTAAAACACCATGAGAATAAATAAGTTTATGATATTATTCGTAAAATTGTATGTATATACTTCATAAAAGAAGATTGGTACATAACACAACATAAGTCTCAAAGAAGAAAAATTGTGAAAAAATTCCATTACTGTTTTGGTAACATTAAAACTATAAACTCCTTGAAAGATACATACTTAAATGCATATGTAAATCCCCAAAAATTTATGTATAATAATTAAAAAATACATTCATGGGTGTCATATACACCAGACAATAAAAATAAGTAGTGAATATGGAATATATCTCACAGAAATAAATGTGAGATGCAAAAAACCCTATCCTTGAGTTTGATTTGTCACGATTCATTTTTATATTTCAAAATAATAAAATTATGTTAATTATTTAATTTATTTATAACCTTTTAAAATATTATTATTACTTTATTTCCCTTATAAACAAGTTATATATAATTACATAATCAATTAATTTTACGTCGGATATTTTGACCATATTCAGCTTGTGTGTCAAAACCTACTTATGTTGGTTGACTATAGTCAAAAATGTCATTATTTAAAAATATAAATAATGATGATAATTACATTTTTATCATATTTATACATCAATTTTACTTTTTAAACCCGTCATGAAATATGGTTATCAAAAATGATCTAATGTTATGATCATGGAGATTGTAGGTCATACGTATGCATGGGTTACATTTCCATTTCCAATGATAATTGTATAAATAAGGTGAGTAATATTATATATTTAAAAAAATATAATAATATCATAAATACCATATTATTTAATTATATAAACTTATATATATCGTTATTATGATTTTTGGTAAAAAAAATAATCACATCGATTCGAGGAGGTGGGAGTCCACAAGTCCACGAACGATGTCGTCATTTTTTCACTGAGTGAAAAGGTAAAAATAAAATAATATATTATATTTAAATAATGAAAATTATGTCATTAATATCATAAATATTTCCTTGATATCACATATTTTTATTAACGTTACCCTTATTACCTTCCATGTAACGCATTAGTGAAAAACGAATAACATCTCTTCATGAGGTGGTAGTCCTCTGTACACATGAGAGATGTCATAGTATCTCATACAGTATGGAATGTAAAAGGTTATATATGATATCATAACTCTATAGATATATTTATGTCATAAATATCATAAATAAACTGTATACCCATCATCAAACCCAACTATAAGAGGTGGTAATGGAAAAATGAATGATGTCATTTCACAAGATGCTAGTCCTACATACTCGTGAATATTAATTTGGTAACTCATTTCATGTAAATGTGTGTTTTTATAGTTAATACCCTTTAAATAAAAAATCATTATAATGAGGACACTGAGGTTATTATATAAGTATGGTATAAGAAGAATTGAAGTGGTGGAGAAAGAAATAAAACAAAAATTATTGTTGACTAACATATCTTATTCCTTAGGTAAGGCTAAAATATGGAAATTGAATGGGTGTTGGAAAAGTTTTAGGCCATTTTGTACCTTACGATTAAATTTTAATCACTACGTAAACTCATTTTTACCTTAATTGCTACAATTAATTTTAATTTTTTTCACTAATCACTTTAGTAAAAAATTAAGTTGACCCTATTAGACTTTATAAATTATGATTATTTTAAATAGGGGATCTATTTTTTCAAATTCAATTCATATAAGTGGGAAATTTTAATTTAATATTAATCTCTTAGGCACAGTGAAACAACAGGTTTTTAAGAAGAGTGTTTTTAGAAAAAGCTGATTCTATTTTAACTTCATGACTAATAATAATCATTATATGAATCAAAATTAATATTTAATGATATATATTACATAAATTTCATTTAAAATTGTCCCATTAGGTATTATTTTAATTAATTAAAAAGTAGAAACATTGGGCATTTTTAAACAGTTTTTTGAAAAACCCATTTTTAAAAGCATAAAATACTTATACTAAATACTAATATAGAGTTTATTAAAATTTATTAAGTGGATTAAATATAAATTAATTTACTTCAAAAAAAATTCAAAATTTATTTGGACTTTTAAATTACTTAAATTATTAAAAATAAAAGACTTTTTTTATAAAAATTAATATTTTTCACTATTCACCACAAAATCAAAATTTTCCATCCCAAAATTTCATCCAAAGTAAATATTAATATTACTCTTATAAAAATGAAGCTTGTTTTTCTAAATACAATTTATAAAATTTTTAAAAATTAGTTTTATAATAAGTTTTCTATAAAAAGGCGAAAAAGCTTCTTTTTGAAAAAAAATGAAACTTTAAGCATAAAATTGGATTTATTTTTTGTTTCATGTATAAAGAACACATTGGATGAAAGTTAAAAATTATATTTAATATATTATATATAAATTTTATCAAAATAATTCAACAAGAGATATTTTTTATATATTATTATAAAACACACATGTGCGCATTAAAATAGTTTTTCAGCATTAACGTTTCCTTTTATTTTAAAAAAGTGTTTTATTTTCATTTATAATTAATTGGTCATACCAAAATTCATTATATATACATGTGTAAACCATATTTTCATAATTAGGTTAATATTTTTCATACCCTCCATTCCATTGGCTAGGTTATAATGGTAATATATATCATGGTTCATTTATGTTTGGTGTTGCATGTTGAATACGCTCTTGAACATAAAAATATCAAGGTTGTGTGTAACACAAGATAAAGTGGGTGTTTCTTATAACACAAGATGAATATAGTGTTTCATGTCTTTTACTCTATTGAATATAATTTTCTTATTTTAAAATATTGGGTTGTTATACCTTGGCACTTGAAAAATGGCATGTGCTTTTATATGTGAATAATTGTGTAGAGATTGCCTCTTGTTAGTGGAATATGTATTTGAAATAAGTTGATTTTTAAGGGGTAGAATACCATCACCTAGTCCTTGTTAAATTTGGATTATTCCCTTGAATAAATGGGATTCAATGGAATATTAATGGTATGACCATGTCACTTGGACTTTGGGGAAATTATAAAATAAATGATTAAAAGGTATGCTTAGATAGTAAATTATCATGCATATTATATAATGGCAGGTGATTACTTATTAAATGTAGGGTTCCCCTTCATTATAGAACTTTTTCTTTTTAAAGGAGTGTCTAGACTTGATCAAACCTTAAATTATTTAGGTAATTCTATGAGGACCCAGGGGATTCCACCCCAATTCATTGATGTAATTTACAATTGAGATACCCAACATGGAATTTGATATTTGTATTAATTTTATTCGAATTACTCAGTATAGTATGGATAATTCACTCACTTAATCTTTGAAATTACAATTCTTTATATTTAGCTTGATGTCCTCATACACACAATTTCATGGATTACCTCCTTGGGCTCCAAATAATCCTTATCCCAAGATTACTTGGGATATGATACCTGTACTTAATTAGAAACATTTACAAAGGAATTCCAAGGATTCATCCTTTGGATTAAACTTATACCCCTATAAACAAACTTCATAAGTTAATACTATGAGTTGGATCAACCTCCTAAGGTCAAGGATGACTTGGTTTTATCTTGGATCTTACATTTATATTTTATATTGATGACTTGACTATGTTACTTAGTTCCGTGGATCTGTCATAGGTTTATTCATATATAAATTTTTCTTAGATTAGAGCAGGTAGAGTTGATCGGGTATCCCACAAGGAACCCAGGCCAACATGTTTACTAATTATTTAACTGCCTTATTTATTATTATGTTCACACTATTATATTTAATATTTACATATAGGTTTTTTCTTATACACCATTGGTGGGGAACTATTGATGTTTACTTCTAGCCTATTCAGTCCACCATTTGGTACTCAGATAGATCTCTTGATTGTGGGTTAGTATTTGAATGATGCCTCCATGTTGTTTTATCATCTGTGCTAGGACTTGTCATGGGAGTATTGGTTGATCTTGTACTCATAATTTCATCTAGATTTAGATAATTTTATCTATTTATTCTTTTATCATTCTATACTTTTTGTATGTATCATCTGTTTTATGTTGATTGCCCTATATTTTTGGGCATATCATGTTCATACATGGTCAGATTTTTTGAATTGGTTTATTTATTAATACATATCAATTATTAATATCTTTTGCTTATATTCATTTATTTATAACTCCTCTTTATTTAGTATAGATCCATATGGTATAGTCTCCCCACTATTTCACCTTTAAACCCTCAATGCTAGTCATCAATCTCTATCATATGAGTAGATAGGCTTAAGTCCATGTGACCAACCAAATTCAGTTACTTATGAGTGAATCAGGACAAAGATTACATATTTTTGGAGTTGGTTCTTCACTAATGTCAATAAATTATTATATTTTTATTTTATTTCTATATTTTTTAATTCAAGGTAGATGTAAGGTTTTGTTTTCTTATTTTTTATAAATGAAAAAACAAGTCGGGGTAAAGGGGGTGGATATAGTCTTAATCACAAGGAATCTTCATTATCTAGAAGTTTTCACACCAAACTACTGAATCATAACCAATCGTTAATTTCACCCTCTATTTTAATCATGTTACTGAACACACAGTGTGATAACCTCTGCATACCTAGATCACATCCTCCATAGTGAAGAGGAAATGAACACACTCAATTGAGGCATCAATTGTCCTAACACCCAACTCCAATCATATTATATAAATCCTTGAATCCAATTAGATCTAATTGTCTATTTTATTTACTAGGATAAGGGAGAGAGAGAAGATTTGAAATATGGGAGGATAAAATAGTTAATGGGAGGATTGTATGATAATCATCCATCCACTTTCTCTCAAACACTATTTCATTAAGGATGAGATAAAATGAAAAAGGATTGAAGAATAATTATTTAGAGTACCATGTGATTTATCATAGGTTATAATACCTCCAATAGGTTCACCATAGCCATGAATATTAGAGATCATATTATAAGAGAGGGTAAATAAGTAACACAATGAAAAAAATGAGTTAGAATTAAAAATGTATAAAATAATATATTTTTAAGCTAATAAAGTTGAGGTTTAAAGGTGAATACCAAATAATTTAGAATATGTAGGTAAAAATAGTTAAATACATATCACCTTCTTCCATATCCCTCTTTAAATTTCAGTGTCTTAAGTAGCGGGTTACTTCCTCTTCAAATGAACAGCACATGTCTATATTAAAGTCCAAAATTCTTTAGTTGGGCATCTCAAATCTTCTAGGTCCTTGATTAGATTTTCCCACAATCCCAAAATTCATTTTTATATTAGAAATATCCATATGGTATCTCAAGATATTTATAAACTTATTTAGGAATAAAGAGAAATGATTTTGGTTTAGATTTTCGGTCATTATCGCCCCTTTTTAATTTTAGGATTTCCCAGATTTGGTCCCCATATATAGAAATTATTTTAATTACTGGATCGACTACATGAAAAAAATTTACAATCAATTAATGGGTGTATTATATTGCAATAAATATGTGTATGGAACGGTCATTTCTATATATGGAACGGTCATTTCTACATATGGAACGGTCATTTCTGATTTGGTCCCCATATATAGAAATTGTTTTAAGAGAGGAATGGTAAATCCTTATGATAAGTTGGAATCAACACATGGTCAATTGGTTGAAGGAATGTTATATTATCTTCCATGGTTGATTGAAACTACATGTGGTATCTTTTATAATGCTTATAAAATTTATGCTTCATGCTTATGAAGGGTTGTTTCATGTTTACATATAAAAGACACTTTGTAAAATGATTTTAACACGTCCAAACATGGATAGATGATTATTATGGTATCACATGAATGGTTTTACATATATTGAGTGTTAAACTTGCATAGTTATACTAATTATTACACATGAAAGATTTTTCCAAATTTTTACCACCAGCATCACATTAAGAAAAATAGAAATATTGTAGGATATTCCCATGGAATTAAAAATTGATTTATATGCTTAAAAAATTTAAAGTCATTTAAAAATTAAAACATATAACTAAGATCAATGTAGGGTGTCTCATTTAAATACAAATATTAATAGAACAATGAAAACAAGTTTTAATCCATTTATAATTTAAAGTCTATATTTCAAAAAAGTATTAAAAATAAATGATTTTGTGAGATTTTATCTATATTATGCGGTATATTTATATTGAAAACCATTTAAAAATTAAGTAAATATTAGCTCTCATCACTCCCCACACTTATATTATTCCACTCCCATGTAATATAAAATATTCAACATATGAAAATGATGGACTTACCTATGTTAAAATACACAGACTAGAAAATAAGTTATATCATATATTCATCCATTATGTTAAGTGTCATGAAAAATTTTATAAATCTAAGTCATATTCCTCATTCCAATTTAAAAAATAGTTAGAGTTATGTGTTTCAAAAAAATAAATTCCTAGTAAAATAAAAATTTATCAAGTGGAACCATCTTATATCAATATCCCCAAAGTTTCCATTCATAAATTATTTTTTCACACTTCATTGATACTTATTAAATAAAATTTAGATATATCATATAAATATTCTTCATAAAAATTTATAATTATCTAAATCTTCTCATCCACATTTTCAATTAACACTTATTAAATTTTCCCAAATCATATTTATGAAAATAACTTATTGAATGAGTGTATCCAAACTCAAAACAAAACTATCCTAAGATAGTAGATGTAATACCCCAAACTTAATGTGTGTAATAATAATAGTTTTAATTATTACACCTATATTAATTTTATCTTTATTCATTTAAAAACACTGAAAACGGATACATGGAAACAAGGCCTAAGGACTATGACTAACCATGAATTCACACAAGTAGACCAATCATGATCACTAGTAGACTCCACATCACCATAAACATGCCAATAAAGTAGTGGATTTCCTTCGAATCTTCCACGAGTAATAACGTTATAATCAGAACCGTATCAATCGTACTAAGTGTTAGAGGGATGAAGAGCACCATCTTCTATGTCTCGGTGTTTGAAATTGTAATACTCTAATAGCATTTTTATAAGGCCTGAATTTTACCATTTCTATTTATGTGACCGTTGAATTTACAACTGATATAATTATAGTCAATGGGTATTCTAGTTTAAGTATTTAAGAATATTGAAATTTTGAAGTATTTTAAATATAAGTTAAATTTATTAACTCTTATTTATATTTTATTATTTCAAAACTTTTTTCAAGAAATTTTTTTTAAAATGTTTCAGACATTCTAGTGTCACAATGAAGATGTTTTTTTTTATTAATGGTTTAGTTAATACAAGTATACAGTTTTATAAATTAAATTCCTATATGGTGATTATAAATATCCTTTTTTTAACTTAACAAGTAATGATTTTCCAAGTATAAAATCATATTGAAATGTTCTAAGTGATTGAGTACTTTAAAGTTGTACCATTGAACACATTTAATTTAACTTATCTTTCGGAATCAAGATATTTGAAATCATAAAGTTTGCGTATATATGTTTACTTTAATATACATTTTGTTTTTGAATTTGAAAATATTTTTGTGAATAATTTTACTAATTAATATTTATATAGTTTGATTTGAATATTTTAACTTTCAAATTTTAGAATAAAACATATTTTATACAAGTAAGGATATTCTGTGTAATTTTTGTTTCTTTTTAGATTGCTATTTTTAAAACTGGGTTAATAAAAAATATTAACCCAATAGGCCAGTCCTCTAGTTAGTCCAAAGGAGGCAGCATGCACTAGAGGTCGAGCCTATAATTCGGCCATAGAAGAGGCCATCCCATGAGCATGTCGCGTGCCTGGAGCACACGGAGGATCTAGGTAGTAGGCCACCATGAGGGGCGGCACAATGGCATGGGTGGTCGTAGAAGCGCACCCGCAAAGAATCCAGTGTGGGGAGGCAGCATGGAGGGGGAGGGAGATTTATGAGCTATGCATGGGAGCTCCCGCCTTATATTTGAGAAATGAAATGGGTTTCATTTTGATATGGGATGGGAACTTTCAACAGAAAATGAATATGGACTATCAGATCTCACCATGCAGACTCTGAGTCGTCTGATCAACTCATCCTTCAAATCCGCGCAGCCATGAATTATCCTTCACATTTTTATCAATTGTTTGATCTACCTCGGATCTAATCACGGATGTTCATTCAGTTTTAAATCTCATGCCTTGCCTCATCCATCAAATCTTATTCAAGATCTAATCTCAATCGTCCTTCGTTTTTAAAAACCACGGACTCATACTAGCCGTCTGTTCACAACTCGATCAATCTAGACCATTCATTTCATCTCCGAATTTCTTCTCTATATCATCTTCTTCTACCATGAACCAACCAGTGGGTCACCCACTATTTCTTCTTCTTCTTCTTCTTCTTCTTCTTCTTATTTTCTTCTTCCTCGAAATTTCCCACCTTTCTCCTTTGATCGGCCTTGAATTCTACCCAGATCCTTTCTATTTTTATTTTATTTTATTTTACTACAAACCCAATATATTTTACTCAAGTTTTCTATAATATATATATATATATATATATATGTGTGTGTGTGTGTGTGTGTGTGTATTTTAATCACTGAATGTTTTGAGTTCTCAATTTAAGCAACATGTTGGGTTGTTTTGTCTCGGTCAAATGTTAAGTATTTTTTTATTCTTTATTTGGGAAACATATTATATATATAATGTATGTATATCACCTATATAAACCCTGTATTTTGATCTTGTAATTACCTACTTTCTTCCCCTCTACGTGCAGACATCCACTGCCATGCCTTGGTGCACTTTTGAAGTCAGGTAAGGGATAAATTTTTGCTATGTTTTCTTTTTTGTAAAACTTCTATCTTCTTATGTATATATGGAGCTATGTATATATATACATAAACATATTCTATTTATACTAAAATTTAATTCATGTGGGATTATCAAAATATATTTTGATTAAATTACACATGAAAGGGGTTTATGCTTCAAACATGAAAAAAATCCTTCTTGTCCATTTTAATGTTTCACAAATTATATAAGTTTATCCCAACCTATTTTGAAATTTTAAAATATTATATGGTTTCTTCATACAAACTATTTTGGGTTTATGAACTCTGATGAGTGATCTATTATTTTCAAGATTTTTTTTTCGATACGTGCAACAACATGCAAGGGTTCTAGTCTATCGCATTTTTTGTGTACCCTTAAATATAATTCATGTACGTGTAGTTATGCTTAAAAGTATATATATATATATATATGTTTGTTAACATCTGATTTTCCATGAAACCAATCCTTATTGGTTTAAAACATGATTATGGGGTATATAACCGTTACAAGAATCTATTTAGTCTTGTTTGGGTTATGCAAGATCTCAATCATACACCTTGTGTACATAAATAAGTAAATATATAAGATTTTTCCATGATTTTAAAATACACATAAATACATACTTGTATTTAAAACTTTATTTCTCAAGTAAGTGGTATGATAGTTTTCATGTTAAATTATAAATATACAATCATACATGAGTACACATGTTTAATTATTTCTTTTATGCATAAACATTTCTCAAGAAATATGCCATAATTTATTTTTTTCAATTGTCACAAGAAATGATTTGGATCATTTAATTTTTGTTTTTTAAACTTTTATATTACCATTAATATTGCATAGATTAAATGAGTATCTCAATGTCAAAACATGTAAACATGGTTTTGGAAAAACGGACACATTCTTAAGGGTTTAATGTAGGATTTTTTATTTCATGTGACAGCCCTTTATTTTATGCGTACTAGTTCTTATATACAAGAATATGTCCTTTTAGTTCATGCATGTCACTGTAAAATCTGAATCCCACAAATCTAGTTCTCTTTACATTATGGTATAACCAATTTCAGTTATGAACATTTATATAAAAAAAGGGGTATCGAATAAGTATATAAATATTCAAAGTAGTATGGGACAACATGAATACAAGACCACACTAGACATATGAGGAATGTATTGGAATTAAATTTTAAGATGGGTGCACCTAGATAGTGCCCCAAGGCATTGGGTAAAGTGATGAAGCCTCATGAGTTAAGTGAAATGATGTGCGAACATGATTCTAGTTTTTTTTTCACAACTATGTGTGGTAGTTAACAATAATTATGTTGGGTTTCTACCCATATGGTCTTGGCTCAAGGCCTTGAAAAAGTCCGGAATTATACATTTCCTCATTACAGAATGGTAAATGATCAACCAAGGGATTGTGGATCCTTAGCTAAGAATCTTCTATGATAATGGAAGTGAAATCATAAGGCATAACCATATATGCAAATGGAAAGTTATACAAGGGAAAATTATCTAATGTTAAAGCCATGTGAATTTCTTTTTTATGTTCTAATGAATCATGATATGAATTATTATAATCAAAACTATGCATTTGGAGTTGGATTTACCAAGTTATGAATTATGCACATCTCATTTCTTACATACACACGTGCACTCTAATTCATGTTTTATTAAGTTTTTACGCACAGTTATCTTGCATGAAAATGGTATTTTGGAAAATTTTATTCGTGTAATCTCTAAAAATATTGATGATGTGGCTTGAAAAGTAATTTATTCCTCTTAAGAAAATGTTTTATGATTATTTCAAAGGTGGTTCTTTAAAAAGGTAATTTCTTAAAATGTTTTAAAACCCAATACTAGGCATTTTTATGCTCACCCTACATTTTAATTTATTTTTTACAGTATTTAGCAGTTTTTCCCAAGCTTTGAGTAATCTTTGTGAAAACAACAATTTTAAGCTTAACCCTATCATGTTTTTGGAAGAAGTATTTTAGTAGCATCAAATTTTCCAGAACCTGAACCAAAATGATCCTCTATATTGGGACAATATGTGAAATTTTTTTATGCATGTTTTTATGAATAAAATTGCACACCATCTTTCAGGCACCGATTCCAGACTTCGGGGGTTGGGGTCGTCACAGTAGGTATCCCCTAATAATAATATTAATAATAATTTCTTAAAATAAATGTTTGGGTAGATGAATATCTAGTCTCCCTAACTATTATTTAATGAAAAACACAAACACATGTTTTTGTGTTGAATTTTCATGACTTATATGTCAGTCATCATTTTATTGTTTTAAACTAGTTCATATGATCCATGTGACTATCTTTTATGGGGGCTTCTTAAGGTTATAATTAGTCACTAAGGCCAATTTACCTATGTTTGATTTTATTAGCCTAGTTTTTTCATGATTTGATTTCAGTTCCACTAAGTTATTCTTAATATATAATTCTTTTCACAATGTTAACAAAATATATTCCATAAAATCCAGGTAAGATTCACTCAAAAATAATGTAATTCAAAATTTATGGAATAATAAAATCCCTCCATTCTATCATTGTTCATCTTCTTTGGTAGAACAACATTGAGGTTCAAATTTCTTTATTCTAAAAAACACTCTAAAAATATTAAAGAAAAGAAAAAAAGTATACAAACATTATTTATAGTCTCATAAGAAAAAAACTATGTAAAATTATAAATAGTTTTAAAAATTATCCTAAATAAGTTTTAGACCTTCTATTCAGTTTTTAACCTTTTCCATTTTATGTTTGGAAAAAAAATAATAAAAATTACATTGAAAATAATTATAAAAAGAGATAACAACTTGGTGTTAAATATTCAGCAAGGTTGAGTTAGGGTCAACCTTAGTTCTTTATAAATAGATTTAAGATAATCACTTAGGTTTTTTCCACATTAAGAAACCTATAAAAATAGAATTAAAACATACAATATTTTATTATCGACTAAAGAAAATGCAAAAAAATAGGAAAGGGGGAGAGTATTGGGAAGTTCCCTCAAAAGTGGGGTTATTTGTTTGATTTCCCATAACTGGATAGTTATGTACTCATCCCTAGTTTGAAGGTAGTTTGTGTTTATTTTTAACCACCACATCTTATTTTTTCCAATATGATTTACAAATGATTCTTCTTGTGGAGGTTCTCTTTAGAAATATAGAGTGTATATATCCCCTTATTAGTATAATATATCTTATAAGGTGGGGGTGTAAGGATTATGTATGTGGTCTCTTCAAACAAAATTATTTTGTCCTCCTCTTACAGTGGATTATCTAATGATGATATTTGAATATGTTAAAAAATAGTGGTTAGAAAGTAATTCAAATTGAAAAGAGTTAGAACAGATTGAGTTTTGGTTAAAGTTATACCCATCAAATAATGTAGCTTGGTCATTTGTTTCATCATGAGAGGCCACTCTGAACTTATCCTCATATTATTCTAATATATTATCAAAATAATCCTTAGTAATATCATCTTCGTATATGCCCCCTCTATGTATTCTTCTCATTTTTCTTGAGGGGGAATCTTTATTAGTGGTAAGATCTACAAGTGGTTTGAGTTCTTCCATATCCAAGTCAAGGGGTTATTATAATTTTTACTAGACCAGGATATTCAGTTCTCTCTATAAATATTCTTCCAAATTACCCACCTCTATTTTGGTATATTATTCAAACACCTTCATTAGATCATCAAGATGATACTCATCTATCTCTTATTCAACTAATGGCCTCCTTGGATATCCCAATAAGTGTGTGAAAACTACTCCTAGGATGGATTGTCTTCTGGTGTATCTTAAACTAATTGTTTATCATATAAGTAATCACTTGTTTTTTATAATCCTTCAGTCTTAATGGGTAACCATAATGGTTATTATATTACTTATTTTGTAGCCTCTTCCTCTTCTGTAAGTGCAAGAACATGTGTAGATGAATCTGAAAGTTCATACCGAGGAAAAATAGAATAAAATTCTTGATCAATATAGTTTGAATGAGATGTGTTTAACATAATGAATTTACACTTATTTATTTTATATTTTTATTCTTTTAAGTTCACTACCTATCAGATTTTTTTTGGAAAGCATGAGGAAAATTACATGAATTCCATATTTCTTTAAAGAATAGTGTATCCATTTTATATTTATCTTTATAACCCAAGTCATAAAACCATACTTTTTATTTTTCATTTACAATATAAGGTATATCAATAGAGTTTTGAGTTTCAATAAAATTGGATAAAAATAAATTCAATGTAAATGAGCCTCCCTCAATGATGTCAACCTTTAATTCCTCTTTAAAATGCAGGGCTACTAAAAATATATTTTAGTAGTAAATAGTGGAAGATATTCTTCTTCTTCAATATCATCATCTAATTTGATTATTGAAATTAATTTGGGCCTCACTTTAGGTTTATACTATACCTTATAATTGTATTCTTATTATTATTCTACATGATGATGAAAAGTTGGTGTGACTTGGTTATGCAAGGTCTTTTGTTCATTTATGTGGAGTTATTTTTCAACATCTTTACCTTCCTAAAGAGGGTGCATAATATAATCGATATAATTATTATTCAAAATTTGTTTTTCCATACCAATAAACTCATAAAACCTTACTAACTTTTAAAATAATCATTTTATTAAATTTAAAAATAGTTAAATATTTACAAATAGATGAATAGAAAAATGAATTTTTGACCTAAATCCCCATAAATGACACTAACTTGATCATGTAGTTATCATGGGAAACAATAAATTATTTTGGTATCTTGTCAAGGATAATTCCATGAAGGGTGGGTTTGAATCTTGGTAATATATATTTAAAACTTTATCCACTGATTTTGATCTTGTTCTATCAATGTGATGAATGGGTTTTTATCTCCCTTACATATTCTTTATGAGTGATAAAATGAGTAAATAGCATAAGAGATTTTACTTAGTTCATCCAAACTAGGTTATTTCTTGGATAATGAAAATGAAATGTTATTATTCACCTATAACACTAGATTATACTACTCTTATTAGTTTTTACACAGTTGATTAGTCATAATAACCCTCCTAATAACTGTCCACATGAGATAAGAATGGAATCATAGCCTTTTTTTATAGATAGGGATCACTTATCCTTTCATAATAACCTTCTTCATAAGAAATGTGTATGAAAAAATATACCTTGAATGGCGTGTCAATTATGTATGGACAGATTATTTTCCAACAAAATAGGGCTCTGGGAACTTCTTCCCTCTACCACTCTTTCTACTTTCCAGTATAAAAAAACATATATCTTTAATTAATCCATAAAAATCCTCCAAGATTCACATATTATTCAAAAAAATTAACTTCATGTAATTGGAAATAAAAAAAATCAATACAAAGCACCAAATGTACTTTTTACAACAATATCCTCCTTTGGGTTTGTTGATAATTCCAAAGTAAACACAACTCTTCTATTTAAATGTTCAATTTAGATAAAATAGATTATATTTGACATAAAAAACAACAAGTTCTATATCGATGATTAATCAATAATGAACTATAAACTCACACGAGACATAGATCAATGTGGTAAAAAAGAGTTAAATATAAGAATCCTCATGATAAATACCCATTAAACTTCATGATTCCAAATTTCTCCAACAAATATTCAATCAAAACACTCTCCACCTGAGTGATGATCTCCCTTTTCTAATAATGAAATTACACTGACTTTATACATATATTTATCCTCATACAAAACATGAGTAAAATTCTCACCCTTTTTCAATGAACCTAAAGAACACATCCTTGAAGGTTTACAAATTTTTCATAGAAATATAAGAAATTAATTGAGGAAATAAATCATGCCTTTATTAATAAGAAATTACCATGGGGGAGTGGTGTTATCTATCAATAGAAATATCTAGAGATAAGGGTTAAGTTAGAATTATAGAGATAACTGATGTCATTTAAAATACACCTTGGGTAGAGCCATGGACATGATGTTAGATAGTTTATTTTTAGTAGGCACATACTCCATTTTTACAACCTATTTCTCAACATTATCCTTTAATAAATTGTATTTAGTCTCAATTTTATTTTTTCATTTAGTGTTTAATGGGATTTTTTCTAATATTTATATCATTTGAGTTATTAAACATGGTTAGAATAGGATATAACAACATCCTCTATTATTTATCTTTCTATATAGATATTTTGATCATCCCCTTCACTATTAAAACCAAACATCTTCAAACATTGTTTGAGTTGAGAATACCATGCCCTTGGTGCTTACATTAGTCCATATAAATAATTATTTAACCTACATATTTTTCTTTCAACTTTAATATTTGGAAATAAATTTGTTTTCCCAATGTATATATCCTCTTTGAGTAATCTACTAAATATTGATGATTTTATGTCAATTTAATACTCTTTAAAACTATTTTCTGGACCACAACCAAGAATAATCAAATAGTCACCAAACGATCCATGGGATTAAATTTATCATCTTTATAAATTCCTTTATTACATGGATATCCCTTTCACAATATATTTGATTATTTATTATCACTTGACCATATGCATTAGGTTTTTTTGGAAAACCCATTTGGTCCATATCACGTTATTATCTATTGGTCATGGAATAATTCCCCAAATGTTGTTGCTTTAAATTTGGTCTATCTATTCATGCATCATAATGACCCAAATTTTACCCTTTAAATATTTATAAATATATTTTGGTTCCAACTGAGATTAAAAATATGTTTCCAGAAATTCTTTTATCATTATTTTTTGAATTGTGGTTCTCCTCTCACCAATAGTATCATTTTTTATGACTTCTTCCCTTCTTGAACATTCCCATGAGCCAGTTATTCCTGCTATGTTTCCCTCATCATCAGAGATGTCACTAGAGTTAACATTATCCATTTTAACTCCCCATAATATAGAAACGTTTTTATCAATATACACCTAAAAAATTATGTTGATTCTGTGCAAATCATTCTCATATAGAACTTAAATCTACTTGCCTATTTTTAAATTTTTCACATTTTCAGTTATCGAAACATCATTACTTTCAATGATATTGTCAATCAATTTATTATAGAACTAGTATAACTTACAATTGGATGAATATACAATAAATATACCTTCATCCCCTCATGCTAAAATCATCATATTCAATTCCTTATTAAGAATAAATCACTTACTTTAGAACACCTGAAAATACTTGAGTGTGGTCTTTATTCTATACCAATTTTTTTATAGAGACTTTCCTATATCAGGACATAACAATGCCTAGTCAGAAATATTAAAAACTTTAAGAAAAAATTCATTCCAATAAATTCCTAATATGTATTTTTGTATGAGCATAGTTTGAGCCATGTTATTATTTATGTAGTTACACCTTTCCAACTCCATTTTTCATGGGAGTTCTCATAGATAAAATTTAATGTTGAATCCCATTTGTTTATATATTTTTACAGTTGGGTATTTTTAAACTATATACAATTTTAGGTGATTACTTTTTTCATTTTTACACCAATAATATTTTCAAATTCTCTTCAATATCGAGTGATACACTTGAATACCTCTATTTTGTGAGTAACCACCATTAACAAGAAATCCTGATGAAATCATCAACAAAAAACATGATATTTTTTTCATATAAAGATTTATGAGTCATTGGCCCACAAATATCAATATGAATAATCTCAAATAATGTAACGCCCCGACCCCAGTTACCTAGAGTTGGTGCATTATTACATAACATTGGAATGATCACAAAAGATCAGGTCTCGAAAGACCGATTAGTTTAGCAGCCTTAGAAACACTAGATACATTCATAAAGTTTACATTATATCATAAAATTAAAACTAAAACAACATAGTATCCATAGTCCACACTCATATTTCCTCGTACTATCCCTGCAGGTCATTCATAAAATACTTCTTCACATCTTGGTAAAAATAAAACATAGAAAAGGGTGAGATCAGATTCTCAGTAAGGATAAGAATATAGTGGAAACTTTCATAAATAAGAATAAACATTTAAGGCAATGTATAACTAAAACAAAAGCCTTTTGAACTTGAACTTCATCATAATACGGTAGAAATAAAATTAAATAATTCCACTTACTTACTCACATGGATATTCTACTATTCAAATAATCACATTCAATATCAATAACCACTTTCATAATGATGGAATGCATAATGTCAGACTATCATAACCACGTAGCCAAGGCCTTGTGACAAGACTACAAATAATATTTTTTCAAGGCCTCATGCCAAGACACTAGTACCTACCGATGCATCGAGGAGCTGTAGCGGGATCCACCCGTCACTTACTAAGTCCAATGCATTCCTTATATGAACAGGTTTAAACATAACATAAACATTTGTATTAAAACTAGCATACAAAATGTAAATACTTTCTCCATAAACCATGAATTGTATAAAAATAACACATACACGGTTAAACCTATCACAAAACCTTCAATATAATATGGAAGTTTTGTATCATAATAAATCAACTTCAAATAAGCTTAAAATCCATCAAAGGATGTTGACATAGATGAAATCAAAACTATTTGAGATAAATATATCTTTTTTTGAAATCATTTAAAATCCACATAATTATAAAATAAAAAATTTAATTTGAAAACATAATTATAATATTCT
This sequence comes from Viscum album, assembly GCA_963277665.1. Classification (NCBI taxonomy): domain Eukaryota; kingdom Viridiplantae; phylum Streptophyta; class Magnoliopsida; order Santalales; family Viscaceae; genus Viscum; species Viscum album. The sequence continues at coordinate 461,905,021 of OY728142.1, forward strand.
AAGGGAAGTTTCAAAGATTTTTACTACGGTGGAAATTAGCAGCACCCGCCGTATAAGTTAAAAAAAGTCATTTTTACCTTAATTTTGTCGAAAAGGTTAAAAGGACCTTGTTTGGAAAATGATGCAAAGATTACTTTACGAACTTCTTATAAAAAGTAAAACAAGGTTATAAATGAATTTAACCCATATTCTATAAAATAGTAAGAATGTTTTGAAATACATATTTAAGAAACATGGATGTGGATGATAAAGATGTCCCAGTATATAATTATGTATAAACAACCTCGGATGATAAAGAGATTATGAAATGAACCATTACCTTGTACTTTTACTCGGTTAAGGTGAGTTTAAGATCCTGTATAATGGTGAAATAATTGTTATTAACTTATAAAATAATCATATACGTTAATATGATATCATATATGATCTTTTAACATTGATTTGTTATTAATATCTTAGTATTATCGTCGTTTCGGGTGTTAACTTACTCATTTTATTTTATATGTTTTGTTACATAAGCCATGTTTGTTATGGATAGGTTGTATCTTATTCATATACAGAACATTATCAAGTCCTTAAACATTAATTTTAATCATAAAAGTATAATTATACTAGAATGGATACGACGGGGAATGAATCTCATCTCGTTCGTGGAGACGGTAGTCCGTACATACGCACGAACGCTACTTCCATTTCATTTTTCATTTTAAAAGGAATAAAAACAAAATGATACATAGGTATATTATTATTCCAGTATAATATAATATCTTATATGTGTTACTTAAGTTTATTAACACCATCCTTTATACGTTCCATGTATGGTATGAATGAGTCATATCACTTTGAGGGGGCGGTAGTCCGCACTTCCTCAAATGAAATTATCGTCTATATATCCAACATGAAACGAATAATGGTATGCTATAAAATAGAATTACAGAAGATTATATATAAAATAAATATAATTAATATCATATTTAATTATAGTTCCATCATAATTCCCGCCATGAGAGGTGGTAGGAGATAATTGAACAATCATCGTTTCGTGTGGCGTTTGGTTACCATCCACAGAAACATTATGTTCTTCACCCATTAGATGGAGGTGTGTGTAAGTGTAGTTCAAATACTTCTCATAAAAATATACTAGTATATTTAGTATATTGGTGTTGTTACAGAAGAAAAGAATAAGATAAATTTAGGGTTTGGAGAAGTAAAATAAAATAAAAGAAGCTAAGAGAAATCGTTACCTTTAATTTGGGTAACTCCCTTTGGTTTGAACCAAAAAAGACTCTTGAAGTGCCTTATTCCTAAGGTAAGGCTTCTAATAGGAGTATAGGGATGTAGGAAGATTAATTGGGTAGAGTTTGGACAAGCCAAAAGGCTTGAGAGGTGTGAGGAATTGGTTAGAAGTGGTGTCTTTTTATAAGGAGGAGGAGGGGCTCTTTAGGAAAAACTTAAAGTATTTATTTATAATAAATTCATATTCGGTTTCTAATGGATCAAAAGTGTATTATTAAAATTATAATGTGGTTATAGGTCGAAAAAAATTCAACAAATAAGTTTTAGACAAGTTTGGGTCACTATTTTACCCTTATCTTTTAGATTTAACTCTTAGTTAAATGGTTTGACATTTACAATGTCTCTTTGTATTTTTATATTTATGGTTAATAAACTTACTATAAACTGACAAGAGCACCCCAGGTGGTTCATTAATGACATACCTTTCCTAATATAAGTCCTTTGGCCTAACTTTAGATTTTTAAGAATATTATATCAATTAATAATATAATATTTGTTTTAAAAACTCCTTTATGTCAATTTTGACACTATTTAGTAATTGGTTTTTGTTAAAGTCTTAATAACTTTATTTCTTCGAATAAAATTCATTTAATAAATCCTAACATGTCATATTAAACAATAATTTTTTTTAACTCATTAAAAGTCTCAAATTATATTTATTTGGGTATTTATAATATCAATTATTTTAATATTTCACTAATAAGGTAATTACTATATCATCATTGTGTCATCAATAAATTAAATTATTTAATGTCTAAAAATTATAAATAAAATAACATTATGTAGGAAATATTTTTAGATTTCTAATTAATATTTATAATAAAATTTATCTTACTTATAGTCCTATATTAAAAATGTTTTAGTTATTAAACTTTGATTTTCACTCTTTTAACTCTTCTTTGAATTAAATAATAATACATGTCCTAATCTAATCGAGGTGGACCAAGGAGCTTCATATTTTATTCTTAAGGTTGTTTTTGGTCGAATTATACTTATAAAATAGAATTATGACATGTTTTAAAGTAATAATATTATCATTTTTACCCTTAATTACCCTATTTACTTTTTACCATGGTAAATAAAAGTAAAAAGTTACTATTCACAATAAATTATTTTTATCTTATTGAACCAAATTTTTCTCCTTGATATTAATAGTGTCTCTCTTATTTTCAAAATTCCACTCACAGAAGTGGTAAAATTAATTTTTATGTGAATTTTCAAATTCTCCTAGGAGGTTGGTAAAAGACGGTGAAAAGTTTAATAAAATTTTTATATATCTAAAATTATTATAAACTAATTCTAATGAATTACATTGAACTTATATAGGTTTTATGTATCTATTTTGACAAAAAAATAAATTTAAATAAAATAAATATTTATTTAAATAAAATTCAGTTTTAAACTATAACTCAATGTTTTTCACTATTCATCAAAAATTAAAAGTTTTCATAAAAATACCAAAAATTTACCCAAAACTAATTTTGATATTCCAAATTAAAAAATGAAGTCTATTTTACCAAATTCAAAACATTTAAGTTGCATTTATTAATTTAAAATTAATTCCCGCAATCGAAACCAAAAGGCGATTTTTAAGAAATAATAACTACCAAAAGTTTGACACTTTTTTATGTCCAATTTCCAAGTGAAATTACTTACAATGACCATAATTGGATTAAATGGTAAAAAATTTATTTATACTTCCAAACCATTAAAATTTCTAATTTAACAATATAAATTATTTTGATTTTAAAAGTTGTTTTCAGTTAAAATTTAGTATTTTTCATTATTCACCCAAATATGAAAGTTATCAGAGAAACACCAAAACATTATTGAAACTAACTTCTTATGTCCTGATTCTAAAGAATAATTTTATTTTGTAAAATTTAATATATAAAAGTTTTAAATATTGGATTAAAAAAGGCTTCACCATTAAAAGGTGGTAAAATTACATTTTTTTGAAAAAATACTTCTTTTATCTAAAACAATGTACTTGTTCTTACATTATGTCTAAGAAACCCATAATATGGATTCTAAAATTATAAGGATTATATAATGTTAAAAATTCAGTTAATACTATTCATAACCACTTTTGAACAGCTTGTTAGGTAAGTTATGGTGTGCTAGAACTCGGTGATGCGTGTAGTGCAAGTTGTTGAATTACATTGAAGAAATAATGTACTATGAAATCTTGGGGTGTTACATTCTTCCCTCCTTCAATAAATTGTGTCCTCGCAATTTGAAATTATTTTTCGAAAATAAAAGGTTGCAAATAGAAAATACCTTTGGGAAAACCCACATCAGAAATTAGGTTAATAAAATTTAGTCTTAATAAGAGGAAAAGCGAAATGAAAGGGTCACCACCAAATTATGATCTCGATTAGGAGAACATTGGTGTAAATTAGAGACATATAATTGGAGGAAAAACTTAAATATTTATTGGTAGTGATTGAGGTCATCAATCACAAACATGTGTAAAATTGAGGGCCTTAAATTAATCAATCTATGATGATTTAAAATACCATCGGTTCAAAAAAACATATATTATTAGGATAACACATTATTTTGTTTTAAGATCCCTTCACTAAATTTTGAGAATTAATTTCTTCATAGAATAAGAGAAGAAGAAAAATATATACATGATAAGTAGAGTCCCATCCTTTAACTAATTTCTACCACAAACTCATCTTTCACTCTAAAAGATAATAGAACATAAAAATAATATTCTATTTATCCTATTCGTATAGGGTTCAAAAAAATGAATTTATAATTCATATACCAGATTTTTTTTAAAAAAACTACATTATTCAATCCAGGAAATCACATGGGACAGTGGTAGGTGATACACCCTTATCGCCCTTCGGTTGCGGGTTCAAGTCTCGTGGCCTTCCCAGACGCGACAGGTTGCCGCCCGACCTCTGGGTTGTCCTTTTATGGCAATCCAAAAATAATCTCAAACTAGAATTATCCAAAATACTTCTATCCAAACTCACAATACAAAATTTATAAGGAAGTTAAACACAATGAAGATCCTTTTTTCTGCATAATAACATGTGAACACCTTCATCATGTATTCTTTTAAAACACTGCAACATCCTGAATTACCATAAAACCTTATTGATTACATTCATGATCCCTTATTCCTTATATAATACTCGATATACTCCTTCTATCCAAAAATGTTGTAAACCCCAACAATTATGGAATATACAAATCATTAATCAGATTCAAGGTAATCAAGAATATCCGATATAATTTATCCAAATCAATCATGTATTATTCTAAAATCACTACCTCGATATCAAAACCATATTATGGTTTATCTTTCTCTCAACCATATATTTTCCAAAAATTTAACCTGTTATTGAGTTATTTTTATTGGTTCCACACAATCTCATGTCCTTAATGAAATAGTACTTCAATACAATCCTTATATACTCCATAATTATTATAACCAATACATTATTGATACAACACTCAAATGAAATAATTACCTAATAACTACATTATAACTCTAATCATTCCTCCTCAACTGTGGTAGTATCATAACTTGATTATTATCCAATAACATCATTTGTGGTATACTCTTATGAATGGTACATTGATTCGCGTAGTGTCCCAACTCCTTGCAGATGAAGCGTTGTACATTTGAATCCTTTTTCTTACCCTTGCAGTGACGTACATGGTGTCATTTTTCTCAACACTTATAACAAACTCCCATTCCCTTCATGCAAGTTCCAGGGTGTTTCTTCCCACAGTTATCACATATGGGAAAATTCTTTTTTCCCTCTTCCCTTTATATATCTTTCTATCTTCCATACTTTTCTTCTCTTTCTTCCCTTCAAATCCATAGTACTCAAATAATTCTTTACTTATCTTATTAACACATGATACTATTTCTTCATATATTGAGAATACATTGGAGACTATTTCCCTTCTAAATTTTGGCTTAATACTATGAAATATATGATCCTTCTTACTCTTTGTATCATACGTATTGCTGGAGTTCACATTCCTTCTACTGGGCACCATTTCTATACAATAGCATAAACTAGGTCAGTTTATGAATTGTAATGAATAATTCCAAACTTGTAAATACCTAACATAAATTTAATGGTTTATGGATATAATCCATAATCATAAGGATGTTTTCATTGATTAATTATATACTCATAAACCCTTGATAATGATTTGTAAAGAAAATGAGAATTATCCTAAGCATATCCCCCAGGAGTGTCGTAACTAAGAGTGCAGCATGGCCCGTTGTCAGGCACTAGTTCTCATTCAAATCTATCTCAAAGCGGTGTTTTCGGGTTTTACCCCTAGGTACATATGTGCTAGATTATCCTCTACCTGCTCGTATCTAGATAAGAATTTATTTCTTGGAAAACTCACAAAATCTCTACAATATCAAAATTATAGGAAATTGTTCTATATTAATCCTCAAAGTCTATCTTAGGGTTATGTGCTCTAATCAGAGTTTATCTAAATCTAGATTCCAAGTTTTGTACTAAACTTCCTCTGATACCAACTATAATTCCTTGACCCCAGTTACCCAGAGTCGGTGCATTATTACAGAACATTGGCATGATCACAAAAGATCAAGTCTCAAAAGACCGATTAGTTTAGCAGCCTTGGAAACACTAGATACATTCATAAAGTTTACATAACATCATAAAATGAAAACTACAAAAACATAGTCTCTATAGTCCACACTCATATCCCCTTATAATATCCCTACAGGTCATTCAAAAAATACTACTTCACATCCTGGGAAAAATAAAGCATAGAAAGGGGTGAGCTCAGATGCCCAGTAAGGATAACAATATAGAGGAAATATTCATAAATAAGCATAAACATTTAAGGTAATGTATAACTAAAACAAAATCCTTTTAAACTTGAACTTTGGCATAATATGGAATAAATAAAATGAAATAATTCCATTTACTTATTCACATGGATATTCTACTAATCAAATAATCACATGCAATATCAATAACCACTTTCATAATGATGGAATGCATAATTCCAGACTATCATTACCACGTAGCCAAGGCCTCGTGCCAAGACTAAAAATAAGATTTTTTAAAGACCTCATGCCAAGACACTAGTTTGTATCATGAGACCTATAGATGCATCAAGGAGCTATAGTGGGCTCCACCCGCACTTACTAAGTCCAATGCATTCCTCATATGAACAGGTTTAAACATAACATAAACATTTGTATTAAAACTAGCATAAGAAATGTAAATACATTCTCCATATACCATGAATTTTATAGAAATAACACATCCATATTCAAACATATCACAAAACCTTCAATACAATATGGAAGTTTTGTATCATAATAAATCAACTTCAAATAAGCTAAAAATCCATCAAAGGATGTTGACATAGATGAAATCAAAACTATTTGAGAGAAATATCTCTTTTTTTGAACTCATTTAAAAGTCAAACAATTATAAAATAATACATTTACTTTGAAAATATTCTTATAATTTTGTAAGGGAAGCTTTTAAGATTTTACAATGGTGGAAATTAGCCACACCCACCGTATAATTTAAAAAAATACATTCTTACCTTAATTTTGTCGAAAAGGTTAAAAAGGACCTTGTTTGGAAAATGACGTAAAGATTAATTTATGAAATTCTTATAAAAAGTCAAACAAGGTTATAAATGAATTTAACCCATATTCTGTAAAATATTAAGAATGTTTTGAAATACATTTTTAAGAAACATGGATGTGGATGATAAAGATATCCCAGTAGATAATTACATATAAACAACCTCGGATAATGAAGAGATTGTGAAATAAACCCTTACCTTATTCTTTTCCTTGGTTAAGGGTAGTTTAAACTCTTGTTTAATGGTGAAATAATTGTTATTAAATTATAAAAGAATCATATATGTTAATATGATATCATATATGATCTTTTAAAATTTCTTTGTTAATAATATATTAGTATTATCGTCGTTTCGGGTGTTAACTTACTCATTTTATTTTATATGTTTTGTTACATAAGACTTGTTTGTTATGGATAGGTTTTATCTTATTCATATCCAGAATGATATAAAGTCCTTAAAAATTGTTTTTAATCATAAAAGGAGAATTAGACTTGAATGGATATGATGGGGAATGAATCTCATCGCGTTCGTGGAGACGGTAGTCCGTACGTACGCACGAAGGCTACTTCCATTTCATTTTTCATTTTAAAAGGAATCAAAACCAAATGATACATAGGTATATTATTATTCCAGTATAATATAATATCTTATATGTGTTACTTAAGTTCATTAACACCATCCTTTATACGTTCCATGTGTGGTATGAACGAGTCATATCACTTTGAGGGGGCGGTAGTCCGCACTTTCTCAAATGAAATTATCGTGTATATATACAACATGAAACGAATAATGAAATGCTATGAAATGGAATTAAAGAATCTTATATATTAAATAAATATCATTAATATCATATTTAATTATAGTACCATCATAATGGCCACCATGATAGGTGGTAGGAGATAATTGAACAAACATCGTTTCGTGAGGCGTTTGGTTTCCATCCACAAAAACATTATGTTCTTCACCCATTAGATGGAGGTGTGTGTAAGTGTAGTTCAAATACTTCTCATAATAATAACCGAGTATATTGAGTATACTGGTGTTGTTAAAAAAGAAAATAATAAGAAGAGTTTAGTGGTTGGTGAAGTAAAATAAAAGAAAAGAAGCTAAGAGAAATCGTTAATTTTAATTTGGGTAACTCCCTTTCGTTTGAACCAAAAAGGACTTTTTAAGTTTTTTATGCCTAAGTTAAGGCTTCTATGAATAGTATAGGGATGTAGGGATCTTAATTGGTTAGATGTAGGATTATCCAAAAGTCTTGAGAGGTGTGAGTAATTGGTTAGAAGTGGTGTCCTTTTATAAGTGGGAGGAGGGGCTCTTTAAGAAAAACTTAAATTGTTAATTTATAATAAATTAATTATCGGATTCTAATGGCTAAAAATTGTATTATTAAAGGTATAAGGTGGGTATAGGTCTACCAAAACTCAAAAAAAATGTTTTAGACAAGTTTGGGTCACTATTTTACCCTTATCTTTTAGAATTAACTCTTAGTTAAATGGTTTGACATTTACCATGTCTCTTTGTATTTTTATATTATATGGTTAATAAACCTACTATATACTACCAAGAGAACCCCAAGTGGTGGATTAATGACATAACTATCATCATATAAGTCCTTTGTCCGAACATTAGATTTTTTGTAATATTATATCAATTAATAATATAATATAAGTTTTAAAAACTCCTTTATGTCAATTTTGACACTATTTAATAATTGATTTTTTTAAAGTCTTAATAAATTTATTAATTAGAAACAAATTCATTTAATCAATTATAACATGTCATATTAACCAATAAAATTCGTGTAATTCATTAAAAGTCTCAAATTCTATTTATTTGGGTATTTATAATATCAATTATTTTAATATTTCACTAATAAGGTAATTATTGCATCATCATTGTTTCATAAATAAATTAAATTATTTAATGTATAAAAATTATAAATAAAATACCATTATGTAGGAAATAATTTTAGATTTCTAATGAATATTTATAATCGAATTTATCTTATGTATAACATTATATTAAAAATGTGTAAGTTATTAAACTTTGATTTTAACTCTTTTAACTCTTCTTTGAATTATATAATAATAAATGTACTAATCTAATCCAAGTGGATGAAAGTGGTTCATATTTTATTCCTATGGTTGTTTTTGTTCGAATTATACTTAGCCAATAAAATTATGAGATGTGTTAGGATAATAATAATATCATTTTTACCCATAATTACCCTATTTACTTTTTACCGTGGTAAATAAAAGTAAAAAGTTACTTTTCACCAAAAGTTATTTTTACCTTATTGAACAACATTTTACTCCTTAATATTAACTGTGTCTCTCAGATTTTTGAAATTCCACTCATAGAAGCGGTAAAATTAATTTTTATGTGATGTTGCAAATTCTCCTAGGAGGTGGGTAAAAGACGGTGAAAAGTTCAATAAAATTTTTATATATCTAAAATTATTATAAACTGACTCCAATGAATTACACTAAACTTATATAGTTATTATGTATCTATTTTGACATAAAATAAATTTTAAAAAAATAAATAATTATTTAAATAAAAATTTGGTTTTAAACTATAACTCACTCAATGTTTTTCACTATTCATCAAAAAATAAAAGTTTTCAGAAAAATACCAAAAATTTACCCAAAGATAATTTTGATATTAAAAATTCATTAATTAAGTCTATTTTACCAAATTCAAAACATAGAAGTTTCATTTATTAATTTAAAATTAATTCCCGCTGTCAAAACCAAAAGGCATATTTTTAAGAAATAATAACTACCAAAAGTTTGACACTTATTTATGTCCAATTTCAAAGTGAAATTACTTTTAATGACCATCATTGGATTAAATGGTAAAAAAATAATCTATTTATACTTCCAAACCATTAAAATGTATAATTTAACAATATAAATTATTTTGATTTAAAAAGTTGTTTTCTGTTAAAATATAGTATTTTTCAATATTCACCCAAATATGAAAGTTATCAGATAAATAGAAAAACATTATTGAAACTAAATTATTATGTCCTGATTATAAATAATAAGTTTATTTTGTAAAATTGAATATATAAAAGTTTCAAATATTGGATTTAAAAAGGATTCTCCATTAAAAGGCGGTAAAATTGCATTTTTTTTAAAATACTTCTTTTATCTAAAAAATTTTCTTTGTTCTTACATTATATCTAAGAAACTCATAATATGGATTTTAAAATTATAAGGATTATATAAAGTTAAAAATTCAGTTAATACTAATCATAACCTCTTTTGAACGGCTTGTTTGGTAAGTCATGGTGCGCTAGAACTCGGTGTTGCGTGTAGTGCAAGTTATTGAATTACTTTGAAAAAATAATGTACTATGAAATCTTGGGGTGTTAAAAATAATATTTATGATGTTATATTATTTTTCTTATAATTCTTATTAACAAGATTCCCTTTTTTAAAAGAGTCACATTTATGAGTATTTTCACTTATGAGTGTGATAAAATCTCCAGATCCGTTATTATTTACTATATTTTCATATTATTTTTTGAAAAAATAGACAAGTCACTTATGCCAGAATTTATTTTCTTCCTCCTTAGATAGAATAATCCAACTTTATTCACTAATAAGGTAATGGTTACCTTTGATCCATCTTCCTTGAAGAACAAATGAACCATATTTATCCTTGAAAGCACAATATTTCATCCCAAATTCCATAGCATTCCATAAGTTATAAAACTAACTAAAACTAAGAAGATTTTGGATAAGGACCTCATACAAGAGTACATCATTTAAATCCCTTACACAAAACTTGTATTTCCTAAAGCCAATAATTTTATGTCCTTCATTATTAGAAAATAGAACCAATCAATTTTTTATCATAATTGATACAACTAATAAGATATTTATTTTCAATCATGTACAAGGTATATATTTTTTCCATAACCTATAAGACCGAAATTTCTATTTCTCTCAAAGAAATCTTAGAAACATTTCCCTTCTCACTTCTTCTTTTATTCACCAATGACTACTGGTAATCATCTCTTGATGATGGATAAGAATATTTTACCTCCAGCTCCACTTATCTTTCTTATTTTCCAGAGATAAAAATATATTATATGTTTCAATCCTATTTGAGTAAAATTTTGGTTGTTATTTTTCATTTCTCTATGAATTTTGAGAAAATATATTTTTTACCCTTAGAGCACAATTTAATACCTTATTCCCATCTCATATATCCTAAATACAGTACCCATAAAAATCAAAGTAAAATTATAAAAAACTTTTTCCTATTCTTGATATTGTTTCTATTTGAAAACTATATTTTAAATTGATACCACATATTTAATGTGACCTAATTTTACCCAACAATAACAATAATTTTTTAGTGTCAAGTTTCACCTTTTTCTATTTTATTAAAATTTATTTGAGATTATTTCATGTCCACATTCCTTCCAGGTGTTAATGCATGTGGATTAACATTAATAATGTATATTCTATTTTTATAATCATGCTCCCTAAATTTTTTTCTTTTTTTTCAATATATTTACTTTTGGGATAGGAATGTGTTCTTTAATAGACACTTTGAATTTTCTTTGTCACTAAATAAGTTTAAATTTATGATTTCATAAAGGGAGTGAGGATTATTTACTATTTTACACACTTCTAAGACCATATCATGACTAATTATTCAATAACTTCAATTATTTTTACTCTATCCATTTTATATTAAGATAGTACATAAATTATCCAAGTTTTTTCTTCAATTTTTACCTTATTATTAACTTCTTTTTTAGATTTATAGAAATTACATATTTGAGTTTTTCAATTTTTTCTTTCAAATTTGACTTCTCCTCTTGCTATTATTGAATATAAATCATGGAATTATTGAACCCTACATTTTACTTCTTGGATTTATCCATCAATAAATCAATTTATTCAAGGGTTAATTTGATTTCTTCTGGTAGATAAACTTTTCCCTCAACATCATATTTTTTAGTATTACTATCATTAGCTTGTGGTGTGTCTATGATATCTACAAAATAATATTCACCAAGATATTTGTATTCTTTGACCTCTTCCTCTTATAACTAATCTAAAATATCAAATTCAAGAAATAATAGTTTCTTTCTCTTGAAAAACTTCTACTGTGGTTTTCTCTGACTCTTTTCCCCTATAAATGTTTCTTCATATATCCCTCCTCTTCACCATCTTTGAAATTCTTAAAGTACTTGGCTACGAGATATCCTACTTTACTATATCAGAAATAAGAAAATGTAAGATTTAATTTGAATTTTTATTTTCTTATTTAAGGTTATAGGAGAGAAAATACATAACTTAATCAACCTCATATTCATCTAGATGAACATTAAAATAAATTTTCTTCATCTTTTTGAATGATACCTTCTATGAGTTCTCTATTGAGCTGATTTCATAGTCATAGTTTCTCATTTCATATGAGACAATATTGTTAGTTAGAGATAGGTAAAATGGAAAGTGGGGTTGAATTTACTTTTAAAAAATTAAAGGAAAATATTCTAAATTTAAAATATTCTTTATAAAAAAATGAAGAAATAAAATCCTTTTCAATATTAAAATAAATGAATCAAAGTTTGAAAGAACAAAAATATAATTGAATGGAATAAAATAATTATAATAATAAAATGAAAATAAATTTTAAAATGAAATATTTAAGTGGTTAAAAAAATAAAATTATTAATAATTAATTTATATAATAAATAATTTTATAAATTAAAAATTAAAAGTGGTAAATAATTAAAAATGTGTAAAGTAAATGAGGTAAGATATATGGTAAGGAATTACATAAATAGTACATGAAGGTAACCCATTGTCTCCCACCTCAATCAATTATGGATTTAATGAATTAGTCCCTTGGATTTAATGGTTTCTAAGATACCAAAACTATCCATATATATTTAGGTTGTATCATAAAACTAAATATAATAGACACTAGCTATTTAACAGTGAAGCTAGAAACCACAAAAGAAGAATTCCCTTTCCTTATTAAAGGAAATTTTAATAAAATAAAATTCCCTTAATTTAATAGTAGTAAGAACCTAATATACAATTAATTTGAATATAATGGATTTATATTAAGTAATCATTTTAGTGCATTCTCTTAATTCTCTCAAATAATATGATAAAGAATGGGGAATACTGACAATTATAGAAGATTTTGATTGGATATTATAATATTTTTCACACTCTAAAAGGACAAATAATATTTATAAAAGAGAACAATTTGAGAGATATTGGACAATTTATTAATATTAGCATTGGAGAAATTATTTTCAAGTTATGTTTCCAATTACACCAAGTTATCTATTTATATCCCTCAATTCCTTCAGAAAAGTTCCAGATTCCTTTGGGGTTTAAATGTAGAATATGTCCAACTTTGATGTATTTGGGTCATTATTAAGATATGGGATTGGAGGAGAATTTTTGGGCATAGTTGAATATTCTACATCATGGACAATAACTCTTTGGAATAATTGAAGGTATTGTTGCATGGATTCTGATGTTACCATTATATAGTTATACTGATTTAAAGTTATCTGCAATATTCACAGCTTCTATAATGAAAATATTACAGACTAGGGATTACAATTCAATGTGGAGTTTTTCCAGTTTATAAGAATTTCACATTGACTATGGTGTTACCTCTAGAATTTACACTATAAACCTTTTAAAGTATTTGACCAATCTAGGTTGTAACATGGTATTGATGTTTGTGTCATAATCCTTGTTATATAATGTGTTGTTAAGGTTTTCACCATATTCCTTTTTAAAGGAGTCTAATATGAATTAAAGAACTAATCTTAAAAGATTTATATCTTAGTGACATCAATCTATCTAAACATAACTTAAGAAAAATATTAAACACTATGGGAGTATTTATGATCGTTAAAATCAAATATTGATGAGAATTAAAACAACCTCCACCCTTTTGATGATCATAAACACTTGAATAATAATTTAAATAAAAAGTTCTCCCTAAAAAATAATCTCTCCCATATGATAGAAAGACTAAAACTTCTCCCCCTTTGAGATTAAAAATAATAATCTATACATTAAGATAAATAATAAAGAGATAAAAATTAAATCCAAATTTATCATCATTAATGATGTTTTCAAAGAGAAGAAAGTAAATTTTAAAAAATAAAGTTTCAAAACATTGAGATATTTAAGTAAAAAATATTTTTTAAAATAGATTGTAAAAGTTAAAATAAAAAATTGAAAAATATTTTAACAAATAAAAATATTTTTGTTTTGAGAAACTGAACAAACTTTTAATTTTGCAAATTCATTTTGAAAAATAAAATTTTTTTCTATGATAATTTCGGTATTGATAATATTATCACCCCCTTCATTAATTAATCAAGATATATTAAAGGTATTATAGCCATTAAACAAGAATAGAATAAAGAAAATACTTAGAAAATAAATATTTTGAAAAATCATTCAATTATTATGGCTATGAAAAGGTTGTATTAATAAACCATATAAAATTATCCAGGAGTGTCAAACCTGGTGTGTAATAAGCCCCAATCACTATTCTTAGGATAGATAAAGTATTAAAAAACCCAAACACCTATTTTTGGGATAAATCCTTAGGGGAATGTATATGAGAAACACATCCACTTGTTTGTTTCTAGACTGGAATATAATTCATTTAGTATTACACTCACTTTACATTCCAATATTATGAAAAGATTTGAAAAACATGTAATTACATTTAAATCCATTTTAGAAAACATTTTTGGAAAAAATATTTGTTAATGAAAAACCTATCAAGATTACTAATTTTAAGAGATATGTATTGCAAAATAATCATACACAACTTACCTTTGAAGAATTAAAAGGGATCAAGAGGAATGAGTTTAACGAAGATATAAGAAATTTAAATGTTTTTTTAATTTAATATTCATAACTATTTTTGAAGGTAATCTTGTATAAAATTTTATCTAAAGTTAATGTGGATAGTATGAGAGTGTTTGATAGGATTTTTAGAACTACTGATTTTTCTAGAATAGTCACACTTAATATGGATGTAAGAATAAGATAAAAAAATTATAAGAGAGTATAATTCTTCTATATAACTTGGGAACAATAACTCTCAGTAGCTATGTATTACGCTTCAAATGAAGAAATAACAAAAAAATCTTCTCACTGCTCCAAGAGATAAGGGATTTTATTAGTAAATGAAAAGTTCCAATATTACTTTTCCTGTCTGGTTGGAATCCTCTAAAATCAGGATAAAAAAATAATAATGTTTAAAATATGTTTCCTTAGGATTAAATAATCCAAGTTTTTTAGTTTCATTAAAATAATGGAAAATTATTTTAATGGATTTTAAATATAATTATATTGTATTATATTGAAAATGAGTAAAAACAAATACACTAAACATGATGTACATATGGGTCATAGTAAGGTAAAGTAGACTTCCAATCATACTTTGATAAAGTTTATTCTTGACCAATTGACCAGCATCATCCAATATTATCTTTCATATTGTACTCATGGGTGTTCTAATATCTGTAACATGATCCATGCCAAAAAAAATTAGAATCTCATTAGTGTATTTACTTTGGTTTAAAAATATTCAATCTAAATTTTTGGAAATTTGAAAACCGAGGAAGAATTTAAGTTCTCCCATAAAACTCATTTCAAACTCTTTATTAACTAAATCAAAAAAAAATAAGAATATTTTATTTTGTGGAACCAAAAATAACATCACCAATTGAAATTTTAATGATTAAAAAATCCTTTGAAAAGTTTTTTTGAAAAAATCTAGAATCAACTTTTCTCATTTTTAAATCATTTGTTGAAATAAATTTACTTAACCTCTCATACTAAGTCCGATGGGATTATTTTAAATCATATAAATATTTTTATATCTTAAAATTAAATTTTGAAATTAATTAATTTTTAAACTGGGTGGTTGGTCTACAAAAATATTTTTACAAATAAAATAATTAAAAAAATCATTTTTGTCGTACATTTCAAAAAGTTTGAATTTGAAATGAATAATGAATTCCAACAAGATTTTAACGGATTTGACTCGATCAAAAGGTGTAAAGGTTTCACCATAATCAATAAATTCTTTTTGATTATATCCTTCTTTAATAACTCAAGGCATGTTAAAAATAAAATTTCTTTCTTCGGCAAGTTTGTTCCAAAAACCCACTTGGTGCCAATAATAGGATGATTATCGGGATAATCCACGAGATTCAAAATGTTGTTCCTTTGAAATTGTTTCAACTAATATTTCATGGAAATTATCCAATTATCATCATTAATAGAATCATCAAGGGAATTATTTTTAATTTTATAGTGAAAATATTAATGTTAAACCACTTTTAATATAGACCATATAGTATGAGTTCAATATTGTAATTATTCGATAAAATTATCAATAGGAAGGTCTTTATATTTAGTCTAAGACTTGGGTAAATGAGAGGACAGAGATTACATATCATCTTCAATTAACTTATAAGATTAAATTTTATAAATGGTCAAACTAGGTTATTCAACATAATCATCACTTTATGAATTTGATTTAGGAAGATTCGTATCTAATTTTATTTAAATTGATTATTATAGGGTATTGGTCCTCTTATTGAAGACTATAAAGGGTTTTCTTGAGTTTGAGTACATAATAAAAATTCATTTTTGATTTTTAGGGTAAAACTTTTCTAAATTATTCTTTTTATTATGGATAAATAATTTACAAATAAAGACACTAAAAAAGATTACTTTTGTATTTTTTTTCTTTCCAAGTTTCATAATGGGTTTTTTCTAAGATGGGTGTTATGTGGACATAGTTAAAGATAAATAAATTAGTATTTAACCAAAAATCCCAAAAGTATTTAGGAATGGAAAACTCATTAATTATAGGATAAGAAATTTCTTGGGGGTCCAATTTGTTTTCATGATAACCCCATTTTTTAGGTGTTTTAGGAGAGGAAAACGAGTAATGATAACCCTGAGAAGAGAAAAACTCACCAAAGTCTTTATTATCAAATTATCCACCATTTTTACTTATAATTGAAAAGATTTTTTATCCTTTTTTATTTTCTAATTTCCTTGAAAAGTTTTCAAATACATTACAATAATCATTATTATGAGCTAAGAAGAAAACCCATATAAATCTAGAATATTCATCAATAACTACAAAGGTGAAATTTTTACCTCCAATACTAGCAACTTGAGTTTGTAAAAAAAGATCAAGGTTGAATAGTTATAGGGATTTAGAAGGGGAAATAAGGTTTTTATTTTTGAATAAATTCTTGTTTCCTTTCCAAGTTAGCATGGTTTACAAAATAAGTTATCATTAAAATATAATTTTGGTAAATCTTGTACAAGTCAGTTATGGTTGAGTTTGACAATAGAGTGAATATTAGAATGTCTTATGTGTTGTTATCAAATCCAATATTCATTATATTGTTCCCTTAAACACTTAACATTTTGACTTGATCGAAATTTTAAATCAATAATATAAAATTTTAAAAATGGGATGTGGTAAATAAAATATTTCCTTTGGAATTAAAATATTTAAAAAAATTAAAAGTAATTTTAAAACTGATATCACATAATTGACTAATACTTAGTAAATTATTTTTTAATCTTTTAAAAAATAATAAATCATTAATTAAAGTAGAGTAGGAGAAACCAATCATACCAATACTGGTGATTTTTCATTTAGAATCATATCCAAAGGCAACATGTCCTCCAAAAAAAATCTTTGAGATGAATTAATTTAGATGGATAAACACACATATTAATTGAGATCCCTCTATCCATATACCATGAAGATTATTAGTTTTTTCTATTTTTTCTATATAATATTAAGAATAAATATCTTTTGGTATCAATATCTTAGGTTCACTTATGTCAACTAATGAAGATCTTGGAATCCAAGCTTTTTTGGAACATTTTTTCCATTTCAAATATGATAAGAGAGATTAATGATTTTTGGTTTACCATATCTATAATTTTTTAAAAAATTGTATCATAAAATAGTTATCCAAATTTATTACACTAATTATAAAATTTATTGTGAGAAATTACCTTTACAAAAGTATTTTTCTATAGTTTTTTAGATTACTAGATTTATTTGAAAAACCAAAACCTTAAAAAAAATTAACATTTTTTGAGAACCCAAAATCATATTTAAATTTTCATACCCTTGGTTAAAATGATAAATATTATTTTTAAGATATTTAATTTTATATATTTGGTTGTTCTTTTAATTTTAAAATAAAAACCTATTTTTCTTTTAGAATTTTTTCTTCTTCGAAAACAAAAAATATTTTGTTACTTTTTAATGTATTTGAATTTAGAAAGAAGATCAAAAAACCATTTTGAATATCATTTTTAGAATTTATAAGATATTCATAATTTAAAGAAGATATAGAAGAAGTGGAAGAGTAATAAAATGAATGAGAGGGAGAAAGTAAAATTTGATTACTACCCCAAATTACATCCTAAATATGTGTCATGATACTCTTGGTACATTTATTTATTGATTCATATATTGAAATTAAGTCCTCTCATGCACTCAATATTAAAACCTTTAGATATTTCATTCCATTCTTCTCATATTGATCCGTTTTCTTGTCCAAGGGATAACCCAATTTTATGTTTCCCTTATTTTTACAACTGAAAAAAGTTATTTTGAAATTATTTTTTAGGTTTCAAGTAGATATATTATTTTTATTGTACTTTTCCATCATCTTGGTAAAGATGGTGATGTCGGATTTACTCTCGGATGAGTAGTCATTGTTTTAATTTAAGTAAATTGAACTTTTATTTTCCTTTTCCTCTTTATCATCATTTCCATATTATCTCTACATTGTTATTTCATATTTTTTGAGAGAACCAATGATTTTCTAAGCCGA
Organism: Viscum album; assembly: GCA_963277665.1. Classification (NCBI taxonomy): domain Eukaryota; kingdom Viridiplantae; phylum Streptophyta; class Magnoliopsida; order Santalales; family Viscaceae; genus Viscum; species Viscum album. Next base: position 461,923,850 of record OY728142.1, read on the forward strand.
TATATTTTTAACATCTTTAGATTCTTTGATCAAGGTGAATTTTAGTTCTCAACTACTTAGTAAATCCCAATGAATTTTCATGACTAATCTTTTCATAGAAATAGAGTCACCAAAATCTTTTCATCTATTACAAATATTAGTAAATATAGTAAATATATAAGTGATATAATCATTATGATTCATAGAAAAAAATATCAATGTATTTCATATATGTGTCCAGACTTGTATACTTAACTTTATTTATAAAATCATGCATAACTTATAATAATTTTAAGATTATTTGTATGGTTTTATATGAATAGACTCTATTAAAATCATTAAAATCTAAACCAAATTTTAACTTATTCATAACATTACCATCTATTTCAAAATATAAAATATCATCAGGGGTCCATTTTTATTATTTTTTTGATGAAAGAGTGGAACCATGTATAATAATTATATAAATAAAATATCCAATAGTTCTAAGAAAATTAGACATTATAGATTTATAATAATAATAATATATACCCTAAAAAATAGATCTTAGCCCAATGATTTTCCTTTAGGGACACTAGGGGTATTTTAGAAAATCATTTTAAAAAGTGATCTATATTTTAAAAAATGGGTAAAGATTTAGAAAATAAAAGCTTGAAAGAATTTGAAAATATAATAACTAAAAAAACAAAACTCCTATAACACCAAATATAAGTTGAATATGAGTAAAATATAAATAGGAGATGAATTTCCATTTCAAAAATTAAATGAAAAATTATCTAATTTAAGAAACTTATTTATAAAAGAATGAAGCAATTAAAACCTTTTGAATATAAAAATAAAAGAGTAAAATTTTGAAAGTGCAAAAATATAATTAAATATAATAAAATATGAATAAGAACAAAATGAAGAGTGATTTGATTAAGAAATTTGAAAACAAAAAATTTAATAAATTCAAAAAATAAAATAATTATGTGTTAATTAGTGGATTAAAAAATTTAATAAAAGAACAATTAAAAGTAATAAATCATTTAAAATATATAAAGTAAATGGGACATGATATTTGGTAAGGAAGTTCAATAATAGTAACCAAAGGTGCCCCAATATCTCCCACCTCAATCACTTAAGGATTTGATGAATTAATATCTTGCCTTTAATGGTACCCAATAAACCACAATTGTACCATGATTTTTAGAATGTAGAATGAAACTGAATATAATAGAAAATTTACATTTAATAGTTAATCTATAAATCACAAAAGAAGTAGTCCATTTCCTTTTTAAAGTAATTATAAAGTAAACCATGGTCTTTTAACTTAATGGTAGTAAGAACCAAATATATAATAAATAGGAATAGTGGATATTTCCTGGAAGTAATTAATTTGAGGATTTGTCTCAAATATCCCAATGAATATGGAGAATAATAGGGTGTAATGAGAATTATAAAACTGAGTGATTATATATTAAAAGTTTTTTCACACTCTAGAAAGAGAAATATGATTTATAAATAAGATACTTTTGATTGAGATTGTATAGTGCCTCTAGTTTGAAGTAAGTAACATGTTTTATTCTTTAATATATGTTTAATGTTGTTGGGTAATGTTTGGGAGAGTTTGGGAAAGTTTTGTAATGGTTTTGGGGATTTTCAAGGGGCATACAGTTTGAGAATGGGTAAGGGAAACCGTGCAGAATCCCTAAATAACCATGAAAAATGAGGCATTGGGCTTTACACTGTTTTTCTAACTATGTGAGGAAACCATATGGGTTTCCCTTTGGACAGTAGTAAGAGAATTATTAGAACACGGTTTTTTTAACCGTGCGAGATAATTGTGTGAAACATTAAAAATTGTGTTTTTAAAAATGGTTCAATTAGGATTTTACCTAAAACACCCCAAACATCCTCCCACTCGAACATCACTTCGAGATTTTGGTTCTCAAGGGTTAGAGAGGCTCTCCCACTAATTTTCAAATATATTAAAAGGGTTTTCAAGGTGCATTGAAGGTGGTTCTTCTATGGTAAGTCTTTTTTCTTGGTTCTTTATTGGTTTATCTTAAATATACATATCCCTATCTCTCTGTTTTCTATATCTACAACCTTTTCATTTATATCTAGGGATTTTGTTTCCAAAAATGTTGAAATTTGGTCTTATTGTTGTTAGAAAAATAGATCTATAGTAGTTTTCGTGGAGTGTTCACCCAGATATGTGGTGTTGTTGTGAGTTGGTCAATTTCACTGAAACCTTAAGGTAGTTGGATTCTCTCTCGACTTTATTTTTCTAGAACTAGAATCCTCATCTTAAATTAGTTTGTTTTTCTTGAATTTGGTTGTGATTATGATGTGTTATTCTTGTTGGAAATTCATTTTGTGATGATTTGTGGATTTTGGGGGAAATGGGGTATTGCGATGAAATGTTCTTGATATTGGATTTTAAAATATAGATTTTAAAATTGGTTTCTTAGGATGATTTATGAAAATGGTTTGTGAAAACGGATTTCAATAAAATGGGTTGTTTAATGGGAATGTAATGTGGCATGGATAATGTCTTAAGTGATTTTTTGGGTTGGAAATGGTTGTTATCAAAATGTTATGGCCTTGGTGTGCTATATACTTACTTGTTGGTTTAGTATTTGTGCTTTTGATTGAAATGGATGTGATGTGGTTAGGGAGTACCACTATAAAAAGGGGAATAATAGTGGTCGAAAGGGCCACCATCAAGGATATGTGGGCGGAAAGTACCACTACATTGGGAAAGTAGTAAATGGGCTTGGATGGGAAGTTCCACCGTGATTGTTACACCAGGTTGAGTGTGTGAATATTTATGTCTATGTTTTGATTATGTATGTGGCTAAGTAGGATGAATTTTTTTGCTAATATGTGATGTTAAAATGTATTATGTATTTTTTGTTGTCTTTCTCTTGTATAGTGTGAATTTGGGTGAAGAATGACTTGGTAAGGGTGTGTTTGGCTTGCTATAAATTGTTGAACTATTTTATGTTTTATATAAACTACTTTATATAAATGTGCTAATGGTTCTATCATAGCGGAATGACTAGGTAAGTAATTTTGGGAAAACCTACTGAATATTATTACTCACCTCCTACTTTGGAACTTGGGTGCTTTTACAGATGTGGTATTCCGGGATACAAGAAAAGGTAAAGCATCTCATTTTTATTGTGGTTCATCATAATGCTTGGCAGTATTATGGTGCTTGAATAATGGATCTTTGTGTGGATCTGTGGAGTGTGTCATGGTTTCCTTTGGGTCTTATTGATAAGCCTTTCACTCAATACTCTGATTTTTTGGATTTTTGTGATATAGTTGTGATGGTTTTTTGGAATTGTTATGGAAAATTTTGTTTTTTTGGTTTTCCCTTGTTAAGGTGTTATCATGGATTACATTTTTTACAAGAATCCTATATTTTTTGTTCGTTATGCCTCGTTTGGTTGGTTTTATTCTAAGGGAAAAATTTCCCCATTTTTTCTTGAATCCCTTTTCATTTACTGCTAGCTTTTGGCGCCTTGGGAACATCGCCTAAGGCCAATTAGTATCTCACCACCTTCTCAAGCCAATGATAAAGGGAGGGGCATTAAAAGTGGTATCATTTGTTTTGTCTTTTGTCATTGGTTCTTGGTCATGTTCTTGGAGTTGGCATTCATTATCGTGTCATTTATTGAGTCAAGATGGTAGCAAGGGGTAGAATTGTGGGAACTTGAAATTTATAGCATAAAAGGACATAGCTAACCCTTTTATACTGAACTTCAAGTTACCATGGATTTTGGGTATGTAAGTGTTTTAGAGACAATTATAGGAATTATAAATCTCATTATTGTTGGTGTATCCAATGAGATGATCATGGCTTGAATGGTAGAAATGAAATCCCACTATGATGCATATTTCATTGGCATAATGAATTATAAAATGGTATAAATATTTACACTTTTGAAAAATTATGAAATTATTTTCAAATGTGTGAATTTGAAATGTGAATTGTTAGGGTATTTTGGAAATGGTTCAATTTTCAAAACATGGTGGATTTTTCAAAAATGGTGCAACATGGGAAATGTGAACTTATAGAAAGCATGGTTGTGATAGTTATAATGTAATTGAATTTGAAATTGTAAGATTCCTCTTACAATGTGGTGATACATATGGTTGTTTTTGTGTTGATAGAAAAGGCACAGGTTAGGCATCGTAGAGACCAACTATAGGAGGATGCTAAAAATTTGGTTGCACCTAAGCCTCAGGTGAACAAAAAGCTAGTGCAGAGTATAGTGAAAGATTTCCATGTTTTGGGAAGTGGGAATAAAGCAGATGAGCCAAAGCATGTGGATCATGCAGTTCAGTTTCAAAAATAGAATCCATTAATCTTTAGGGGTGATTAGGAACTATAAAAGGTAGAGGCATGGTTGAAAATAATAAATATGATATTTCATTTCCTTGGAACAATGATAGAGCTAAAGGTGAAGTTAGAAATGTACATATTAGAAGATCTTTCCCATCACTGGTGGGAGTTGGTGGTCCAAGATGAAATAGACCAAGGTATGGTATGGGAGGGTTTTGTGGAGTTTTTTAGCAAACATTTCTACCCTCATATGTTAATAATTCATCACAAAATGTATTTCTTTCATTTAAAGTAATAGAACCTCTCGGTAACGGAATATATGGATAAGTTTATGAACTTAGTGCGGTTTTCACTTGAGGTGGAGAGTAGCACATTGTTGAAATCAGGTATTTTATAAGATGGGTTGAGGTAGAAAATTCAATCTAAATAATAGTTTTATGTATAAATTATTACATGTAAATTTTCAATAGAGAAACAATGGTTGAATGAGATATATTGGGGGATATAGGTGGGGGAATCATGTTGGTACCCACAAGAAATGGTGGGAACTCTAACACTAGGATCAAGAAAAAGAAGGACACATATTTCCAGGGTGGGAGTATGGGTGGTAATCCAATAGCAGGATCGGTGAATCTTCCTCTAGAGCCTCAAAGTAATCCAGGATGTTTTTATTGTGTTTCTACTGGCCACATACAGAATGATTATATGAAATATCCTCAAGCATGTCATAACTGTATGGATATGGGTAACCTTCAACATTATTATCGTAATGCTCTGAGGTCGAGTGTTCATGACACTCCTCAAGGGTCGCAAACATCATATGCCTCAATAGGAAGGAGCAACATCATACACCTCATTAGTAGAGAAAAGTTAGTGATGGTGATTCCTAGAATACCAACACTCCTTAGCAGGGTAATAAATAGAAGAGTTGGGAAAGAAAGAATTTGTTTGGAGCTGAGTAGGTTATGATGGATGATCAGTTGGGACCATCCACAATGTGAGCTATAATTATTTTAAATTATACCTTGATGCAAGCTTTATTTGATATGAGTGATTCACATTATTTTATTGCTTCTTGTGTTATTAGTTTGATGGTAAGTATAGAAATGATTCCTTAAGTTTTAAAACTTCAAAATCTTCTCGGTCAAAGAGAGTATCGAGACTTCCTGTGTAGAGAATGTTGTATAGTTGTTGATGAGGTTGAGTTGATGTGGGATTTATTAGTGATTAATATGGATTCTTATGATATAATCCTGATAATGGATTGGTTGGTAATGTTTAAGTCCCACATTGGAATTTATGAGAAAACAGTTATTTTCACAACCAATGATGGTGTCGAACTTCTCTTTAGCAGAGAAAATAATGAAAATTTGGGTGTAATGGGTTTGTCAGCACCATCTATTGGAACAATATCATATCAATTTGTGGAATTTTCATTTTCAAAAATATATGGAGTTCAATAAAGAATTTTTTCAGACGTTGTTGATCAGTTTCTAGATGTCTCCACTAATGAATTCTCAACGTTTCTACCCATGAGAGAAGTGGAGTTTACACTTGATATCCATTTTGGGAATAGTCCTATCTCACTTACTTCTTATTGGATGACACCAACACAATTTAGGGAATTGAAAGTTTAGTTGGCAGAGTTATAAAATAAAGGGTTCATCTGGCCTAGCACGTCTCTATGGATTGTGCCAATCTTGTTTGTTAAAAAGGCATATGGAACTTTGAGACTATGTGTTTATTATCGTAGGTTTAACCAGGTTATAATAACGAACTGATATCCACTTCCCCACATTGATAATTTGTACAAATATATTACGGTAACTCAGTGGTTCTTCAATATTGACTTATGATCTAATGAACATTTAACCAAGTTATAGAGGCTCATAATTGGCATCCAAGAGACCCATGATCAAATCCGAGAGGGGGTGAATGTCTAGGTAATTGTAGCAGTAATTGTAGTAGTGATGTATTAGGTACTATTTGATTCTATAGTAGTTTTTAATATTCATATTATTTGGGCCTTCGGGCCACTATTTTGGGCCTACAAGTCTCAGGTCCTTCAGGCCACCAAAGGCCTTTGGGCCACATGGACTTTGGGTTGTAAGGTCCTTTGGGCCACCAATACCTTCAGGACACCAATGGCCTTCAGGCCACCAATGGCCTTTGAGCCACAGGGATTTAGGGACACATAAAAGAAAAAAATGAAACTTGGGAAAATCCAATAGGAGAAGGACCAAATAAGGATTCATAGTAAAAAAAATAGAAACCATCGTAGCAGAGCTAACTAGATTGGAATAATGACAGGGTATGCCAATTGCCATCAAGACTAGGCACCATGCAGATCTACATGGGGAAACGCTAGTTGATCATCCATGTGAGGTGGGGAGCTAGGATCCATCAAGATGTATATTCTGTGGAGGTTCTGTTTCAAGTGTGTCAGTTCTTGGACCATTAAGGTCATGTATTGGGTCATGTATAGGCCTTGTGACTTGGGCTTATGGGTCATGTAAGGTTTACCCTTCAACCCTTAAAAGGGGTATTATCCAAAAATAAATAAAAATAATTCATTTTTCCCATTCAGAGATAATATTTAATTGAGATTAGGATATCATCAATTGCAGGTGCAGAAGAAGGATATTCCAAAAATAGCCTTTAGAAGTAGATATGTCCATTATGAGTATGTGGTTCTGCCCTTTGGTCTGATAAATGCATTATTTTTTTATAGAATTGATAAATTGGATATTTCAAGAATATCTGTATTCTTTCATAGCGGTACTTTTTGATGATATATTAGTGTATTCCAGGATAGGGGTGGAGCATGAGAAGCACTTGGTGATAGTGTTTTGGATCTTGAGAGATCATCGATTATATGAAAAAAAAAATTGTAGTGTGATTTTTGGATATAAGACGTTCGTTTTCTTGGCCATGTTATTTCTATGAAAGGTGTTTTAGTTTATTAAAAAAATATAGTGGTTGTTATCTCATGGAAACCATCAAAGAATGTATTTGAAATGTGGATCTTCCTCAATCTATTTGGGTATTATCGACATTTTTTCATGAATTCTCATGATTTTCCTCACCAATGACAGATTTGACAAGGAAGAATCTTCCATTTCAATGGAATGAGTAGTGTCAAAAATATTTTGAAGAGCTTAAGGTTCACCATACATCAGCACCAATCTTGGTTTTTTCAGAACTAGGGAAAGGGTACCTGGTGTATTGTGACACATCATGATTAAGTTTAGGATGATTTATCATGAAAAGGGATCATGTGGTTCTGTATGGCTCATGGTAGTTGAGGTTTCATGAGAAGAACTACCAAACTCATGATTTGGAGTTGGAGGTAGTGGTTCATGCCTTGAAAATCTGGTGTCATTACCTCTTTGGTGAGAAATTCATAGTGTTTACCAATCATAAGAGTTTAAAGAATATTTTATTGAAAAGAGATTTGATTCTGAGGAGAATGAGATGGATGGAGTATCTCCAAATGTTTTATTTTGACATAATGTACACACCGGGTAATGGAAATTTGGTGGTGGATGAATTATGTAGGAATTCATGTTCTCAGATGGTGAAACATGCATCGAAGTAGTAGAAGTTGATGTCGGTTATAGCTGACAAGAAGTTGGGATGTGAGAACTGGGGTGATATAGGTGTTTTATTTCTAGTCTCATTGGTTCTTGACTTTTTTGAATTTGTTAAAGTGACAAATTTTTTTGATTCTGAGTGTATGATGATGAGATCAATAATAAATGGTGTGTAGACCATTGAGGGCTAGGAATTGAATGGGTATTCAATTTTGTGTTTTTTAAATCATGTGATTGTACCTGTGTCTTCTTAGGAATACATTCTTAGGTTTTATCATCATTCTAGATGGGTTGTCCATCCTAGAATTCATAAAATTTATAAATAGTTGAAAGTAAATTTTTGGTGGGTTGGTTTGAAAAGGAAAGTGGTGGAGTTTGATTTGAGATGCGTGACTTATCAACAAGTCAAGTTGATCCATCAATGTCCAATTGTAATGTTTCAATATTTACCTATCCCCGTCTATAAGTGGGAATAAATAGCAATGGATTTAGTTACAGGCCTCCCAATAATGGTAAGAAAACTTGATTCCATATGGGTGATAGTGGATTGGCTCACAAAGTCAGCCCATTTCATCCCTATTCATGAATATCGTATAGTGGAGGATCTATTCAGAATCTATATTTGTGAGGTGGTAAATAGGCGTGGTGTTTTAGTTTCGATTGTATTATATAAAGATATGAGGTTCACATATCGTTTTTGGAAATCCTTACAGCAATCCCTTGGGACTCAGTTGACCATGAGTTTGGCGTACCATCCTCATAAGGATGGGAAATCCGGGAGGACGATAAAAACTTTGGAAGATATATTATAGGATTGTGTGATGGATTTTAGTGGTTCATGGTAGGATCACTTTCCATTTGTGGAGTTCTTGTATAATAACATTTATCAAGTCGTGATACATATGGCTCTGTTTGAAGCACAATATGGAAGTCAATGTCATTCTCCATTTTGTGATGTGGAAAAGGTGAGACCTCAATGGTTGGACCGAGCCTTATCCAAGAGACTATGGAGAATATAAAGTGTATTAGGAAGAGAATGTATATGGCTCAAAGTCATCAAAAATTTTACGCGGACCATCATCGACGACTGTTGTCGTTCGAGGTGGGTGATAATGTATTCTAGAGAACCTATCCTAAGATTGGACATTGTCATTTTGGAAATCATGGTAAGTTGTATGTAAGTTATATTGGAAATTTTGAGATACTTGAGTGGGTTGGAGAGGTGGCTTATCAGTTGGATTTTCCACCACAGTTCAGTGTGGTGCATAATGTGTTTCTTATTTTTCTTGTTGAAGAAATATCAGCTAGATCCTGACCAAATGATTAGATGGGATCATGTTGAGATAGAGTTGAATGTTTTTTTGGTGAATATTCCAATGCATATTGTGGATAGGAAAGAGAAATTATTTCTAGGAAAAATTATCATTCTAGTTTGGTTGTTGTGGTTCCATGTTCAGATTTAGGAGGAAACTTGGGAGCGGGAGAAAGAGATGGTCGAACAATGGCCTGAGATCTTTTGGAAAAGGGATGGTTCTCTACTTTACAAGGATGAGAAGTCCAATGGTAGGGAGAATATAGTACCCTCAGTTTGATTTAAGTAACCTTTTTTATGTCTTTCTATGTGTTTAATGTTTTTGGGTAAAGTTTGGGTGAGTTTGGGAAGGTTTTGGAATGATTTTGGGGATTTTCAAGGGGTGCACATTTTGAGCATGGGTAAGAGAAATTGTGCAGTATCCCCAGGAAACCATGAAACATGAGTTAGTGTGATTATTATGGTTTGAACATGGTTTTTCTAACCATGTGAGGAAACCATGTGGATCACACTTTGGACAGTAGCAGGGGCACAATTAGCGCATGATTTGTCTAACCATGTGAGATAAACTTGTGTGACATTAAAAATTGTGTTTTTAAAAACTGGTCAATTAGGATTTGACCTAAAACACCCCAAACATCCTCCCAATCAAACCACACTCTGTATTTTTGGTTCTAAAGAGATATAGATACTCTACCAAACATTTTTGGACTGATTCGAAGGGTTTTCAAGGTGCAGTGAATGCGATTCTTCTCCTGTAAGTCTCCTCTCTTGGTTCTTTCTTATTTTCTATTTGAACTACATATCATTATCTCTCAGTTATATAAAAATAAAACTATTTTATGTAGATATAATGGTTTTTTCCTAAAATTTTGAGAGTTGGTCTTTTTGATTTCATTAAAAGAGAACTAAGGTGGTTTTGGTGGAGAGTTCACCTAGATTTGTGGTGTGATTGTGAGTTGGTTGATTTCACTGAAACCCTAAGTTATGCGGTTTCTATCTTAACTCCATTTTTCTATTACTAGAAGCCTAGACTTCAGTTAGTTGGTTATTATTGATTTTTTTTGTGATTATGATTTGCGAAGCTTGTTGGAAATTTATTTTGTGATGATTTGTGGATTTTGGGTAAAATGGTGTATTGTAGTCAAATGTTCCTAATATTGGATTTTAAAACATAGATTTCAAAATTGGTTTATAGTTTTTATTTGTGAAATATTTTTGTGAAATTTTTTTTCAATAAAATTGGTTTTTTTATTTCAAGGTAATTTAGCATGGATAATGTCTTAAAGAATTTTTTGGGTTGGAAATGGTTGTTTGCATAATGTTGTGGCCTTGGTGTTCTATATGCTTGCTTGTTGGTTAAGTATCTGTGCATGTGATTGAAATGGATGTGAAGTGGTCAAGGAGTACCACTATAAAAAGGGGATGGATAGTGGATGGAAGGGAAACCATCAAGGATAATTGAGTGAGAAGTACCACTAGATTGGGAAAGTAGTAAACATTCTTGGACAAGAAGGTCCACCATGATTGTTGCACCGGGTTGAGTGTGTGAAACTTTATGGATATCTTTTGATTATGTGTGTGTCTAATAAAGATTAATTTTTTTTCTAATATGTATGGTAAAATGGATTATGGTGTGTTTTTTTCTTTGCCCTGTATTGTGGGGATTTGGTGAAGAAATGGCTTGGTAAGGGTGTGTTTGGCTTGCTGGAAATTGTATCACTATTTGATGTTTTATATAAAATTTTATTTTTATAAATGTGATCATGGTTCTATCCTAGTGGCGTGGGTAGGTAATTCATTTGGAAAAAACCTACTGAGTGTTATTACTCACCCCTACTTTGTCACTTTGGTTTTTTTCAGATGTGGTATTCTTGGATATAAGAAAAGTTAAAGCATCTCATTTTTCTAGAGGTTCATTGTGATGCTTGGGAAGTATTGCGGTGCTTGGAGAATATAGATTGTGTGGATTTGTGGAGTGTGTCATGGTTTCCTTAGGATCTTGTTGATGAGTCTTCAACTTGGTACTTAGATTTTGGTATTTTTATTATTTAGTTGTATTGGTTTTTAGGGATTGTTATGGAAAATTTGGGTTGTTTGGTTGTCTCTTGGTAAGGTGTTATCATGGTTTAATTTGTTGAAATACATCATGTAGTTGTAGTTGGTTATTATTTTTTTTGTTGGTTTTCTTATAAGGGATAATTTTTACCCAATTGTTCTTGAATCCCTCAGCATTTATTTCCATCTTTTGGTGCTTGGGTAACATCACCAAAGGCCAAGTACCATCTCATCACCTTCTCAAGCCAATGGGAAGGGGAAGGAAGTTACATATTGGGTGATTGATTCACATTAACATTGTAGAAAATATTGTCAATTTTTATTACCAAGGCCTCCATGGTCTATATTTATAGCCATAAATGCATTCCGAAAAGTTTTGGAAACCTACAGGGGTTTTGAAGTCGAATAAATCCAAGTTCAATTTATTGTGACCAACATTAAGAGAGGGAATCATAGAATAATTTTGCGATGTGTTCCAATATTTTTTGCTTTGGAGAAGTTCAATTTGGAATAAGAAAAGGTATTGTAGTGTGGAGTATCATAGAACCATTTTATGGTTCTAAAAAGTTTAATGTAGTTGCAGCATGGCCTCTGGGATTCTTCATTGAGTCTTTTATAGTTTTTCCAAATTCTAGGTCACTATAGCATAGCCTTTGGTCTGTGTCATGGAAAAATCCTAAAAATAAAATTTTTTAGCATAGGGAATACCTTGTGGTGTATATCTAGTCATGTTTATTATAACTAAACTTTGACTGTGGTGTGGCCTATGTAATTTTCAATAAAAATATTTCAAAGTAATTGAGCAATTTAGGATGTGTAATGGTTATAAGGGTTATGATGTAATACTTATTTTGTGAAGTGGTGTTAAGGGTTTAACCATAGTCCTTGTTCAAGGAGTTTAATATTATTTCAAGAAGGAATATTCAAAGAGTTATATCACGATGAAATAAAGATAGATGTAAATCACTTAAGTGAAAATATTAATCACTTTAAGTGTGTTTTTATCATTAAAATCAAATAAAGGTGATAAGCACAATAAAGAGTACTAAATAAGTTGTCTAGAGAAACATATTTCATATACATATCTTCAAGAATGGATAAATTTCATTTATACATTGTGGTAGTTGCCTCAACATTATTTCCATTAATTTTACATTTTTCAATTTTTTTACCAATGCCTCATATATCTTCTATAAGAGCTTTTAAAAGATCAAAAAATTCATTAACCATTCCAGTTGATATTTTCCTCAAATATTCATACATATTAAACAAAAATTTAATATTTTAATCTAGAAATTTAGAGTCATATTTTTTGATATTTTAAAGTTTTTCACACATATAATGAGTAGTTTTTCCTGACATTACTTTTGTGTAGATGGTGTTGTCCAGAGCTCCCCCAAGTGCATTAATTTACTTGGAATATGTATCTAATTCATAACGAATAGGTTATAATAAGGATCCAATTTCTAGGTTAGCTAAAACACCATAAATTGTTGTTGTATAAAATTCAATCCCCAATGACCCATAGTAATACTATATCTTATTATTATGAAATTGAAAATTTTTCTCTTCAAAAATAGTTTGGACTTTATGATTAAAAACATTTAATGCTACCATGATTTGAGAGAAAGAGAGTATATAATAAAAAAACTAGGATTTAATACCAATTGATGGCCCATTATCAAAGAGAATAACCTAAAAGGGGGTTATAAATTGGGGTAATATATATTTAAAACATTATCTCTTGATTACAATATTATTCTCTCAACGTGAGGAATACTTCTGTCTCTACCTTACATATTCATTGTGAGTGATGAAAGTAGTAAATAGCATAAGAAATTTAACTTGGTACACCCAAAATTGGATAGTCTAAGTAGAATGAAGAGGCAATGAGCCTATGAACCTGTGACACTAGAGTGAATCATGTCCTTTTTTTGTTACACAATAGATAAGTCACATTAACCCTTTAACTCAGTATCAACATGATATAATTTCAAGTAAGATAAAATTCTTGTAACTTTTTCCTTATATCACCCTTTAAAAATTGTAGCATCAAAAACCCTTATAGATTTAAAGAATATATAAAAATACTCTAACCATCATATATTCTTTACACCCATTTTTAAGTTTAATACTTAGAATTAATTATCAACAAAAAATCAAAATAAAAATACAAATGGATTTTTTATAAATAAACATAATTCATTTTAACCTAGAATGTTTCTTAGGGGATAATTGGGATCATTATCAAGGATTTATGGGGTTTTTTATTCACTAATCTCAATCACTTATTTTATTTTTTTCATTGTTTAACTATTTTCCAAATCAAGGTAGATGTGATGTTTGGTTTTATAATTTTTATGAAATAAAAACACATGCTAAGGTTAAAGGGGATGCATCTAGGATTGATCACAAGTGATTTACATTATCTGTATGTTCTCTCACCCAAAAACTTAATTACATTGAATAATTGATTTCTCTCTCTATTTAAATTGTGGGACAAAAACATAGAGGTCTAACCTCTACATAACCATCTCACAACCTCTATAGTGAAAAGGTAATTAACACACTCAACCAAGGCATCTAATGTTGTAACACCTAACTCTAATCATATATTGTTCATCCCCTAATACACATAACTCCAATCGTATGATGTGTAGACTATGATAGGAATGGTGAGAATTTTGGATAAATTAGAGGATATATATATTTTAATGGTAAGATCATATGATGATCATATATTCACGTTCTATCACTCACTACCATATCAATAATGAGATAAAATAAAAAAACATAGAAAAATAGGGATTCAGAAGCCCATGTAATCTTCTTCATGGACTAATATCTAAATTAAATTCCCCATAAACATAGATCTTATATATAATATTGAAAGATATGGAAAGTGGGGAACATGATTAATAATAAATAAATTATAATTAAAAATTTTAAAAATAGTAAATTCTTAATCAAATCAAGTTGAAGATGAAGCCTAGGGACTGAATCCTTTAAAATGGGGAGGAGTGAAAAAATTTATAGCCCTCACACCTTATTCCTCCTCCCTCATGAAATTTTAGTGTTCTAAGTAGTGGGATTATTCCCCATTATATTGTTATCACATTTCTAGATTTAGGGTTATCATTCATATCCAGGAATCTCAAATATTCCATCTCCTTGATTGTATTCTTCTAATAATTCCCAAATTTATCTTCAACTTGATGATCTCAACATAGTTACTTATGATATTTCATACCTAATTTGGGAATATATGGGAGTGATATTTATTTTTATTTGAGGTTTATCTCCCCCTTTTTTTATTTTCATAATTTTTATATTTCATCCCCATTTACATAAATTTGGCTAGATCCTAGATCAACTGCATGAAATAAAGTTATGGTCGATCAAGGGATGTATTCACTTGGAATAAATATGTATATGGAATGGTCACTTAAATCATGTAGTCACTTCAAAGGAATATCCACATGAATACTTTTTCTAATTTTTATGGTCATTCTGATCTTTTCTTATGATCAATTTTGTCTTATGGTCAATAAGATCTTCACATGAAGTCTCTTGATGAGTGTCGTGGTAAATCCTTATAGTAGGTTGGAATCAACATGCAGTCAATAAGGTAAAGATGTGATCGATTTTCTTACACATATGAATAAATAAATATGTTTTTTATTTCTTGAATCTTATGTTGTGCCAACTTCATGTTTTTGCAAGGGTGTCTCGTGTTTACTTAGACAATCCCCACACTAAAATGATGTTTATAAAGCCTTATATGGTTAGATAATGCTTGTAGTGTTATATGAGTGATATTTATATAGGTTGATTATGACCCTTACACATCTAAATTAATGCTTTAATAGGAAATAATTTACCAAACATCAACATCCACCTATTCATCAATAAAAATAGAATTAATGTAGGTTTTTTCGCGTAATTTAAAATTGATTAAAACACTTAAGAAATAATTTAAATAATTTTAACTATTAAAATAAAGAACTAAGATAAAGTTATGTATTCTAATTTAATTAAATAATTAATAGACCACTAAAAAAAATTTTAAGTCATTTATCATTTAAATTTCATATTTCACAAAAGTGTCAAAAATACATCATTTTCATGGGTTTTATCTAGATTATGGGATTAATTTCCTTTGGAAAGTAGTTCAAAATTTAAGAAATATTATCTATCATCAAGAAAATTTATAGTAAATGTTCATATAATATGTGTGTATATATATAATATTCTCATGAAATGTATAAAATAGAATTTTTATATAGTTTTATTTATTCAAAAATAAAAAATATTTAAAAGGGTTATAAAAAATTGCCTTCGGTGAGGGTTTTTAGGGTTTATCATTTATTGTGGACTAACCACACTTACTTGGCCACAAATTTGTGTTGAAAGGGTCATATAAGGAAGGGGTAATCCAAATAAGTTTTTGTCAGAAATTCATGGACCTTTGGATAGGGTGGCTGGGGTGATCCATTCTCGATGATCTAGAATTGATGGCTCATCCGAGATAAGTGGAACTCGGAAAATCGAGACTAATCTACCTCGGTGTGCAGTAGTGGAGATCGAGGATAGAAATTCATATTGGACCACGAAGGTGTTTTTAGATCCTAGGAAAGATCTTCGATCTATGGTGATAGACACTTTTGAGGTGAAGATTCCAAAACTGACGGTTTTCTTGGTGGACGAGGCGGGCAGGATGCATCATCCTAGTTCTACAGAAGTGGATAAGGCAGTGAGGATGGGCCGATTTGGTCCAACAGTTAGGGTGGACTCTTATTCTATTTATATAGTGATTAAAGGTTATTCCAATAGAATATATTTCATTGACATAAAGTATATTGTTCTCAAGTGTATTATGAAGAAAGGTGAAACTGCCCATGTTTTTTTCTAGTAATGAGGCTATTCTTGAGAGATTCAAGACTTGTGATCATCCAATCATCACCAGATTGGTTCTTCCTGTTTTTTTTGAATACTAATTCTCTAGTTCAGAATATTTCTTCTATATGGGGTTCTTTTGACTAGAGATGCATTCCCATGGGTCAGGTATTTTTTCATATTATGTTATCATCTGAGGAGGTGAAGCTTAGAACATGGTGGATTAGAGAGATTTCCTTAAACTCTGGTATGGTTTGATTTCAAGAATGGTATTTTCAGTTTATTAAATTATCTATAAAATAGAAGATCTCAAGTCCTGAGTAAATTTTTTGTTATTAACTGGATCTACTGACATCGTAAGAGTTTATTCGATATTGTATATATTTGTGGAATCCCAATCAAACTGGATAGTGTCGCAGAGGTTTTCAAATATGGTCATTATTCTAGAGTCTCTGTGGATGTTGATTTAATAACTTTATTAATTACTAATATTTTTCTATCATCGCTGGATGATGATATTCCTCTAAAATTTTAATATGAAATATTGCCTAATTTTTGTCCAGATTGTCAAACTATTGGGCATGTTAAGGATAAGGGCTAAAAAATATTGTTTTCTTTTTCTGTGCTTTAAAATTAAATATTTAGGGATATTATAGGGATAAAATGAGGAGGAATATTATAAATAATAATTTAGCTTTTGATAGTGACAATAAATCCCCTACTGATAAGGTTAACAAACATGTTATTGTTAAACTATCAAGTACTGAAGGTGAGAAGAGGAAAATAAATTTATATGCCTATAATTTTGTACATGTTCCTTCTTCTTATAATTGAATGTAATTTAAATGGTAGAAAATAAGTGCTAACACTCAATAAGTTACAGAAATGTATGATTCTGTAATTGAGGATCTTGTTTAGTGTGGTACACTGGATCCTGTTGTTTCACATCCTCAAGGGAAAGGTTGTATGGTTCCACCATTGGCAATGGATTTCTCAAGACATGATCCGCATGATTATGGGTATAAAGTATCCAATATAAAAAAGGATATATATTATCATAAGTAGATTATAAATTCATTTTTCTTCTAAAGAAAAGTGGGGTAACATTTTTGATGATAGTAGTGATAAAGAATAGTGATTATTGTTATTGAACACCACTAATCACATACCATCCAATGGTGTTTATTTAAAGGATGTTTTAATTGGAAAAGGAAAGAGTTATATTCCAAAAATAAGTCCACTAAAGGATTATTCCAATCTACCATGGAACGTTTCAACCAAATCTTATTCAACGGATTCAAAGGTCATGTTCACCCTAGAGCAGGAAAGGTACAAGGTTGGAATCCTTAGCATTCTTAATCAAGGTAAATCACAGCCTAAGTGAGAGACTAAAGATAACTATGATTATGATTATAGGAATTTTACTTCTTATTATGATTAATAATATTGTTTTTTGGATGAGGTAAAGTCTCTATGTTTGACCCCAACTTCATCTCCTGTTATCTTTTTCTTTCTTTTAATAAAGGTCAGAAGCTTTACTTCTGACTAGATTTTTTCAGTATATATACAAAACATATATATACATGTTTTGTAATCAGAAACATAGATATAGATAATGGTAGAGATAGATCATTAAACTATAGAACAAAGCACATAGCATGCAAACACACACATAAAACACAAACACTCAAAACAAAAAAATAATAATATAACACATAGATGAACACATATAGAGGGGAATAAAACACACACACATACACAAAACATGATGGAAACATATAAAAAATAATTTATTTTCTTAGGAACATTGAACACATAGAACATAGACACAAATAAGTCTAAAAATTTGTAAAAATTTCATACAAAAAACACACATAGAATACATTGAAAATATTTTTACTTGAGGTCAAAACATAGTGTAGTAGGAAAAAATATATATAATAGAATAATATATAATAAAAAGAGAATAGACATCGACCAAAAAAACAAAGGCTTGTTTATTAAAATAATATTCATTTTTTAGAATTCATTTATTGAGCAATAAAATATATAGAATTATTTAATTACATAGAATAATTTGCTGTAGATGGAATAAAACAAAAATATTTACTTGAGATCAAAATATATGTTCTATAAGATGTTGTTTTGTATTTATTTATAGAATATATATATTATCCATATAGAATATATATAAATATAGATAAAATTATAATAATATAGGAGATATATTTTTTATTAATATAATTTATAACATATTATTTGAATTATATAATGATCATATTATAACAATATGAAACATGTCTTTTGAATTTGGAACATTATATATATATATATATATATTCTACAATAAGAAACATGAAATTTAAATATATAAATAATATTTTCCAAAAATACAATATATATATATATACACTATTTTGAATAGATAAAATTTAATATAATACAAGCAACATAACATTTAATATAGTGCAAAAATAGTACATTTACTGCTTCACAATGTAAAACATTGTTTTGAGTCCTAAACATATTTTTATTTATATTTAATATTATTTTTATATAACATAAATGTTTTGTTGAAATTTTTTACTTTATTTTAATATATTTATTGAAATTTTTTTTTTCTAATTTAATTGTATGATAAATATTCCTTTATTTGATGTTTTTTATTATATGCTAGATTTTAAAAGATATTTTATAAAAAATATTTTTATATGAATACACATTATACAGAAGATATAAATTAATAAAAGAAACATAATAAATTCTTATAAAACATGTTATGTAGATATAAAAAAAACTACAGGAATGAAACATGTTTTATGCTAACCATAATTATTTTTATGTAAAAAAAATAAAATAAATAAATCACATAAATAAGAAATTCCCTTATAATATATAATAAAAATTTTAAAAATATAAGAAAATATATCACATAAAATTTATGAATAACAAATTAAATAAAAAAAATTAGGATAGAGCATATATCCAGTACCTAGGCATAGAAATTTTTGTATCCCTATTAAAAAATGTCTAGAAATAAAAAATTTCATTTAATTATTTTTTTATAAATTATATATTTTTATTACTTATTTTATATAACACAATTTGAAAAAAAAATTAAAAATTTTTTTTAATGGAAAAAATTACAATATATAAATTCACATGTTCTCATAATTACTGTTATTTTTTCATTAATAGTGTCGTTTTATCTATTAATTAGATATTTATATGTTTGTGTGTGATAGATTGAGAGTATGGGGGCTTTATTTTTTAGCTTCAAATATTAATATAGAGACAAACAATTAATATGTTTGAAATAGAAAAATAAAATAAACCTATGGTGTGTAGATAGAAATGTCAAGTACTAATGATGAAATTGTTAAATGAAATCATTGAAATAAAATAATATATAGTGATTCATTATATGGCACATAAAAATTATTTATATTATATTAAGGTTTTTTATTTATGTGTATGATCAATAATTTCATAGCATTGAAAAAAAATAATAATATCATATTAAATTAACAATTTATTATATAATATACTTAGAATACATATATTATTTTATGAGATTCATAATATTTTTTGTTATTTTTTTGGTATATTTTATATATATTATTTCATTATAAATTCATCCAATTTTAGCTATAAATAATGTCTTGGTATCTCTTTCACTTGATTAGAACTTGTATTCACTTTAATTTTGATTTTTTTATTATCTTGACTACTTGATGGAGGTATTGGTTAAAGGTAATCAATTCCTTTGAGAACTTGCTAGAAAGGAATAATAAATTGTAAATGGTGTAGGGAAAATTTTCTTATAGATACAAGGTTTATGAACTTGATGGTTTTATTATGAGATTACTAACGTTGATTCTTTTCTATAATGTCTGGTGTTTAACGAATAAAATATTGAGATAAATTTAAAATTTTTGTAAGAAGATATGTTGTGAAAGGTATTGGGTGTGTTTATGATTGAAATGTGAATTTTATAGGAATTTTTAGTATATTATATATATATATATATATTTGTCTGTGTATTTGGATTTGGATTTTTTTGTTTTATTGGGATTTTGGTTTAGAATTTTAGATTAGGTTTTGAATTTTACTTTTATCCCAATTTCATGGTTTGAAAAAATAATCAATATTATTTATTATTGGGTTGAGTAGGGATGAAATCATGAAATAAAATATATTATGTTGGTATCTTAAGATTTTATTTTTAAAAAGTAAAGGAGTTAGACCATGTTCAGGCCATATATATAGATATATTTTTCTAATTAAAAAACATCATGGATCTGGTAAACCTGACCCATGTATAGGTATATTTGTTGAAATGGAATAATTTATAATAACCACCTCATTGGTCTCCCATGATCTTATTAATTTCATCTTATTCATATTTTCTTCATCCCATTCGAAATACCCACGATCAAAAATCTTTTGGTTGAGACATGATATTCTAATATCAAATCACCACTCACCACTCATCATTTGTTCACTAAAAACTTTATCTTGAATTAAATTATTCAAAAATATTTTAATTAAAATAGTATTTTATTTTCACTCATCACAACTAAAATTACAAAAATACTTGAAATAATTTCAGAAAAATAACCAAAAAGATATTAACAAAAAATTCATTAAAAATTACTCATATCCAATCTGGTCTTTAAAAAACTCATATCCACTTAAACTATTTATTAAAATTGAATTTATAATAAAAATAATTCTCTTGGTTGATAGAGTTCAAAGGAACAATCATCATTCCTCTTAATATTCCTAATTATTAATTCCCACATCTAAAAAAATTAAATAGAAACCAATCATTTATTTTCTTATTGAGAGTAATAAACTTGTAAAATACACATGAAATATAATTATCCAAAACTTTTATTTTAAATTTAAGTGGGGTGGGATTTCTTAATACATGTGATCAACTCAAAAAAATGTTCCAAGTCACTATAAGCTTATCATAATTATATTTTTATGTTGAGTACGCTCATTTCATTTTTTAAATTTAATTTTGTTGTGTATAGTAAAAATTCCATCCTACATTATATAATTCGTATGTGTTTGATTGAAATTCACATGAAACCAAGATTTTAAATGATTTCAATAAATATTATATTTTATCCATGAAATTTCTTTGAGTAATATGCTTATATTTTTACTTCACACATAAATTTAATTATAAAATTTTCAATTACATTCCATATAAATTTGTAGTTTTGTGTTGTAGATTTTTGTTTCCACTTTACACACTCAATATATAATCATTTTCTTGAAAATTTCATCTCAACAAATTAAAAGTATTCAAAATTTATTCCAGAATACTTTAGCCATTTGAAAACCATTTTCATTAAATATTAACAACCTCAGTAGCCTCATACTATAATTTAAAAAAAATATCAAAATAAAATCCAAATTCATAATTATAAGGTAATTTTATGTGTTATAAAACCAAATAAAGTAATTCAGATCAAGAAATAAAATTATTTGACTAAATGAGTTAAAATTTAGTTATATATTTATATTTTAGTGTTTGGGTCTCTCTTTTTAACTAGAAACAAGTGATAGGGAAGTTAATCACAACCTGAATCTCTTACCAAACAGGGGTAAAAAAAATTAGTTCTAATAAACTTTAATGAATTTCGATAAAATATATAATAAAACCTTAAATTTAATCAATTTATCCTCTATATTAGGATTTCTTGCAATAGAAACTCCAAAACCAGTTATTAGTTGTGTTATATCCTACTACACTTCATGAAAACTGATTTTATTGGAAATGAACTAATTAAGAAAACAATCTAGCTATGCTTCCAACCATTCCACTTGGAAATAATAGAGAGTCATAGGAATATCATCTTGAACTTTGTTATATTTATTCCATTTACTAGTGAGGTCCTTAGAAAATTTAATTATACCTTGCATAATGTTTTAAAGGTAACATAAATTAATAAGAAAAGCATCTATATTCCTTTAAAAACTCTATTCATTACATTTTTAGAATATATATTAGAAACATGATATCAGTAATAAACAATTATTTTCTAATTGGGAGAATGGTAATAGTTTTCTTCATTAAAGAGTAGTTTTTTATGTGTCATGATTTCGTAGTGGGGACAATGGTGAATCTATTTCAATTTACCAATGAAATTATCAAATTATATCATAATAATGAATTATTTATTTATATTTTGACTCTTTAATATAAGGAGATAAAAAATAAATATCATACAAATAAAGTTGGTTTTGTAAACTCCCCTCCACTTTTATGGTTGAGAAGTTACTAAAACCCTACCTCTTGATGACATAAGGTGTTCTTATAAGAAATATCCCATCATTGTCAACCACTTGAATACTTTGGTTTCATACAATAAATAGAGAACCCTACTTTTGAGTTTAAAAGGATAGTATATTTTCTATTTTATCCATGATAAATACATTCAAATATATTTCTTGTGTGACAGTAACCGCTTTAGATAAACTTTAATCAGCTGTAGCTTCCTCCCCCATAACATTAGGTTCACCATGATCCTGATTATTTTTATCATTCCCATATGAATCCCATAACACAAGACCTTTAGCCTACACCAAATGTAGATCCCATGATGAATCAGTAGAAACAATATTCCCACTACATGAGTCTTTATAATTATTTAATTATTTATCTATATAAAACATAGATGATAAACAAACATTAAGAGAGATACATTGACACCCTTGACATTCACCAAAACATCTCCAACCCATTCTTCCTTAAAAACATGTCCATTCCCCAAATGCCTTATTACCTTAGTTTGTATATGGTGAGACAATTCATAATCTTGGTCACATCATATGGAACTTTTATGTTGGTACTCAGTTTTTTAATTCCATCCCTTATCCATGTTAATCAATATAAAATAATATATTTATAATTGATGGAATGAAAAAATAATTCGTTATTATTTTATATATATATCCACCTAAGTATACCCCACTTAATATTTTATCTCAATAAAAACATCACTAATCAATGGTCGTAACATGATCATTTTAGTATAATCCACTTTGATCGAAGAACCCAAAGTCGCAACAATATCCTATAACACATCTAATCAAAAGTGATGAACTAGATGGACCGTAAAATCCCCCCAAATAAAAAAATTGATGAAATGTAGACCTCAAAGGAAAAGGGATTCCATAAAAAACCTATATCATAAAACCATGAATATTCATGTCCCTTGTTTTCTTGCAATGATAGAGATCATGAACAAATTAAAAGCATAAAAGCACTCAATATTCACATAAGAGGCCCACTTACATACCTATGAAACCAATTCATGAAAAAGTAACCCTAGTTGTCAAGATATTAGAATGAAATTTGATGAATATGACAATAAAATTCAAGTAAAAATCATGAGTGAAAACCCACATATCATCTTCATAAAAATAAACATCCAAAAAACCATTAAAGTAGAAGTGTGATGGTGAAGAACGCTACTAATATTGAGATACCTATTTACCAATCAAGAAATTCCTTCTTCCCTAATTAGATCTTCATTAGAGTGGATTGCTTTACTAGTACTAAATCCTTCAAACATTATAACTCTTATAATAAATGTTTCCATATTAATTTGGGCCTCTTAATTTTCAAAATCCATAATAATTAGTGTAAAGGAAGTTTTAATTCCCCTAGACATGTCACCGAATGATATTTATATTTTTTAAACTATAGAATTCATGAATGAAATGATATATCAATGATAACCCTCCGATTAAAATTTTATACAATCGGACTATTAATATATTCTATAGTATGATATATTTATTAAAAAAATTTATTATTAAGAGTTTAGATAAAATCATTATATTTTTTTATATTTTTATTATTTTTTATATTTAAAAAATTTAATAACCCTGGTTTAGATCGGGTTAGATAGAACTGATGATTTTAGAAACAAATTATTTCTCTGGTTTTTCAAATTTATCCATAACACTTTTCACTATCTATTAAAAATCTAGGAATTTTTTTTAAGGTTATGTGATAGTCAAGTATATGAACTAGGATATTACTAGGTAGGATCAATATAGGTATTGACAAAAAAATAGAATATAACATTTTTACTATTTAATATTTACCTTAAATTAATTAAAAAAACTATTGATTAATTCTTCCAAATAGAGAAACTATGTAAAAAATAATAATTCATAGAGATTATAATTTTGATAAATTTAAATTATAAAAGTAATTTTTATACATTTTCAAGGATTTAAAAAATATATCAAATATATTTAGTAACTTCACACTTATTAGTATATATTTTTAATATTTATAAAAAATATATGTTTTTACATGAAATAATTTTTTTATCATTATAATGAAAAAAACATTTCATAAATACTTTAACATATCCTTCTGCGATGAAGAATTTTTATATTAATTGTCACTATAATATAACATGATGTGTTGCAAAAAAATTTATATATAATTTATTCTCAAGATGATAAACAATATAACTAAGTCATTTACACAATTTATTTTATGATAAATAAAAATCAAATACACTCACAAATAGATTCAAAAATAATGTAATACATATGTCGTTATATATATTATGTTCATCATCCTATAACATCTAGTAAGCAATAATCATGGGAGTATAATACCTGATTCTATTCCAGGTATATTAATGTTATAAAAACATTTATATATAAGTATATATTAATTCAAAAATTATTCAAATAATCATTTCAATATATTATCTCAAAGAGGAAAAAATAAAAACCATTGACTTATAATTACATAAATGGTTTATGATATATTTATCATTAATGATTTAACTATTTAGTTATTTCTTAAGTGGTCACATTATATGATATTATCACTAGAGGTTGAGACTATATATCTTATATATATTAATGATAAAAAACTGTAAAATTTATATACAAGATCAAAGACATCTAGACACAAACATTATGATTCTTAAAACATATTTTTATAGTACCATATACCTGGCATATCTATATAGAATTATTAAATTACGATTCAAACTTGAAAAAATTACTTTTTATTTTTATTTCATTTTTATACTAATATATATATATATTTTATTTTATAAATTAATAATAAATAAATCACTAAATAATGATCATTGGGTTTAAAAAACCTCAATTTCATCATGTTCATCCTCTGATCCCATTCCCATATAAAATACACCACCAAACAAGCATTCCCCCCAACTCATACAATCTCATCACTACCAATATCTATGATAAATTGAATATTCCCACCATAGTTAGGGTAAAACCCACACCCACTATAATTACATTTCCATCTTCACATCAACAGTGATCCCCAACTAGATCTCATTATTGTTTGAGACCACCAAAAAACACCCACATCATCTTAATACCTCTATTATCCTATCCCTCATCAAACGAATATCCATGACTGATCCCACTATCATACCCTTCCCAAACCCCCTACCACAAACTACCCCATTCCCACAACCCCTCATCTAAGACCCATTACATACCAAAGAATCTCTACCGTGACTAACATGAACCAACCTCTTCAATAATACTCTTAAGTAAGTTTCATTATTGAGGGTGAGACATTATCCCATGTCCAATAATTTTATGACTACAGACTTAAACCAAGGGGTATATGAAAAAAATGGGAGGCATTTCTCTTTTTAATAGAGAAATACCAAAAAAATATATAATAAATATCAATAAATATAACAACTTTATGATCAATATATTAATATCAAGGGTTAATTCATCTATGATCTAATGAATATTCATCTACCTATATATATCCCCACTAAATATAACTCTATGATGTATAACTAAATAGAAACATTAATATCTCATCAATATCAACCTACAAAATAAGGTCTTCTAAAAAATATAGGTGCATGAGCATGGAATACTCAGTAGGTTTATCCTTTGAAATTAATTTGTTCTAATGTGAAAATAATATACAAATTCATACATGCATGAAATAAACTAAATTATAAGATTAGATTAAGAGATGTATGTTATCACAACATTTTTTGATTCAATATACTATAATCAAGACATTATTATCCATTTTTGTATTCAAATAATTTTTAAAAAATAAATGATAAAATAAAAAATCACTCCAAATCCACCCAAAAAAACATTAACATAAAAATTAATGATAAAATAATTAAATAAAATAAATAAAATGGGCCCAAAATCAAACCATCAACACTCACCTATCAGTCAAAATTATTCTCTTTATACTGAAAGACATATCATGGGAAAAAAACTTCTCACTAAACAAACATTTAGAGTTGTTATATCAAAAGTATATTGGTAGGAAAAAATAATATCAAAACATAATATTTTCTATTTACATATAAATCCCATGTCAACCAATTTTTATTTTAACATTAAAAACTTCCAACACATTAATATATTAGCATCCCCACCACAATTCCACTTTCAACATAATTACTATAATTTCATATCAATTACCATATCCTCATCACAACATTATTATATATCCTTATAATTATTTTTATCAATATAATGAAAATCAAAAACATAATTCATGGAATAAAAAAAAATATAATAATAATAATAATTGGAACGCAACCTATACCTTACATTATCTTATTGAAACAATTGATCCCATCATATTTCATTATCAACTATAATCTATAGTCAATAAAAGTATAACCACCATCCATATCTCACTATGACACCACTATTTGAACATGTATAACCATAATTATTCACCTACCATCTTATAATATACATAACTATAAACTCAAACTAAAAAATGATAAGAACAAGGTTTATAGAATAAATAAAACGTTTCAAAATATAGAAAAATATGTTTAATTAACCATAAATGAAAAATATAACATAACCTACAAACATATAAACCTTATCTTACTAATTACATGTTTGGTAATTTGGTTTTTGAGGTGTTTATTTTATTATTGACTTTTGGGGATGGAATTTTTTTAGGTTTATAATGTAACGAGACATATTTTTCTGTGTATTTATTACACTGTGAGTTTTATAAGGGATGGGAAATAAAGATAAAGGTGGTGATTTGATTTTGAGATAAAATTAAATCTAACATGAAAACCACTTCATGGTTTGGTGGACTACGTTGTGGTCAGAAAGATATGGTATGGATTTTCCATCGGGGCCAACCTGTTCTTACATGGGAAGCCTGGCCAAATAGTCATGCGAAGGTGGAGAGCTGATATCATGATGAAGAAGCTGGGAGGAGGAGTTCCAAGTATAGTCTGTATATTTCTTAAGACCTACGGGTCATGTAATCTATGATCCTACAGGCCTTGTAAGGGTTCCCCCTCATCCCTTGAAAGTGGGGCTATCAAAAAATCAATAAAAAATAAGTCCTTAAGGCCATTTGGGTTATGGTATGGAGGCAGATTATGCCATGAATTTTAGATCAATATTTGACCTAAGGAAACATGGTGTGGTTGATGTGGTCTTATCATGGGTTTTGGAGAAAATATTAAATTGCTGAGAGAACTTATCAAACCTCAATATGTCTATGATATACTTCACTAAAATACATAGATAGACTAATAGGAATTTTTTGTATATTTCCATATATTTTGGCTTCTATTGATGAAATTATGTATGGGAGAGACCAATCAGATATTGGGTTATCAACATATGAGATTCATGATCTCTTTTCTTTGGATGAATCTTCTTATCATCTATATATGTTGGGAATTTACTTTTGGATGGTTGAATCTTGATTTTTCGATCATAAAAAGGGATTTTTGGAGTTGGGGAATATAATTAATGAACAAATGGTGAAAGGAACATGATTTGAGGAGGTAGGGGATTCTATCCTTTATGTTTATGCATATTAAGTGAATTTATATGTTTTGGTTGATAAAGTTATTGGTAATTATTATTTATCTCATGTGAATTAAAGATATATAATCATAATTGATGGGTTATGTATAGAAGTGTAATTTGAATCTATATGAAATAATATAGAAATGGAAAGATGATAGTTGTTTTAATTGGAGTGGGGAAAAATTAACATAGATTAACACTGTTAATGGATATAAAAGGATATAGGGTTGATGTAATGGAAAATAAATGGAATTTGATTGCTCTTTATGAAATTATATGAGGTGAGATTAATTAACCATGATTATTTATGTTGTTAAAGGGGTTTTTATAGTAAATATAGTCTGATGTGATGAATTTTTGGAAACCATGATGATTGAAAATGGAGAAGTTGTTATCAAGTAGTGGTTATAAATATAGTGGTGAAATTCATAGCTAAATATGGGATGTTGAGGTTTAGTGGAGGTTGTGTTGTGACGATGTGGTGCTATACTAGTTAGGGTGTGTGTTTTAGCTATGATTAGTTGGGACAGAATTCTTATGGACTTGTAGATGCTAGAATAGAGGTTATGGTGTGTAAGATGATATTTAAGGAACTGTATGTGGACATTTTTTTATTATTATAATTTTTCTGAGTATTGTGTGCATGTATTATGTTTATGTAGTGATTTGATAAATGTTTTAAATTTGGTGATATTGATGTTATGTTGTGGAATTTCACTAACCTTGTATGGTATGTTGTTATGTGATTATTAAAATGATATGGTTTCTCTTATACTGAAGTGATGTTATGGATGTGATATTTTATGACATTGATTTTGATTCAAGGTGTTGTATCTCAACCGTAGGTATAGTTGTTTTTATTGAAATTATTTCTCTATATTGTAATTGTTTTTGTAGAGTCCTCATTAGAGTTATAAATAGTTGTTATGGTTGTATCTATTATTGTTAAAGGTGATTAATGTGTTGGTTGTGGTATCATGGTTTTAGTGATGCAGATGATAAGGTGGATGGAAAGTGATATATGTTTATTTATTCTAGTACTTACTTTTATAGTTATTGTTAAATTATTAATAATTATATATGTCATTTATTGGGTATTTACAATTCTTAGTCACTTAATATAATATATTTTAGATGAGGAACTGATTGAGTATACTTATATGTTCACCCCCATTATTTTTTTCAAATATATAGGACCATTTTAAGGGAAGTATTAGAAAATGTTAGTTTGGGAATGTGGTGATGTATTAACAGTAGGGGGGTCATGTATTATATTTTCATGTATGTTTAAATTGAATAAATTAGGAATTATTTGTTAACAATACTAATGAATTTTTTTAATTGCTTTATTAAGATTGTTTTTTAATTTTGTGGTGTTTATGGAAATGTTTTTATTTAAAACAAGGGAAATTCCTACCATACATGTGTTTTATACCGTTATGAATAGTATCCTCCTCATGTCCTATTGTAAATGGGATTTAGAGGTCCCTCTCAATCTCATTTATATAATAGTTTTTGGTTAGCTGGGAAATAATAAAATTATTGGGAGTGTATTATGATATATTTTGGAGTTGGAACCAGTGAGTATTTCAGGGATTGGTAAAAGAGTCATATTACATAAATCTAATATAGATCTAGAAAATTAACTTTGATCATAGAGTCTATACGTACTTGACTTTAAACATTACATATTATAGTGGCTTTAGACTATAATTATCATTCTTTTATTCCCAAAGATCTATTTGGATTAGAGTTTTATATAATTAACAAAAACTCTTACATATGAAACTCATACATTAAAAGTTGAAACGTCTACTCACTTACTATTTTTCCCATTAAAAAACTCTTCTAAATAAAACATGATTTCTTTTCATTAAAAATATTCACAACATCATATTGAATTATTATTTTCACATACCTATCCTTAAACCTTGTGAAAATATTTTTAAAACATTGGGTGATCACAAAAATATTTATAAGGGAAATATAATGTAATAAACACATTAGTTTAGTGAAGTAATGAAAACCCATGTAATGTTGGTCTTTATCTTCAATTTTCTTTGAGTGTAATTAAACATTTCCACATGAAAATCAAACATAATTTTTTATAAAATAAAAACTTTAAAAACCCATATAAATCATAAATAAATCATATAGATATCTTGTGTAATAACTTTATTATCATAATTACACATTAATTAACCATCATGGTTATGACTAGAGTAACCCTCATGGTTACACATTTAATATCCCTCATGGTTATACATGAAATAACCCTCGTGATTATACATGGAAAAACCATCAAGTTCAACTTCCAACATACCCAATGCATTAGAGGGACAGAAAGGACCCACCAGTATTTAGTTTATAATGGAACCACTAGTTATCATAAAACATTCCCAAGAACCATAACATGACCATAAAACATGAAATCTTATATTATAAATTTAAGGACTCGGCCTTAAAACATTACATAATCATGAATTAAATGAATAATTCACATAGAGGATCTTTTCAGGTTTTGAGTTTTAGAGGATTAGGACATAACTATTACATCTCAAAAGATTACAAAATAGACACTTCTACTAAGTTTCTATCAAATAAAAACTCCTAAAAAGAAACATGTATAGTTCCATGTTTTAGATAGCATGTCTTTCCTTGATCTCATCCTTGACACTATTCATCTTTAAGTCCTGTGGAAAATATTTCAAAAACTTGGGATGAGCATAAAAAGCCCAGTAAAGGATACACAAAGAAGGAAAACTGTTAGTTTTTCAAAAAAACAAGTAAACCATGAATACTTTATCAAAGTAATACTTTTCACCTTTATGAAGTAGTAAATAATCATCACTGAATAATAGATCACTACTTATCCTTTGTAACCAAAAGATTACCATAAACCCATTTCAAGAACACATAACATATAAAGGTAACTTGGGACATAAGCATACTTAAATAGAATAACCATACGGTCGACTTCCACACATATCACTACATGAAATAGACATATGGCCAACTTTCATACCCAATGCATTGGAGGTTATAACATAACCACCCATCCTAGTATTCACAGTACCACCCTTCATATGGTTTATCATGTAACCACCCATCAAATGTCCAAGTACCATTATAAAATCATAAGACATAAAACAAATATAATGGAAAGAAAACATTTCCACATTTTGATCACAATATATCACTTAAATATATTGACATAAAAAATCAATTATAAAAACCATTTTAAATACCAAAATACATAAAATGGTATATGGTATTTATTTCATTTTAAAAACATTACGGCTTGTTGAGGAAGCCAAAGACCCAATAATACTCGTGGCGGCGGAAAAGTTCATTGTCACCGCGTACGATAAAAGAAACATTCCTTTTTATCATTTAGTAAAACGCTTCGTAGAAAAAGATTCCCTTTGAATGAAATGAAAAGTCAAAGGTGTTTATGTAGAGTATAAAATAAAGTCTTGTATTAGAAAAAAAATATGCCTCAATGAATGGAGATTGAGATGAAGACCCTTACAAAGTCGGTATCCTTAGATTAAGGATAAATCAATTACATAATTATGTGCGACAAATATAAATACACCCAATATAAGAGGATATTAAGTGTAAAACAATCAGAGGTCATCCACACATATTCATAGTATGACATAATTAATAAGTAGAGGTTTGACCCAAATAATTGAAATTGGGTTAAGAAGTTCCCTTACAAAAATTCGACAACCTAACGGCGTCATTTTAAAATTCAGAAAATGAGATGATGAGAGATAAAAAGGGTATTTATTCACTTGGACATATAATTTACAAAAATAAGGATATATAAGAACATATCCCAACAGAAGAATATTTAAATTAAAAGACCTAACAAAAAGAAGCCTTTTAAAAAGAGGAGGGTGAAAGGTTCCCTTGTCGATTTGGGTAACTTTCGAAACGTACACCCCATGAAAGAGGGGTCATAAAATGAAGATGTAAATACCCATAAATTAAATTATATTACACAATTAATACAATAATGGTAAGTACATACACCACACAAAAGGAAATAGTGGAAAATGTAGCATGAATCTCACGAGAACAAAAAGTGAGATAAAAACCCCTTACCTCATTGTGATCAATCGAGTCGTATGACCAAAAGATAATGAACAACAAATGAATCACATAATACCATGAATATAAATATAATAATTATAATATATCTGAAAGGGTAGTACACAATACACCACATGCGATAAATAAGTGGTGAACAATGGAAATCTCACAGAATTAAAAGTGAGATAAGAAATCCCTTACGAAAATTCGGCAGCCTAACTGCGCCACTTAAAACTTCAAAAATGGTTTGATGAGATAAAATAGGTTCTATCATAATATGAACATAAAAAATACAGTAATAGGGATATAAAATAACATCCCCTAACATAATAAACATGATCTTAAAAGGAATGGCATAAAAGAGAGTACTTAAAAAGAAAGATAGAGGTAGGATCCCTTACCTCAAGTCCGACTTATCTTGTTCGTTTCTATATATTACTGAATAATAAACTTTGGTCAATTTATAATTGATTAAGGACATACTTTAAATATTATTATTCAGTTCATATCACATATTATAATGTTATAATAATTGTTTAATAATGTGAGTTCATAGCAGACGTTTTTGTCGATGTTCGGTACATGAGTCAAAATTGAACTTGTTGGAAAATAATTTTCAAGTAGTTATAGGTACATCATCTCCAGAATAGTATTAATGATTTAAATATCATATATGTCCAGTATATATTCATTTTATTCTATTCCATAACATTTTGAGATAAAAAATGAAATGCACCGTTCATGGAGACGGTAGGTCGTACGTACACATGAACGATACTTTCATTTCTTTGTCATATTAATGGAATTAAAACTAAATGAGATATATATATATATATATATATATATTATAATTCCAGAATGATATCCATCATTTATATGTGATATATGATATATATATCCATTATATATATGTACTTATAATAGTACATAACATTTAGAGATAAGAAATGAAATGTACAGTTCATGGAGACGGTAAGTTGTACGTACGCATGAACGCTACTTTCATTTATATTACATACTTTAATGGAATGAAAATAATAATAATGATACATAAGTATATTATAATTAAATTATAATATAATATATAATATCATTAAATTCATCCTTTATACATCCCACATATGGTATTAACGATTCAAATTACTTTGAGGGGGCGGTAGTCCGCACTTCCTAAAATGAAATTATCGCGTTTACCCATTATGGAAACCATAAAGGTATGGATTAAATGAAAAATACAGAAGCATAAGGAATACATAAACATAATTTATATATCATATATAAATATAGTGACATCTTAATGGCCACCATGAGAGGTGTTAAAAGAACATTGAACAATCATCGTTTCGTGAGGCAGTAATTCGCCACCCACAGAAATAGTATGTTCTTTAACCATTAGATGGAGGTGTGTATGAGTGTATCTAGAATACTCCTCATAACAGAATACTAGTATATTTAATATACTGTTTTTGTTAAAAAATATTGGAATAAAAATAGTTTAGGGGGTTGGAGAATCAAAATAAAACAAAAGAACATAAGAGAAGACATTACCTTCAAATCAGATAACTCTTTTTGATTTGAGCTCAAAGGCTTCCTTGGAAAGACTTATGCCCAAATTGAGGCTTCTAGGAGTAATATAGGGATGTGGGGAGACAATATGAGCAGATTTTGGATGAGCCAGGGGCTTGAGAGGTGTGGTTAAGGAGGTAGAGGTGGGGGCCTTTTATAAGAGGGAGGAGGGGCACTCTTGGAAAGTCGTGAAAAGTTACTTTATTATAAAATGATTTTCAGATATCAAAGGTCCCAAAATTATATATTTCTTGGATAAGGTGATAAGGGTTCTAAATACACCCATAAAATAGGTTTTTGAAAAGTTTATGTCTTATATTTTACATTATCTTTTCATTTTATTTAAATCATTCATTAATGAGGTAATCACTGCATCATCATGGTGTCATAAATAAATTAATTTATTGAATGTCTAAGAATTATAAAAAAAATACTATTATGTAGGAAATATTTTTATATTTCCAATTAATATTTATAAATATGACTTGTATAACCCCATGTAAAAATTGTTTAGTAAAACAATACATGTTTGTGACATTTTTATTTAAACTTTAAATAAAAAGTTATTAATGTCATTTTCATACCCAAGTGGCTCCATGGGGTCCCCAAGTTGACCCATGGATTGTCTTGGTCGGCCATTACTCATCCGATAAGGGTAGGACATGTTTCAAGGTCATTTCATATTATTATAACATTATCTTTACCTTAAATTACACTAATTACCTTTAATCGCGATTAATAAAACTTTAAAGTTACTAATCACCAAAAAAATTATTTTAATACCATTGAACGACATTTTACATCCTAATGAAAACCATGTATGTTGGATTTTTGATATTTAAATCACAGAGGTGGAAAATTTTCATTTAAATGAAAAATTTGTTTTTTTAACTACCACTTAGTGGTTCACTATTCATCAAAAATTGATGTTTTTCAGAAAAATACCAAAAAATCACCCTGAGCTATATTTGATATCCCGAATTCAAATATGATGTCTATTTTACAAAATTAAAAACATATAAGTTGAATTAGTTAATTTAATAATTAATTCCCGTTGTCAAAAAAATAGCGTGTTTTTAAGAAACAATATCTATCAAAAGATTGACACTTGTTTAAGCCCAATTTCAAAGTGAAATTAATTACAATGACCACCATTGGATTAAATGGTAAAAAATATATTTTAACTACACTTTAAACCCAATTAAAAAGATAATCTATCTATATAAATAAATTAGATTAAAATGAGGTTTTGAATTAAAATACAACATTTTCACTAAAAATGATCTTTATCAGAAAAACAACAAAAATTTACAAAAAGTAAATTTTGATGTCCAGATTCTAAAGAATGATTTTATTTGGTTCAATATAACATATAAAATTGTCAAAAAGTGGATTTAAAAAAGGGTTAGCCATCAAAAGTGGTTAATCGACCTTTTAAAGAATATTCGAATATTTACGCTTAAAATTGGATTCATTCACATTTTAAGCCTCAAACATTTATTGGATAAAAGTAAAAATATTTTTCAAACATATATAATCATTTTGTAGTTAGTTATGTTCATTCCCGCCATTACAGAGGAAAGGTGTTAACTACCATTTAAAATAATATTGTTTTATTATTAGAGTGCAATGTAAGATTTCAAAGAAACTCATTGTTGTGTATTGGGTACGCCATCGAGCATAGCATTCCCTTTAAATAAATATTAATATTTTATTCACAAATATTAATAAATATGAAAAATAAGTGTTCTTTATTTACCTGGGATGTTACATACTTCCCCCCTTCTGGGAATTGCGACCTCGCAATTTTAAAATTGGGCTTGGAAACTTCATTGAAAGCCCTACATCAGAAAAGGAGTAAATTAAACTATCACTTTAAAAGAAATAAAGAAAATTACCAAGGTCACCTAAGAAAATAGGAACTAGGATTCCATGAAAAAATGGATATGAAAGAAGAAAACAAAGGGTTAAGTTCTGATGGAGAGTGATAGAAACATGTTTAGGAGAAATTTAACCACCAGAAAATCACAAACTTGTGATGTGTTAAAAGGTATTTGATTCCCCAGTAGGAAAAGTTAACAGACAACATTTTAGTTTTAAGTTACTTTTCATTGAGAAATTTATTTATGAGCTTAAATAAATCGCAAGGAAACATAATTTCTTGTCATTTATACTTTCATCTCTTACTAGATTTCTTAAACAAACTCATTTTTTCCTCCAAAAGACGAGTATCTAGGATGACTTGTTCACATTAAGAGCACTATAATCAACTTATAAAGAATCACCTAATCCCTAAAAGAGAACTATATATTTACCATGTCTTTAGACCTTAATCAAAATTAAAATTTTTAGAACAAGATCAGATAATCCACAAAAGGATAATGCTTTATAAAAAGAAAATATATTCTTAATCTCCAAAATTTGTCCAACAAAACCCAAAGTTCAACGAAGACCATTCGATAAACAATTTGTCCATAAAATTCTTCAAATTAAACCAAACTAAGATTGAAACCCAAATATTTGAAGGATTTAATCACATAGTCTTACAAGGTAAAAATTAAAATTTACCTCCAAATAACATCAGTTGCTCTTAAAGTCTCATATTGAAAAGTAATTAACCTAATCATATATCCTCCGTGATAGGTCAATATTTTCCTAGATAACCCAAAATAAACTTATTCTTGATTCATAAAATTATATAACTAAGAAAATTTGTCATAATAACTAGGGACTTCACATAGTCCAGTGGTAGGCGATAAAACCAGTCGCACTTTTGTTGTGGGTTTGATTCCCACAAATTTATCCGACGCGACAGGTTGTCACACGGTCTACGTGTTGTCCTTTTTCCAAAACTATATAATTCTCAAAACATTCCCCAAAAGGAGATAAAATCATAAAAAATAACCATAACATAATTTAACCTCAATTTTGTCTCATGCCTTTCATTTTCCATCATAACATATAGTAACCCATAATTACCTCAAAATTAAGGATCATATAAACCCAAATGGTTCTTTATAACTATGTCCACAAAAGAAAATATAACTATTCCTTGAATAAAATTTTCATATATCAAACATCAGGGTTACACATACTATAAAAAGTCTTCTAATGTAACCCCATCATCAAAAGAGACTTAATACTTTTAAGAATTTCACCATCCTAAAATCTACCATAACTCTTGAATACCTTATATGTTGACTTCTTACTCATTCAACATTATTCATGATCCATTAACCATTACTTTCCAACTTATTCTGAAATACATATTTCCTACAAACATAATCATGAATCATATCCTAAGATTCCGAAATAGGAAAACATATGTTAAGAAATAATCCATACCTTTGATTGGTCATTGTCAGTTTCTTCATCCTCAATCGGAATGGCATTAGGTATTGGTAAATGAATATTTGTACGATCTTGGTGATCCCATTCCCGAAACTTCTTCGTAGGACATGTGTTTTCATAATGACCATGCACACCACATTTAAAAGATTCAATTGATCCCACAGAAAGATCTTCTTTCCCTTTCCTCGAGTCAACTGGATGCTTCCTTTTTCCATGTCAGGTTCTTGCTTTAGGACCTTCATTTCCACGTCTATAAAATCTTTCTGTCCCTTTGAAACATTTTCCTAGGTGTTTCTTTCCACATCTTTGACACATAGGTTTTTTAACACACTTACCTTTATGATTATTACTTGAACTTCCGTAGGGATTTGTTTCTCGCATATATGATGCCTTATAAAATCACAAAGGTTTAGGTGGTCAACCATGAATCCAGATAGCTGGTTGAGGATAAACACATGAGTTCTCATTGTAGCTCTAATATCATTCAGTTGCTTTCTCAGAAAACTGTCATAGTTTCCTTCACATCCACAGTTACTTTGGTGCCTGCTAGTTCCAGCCTGTTACTAAAACCAAAAAGGTCAGTGTGAGAATATTAGTAAAATCATCATATAATAATGAGGGAGATAAAAACTAATATATAGTTATCCAAGTTATCTCAAACTAATTGAAACTTTCAAAAAAACAATGACTCCATCTAATATACTACCCATTGTGGTTATACACAACTTGTCACTTATGCTTAAACAACACTCCAACCTCTAAAGATATCTAAACTGACCTATGATACCCACTATAATTACACGAGCTTAAAACATTACATAATCATGAATTAAATGAATAATTCACATATAGGATCTTTTCAGGTTTAGAGTTTTAGAGGATTAGGACATAACTATTACATCTCAAAAGATTACAAAGTAGACACTTCTACTAAGTTTCCATAAAATAAAAACTCTTAAAAAGAAACATGTCTAGGTCCATGTTTTAGATAGAATGTATTTCCTTGATCCCATCCTTGACACTATTCATCTTTAAGTCCTGTGGAAAACATTTCAAAAACATGGGATGAGCATAAGAATCCCATTAAAGGATACACAAATAAGGAAAACTATTAGTTTTTCAAAACAACCAGTAAACCATGAATACTTTATCAAAGTAATACTTTTAACCTTTATGAAGTAGTAAATACTCTTCACTGAATAACAAATCACTACTTATCCTTTGTAACCAAAAGATTACCATAAACCCATATAAAGAACACATAACATATAAAGGTAACTTGGGACATAAACATACTTAAATGGAATAAACATACGGTCAACTTCCACACATATCACTACATGGAATAGCCATACGGCCGACTTCCATACCCAATGCATTGGAGTTTATAACATAATCACCCATCCCGGTATTCACGGCACCACCCATCATATGGTTTATCACGTAACCACCCGTCAAATTTCCAAGTACCATTATAAAATCATAAGATATAAAACAAATATAATGGAAAGAAAACATTTCCACATTTCGATCACAATATATCACTTAAATATATTAACATAAAAAATCCATTATAAAAACCATTTTCAATACCAAAATACATAAAATATTATATGGTATTTATTTCATTTTAAAAACATTATGGATTGTTGAGGAAGCCAAAGACCAAAAAATACTCACGGCGGCGGAAAAGGTCGTTGTCACCGTGTACGTTAAAAGAAACATTCCTTTTTTCGTTTAGTAAAACGATTCGTATAAAAATATTCCATTTTAATGAAATGAAAATTAAAAGGTGTTTATATATAGTATAAAATAAAGTCTTGTATTAGAAAAAAAAATATGCCTCAATGAAAGGAGATTGAGATGAATTCCTTTACAAAGTCGGTATCCTTAGATTAAGGAGAAATCAATTACATAATTATGTGTGAAAAATATAAATACACCCAATATAAGAGGATATTAAGTGTAAAACAATAATAGGTCATCCACACATATTCATAGTATGAAATAATCAAGAAGTAGAGGTTTAACCCAAAGAATTGAAGTTGGGTTAATAAGTTCCCTTACAGAAATTTGACAGCCTAATGACGTCTTTTTAAAATTCAGAAAATGAGGCGATGAGAGATAAAAAGGGTATCTCATCACTTGGATATATCATTTACAGCAATAAGGATATTTAATAACATATCCCAACATAAGAATATGTAAATTAAAAGACCTAACAAAAAGAAGCTTTTTAAAAAGAGGAGGGTGAAAGGTTCCCTTACCGATTTGGGTAACTTTCCAATCGTACACCCCAGGAAATAAGGGTCATACAATGAAGATGTAAATAACCATAAATTAAATTATATTACACAAACAATACAATCATGGGCAGTACATACACCACACAAAAAGAAATAGTAGAAAATTTAGCATGAATCTCACGGGAACAAAAAGTGAGATAAAAACTCCTTACCTCGTTGTGATCAATCGAGTCGTATGTCCAAAAGATAATAAAAACCAAATGAATCACATAATACCATTAATATAAATATAATCATTATAATATATCTTAAATGTCAGTACACAATAAACTACATGCAATAAATAAGTGGTGAACAATGGAAATCTCACAGAATTGAAAGTGAGATAAGAAATACCTTATCAAAATTCGGCAGCCTAACGGCACCACTTAAAACTTCCAAAAATGGTTTGATGAGATCAAATAGGGTATATCATCATATGAAAATAAAAAGTACAGTAATAGGGATATAAAATAACATCCCATAACATAAGAAACATGAGCTTAAAAGGAATGACATAAAAGAGAGTACTTAAAAAGAAAGAGAGAGGTAGGATCCCTTACCTCAAGTCCGACTTGTCTTGTTCGTTTCATTATATTCCTGAATAATAAACTTTGTTCAATTTATAATTGGTTAAGGAAATACTTTAAATATTATTATTCATTTCATATCACATATTATAATGTTATAATAATTGGTTAATAATGTGACTTCATATGAGACGTTTTTGTCGATGTTCGGTACATGAGTCAAAATTAAACTTGTTGGAAAAGAATTTTCCATGTAGTTATAGGTACATCATCTCCAGAATAGTATTAATTATTTAAATATCATATATATAAATTATATATTCATTTTATACTATTACATAACATTGGTAGATAAAAAAATCAAATGCACCGTTCATGGAGACGGTAGGTCGTACGTACGCATGAGCGATACTTTCATTTCTTTGTCATATTAATGGAATTAAAACTAAATGAGAGACGTATAAATTATAATTCCAGAATGATATCCATAATTTAGATGTAATATATGACATATATATCCATTATATATATGTACTTATAATAGTACATAACATTTGGAGATAAGAAATAAAATGTACCGTTCATGGAGACGGTAAGCTGTACGTACGCATGAATGCTACTTTAATTTCTATTTCGTACTTTAATGGAATGAAAAAATAATAATGATAAATAGGTATATTATAATTAAAGTATAATATAATATATAATATCATTAAATCCATCCTTTATACATCCCACGTATGGTATTAACGATTCAAATCACTTTGAAGGGGTGGTAGTCCGCACTTCCTAAAATGAAATTATCGCGTTTACCCATTATGGAAACCATAAAGGTATGGCTTAAATGAAAAATATATAAGAATAATGAATAAATAAACATAATTTATATATAATATATAAATACAATTACATCTTAATGGCCACCATGATAGGTGTTAAAAGAATATTGAGCAATCATCGTTTCGTGAGGCTGTAATTCGCCACCCACAGAATTAGTATGTTCGTTAACCATTAAATGGAGGTGTGTATGAGTGTAGCTCTAATACTCCTCATAAAAAAATCCTAGTATATTTAAGATGCTGGTGTTGTTACAAAAAAAAATAATAAAAAGAGTTTAGGTGGTTGGAGAAGCAAAATAAAACAAATGAACATAAGAGAAGACATTACCTTCAAATCAGGTAACACTTTTTCATTTGAGCTCAAAGGATTCTTTGGAAAGACTTATGAAAAAATTTAGGATTCTAGGAGTAATAGAGGGATTTGGGGAGACAATATGAGCAGATTTTGGATGAGTCAAGGGCTTGAGAGGTGTGGGTAAGGAGGTAGAGGTGGGGGCTTTTTATAAGAGGGAGGAGGGGCACTCTTGGAAAGTCTTGAAAAGTTACTTTATTATAAAATGATTTTCAGATATCAAAGGTCCCAAAATTATATATTTTGAGGATAAGGTGATAAGGGTTCTAAATACACCCATGAAATAGGTTTTTGACAAGTTTATGTCTTAGATTTTACATTATCTTTTCATTTTATTTAAATCGTTCATTAATGAGGTAATCGTTGCATCATCACTGTGTTATAAATAAATTAATTTATTTAATGTCTAAAAATTATAAAAAAATTACTTTGATGTAGGAAATATTTTTATATTTCCAATTAATATTTATAGTCAGAAATATTACTTTTATAACTCAATGTAAAAATTGTTTTAGTAAAATAATACATTTTGTGACATTTTTATTTTAACTTTAAATAAAAAGTTATCAATGTCATTTTCTTACCCAAGTGGCTCCATGGAGTCCCCAAGTTGACACATAGATTTTTTGGGTCATCCATGACTCATCCAATAAGGGTAGGACATGTGTAAAGGTTATTTCATATTATTATAACATTATCTTTACCTTAAATTACACTAATTACCTTTAATCGCGATTAATAAAACTTAAAAGTTACTATTCATAAAAAAATTATTCTAACCCCATTGAACCAAATTTTACATCCTAATGACAACCATGTATGTCAGATTTTTGAAATTCAAATCACAGAGGTGGTAAAATTTCATTTAAACGAAAAATCAGTTTTTTAACTACCACTTTGTGGTTTCACTATTCATCAAAAATTGAAGTTTTTTAGAAAAAAATACCAAAAATTCGCCCTAAGATATATTTGATATTCCGAATTAAAATATGTTGTCTATTTTACAAAATTGAAAACATATAAGTTGCATTAATTAATTTAAAAATTAATTCTTGTTGC
This sequence comes from Viscum album, assembly GCA_963277665.1. Lineage (NCBI taxonomy): Eukaryota > Viridiplantae > Streptophyta > Magnoliopsida > Santalales > Viscaceae > Viscum > Viscum album. The sequence goes on from OY728142.1 coordinate 461,965,984, forward strand.
AAAACACATAGCGTGTTTTTAAGAAACAATATCTTAAAAGATTGACACTTGTTTAAGTCCAATTTCAAAGTGAAATTAATTACAATGACCACAATTGGATTAAATGGTAAAACTATTTTTTAACTGTACCTTAAAACCAATTAAAAATTTAATCTATGCATATAAATAAATTATATTAAAAGGTGGTTTTGAATTAAAATACAACATTTTCACTAAAATTGATCTTTATCGGAAAAATAACAAAAATTTACACAAAGTAAATTTTGATGTCCAGATTCTAAAGAAGGATTTTATTTGGTCCAATATAACATATAAAATTTTCAAAAATTGGATTTAAAAAAGGGTTCGCCCTCAAAAGGCGGTTAATAGACTTTTTAAAGAATATTTGAATATTTACGCTTAAAATTGGATTCATTCGCATTTTAAGCCTCTAAAATTTATTGGATAAAAGTAAAAATATTTGACAAACATATATAATCATTTTGTAGTTAGTTTTTTTAATTCCCTCCATTACATTGGCTAGGCATTTACTACCATTTAAAATAATATTATTTTATTACTAGAGTGCAACGTAAGATTTCAAAGAAACTCGTTGTTGCGTATTGGGTATGCCATCAAGCATAGAATTCCCTTTAAAGAAATATTAATATTTTATTCACAAATATTAATAAATATGAAAAAGAAATGTTCTTTATTTACATGGGATTTTACAATAAAATTTTTTTTGAGGAAAATAACCTTTTCATTTTTTAATCCATTATTATTAAAAAAACTACACACATAAAAAGGGGGAAAATATTTGAAAATAACCATGTAAACATGAAAAGTATAATTCAAAGAAAAATTATCATGATGGTGGGAAAATTATTTCATTCTATATAAGTTATTAAAAATACTTTCATACTTTTTTTAGAAAACTAACAATGTACCTCGTCTGAAAAATGAAAAAAAAATATTCTCTTCAATCCATTTAAAAAAACATAGATAAAAATTAATTTAAAAATAAAAAAATAATAGTAAATACCGTCTAAAAAAAAATATTTATAAAATATGTATATGGAATATAAATATAGTTTTAAAGGAAAGATAAAAATATTATTTTAAAAATAAAGTCTCTTACCTCAAATCTGACATGTCACGTATGTTCTTTTTTATTTATGAATAATAAAATTATGTTAATTTCATAATTAATTAATAACATATTCCTGGTTTATTATTCATTTTATATCACTTATTATAATGATATTTACAATTACTTAATCATTTATGTTTGCATTAGATGTTTTGGTGATATTTAGTTCATAAGTGGATTTGATAAGTTGACTACAGTCAATGTGATCATTACTCCACCATCTAGAGAATAATTATCATGAAATAATTATAAATTTTATAAATTAATAAAAATTTTAAATCCTTCTGTTAAATATGGTTATGAAATTTTAACTACATTACAATCATGGAGACAATATGTCGTACATACGCTTGAGTAATGTTTACATTCTTCAATAATCATTATGAAAACAATATAAGTATTATTTTATATTTATAAAAGAATAATAATATAATAAATATCTTATTAATTATTTAAATTTACTTATATATATCATCTATGGGAGTTGGTGATTGAAAAACTAATCACATCACTTCTTGGAGGTGGTAGTACACACATACCCACTAATGATATTATCATTTTTCAGTGCATGGAAAGGTAAAATGGTATGTGATATATAATATTTTAATAATGATAAATATTTTAGGAATATAATACATAAACATTAATTTTATCATTATAATATATTCATGAGATATGGTAATGTAAAAAGAATTACATTGGTTCAAGAGGTGGTAGTCTGTCGTACACAAGAATGGCAATGTCATTTCCCATTTGATGGAATATGAGATGGATATAGGTTGTGATTATAACATCATGATATTTTATGAAATAAATTCTTTAAAATTAAGTTAAATTGTTTTATATCTTGATTTATATAGAATTATAAATTTACCTTTCATTATATACAAACCAATTTTATCTTGTGTTGCACGTAACATTGAGTTTCTTTGAAAACTTGTGGTTGAGTCTTACTAGAAAACAATATACTATTAATATTATTATTTAACATGATAATTATCACCTATCTGTTGTAATGTTGGGAATTAATATGATTAACTATATTATTAAAATAAGGTTTACACATGTTTATAGAATGAATCCTTTGGTGACTAGTTAATTAGAAAGGAAAATAGAAAACCAAATGAATATAAAGGATATGTTTTTATGGAAAACTATTTTTATGACCATGAAGGTGTTTTATATTAATAAATTAAATTAATTAATATTATTGAAATATATTAATTAAATTTATATTTTATATATTTAATCAAATGTTTTGAAATTCATCCAATAAGTTTGATATGATTAAGATAATAATAAATCCTATTTTAAGCATAAAAAGTTGTATATTTTTAAAATGCATTTTTACTGCCTTTTAATTATTGACTTGTTTTAAAACTAAAATTCTACACTTTTTATAATTTTTATTTGAAAAAAAATTAAATTGAGATATCAAATTTTAATTTGGGTGAAGTTTTGGTATTTTTCAAAAAACATTCATATTTTTATGAATAGTGAATGACATCGAATTTTAATTGAAAAATGTTTTTTCATCTAAATAATTTATAGTGTTAAATTATATTTTTGATTTATTTTATATTATAAATAGATCAATTTTATATAATTTAATCCAATTTATTTCATTGTAATAATTTTCATAGAGATTTTAGATATAAAAATATAGCAAAATTTTGAACATTTACACTTTAAAAACTCGTTTTGTCATCCCGTCTACAATATTAATTTTAAATTAAATTATACCATTTATGTTATTTGAATTTATAAAAATGGGTTAAATATTTTTAATCAGAATAATTTATAATTTATATTAAGTTAAAATTATTTTTTTACTAATAATATTTGGGAAATAAATTGAAATTAATTACAACGATTACGGTAAAAACAAATTTACTTAGTGGTTAAACATTAATCTTAATGGGCCAAATTACCTATAGAATTGTACAAAACTTATTTTATGGAAAAATTTAGAACATATTACCACTTTTATCTAATTTTTTCCATTATTGGAGGCACATGATGTAAGGGAGACCTCCTAAGAGTGTTTACTTTTTATATTTACAGGAATACTACTCCTCTACTATAATAGGTCACTCACCCCCTCTCAATTCTTAAAACCTCTAAATAATTTTTTTATCATCAAAAAACATAAAAAATAATCTCAAAACACCACTACCCTCATCCTATGATCCTCAATTTTTTCACAAATAAAACCAAGGAAGTCATTTGGTGCAAACCAAAAAGAGTTACCTGATGAATAGGTAACATTCTTCAATGAGCACATTTGTTTTATTTATTTCTCCACCCCATCAATTATTCTTATTAAATAATTATATAATAACATCATTATAATAAATATATGAATATTATGTTATGTTAATGGTTTTACATAAACATACCCATACTTCCATCAAATGGGTAACAAAATCATTGTTCGTGTGTACGGTGAACTACCACCTCGCAAAATGATGTCATTCTTTTTTCATTTACCACCTCTCATGTTTGAGAATTAGGATGTAAATTCTATTTTTATATGATATATATGATATTTATAATATCTTAATACTTCTATAATTGTTATATAACACATACATTCATGCTTTTCATTTTGTGGGAATATGATAACATCGTTTGTAGACATGTTGACTACCGCCTCCTCAAAGCGATGTGATACTTTCACACTTTACGTGAAATTTACTAAGTATGGGTTTTAAAAAAAATATGATATAAATGAAATATTTATAAAATTAATGACATTATTATATATCTTTATATATAATAAATCACTTTCTTCTTTCCATTTCACACACTGAAAAAGTGATAACGTTGTTCGTGGATGTGTGGACTGCCACCTCCTCGAAGCGATGTGATTCTTCCTTTTTCACCAAATAAATATAATGATATATATAAGTATATATAATTAAATAATGTCTTATTTATGATATAATGGTAATTATTTAAAGATAAATTATACTTACCTTTTTTCTATAATGATCATTGAAACATGGGAAGGTTACTCATGTATACGTACGGCCAGTTGTCTCCATGATCGTAACATTGATTCATTTTTCATAACCATATTTTATATTTTCTTTTAAAAGATATAATTTATGTAAAAAAATTATAATAATTTCATAGTTATTATTATATATATTTTTAAATAATTACCTCATTGACTATAGTTGATTTGTCAAAGTCATTTTTGACACATAATCCGAATATAGTCAAAACATCCAACTTAAACCTTATTGATAAAGTAATTTTATATAAATTTTTATAAGAGAAAAAATTTAATAATAAACTTGGAAAAGTTTCTAAATAAATTAAACAACTAACATAAGTTTATTATTCAAGAATATATAGGAAAATCATGACAAATAACATAAACTTGGTTATGTTATTCCAATAATATTTTTCAAATGACCTATAATTTTATTATTCTATATTTACAATTATATTTTTTGGATTTAATCTTGTCACATATGATTATTTCGTTGATTTATTCTTACTCTAATGATATTATCATTGTAAGGGGATTTCTAGTCTCACTTTTATTTCTATGAGACTTATTATGTATTCACCACTTATTTTTGTTGTATAGTGTATATACTTCCCATGAATGTTTTTTATGATTCTTATCCTTACTATTATGGGGTTTTTCATATCCATTTTATGATCTCTATTCATGGGGTTCATGGTTTCAAGGTTACCAAAGCAGTAATGGATTTTCTTCACAATTTTCCATCCTTATGATGTTTGTTATGTTATTCACCTATTTTATTTTATATGGTGTATATACTTATCGTTTTACATGTTATATCATCAATATCACTATTCTAATGATATTAAAAGTTTCATTTAATGTTATTATATTTATGGTTATTGTGATTAAAATATTTTAATGTGGTATGGGACACTTTGGGAAGTTTAAATATTATTATACTCAAAAAAAATTAATGATATTGTTAATAGTATTTACATTCATTCATGTAAGCAAACTATGTTTTTACTTATCCTCTACTAGGGATATTTTTCATTGATACCATTCTTATTCTTTCTTTGGATGTATTATGATTGTTTAAATGATATTTTTGAAGAAACCATTTTTTCTATGGGTTAATCATGTTTCAAAGAGATTTTTATGAAACTAATTTCATTTATATGGGGTAATCATGTTTCAAAGATATTTTTTTGGAACCCGTTTATTTTCCATTTTTTAATCATGTTTCAAAGATATTTTTCTGAAACTCATTTCTTTTCCATGGGTTAATCATGTTTCAAAGATATTGTTTTATAACTCGTTTCTTTTCTATGGGTTAATCATGTTTTAATGAGATTGTTTTGGAACCCATTTCATTTCTATGGGTTAAAAATCTTCTAAAAAGAATAAAGGTTTTTTCAAGGGGTTGTTTTGAATTCTATATGTATTCAGTTCTTGGACATTATGAATGATGGTGCACCCAGATAGCACGGGGTAATCCCATTATAGGATAGCATGGGGTGGATTAAATAGCACTAGGAAATCCAGTTATAGCATAACATTGGGTGGCCTAGAAAGCATCGGATATGCCCATAAAATCTAAACGATTGGTGAAACCAGATAGCTCTCTAATTCATTGGGTGATGATAATGTTGGAAGTCATCCGTATGGTTATTGAAATTAAAACGTGTTTTTAAAGGGTTTTATGAATGTGAAGATCCAAGTTACCGCAAAGAATTTTAATTTATTATTATGAGTTTATAATGTTTCTCATTATTGAGATTGATATCACATGGATCATTATTATTGATTCTAAATTCTATTTCCCTTTCCATGTTTTCATATTCTATAATCCATATATTTATGGTTATGAATTCAGTTATTATTATATTATATACTTTGATTATATGATCATACCCTTATGCTCTTCTTATACTCATTGATTATATAAAATCATTAATGCTTATGTTTACCCTTAATGAGAATATGACTACACACTTATTATTTTTCCCTTTCCCTAGGTTTTAAATAAATTATTTTGAAATATTTTTGTATGGAATGGATTTTATATGGATGATGACGATGTAATAATGTGATAAATAAAAGCTAGGTTAACCAGGATAAATTCTCATCTAAAGTCATGTGAATTATTTTTTTTATGAGTTTTTATAATTCTATAAAACTATAATTATAAATTTTCCTCTAGAATATAAGTTATCTAGGTTTTCCTTTTGAGTTTTTATTTTTTTGATGGAAACATTTGGGTAACAATTATCGGCAACATTGATGGAAATGTAAAGTTATGGATTCAGAATAGGATCTAAGAGTGTGGATCCAAGACTGGTATAATGATATTAACATAATAACATCTAATTATATTAAGGATACGATTTTTTATTATTTTATCATGGTTATAGAATGTTTTATAGAGTTATAAAAAAAAATAAATCAAAAAGCAGGGGATAAAAACTATACAACTTCTTTGGATAATCTCCTTTGATTAACACCTTAATCCTTATAAGGTTTGTGGTATGCACAAAAAAGGACCACCAGAATGAGATTAGGGATTATGTGAAGGTATTTTCGAAGGGATTTACTGAACAAAATTTGGTTTTAAGTGTGAAGGATTGATAATAATGGGTTCCCTTTTATAAGATAGGGGAGGGGAACTCTTATTATTTCTCAACATATTGAATTAATATAAATTATTTTTTAATTAAAAATGGATCCAAACTAATTAATTTAAAATATATTATAAGGATGGATCAAAATACTATCAGCCAATATTTTTTGGATAATTTTAGATCACATTTTTACCTTTATCATTTGGTGTTAACCCCTTGTCAAACCTTTTTAAACTTATCATGACAACACAAATTTTTACTCTATGGGGGTCAATATAGTTACTATATATAAAAAAAGTCCCATTAATTAATCATGGTTGATATTATAAACCATATATTAATCACTTGGATGAATATAAGATCTTTATCAATTTTATATCATTTAATGAAATAATAATTATTTTAAAATATCAATAATGTAAATTTTCATAACTATTCATTACATTGACTTTTATAATATCAAAATAATTCATTTCATTATAAAATATTATTTCAATGAATATAGAACATGTCAAGTTAATATATAAAAAATTATCTTAAATTATATTTATTTTATTATTTTTAATATCATTTGTCTTATTTTTTCAATAATAGAATAATTAATGCATCAGTGTTGTGAAATAATTTGAGGAAATTATTTCTCCATGAAAATTTAAAAATAAATTACAATGATTTAGATAAAAAAATTATATTTCAGAATATTATTTTTACATGAATATATTCTCTATATAACCCCATATTAAAAATATTATAGTTATTAAAAATAAGATTGTGACTTATTTTAATTTTCGTGAAATAAGTTACTACAAAGGTCATAATCTCATCCAAATGTAAATACAATTACATATAACAAAATATTTTACCAGTATTTATGGAATTTAATTATAAAATAAAATTAATTTTAGGGTCATTTTATAATCCTTATCATTTTATTTTTAACTAAAATTACCCAAATTGCTCATTACTGTGGTAACCAAAATTACTGAAGTCACTATTCATATTGACCAAAAATAAAAGGAAAATATTTAATAAATTTTGGCCTCTTGATTCCAAATATTGAATCAATTTTTCTTGATTCAAATCATTGAAGTGGTAAATTTTAATTTAAAATTAATCCCACAAAACCCAACCAAAAACAATTTTCTTGAAAAATATGTTTTAAGCCTAAAACGTATTTAAACCAAAATATGCTATAAGAATGATTAAAATTTAATTAATTATATTATATATAAATAAATATTAAATAATATAATTTGAGAGTAAATTGAAATCATAAATACACTTTTTAATTTAAATAAAATGACTTTTTTATAAACCTCGGTATTTTCACAATTCACTCAAAAAGTAATATTTTTAAAAAATTATCAAAAGTCATCCTAAGATAATTTTTACATACTATATTAAAAAATAAGTTCATTTTTGCAAAAATATTTTCTAAAAAATCTAGAAATTAAATATAATATTCACTCATAAAAAATAAAGAAAAACCATTTCTGAAGAAAATGTATCTTTGAAGAATTAAATGACTTTACTAAAAATAAAATAATTATTTAAAATACACTAATTAATAAATTATAAATGAGTATTAACATTATATATTTCATAATGTGGTTAATAATATTCATTTCCACTAATTTAACAGCTATTTTATAATGGTCACATTTAAATAATAAGATTTTGTTGTTCGTTTAAGCTCATTGTTGTGTATCTTATATGCCATTGAACATAGTATTTACTTTTAGAAAATTGTTATTTTAAATTCTCACACATTTAATAAATTTCACCCTTGAAATTTTAACTTTGGATTGGTAACCAGGGTTCGACTATTCAAAATACCTCTCTTAAAAACACACATCATAAAAAAAGGTTTAATAAAAGTTCCTATTAATAAGATAGTAAGGGTAGTATGAAGGTCATATGGAATAACACATAACTATGTTTCCAAAAAGGATAACATGAGTGATAATCAAAAACATTGATAAGGAAGAAAAACCTAACTCCCAAGTACTGATAGAGAGTGATAAATAACATGATCATGAAAAAGTTAACCATCACAAAATTGTAAATTTTTGATGGGTTAAAAGTTCATTGTTTTCTCAATAAGAAATGTAAACATATAATTTTTTTTCAAAATATTATTCCAAACGTTTAGGAATTACTTTACTAGAATGAATAAGAATATAGGGAAATATACTGACTTGCCAAGAGTAATAATATACTTTAATCAATTTCTACCACATTCTAATCTTTTTCTCCAAATAGTGAGTATTCAAGAAGAATTTTTCATGCTTGAAGCATTATAATCTACTTCTACAGATAAAAAAATAAAAATAAAGATAAATATATATTCCTCTTATCTTTAGGCATTAACCAAAACCAAATTTGTTAGTACAAGATAAGATAATTCCCAAAAATGAGTAAACCTTCATACTAAGAAAAACTAATATAATCTCAAAAATTCAACAGTAACACAAAAATTTTAAATTAGATTATCCAATAAATAAATATCCCTAAATTTACTCAAATATATTCTAAATGATGATTAAAACAGAAAAATCAGAAGGATTTCATCACATAATCTACCAAAATTAATTTAACATTTATCTCCAAATAACATCAATCACTCATAATAAATCTTACAAAAAAAATTAATTTCCCTAATCAAATAATCGTTATGATAGGATAATTGTTTTGATAAATCACCATAAATCCAAAATAAAATCATATATTCTTCCAAAAGATAATTTAACCTTTATTCCTAAAATAAAATCCTATAGTATTCTATTTACCTTAATCCTATAATGTTCCCCAAAATTATTGTGATCTTATTCTAAATTAACATTACTAACTTAATCACCAAATTAATTTCTAATACCATGTTTATCTATACAATAATACCTATGTTCCCAAATTTAACTCAATCATTATATTTCAAACTGTTCACTTGAAAAAATGGTTTTATACTAACCCGGACATCATATAGGCTAGTGGTAGGTGTTTAACCTTTATTTCCCTTCAGTTGTGGGTTAAATCCTTATGAACTTACTAGGTGTGATGGGTTATCACTCAACCTGCAGGTTTTACTTTTATTAAAACTATATTAATATAATTTTAATAACATTCCAAAATTATGATTAGTTTTATAAAAAATGTAATAAACCATAATTACCTCAAAATCAAAGATCTTATAATCCTTAAAGGATACCAATACCTATAAACATATTTCTGCAAAAATTAAATGAATTCTTCCTTAGATAAAATTTTCAATAAAACCTATTCTAAACCTATATTATAATAAATTTCTCTCAAAATAATCTAAAACATCTTACTCATTCACCACTTAAAACCTAAAAAATTTGTGTCTTTGACTTTGACCTTAAGATCAACCTTAAACTTGTAAACCTATGATGTTTTCCAAAACACTTAAGAAACCCGCACATAAAAACATCATAATCTCAAAAAAATTCTAAATTGTGTCTCTCATACCAACTATAATGGTCTTGACTTATTACTAGTTGTCTACAATTGATACATAACATAGAACTCTATGGTCTGCTACACCTCCTAGGTGGGACTATCAATGTCATTCCTAGTGGCATCCCTTTTCCCATGAAGCCCTTGGTCAGGGAGCCATACTTTTCCCAATATTCACATGTGATAGTTCCCAAGGATCAGAATCACTCTTTTCTCTGATACGAACTATAAGGACTCATCCTTTAGCATTACATATTCTAGTGACATTAGACTATAATTATCATTCTTTCATTGACAAAGATCTATTAGGTTTAGAGTATAAGATAATTATAAAAAAATATTACATATTAAATGCATACATTATAAGTGGGAACTTAGACTTAGTATCCATTTTACCCAAAAAACAAAACACTTATAAATAAAACATGATTTATTTTCATGAAAAATTGTCACAATTTTCACCTTGAATTTTACTTTTATATTACCCATCCTTAAAACCTAAAAAAACATTTTAAAATTTAGGGTGAGAAAAAAGATCTTGGTAAAGGACATGAAAAGAAATAAAACCGTTATTCCAATGAAAAATAGGAAAACTCATGTAATGTTTACCTGTATCTTAAAAGTTCCTTGAGTGTAATAAAACATTTCCACATGAAAATCATATACGCTATTTTCTCAAAGAAAAATTTAAAAATCCATAACAAGCATAAATAAATAATACAAGTAACATGGGTATAGATTTCTTATCATAAATACACATGGAATAACTAGCATGGCTACAACTGTAGTACCCATCATGGTTACACATGGAATAACCCTCGTAGTTATACTTGAAATAACCATCACGGTCAACATACAACATACCCAATTCATTGGAAGGCTATAATGGACCCACCTATATTTTTTTATAATGAAAAAAACCATCATCATAAAAAATTTCCAAGAACCATAAAATAACCATAATACATAAAATCATGTATCATAAAAACATTTTTGAGGAAAATAAACTATTCAGTTTCAAATCACTTATTTTTAAAAAACAACACATGTAAAAAGAGAAAAAATTATAGGAAAATAACCATGTAAAATTTTAAAGTAAATTTAAATTAAAAAAAATTCATGATGGTATAAAAATATGTTCATTTTGTATAACTTAAAAAAATTCATTTCATACTTTTTTTGGTAAAGTCACAAAGTACCTCGTTTGAAAAATAAAAAAAATATTCATTTAAATAAGTTTTTTAAAAATTAAATAATAGGTAAAAATGAATTTAAAAAATCATATCATAATTTAAAAAAATTAAAAAACTTTTATAAAATATTAATATCTAATAAAAATAGAGTTTTAAAGGAAACTATAAAAAGATGTTTTTTAAAATAAAGTCTATCACCTTAAGTCTGACATGTCATGTATGTTATTTGTATTTCTGAATAAAAAAATTATGTTAATATGATTCTTGATTAAAAAAATGAATTTTTTTATTCATTTTAAATCACTTATTATCATTTTATTTATAATTAATTAATTATTTAAGTTCATGTTGAATGTTTTGACGGTATTTTGTTCATAAGTCAAAAATGGATTTGGTAAATTGACTATGGTCAAAGTGATGATAACTCAACCATATTCAAAAATAAAAATAATGAAATAATTATAAATTTATACAGTAATTACACTTTTAAATTTTACCATTAAATATGGTTATGAAAAATTAACTATGTTACAATCATGGAGACGGTAGGGTATACGTACGCTTGGATGACATTTCTATTTTTCAAAAATTATTACGGAAAGAATGTGGGAAATATTTTATATATCATAAATGATTTTAATATCATAAATATAATATTAATTATTTAAATATACTTATATATCATATATTTGATTTGGTGATTTAAAAATTAATCACATCAATTCATAAAGTTGATAGTCCACATGTACACATGAATGATGCTATCATTTTTTAATACATAAAATGGTAAGAAGGTAAATTATATATTATCTTTTAATAATTATAAATATTTCATTAATATCATATATAAACATTAATTCAATAATTTTAATATATCCATGATATATGGTGATGTAAAAATAATTACATCAGTTCATGAGGTCATTGTCTGTTGTACACATGAATGATAGTTTTGTTTCTCATTTGACGGAAGAGGAGATCAATATAGGTTATTATATTATCATATTAATATATTATTATATATAGGATATTTTTTATTATTTTATCATGTTTTTATAATATTTTAAAGGGGTTGAAGAAAAAATAAAATAAAAACAAGAGGATAAAAACTACAACTCTTCTTTAGAAAGCCTCCTTTTATTTACACAAAAATCCTACAAATGTTGGTATTCTTCCTACAAAAAGACCACCATAATGATATTAGGGATTCTAGGAAGGTATTTAGGTAGTTATTTTCTAATAAAAATGGGTTTCTTGTGTGAATTATTGAGAAGAATAGATTCCCTTTTATAAGAGAGAGAAGGGGCACTCTTGGAATTTCTCAAAATATTAAATTAATACATATTAATTTTTATTTAAAAAGGGATAAAAATAATTTATTTAAAATATGGGATAAATATGGATCTAAATAATTTAATTAAATGATTTTTGAACAAGTTTAGGTCACATTTTTACCCTTATCATTTGGTTTTAACCCCTCGCTAACCCCTTTTAAACTTACCATGACAACAAGGATTTTTAATTTATGATGGTCAATATAGTTATTATAAATGAATATTTTTCGAATATATAGATCATGGTTGATATTATAAACCATATATAAATCACTTGGACAAATATAATATTTTTTATTAATTTTATATAATTTCATAAAATATTATTTATTTTAAAATATCAATAATTTCAATTTTAGAACTATTCATTACTTTGACTATAATAATATCAAGATAAAACTTATAATTAGAAAAAAAATTATTTTAATATATCCCTAACCTTTCAATTTAATCTATAAAATTCTATAATCACATTAATTACCTCAATTTATATTTATTTAAAATTTTCTAATTTTATTTTTTTGATTTTCCCTATAATTGAATAATAACTTCATTAGTGTTGTGTAAGAATTTAAGGTTATTATTTATGCACTAAAATTTAAAAATAAATTTCCAAGATGAACATAAATATTTTATATTTCTGAAGACTATTTTAATAGAATATATCTTATTTATAACACCGTATTAAAAATATTACAGTTATTAAAAATAATAGTATGACATGTTTGACTATTCTTGAAATAAAATACTATAAAGGTCGTAATCTCATTAAAATAACCAAAAATGTCATATTACCAAATATTGGATAATTATGGAAAAACATTACTTATAAAATAAAATTAATTCATGTTTAGGGTCATTTTATAATCATTATCATTTTACTTTTATCCAAAATTACTTGATTTACCCTTTACCGTGGTATCCAAAATTACTAAAGTTACTATTCATATTGACCAAAAATAAAAGGGACCTATTTAATAAATTTTGACCTCCTTATTTAAAATATAGAATCTATTTTTCATTATTCAAGTCACATAAGTGTTATAATTTAATTTAAAATTAATATTGTAAAATGTAATGAAAAAACAGTTCTCTTATAAAAATTGTTTTTAAACTGCAAAATGTAATTATACCAAAAAAAATAAAGATCATTAAAATTTTATTAATTAGATTATATATAACAATATATTATTTAATTTTATTTGATATCAAATTAAAATCATAAATGGACTTTTTAATATAAATAAAATGACAGTTTTATAAAAATCATTATTTTCACTATTCACTAAAAAATTAATCTTTTCAAAAAATTACCAAAAAAACATCCTAAGATAATTTTTAAATTTTTAATTAATAAATTCAATTCAATTTTTCAAAAAAAATTAAAACTTCTATAAATTAATTATAATATTCACTCCTAAAATGTAAGAAACCCATTTTTTGAAGAAAATGTATTTTTTGAAGAATATAATGACTTTACTAAAAATTGAGTACATATTTTAAAAAATTAATTAATACATTAGAAATGAGTAACAGTACTTTATATTTCATATTTTAGTTAATACTATTCATTCACACCAATTTAATACATAGGTTATAATGGATACATTTAAATAATAAGATTGTGTTCTTCATTTATGCTCCGTGTTGTGTATCTTGTATGCTATTGAGCATTGTATTTAACTTTAAAATATAGGGAGGTTATAGATTCCTCCCATTATTTTATTTATTAGTTTCAATTTATTATTAATCACTACTATGTGGATGTTTTATGGTATATGGGTAGTGTGTTAGTGCAGGTTCATGAATCATATAATGTCTAGACATGATGATTATGTGTATTGTGTTTAGAATTATTTTTTACGATTGATATTGACGAAATTTTAGTCATATACATAATCCTTGATATAATGAATTTTTTTATTATAGTTATACAACCTATGAATTAAAATAACATCGTATAGGAATAAATATTGTAGGTGGCACAAGTTATTGTACATTTGATAGAGAATTAGTGTGATGATTTTTTTTTATTATAGTTATATAACCTATGCATTAAAATCATAAGGTATAGGAATAAAGGTTGTAGGTGGAAAATGTGATTGTACTTTTGAGATAGAATCTTTTATAAAACACCATTCCAATGTTTTTAGGTTGTGTTTATTGATAAATACATGATTAAATCATCTAAAAGTATTAGTTAATAATTTAATATTTATCATTTTAAGTGATTGATAACTTGGATAAAAATAATAGATACTTTAGTTTAGGTTTTTATAGAAGATTAAATTCATTTCATGGTTATGAACAATTGTGCCTAGATTTCATTTTTTTCAATAATTCAATATTAATTGGTGGATGGAGTGGTGATACCTCTATAATTTTTAGGGATTCATCTAATGGAATTGGATTTCATTCTTGGAAAATTATCCGTGAACAACTCTAATGATTAGTGAGGTGATATTATGTTTCAAGAATTGTGCCATTGATGACATGTTTTTTACTACAAGATAAATAAGAAGATTTCCAAAAATAAAGGTAATTACTTGAAGTTGATTTAATTTAATTCCATTCAAAAATAGAATCATATATTTTTTATGTTGTTTTATTGAAGAATAAAAATAGTTTAAGAAGGCTATGCAATTATATTTCCATTATAAAGTCATTTTAGTAATTATTGGCATGCCATATATGAGAGAGTTGGTTTGAGGTTTTTTTGGAAGAAGGATTGGAATTCAATTTTTATGATTATATTATTTCTAAGTATATATGAGTAGGACTCATATTAAAAATAAGTTCGGCCCATTGAAGTCCCCAGTGGATAACCCTCAACCACTCGTAGGGGGGCCTGAGGGGTCAACCCCCTGTGGGAGAGCCTACCCAAGGAGGCAATATGGAGGCATGTAAGACTATGTATAAGATCTAAGAGGTCCTATGTATAAGTCTTGTAGGATTGTGCACCCATAGGTATGGTTGGGACCATGTATAAGGTTTGAAGGGTGCTGGTAAGCCTATAAAGGTGATGTGCAACCTGTGTGGCATGCGGTGCAAGTGTAATGGATATTGATCCCTTGTATCCATCTCATCAGTGTTGTATTAGGAATTTTAATAAATTGAAGATGAAAATAGAGATCATGGTCGATGTGAAAAAAATGAATTATATACTATTCCTCTATCATTTAAGACTCAGAGTGAATGAGAACCATTGGATGGAATCAATACAAGACAAATGATTTCCCACGGCATATAAAGTTGATTTCACTGGTCATCTTTAACCTTTGGAAATCATGGCTTATACCTACGTTAATAAACACAGATGGCCATCCTCATTGATCAAACCAAAGGAATGAGATAGTTCAATCAAACCAAATACATACGTGAAACTTTTTCTTTCATGCATGATGATCACTAAAAGAACTATGATGATCTCAAGAAGTAATCACATGATTTTGACACATGATGATCTTATGATCATGCAACCAAATGGATAAAATCAATGAGCCCTCATGAAAAGGTTTTTAAAGAACTAAATTCATTCACCATGACATCATGTGATTTTCATGGATCACATGATAGTAGGAATCCATCATGATAAAATAAAGATATCAAGATTATCTCGTCTTTTATAGGAATTACCATTTGAAAAATTCGGTATTATCGATAGGATGTCCATAGATCCATCACATGATTAACAAATTTATCATGTTAATCTATCACATGATTGCATGATCATTTTAGTGGTTCACAAAGAATCCAAAAACCTCCGCATTCATTAGATCCTAAGATCCTAGAAATTATTTAATGGGTCCTTAGCATGGTATGAAAAGTGAAGCAGAGGGGGTGTATTATACTCTATAAAAAAATGAGGCATAAGAAAAAAATATTATGTCTATCCTTTAATATTTTTGAGAACTCATAAATAATAGAACCCACCTGATTTTTTCACATTAAAGAATAATAACTTAAAAACATCCTTGTTTGCTTGAAGGATATTCCATAAAATAATTATAGCATAAAGAGGAAAATTGTGAGCCATCAAAGTCTCACAAAAATATTGAGATGATCCTAGTGACAACTCAATGTTTTGAGAAAGAGGAACCTGTGGACACACAAATTGTTTCCTGTGAAAGTATCATGTGAAGAAACTCTTTATTAAGTAATGATATTGAAAATAAACCACATACATACATCTTGTCACATGAAGGTAGAGAATATCTCACATAGAGAACCTCCTATCATGTGAAGGATACACTCGTGAACATACATATTTTGTTGCAAAGGAACCTAAGGGACACCTATGTCATGCGAAGGGAATAAAGATTCACATGATCACTGTTATGAATCCCATATGTAAAGAAGAAGTAACAAAATCATGGGACCTATCTTATACATGTGAAGGAGGTAAGATACAATCTCAGGATAAATTTTCATGAAATCGATACATACTTACATGTATACATGAATGAAGAAGTTTTATACAACTCATTCAAGCATACGTAAAGAATAATTCTTTACAATAAAAGAGGATAATGCATGCATAGATGAAATACATGCATTCTTAAACAATAGTGAAGATTATCTAAATATAAATAGGCATATTCATGTGATCATAAATGCACATGCATGTGAAAAGATACCTGAAACATGACTGATAATCACATAATAATAAATATTATAAATGAATTTGTTAAGGTTTCATATTCTATTTAATTCTTGAATGAAGTGAAATAGAGAATTCAAGAAGACGGTGAGCTCATACTATGAAAGAAATTTCTTTCATATATATATATATATATTCTTTAATAAATTTTGTTCATTAATTTCATACATTATTTAGTTTGAAACTTTATTATACATAAGGAATAATTTCTTGAGCATTTGTTACAATGAGGTAACTAATTAAATATAGGTGATCAGAGATCTTTGAGAAAGACCAGTAAGCTATGAAAAGGTGAATAGGTACCTGATAAAGTGTGATTCAGCAAGATCGTAGAGGAAGATCAAAAAATCAACTGATATTGTATCAAGCCTTGAAGAAAGGATAAAGCCACTCAATTGGATCAGGGAGCAGGAGAAGTCTGTTGCGTAATTTTGGAGCAGAAGTCTCTCGTGTAGATTTTGAAGTAGGCCAGTGTGGATTTAGGAAACATTGTGGGATGAAGTATAAATAACCAATTCTATGGATTCATGAGAGATGTAATTTGAATATATATTGACAATTTTAATTTATAATATTATTATAGTGGATAATCCATGTTGTGAAGAAAAACCAACATGGTAAGGAGTATGAATTTGTACTAAACCTTGTAAATATAGTATGGTATACTCTATATAATTATTTATACATAATTTGTGATACTATGAGATATCAATGTGTTTATATATAACATTAATAGGTTTAATATGTTTAAGTAAAAAAGAAATATTTTTTGAAAGTTAAACCATTGATTCACCCCCCCCCCTCAATGGTCAAACTGACTTGGGGCAGTACATGAAAATTACATCTTGGATTGTTCCAAATTTTGAAAATATGGATAGAATAAGTGATTTAATACTTATGTTACTTATATGATATTTGAAAATGGTAAGACATATTATATTATTTTGTGTTGGATCTTGTGTTGTATTAATGATTGTTTAAAATATTGATAGAAGAAGGGATGTTTATACAAAAACAAGTGCGGTGCAATTATTTTTTTATAAATTTGTCATATTTGTCTTGGCTTAATATTATTTTTATAGTAACAGTTTATATTATATATTAGCAAAATCTATATGTTCCATGGGGTTGGAAAAAATAAAAATGTTAGTTATTTTATTTTGAGAAAAAATGATAATGATTTGGATTCCATTGGCTTTTTAGGAGTTTTATCTGAGATGTAAATAAGATAAAAACACAGCATGGTTTAGAAAAAAATATTTCAAGGTCTATTGAATATATTTATAATAGAAATATTTTATAGAGATATAGTATCTATTAACCATGGTTTGTAGAGCAAAATTATTGACTAAACAATACCATGACATAGTGAGATATCGATACACCATGGTGGGTTGATTTTAGAAAAAAAATCTAAATTTTAAATTCTTTATCTAGAGAATGAATATATAATATTTTAATATTATTATTTTGAATTTTATTGGCTTTTTTTAAAAAATTACATTGAGTATTGAAAAGAAATTAAGGGTTTAAGGAAGGGAAAGTTAATGTTTTTCTATTATAAGTATAGAACCATATTCTCATGTGGAGGAGAGTATAATTGATTCCTGAATATATAGATATTATTTTGTTATTATAGAATTATAGTAGACTATTCATACTGAAAACTAGAGGATATCACTATAATAACTAATATAGAGCTTATTACTACACCAATGGAGGATCAATCTCTGATTTTCATTTGTGTGGATCAAAAATCTTCGATTGATAGATAAATGAGTTCTTATTGAGTGATAAAAAAGTGATTTATCCTTCTTGTGAGTGGTTATAGACCAATAGGTGTCGTGAGTTTTCTCATAATTTTTAAGCTAGTAGTGATCTATAATGGATTTTGGTTCACCAAAATAGCACCAACTGCATACTCCATAGACTTACCTTAATATGGATGAACCAAGTAAATTAAATTGTGTATATTTATGATTTGTCACATTTATATTTATTCATTGAGAGAGTTATGTTTTTAATAACTTTGAAATTTTTTTTTTTGAAAATGTGACCTTTAAATATTCTATACCTGAATTCCCCCCCGGGTATCCTTACTTGCAATGGACCAATAAAACTGACATAAAAAATCTTAGTGAATAACCTTAAAATAACTCTAGTGATATAAATTACCAAATTATAAGTCATACATTTCTAAAAAATAAATATAAATATGGATGTAGGAAATATATATTCCATTTTAGCATATTTAAGTAGTTTAGGTGAACTATATTCTATTAATAGTGATCTAATTTTAGGGAGTTTCATGGAAGCATGGGGCCTTATTTCTTAACGACTATGACATTTCTATTATCATGTATATCCAATTATATGATAAGTTTAGGGAGGAGTTTCTTATTTTTACCCTTCATTTAGAGTAGTATTGAGAGACCTTGTTTATTTAGTAAGAGAGATATAGTGTTCAGAATTCCAAAGTGAGGTTCAGGGTCTGTTTTGTTATTCTCTTGATTTTATATATTATAAGAAGCATAGATATTCCAACTATAATAAGGTAATTTAACCTAAGACTCAATAAAAAATTATTTTTTATACTCCAAAGACTTATATCAAGGTGTTAAGTAATATAAAAACAATTAATGGGCCTTAGGAAAGAGTGGAATTGTACATGTGGGAGTATATAAGATCATAATATTGGGTAGATTTATGAGGAAGATCCATTTGGTGTTAGGAAATTTTATTTATTAATATGGAACCCCTTACACACAATTCATAGGATTTGGTATCTTATATCCTTGGTGAATTAATGGTGGTGTATACTATTATTCATATAGAGTTATAATCCATTATAATTTCTTATTTCTATTATATTAGGGAGTCTAACATAGATCTATTCATCATTTTATGGTAGACATATCTCCCTAAAAACAATAGTATCCACCTTTTCCTTTTCAATAACATCAACATTATTGATTTAACAGACCAATACATTATAGAGGTGGTATAGGTTGGAATTAGAATATTCATTATCCTTATGAACAGGGGAATGATTATAGGTATAGAGGTGTAATACAAAATAAAAAAAACGGAAGGGGAGCTTCAATTATCAAACTACATACAATATAATTTGATGTGTTGGGAGGAATCAAGTTTTAAAGAGTTATGATATGTATCTTCTTGAATCTAGTATCTATTTTATTTACTTACTCTGTGTCATATTAATTTATTAACCCTAGCATAGTTAGAGGGAATTATTTGGTTATAAAAAGGATCTATCAACCTATTGAGTTATCTACTCTAGTAATAGGTTGATTAAGGATAGTTGAGGTGGTTTTGGTGTTTATTTTATTATATAAGGTGATTATATAGAGTAGGATTTGGTCTTTTTACACATACAACCGTAAAAAATCATATTTATCATAGATTGGTTTCAGTTTTTATGAGATAATATTTACTACTACTAATGGATGGTGATTTATTTAAGAAAGATTGAATAATTTGTGGTTCCTGATAGATAAAGTGATTAAAGGGTTGGTTTTGGGGTTTTGAACCTTAATTAATTTAATCTAAACTTTTATATTTATTTCTTTGTTCAGCTTAAGTGAATGTAAGGGATATTCAATGGGTGGTAAGATATTTTTTTTGATTTTTTCACTTAGAAAATCACCAATTTACCACTAAAGTTGGAGATCGAGTTTGAAATTGAGTTATGTCTAGATATGTATCTAGTATTTAGGGATATTTATCATATAGATCCTTCCAAGAATAACAAATTATTGATTCGAATAGAAAAATTATTGAGAAAGGGATCCATTCACCTTATTGTATCTTTATGGGTATCCCCAATGTTATTTTCTAAGAAGGATGATGGAGTTTTGTGGTTTTGTATTGATTACCGATGTATGAAATAGGTGATAGTGAAGAATTAGTGTCCTATATTAAGTATTGATGAGTTTTTTATCAATAAAAGGAATATTTTGGTTCTCAAAGATATAATTTTCATATAAATACAATCATATTATGAATAAATAGGATGATATTTAGAAGAATTTTTTAATTTATGGTTATGGGAATTTTGAGTTTATAAAAATACCTTTTAGAGTTACTAGTTCACTACTAGTGTTTATAGGACTGATAAATTTTGTGTTCAAGTCTTATCTTGATCAATTCATGGAGATGTTTATATATGATATATTTTTTTACTCATTGACTAAGAAAAATAATGTGGAGTAATTATAGATGGTATTAGAACTCCTTTATTATAATTATCTATATGGGAAGATATTGAAGTGTAACTTTTAAGTGTGGTAAGTTCACTTCCTTGGTCATGTTGTCTCTCAACAAAGAGTAGTTTGGATAAATTTAACATTTAATTGGTTTTTACTTAAGAATTTTAAAATAATTTCTTTTAAGGAGCATATTTTTATCAACTAATCCACATATTATTGGTGGTTTATATTTGATTTTTCTAAGATTTCAATGCTCTTATTAACTTTGACTAAGAAGATCCGAGACTTTATTTAGACACCACCATGTTAATAAAAATTTAAGTACTTAAATAAAAATATCTTTAGTTCCCTTATCTTTCATTTACACAAGGATTGGTTTATGTTAGATTTTTATTTCATACTTTGAATCATGGTTTGGTACATGATGGTACTATAGGGGGTGTTTATATCTTACAGATAATGGAAATTGTAGCTAGATGAATTTACTTGTTTGACCTATGATCCTGAGTTAGGGTTTATATTGTTTTATTTGAAGCTTTTGATATATTACCAACTAATAGTACACTTTATGGTCTTCATTAACCATAATATATTTAATTTTTTATTCTCTCATAGAGATTTGAATCTTATTTTGTGGTGATGTTTTGATTTCTATCCAGATTATGATTTTGAGATCATGTATACTCTAAAAAAATTTAACATGCTGGTTGATGAGTTGATAAGGACTAATTATAGTGAGATTAATTTGGAATAAATTATGGAATAAAAGAGGATAGAATAATTGGTGTCCTTTCATTTTAATTTAGAAAAGTTTAGCGGTGGATTTTTCCTATATCAGATGACAGTGGATTATCTTTTATTTTAGAATATGGATTATTCCCATCTAGGATACCTTAAAGTATATGTATAGAGAGATCAAATAGCTAATGATGATAATGTTTATGGTGTATCAAAAGAGATAGAACACAGAGTGATGTTTTACGGAAAATTTTAAGTTCCTTAGAGTGTGTGGGATTCAGTTTTATATGGGTTTGATAGCTCACCTTTGGAAGTAATAATGATGGTTTGAAAGATGTACCATGCCTTAAAATAATGTTTTAGTGGATTTATAAAAATAATTTAGTAATTTATTTTCTATTCAGATATCACACATGTCTACAAGTGAATAAAAAACACCTAGTTATGGTAGGGTTTTATAGCCCTTTAATGTTCCATAGTGGAAGAGGGAGGATGTCTCCATTGATTTTATCATTCATTTCATGAATAAGAATATTTATAGTCTATTCATAATGTGTTTTATTTATTTATGACATGTTTTATTTTTTATTGATATGATTCTATGCATGTTGGATTTATTATCATGAAGTTAATGAGTTTTATGTGCTCATGCCATATTGATTACATGATGTATTTTTCAATGAAGTCATTAAATAATATCCTTTATAAATATTGAATATGGAAATTAAATATTAAAAAACTATCATGATGACTAAATAACTGAAAATAATATTAATTTATCTTAATTCATGTATGGAAGACTTTCCAGGTTATACTTGACGAATAAAGAAGATATTGAATATTAATAAAAACCTTTCTAGATTATAAAGTAAAATAACTCTTTGATTAAGTTTAAGGATTTTCCATTGGCCACCTGAATTCTTGCTTACCCCAGGATATAATTCTCTCAAAAATATTATCCAATCAAATGGTCTAGTTGAATGAACCTTTAAATGGATTTGTCTATATATTCTTACAATGATGAAAATTTTATGGCATTCTAATACTTTTCATATTTATAAATATTATAGTTGAAAGTTATAGGTACTCTATAGGATACATCCTTATGGGTTGACATGATTTTTTATGAATTATATGAAAATACCCCATGGACTGTGAAAGAATAGATCAAGGATGAGATTAAAAATTTAAAGTTTATTTTTATCTGATTCTGTGTCATCATGGTGAGGATTGGTATATATTATGGATGTTGGAGGAGAAATTAAAATATTTTGAGGTTTTAAATTAATTTAAAGGCTTAAGAATAAATATTTAGATAAAAAAATCATGATGGAACACTAACTACAACTTGAATTTGGAGATAATGTTCATTTGTTGTGACAATTTAAATATGTAATACACTAACCACTATAAGAAGTAAAATATGTCATGGTTTTGGTCACTACATTAAAGTTTCACAAAAACAACAAAAAATATTCAATGTGGTTTGATAGACTAAATAGAAGTATTTTCAACCTATCAGGAGGAAGAAAGCCATGTTGTAATTTTATTAACCATGTCATGGTTTAGAACAAATGATCATAGTTCCTCACTCTAGTTTTTATAATGGGTTGTGGAGACCACTATTTAAAATAGTGAATATAAAAATGGTTGTGGTTTTATAAACTACATTTTGATTAATAAATAAAATGATCATTGTATTGATTTAGGTTAATAAATAAGTTATTATAGAGTCATTATCCACTGTATTTTTAAAACACATAATGGTTTTGGATGCTACATTATTTTTTGAGGAGAAAATGTCTATGGCTTAAGTGATCATGATTAGAGAAAAATATATGGAGCATAGAATCATAAAAAACAGCATTGTTTAGAGATAAATAAATCATAGTTTTAGTCAACCCTGAGGAAGGGAAGAAGGAAAATGACTTTTTTAGGCTTAATATATGAATTTTTTTTCAAATATTAGTTTAATAAATAAAACCATTTCTTGGTTAGAGTAGTTACATTGTGGTTGTGCTCAGATCTATAAAAAATAAAAAATTTAAAATTCCCACATTTTTGAATGGATTGATGAATTTTAGGGAAATATTTTGAAAGCTATTCTATCTTATTTAACTCTTAATTTTTAGAAATTTTCAAATGGATTGAGAATCATATTTTAGGATTAAAGGAACAATTATAACCATCAATGAAGACAAATATTTATGATTTTTTATATATGGATGATGATTTTGAAGTGCAAAGAAAGAATGATGAAACTAAGAGAGACAAATTCCAAAACATGTTATTTATTTAGAGATGAATAGTGAACACAGTATTTTTGTATAAGAGACATCTTAGGAAGGTGGAAGAATATCATTCATTATAAAAAGAATTCATTGTTTATTTTATATTCACTTTTATTATATCTCACATGCTTATAGGAGTTTGGGATTATCATTATACTCCAACCACTTATTCTTCATTGATAATAAAATAATAATATTTGATAGAGGATAACGATCACCAAGTAAAAAGGACGTATCCACTCAATAAATATAGCTGGTTAACCTTATAATATCTTTTTCCAATGTTAGTTTCTTTGTCTCTCACTCTCTATCATTAATTTCATCTTAATTCCGTTAATATTATAGAACCATTTACTAGCTATAAATGGGTTCACAATATTCTAAAAATGGCGGAAATTTTTAAATTTTACTACAACTACTAATTCACCCCTACCCCTATTTGTGGTCAGTATATCTTCTCATCCAAAGCCTTCATGTGGTATTGTAGTAGGTTTTATTCTATAGATCATCTCTATTAGTATTAAAGTAAAAGGTTCTAGGTATAGTCTCACCTATAATGATTTTGTGATCATATTTTTTAAGATAGTAATAGATTATCTTGGAACCAGATCTTGTTATTGATTGGTACATTCTTTAATTGGTATATTAAATCATATTAAAATTTTATTATCACTATAATACTATTTAAATTTCATTAATTAGGATCGAGTTTTGAAATAAAATTTCTCTAAAGGTTTTTTATCATATATATATTTTTTACTGGATTTATATTATAGTTTAATTTAATACCTCTTTACTTCTATGAAATTAATTTTTTCTTCCATTTAATATGAAATGAAAAATTCAGGATTTCTTTATAATATTTTTTAGGAATATTTAAAATGAAAAATTAGAGGCTAAAAATAGTATACTTTTAAGGAATTAAAAGAAAAAAATTACGAAAAACAATGCATTATAGATGTTTCTAAAAACTCCTATGTTGTTTTAGAAAATATTATAGTTCTTAATCATGAAAAAAAAATATTCAAGATAAAAGGATAATTATAAAGTGTAATCTCAAGTTAGATCAAGGGGACATTTATTTATTGAATAAGTATGACTCATGGACTGAATAATAAGTAGCATCTTTTAAATTAGTTTTGATGATTCAAAAAGCTATAATCATAAAAATATATAATAATCTCAAGTATATAAACTTGAGTTTGGTCAAATATTGATAAAAATTTTAAAATTTAGAGCTCTATAAATAAATGGAGATATGTGGAATGATTTTTGATTTTATGAATTTAGAGGCTCGATAATTTTTCATTTTTTTTACAATAAGAGATTTATGAGAAAGTTGATACCACCAATCTTATGTTATATCTAAAATACAAACAAGGATATTGCGAAATTAATGAAATGTTTTATTGTTAATTACTGAAGTCAATTACATATGTAATTCTACTGTGAATATTGTATTATTCATTGAATAACAATCACATTAGGGGATTAAATTATAATAAATATAGAATTAGTATTTTTAATTGAATAGAATATTTATTATTAAAGTAGTGTATAAATAATAAAACTAAAATTATTTAATTGATATAAGAATTAATTTTGTTTTGGAAAAATTATAATCATTGTTGAATATATTGACTAATGGATACCATTAGTCAATTTAGTGGATATAAAAATGGAATCCTTAATGATTAATTTTATATTTTTTTGTGAAATTTATTCTTGTAATACTAGAATGGTTTAATTGAACCTTGTATAATATGTTTTAAATGGTTTAAGATTATATGGGATTAAAATTAAGGGAATTTAATTACTACAGGTATAAAAGGTACATATAGAATATTTTTATGTGAGATTTTTTTTGATGTTATGTGATGAAAATTAGGTATTGATGTCCTATGATTTAAATTATCCTTGAATTTACCCATATGTTATGAAGCCTTTTTATAGGTAATGTGATTATTTAAGAACCTAAAAGATAGATAAATTAACTAAAATAGTTTGACTTATGAGTTGGAAATACGGTATTAAATTTCTAAGGGTGAATTTTTAAATTCAATACTTGTGGGAATGAATATTGAAGTATTAGATTAGGGTAATTTTTATAAAAATGATGAATTATGATATCAGTATATAATGTAGTTGGTTCCCTAATACTAACCAAATTTTTACTTTTTATTGCAAAAATATAAATATCTTATCAAATAAATTATTATTCTTTTGTGCAACACTAATTTAATAATTTCATTATTATATTTATAGAATGAAAATTTATAACAGTTCACTACAATAATGAGAACCTAGAGACTCTATGATAATATTATTAAATAAATATATCATATAGTATACATATATATGTTTCAAGGAACATAGATTGTGTTTGGCTATTGGATAATGGGGGCTCATAATCATTTAGAATTTTTATCATGAAGTTCTCACTAGATGATCTATAAGAAGGTAGGTTATCATTGTAGACATTCCAATAGTAATTCCATATATTTTATGTGTTATTGGATGTTCCTATAAACAAACATGGGTAATGGTCCTTAGAATTGAAGTCATTATTATTATATATAATAAATCACATACTTTGATTCATGGAGGAAAATAATGATTATATATGATTGTGATGAGGTAGCATGTATTAGGTGTGTCATAAGTGGTATGGAATTAATTTAACATTTAAGAAATAATTTGTCCCTATTGTATTAACAAAAAATATATATCACTATAGCATTGATTGAAATAAAACTATCTCAAAAAATCCATGGACATGATAATCTATAAATATGTTCATTTTAGAATATCAAAGAATGATAAATCGATCATATGGGTTAATGACACAAGTATGTAACCTTATTGATGAGTTATCAGTTGAAAAATTTATTATATTACACGATAAAAGTTGTAGTATTTTTTTATAGTTATTGTAACAATGGTTTTCTCTATTAGTGTATTAACATATTACTAGATATTGATCTTGAACTTTAGGAATGTTCCACCTATTTAAATTGAGAAAGAGACCTTGAGGGTGACACACTAAGTGTGTCCATAATATTATTAAATTCTATTTAATTTATGTTTAAGATTTAATTCATGGTTTTTGGAACAATATTAATTCAAGTTATAGTTGATCATGGAAATTCAATCACAATATTTTGATTTTATAATATGTGATTTTAATTTTATCTCTTATATATTTATTCACATGGAAATTAAAATAATATTTATTTATTCATGATTTTAGTTAATTGAAAAAAAACTCATTTATTAAAGTTACATGATTATTAAAAAAATTATTCATAATTATTGTTAATATAATATTTATTTTATTTTATAAACCAACACTACTACAAAAGAGGCCATTAACAGTGATAAAAATTGCCATTATTAGTGTTAGAGAAGCGCTGACTACCAAAGTGAGATTAAAATCCAGAGTCTTTTATCAGTGCTAAAAAAGAACTACTAAATGGGTCCTTTATTAGTTCTTTTATTTAGAACTAATAAAGGGGACCTCTATCAATGATTATAGGAGCACTGATAAAGGATAAAATTATTAGTGATTGTAAAAGCACTGACAAATGACCCATTTATTGGTGCTTTTAAAACACTGGTAAAGGGGCATATTTCAGTGTTCTGTAATAGCACATTGTAGCACTAGAAACACCACTAGATATCAATAAAATAAAGTAAAAATAAAAAATTTAAGTAAAATGAAATTTAAAATGCAAAAACAAGAAATAACACTATATTATAGACATTTTAATCCTTGGTTTATACAATTACATAAGTAAAAATTATTACATACATTCAAAAACATCAATGTTCCATTTTTTTATCCTAAAATTGACTCATGATATTTCAAAACAAACCACCCCTTATAAACCAAAAGAAAATACCTGTATTGGAAAAAAATTCTCGTGTTTGTAATAATATAACAAAATAAATTAACAAAAAGTGTTAATTTTAAACTAAAATTTGTGTCATAACATGAACAATTTGTATCAGATTGAGTTGCGGTTGATTCTTACACGTCACACCATTTCATATTCATATTAAATAATTATATTTATGAAAATTAATAAAATAATTATAAGAAAAATCCCCATGGGCATAGCCTAGTGGTTGCATCCTATGGCGATGTTTTCAAGGTCTAAGTTTTGAGCCTCCCTGTGTGCATTTAAGTAGGTTTTAGTTTGTTTAATCCCCCTCCCCTGATTGATGTAATATAAATAAGTATAATATAAAAATAATAAGTAAATTAGTTAAGTAATAGCTGTTAGAATGATGAGAAAACAATCTAGTCTTGTTTTCTTAGTTTTGGTGATGTGAAACACATTTTAAACTAAAATTACACTTATATATTGAAAATAGGCACTTGGAGTCATACCAGTCACACCATGCATCAGATTGAGGTGTTTATGATTCCTAAATTTCTCAAATGACTTATGGATATTTTTTCTAAAGTATCAAAACAATATGAATCCATTTTCTTGGTTTTGAGTATGTCACTTGTCATTTTTACTAAAATGTCATTTTAAACTAAAAACATGAACTTTGACTCATAATGATCACATAGTGTGTAAATTTGTTGTGATATTGATTCCTACACATAAAAAATGAATTATACATTTTTTTCCTAAGTTATCAACAAAATGTGAGAGTATTTTATCGGTTTTCAATGAGTGACTCTTTTAAACTAAAATATTGATTTTAAACTGATAATAGACACTTTGAGTCATTCCTAGAACAACGTGTATTGAATTGAGGTTCAAATGATTCATACACATAAAAATTACTTAGGGATCATTTCCCTAAATTATCAATACAATATAATTTTTTTTCTCAGTTTTGAGTAGGTCCTTTGTCATTTTTACAAAAATTGATGTCAGTTTTAAATAAAAAGACTCACTTGGAGTAATACTGGTCACACCATGCATCGGTTTTAGGTGAGGATAATTATGTAATTTCTCAAATTACTTATGGATCATTTTCCTAAATTATCAAAACAATCTGAATGAATTTGTTCAGTTTTGAGTATGTCGCTTGTCTTTTTTACTAAAATGTATTTTTAAACTCATAACATGCACTTTGACTCATACCGATCATATCTTACATCGGTTACACATGTTATTAATTGAAACGTGTCACAAATAATTTATTAATCAATAACCTATATTATTATGAAAATTTAAGTGTGTTTTCTTGGTTTTCAGTGAGTGACACTTTTTGACCTAAAATCTTGTTTTAAAATTGATAACAGACACTTTGAGTCATAACAGGAACATCATGTACCAGATTGAGGTGAGGATAATTCCTAAACATCAAAAACTACTTATATATAATTTCCCTAAAGTATAAAAACAATCATAATGTTTTTCTCAATTTTGAGTAGGTCAATTTTCCTTTTTACTAAAATTGATGTCAATTTTAAATAAAAAGATGCACTTTGAGTCATATTGATCACACCGTGCATTGGATTTAGGTGTGTCAGATTCATAAAAATATAAAATTACTTATATATCACTTTAAAAAATTATAAAAACAATACAAATTTTGTTTCTTAATTTTTAATACATCACTTTTATTTTTTACTAAAATTTCATTTTAAACTGGAAAAACGCACTTTAACTCATACTGATCACATCATGTGTCTTTTTTATGTGATAATAATTCTTATACATCAAAAATGAATTATAAATAAATATATTAAATTATAAATAAAATTATATCATTTTTTATTGGTTTTCAGTGAGTGACACTTTTTTGAACTAAAATATCGATTTTAAACTAGTAACAGACACTTTGAGTCATATTGGGAACATCGTGTATCATATTGAGATGAGGATGATTCCTACATGTCAAAAATAATTTATTGATCATTAACTAAAAGTTTCAAAATAATATGAATTCATTTTATTAGTTTTGAGTAGGTTAGTTTTCCTTTTTACTAAAATTGGTGTCAATTTTAAATAAAAAGACACACTTGAAGTCATACCGGTCACATCGTGCATCATATTGAGGTGATTTTGATTCCTACACATAATAAATTAATTATGGATATTTTTAATAAATTATAAAAATAATATCAATGTGTTTTATCAGTTTTGATAATGTCACTTGACTTTTTTTACTAATATGTCATTTTAAACTAGAAACATGCACTTTGGATCATACCAATCACATAGTGTGCCAGATGGATGTGATACTAATTACTACACGTCAAAAATGACTTATGAATAATTTTTATAAATTATCATGAAAATATGATAATTTTTTATTGGTTTCTAATGAGTGACACTTTTTTAAACTAAAATGTCAGTTTTAAACTGATTATGGAAAAATTGAGTCATACTGGGCACATCGTGTATTAGATTGAGGTGTGGATGATTTCTACAGATCAAAAAAAACTTATGGATTGTTTAAATAAAGTATAAAAACAATAAAAATGTGTTTTATTAGTTTTGAGTAGGTTAGTTGTCCTTTTTACTAAAATTGGTGTCAATTTTAAATAAAAAGATGCACTTGGATTCATACTAGTCACATTGTGCATCAGATTGAGATTCAAATGATTCTTACATGTACCAAATGACGTATGAATTGTTTTCCTTAGGTATCAAAAAAAATAAATGATTTTTCTTAGTTTTGAATATGTCACTTGTATTTTTTTACTAAAATTTCATTTTAAACTAGAAACATGAACTTTGACTCTACCGATCAAACCATGGATCAATTTGATGTGAGACCAATTCATACTTGTCACAAATGATTTATATATCCATTTTATAATTTATGAAAAAAATTTGAGTGTGTTTTCTTTATTTTCAATGAGTGACTTTTTTGAACTATAATATTGATTATAAAATGAAAAGAGACACTATCAGTTATATGGGTCACATCGTGTATCGAATGAAGGTGCGGTTTATTCCTAAAAATCAAAAATGACTTATGGATCATTTTCTTAAAGTATAAAAATAATATAAATACATTTTATCATTTTTGAGTATGTCAGTTTTCTTTTTTACTAAAATTAATGCTAATTTTAAATAGAAAAAATCAATTTGAGTTATTCCAATCACATTGTATGTTTGATTGAGGTGTGGTTGATTCTTACATGTCCCAAAGTCTCAAAACAATAACAACTAACAATGTTACCATGATTTTCAATGTATTTATTTTTCTAAATTCCAACACTGCGTGTTTAGTTGATGTTGTTAGCCATAAAAAATTTCTTGTTGTTGAAATCCAAAAGAGTAGAGGAAGCTTAGGTGCCCATTATATCATGAGAATTTATGATAATTGGAACATGAGATTCCTATACTCTAATGGATTTCAACAATGAGAAAGGTGTTTTGGTTAAGAAAATTGACTCAATATGCAGTGTTTGAAGTTCGATAAAGAAATGAAATGTAAATCATAGTAACATGGGAATAAAGAAAAATTTTATCTATTTTTTGGCCCGTTGCAGATAGTTGATAGCAAAATATGACATCCCAAAAGATATGTGAAAAATGATAAATATGTATTAGATAAAAATGATAAGTAAATTAACTTAAAAATAGTAGATAAAATGATGAAAAAATTAATTTATTCTATGATTTATCAGTGGATGGAACATGAAGGAAATTGATAAATGCCAACACTGTAGGGGTGAAAAGGTTTTTAGGGATAATAAGTCTGTGGAAGTATTGGTGAAGGATTTAGGTTCTGGGTGTAGAGGAAGTGCGGTTGGGCTGGCTCCCAACTTTTAATTTTACCATGATCAATGATCATTCTAGGATCAATACAATAATGAATGCCAGTATCCATGGAATAGAATCAAAGATTTACATAAAGAAGGAAGAGGCCCAAAACATTTTCAAAGGATCTTTCACATCATGTTTATAATTAATTTGGTTAATTTAATAAATAAAAGAATACCTAGATCTTCGGTATTTTCTTTGTTGATGTTTTTGATCATTAAAAATGACTCTTCCGTATTGTCTCATTA
The DNA here is from genome assembly GCA_963277665.1 of Viscum album. Classification (NCBI taxonomy): domain Eukaryota; kingdom Viridiplantae; phylum Streptophyta; class Magnoliopsida; order Santalales; family Viscaceae; genus Viscum; species Viscum album. Next base: position 461,998,632 of record OY728142.1, read on the forward strand.
TGATTGTGAGGATCCAAATGAGAATCCCTCTAGCGGTGATCCACACATGCTCTAATGGTCTCTGATCGACACCACTCATTCATCAGGTGCTAGTGCGGTGAAGTGAGTGTCTTGTGTCAGTCATTCATGATCACGTGTTCTTTGATCTTGAATAACGTATCTCATTCTTGATAGGGGAGAGAAGGGGATTCGAGAGAGTAATTGTTTAGATAAAAAATTCTCAATTCATCAAGCATACAGTTCGGTACATGGCACAATATGCGTAAGTGTCTATTTATTGACATGGGGCTTTGGTTACAATATTTAATTTCATAACACCAATTAAATGCATTCATATCCTTAGAGAAAACCCATGATTTTAATAATAATACATTGTCATTATTTATGGTGCCCCAACTTGCGCAAAACAAAATAAATAAAATTATGCATCACAAAATAATAGTATAATTATTGTTATTTTAATTTTTACCAACTAGTTAAATAATTATTTACCATCTTGCAAATAATTATTTTACTAATGGACCAGACTCATTCTGCTCAAACTCTACTTCCCTTTATTGAACACCAGAATAAATAAATAAATACTTTATTCTCTTAAATAAATATTTTATTTACAAACTAGTAAATAAATATTTATTAAATGTACAATAAAATAAATAAATACATTTTACCCATAATCTGGGGAATAAATATTTATTTAATTTATGAAATCATTTTAACTTGAATAGAATTATTGCACTATCATGAGAATAATATTTCTTCCATTAATTAAATTCAAATAGAATTTAACCGAGACCACCAGAAACACTTAGTGTGTGACCATCTAGGAATCATTATCATTGGCATTAGGTGGGCTTGTCAAAAGTCTAAAAGTACTATCTAGAAATGGATCAAGTCACCCAAGAGAAAGAACTTAAAGTCACAATAATTACATCCACATACGAACTCTCACTGTGTAATATAATCCCTTTGTCTCAATATATCATCAAGATGGTTTCATGATAGTGTCATAAACCTTTATGCCTGATATGTTGTTCTTTGAAAACCTGAAATAAACTTTTTGTTACACCATGGCCATGAAATTTCACACAATGGTTCTATTTAAATAAAATGGCCAAGATATCAACTTCCATAAATAGAAGGGAATAATCTTTCCACAACTTATCAATTAATAACATGCCACTCGTGACGCACCAAACATACCCTACTTCCCTTCAACTATCTGCGTGATGGATTTCGTCAGTAAATCAAAGTGCATGAGTCATGACATGTATTAATGATAATCTTAAAGTCTAAAAATAATTACACACACTTGCAGATAGAAATATCCTATAACACCAAAACTTGCATAATTCCTACTGGCAGGTCTGTTCTTATAATCTCCCATCTTGGAGATTACCAAGTACAAACTTTATGAGAGGAAGTTTCATCTTCTTATGAGTACTCACACATGACGGTATGTATAATATGTGTCCCATTATAGTATGTCATCCAATTACAGAACAATATTTGAGAATATTGTTATAGCATTTCAAGGTTCTCATCAGGGCGGGGAACTTCCATGACCTTATTAATGCAACAAATAATCTAGGACATTATTACATCATAGTCAAGAAGAACAATGAGAAATATGTAATAAGATGTTTTATATTTAAATACATTAAATATCCATGTAATTAAATTAAAAAAATTGCTTCTAGGAAACTAACTCCAAGAAACTCTTAGTTGTACTAGAGTCAACTATCTATGAAATTCTGTCCGTTAGACCTCACATGATGATCATGTTTATACTAAGTCAAGGCCTTAGTCAAGGGGTCCACCACATTATCTTATGTGGAAATAATAATCACTACAACATCAGCTCTATGAGAAAAATACCTCAAGATATGATACTTCTGAAGTATGTACTTCATCCACTGATGTGACCTTGGCTCTTTTGTGAGAGCCACTACTGCAGTATTATCATAGTACAGTGTGATGGGATCATTACTGCTAGATATCACATCCATATCCTAGATGAATCGTCAAACCCAGACTACTTATTTGGCTGCCTCAGAATCTGCAATATACTCACACTCAGTTGTAGAATCTACAACCACACTCTACCTTGAGCTCTTCCATCTCACTTCACCTTCATTCAAAATGACGATGTATCATGTTTGCAACTTCATTTCATCTTGATCAGTTTGGAAACAAGAATATTCATATCCTATGATGAATAGTTCCTTATATCCTCTATAAACTAGGAACATATCCTTAGTACGCCTCAGATACTTTAAGATAGTCTTGACTGCCATCCAATGGCAGTCACCTAGGTCAGCATGATATATGCCTACCGCACTCAATCCATAGGTGACATCCAGCCTAGTACATAGCATGGAATACATTACTGACCCAATTATTGATGCGTATGAAGTCCTTTCCATTATTGTTCTTTCATTATGTGTATAAGAACATATTTTTTGGGAATAATGAATACCATGTGACACTGGAAACAATCCCCTCTTGGATTGTTCTGTACTAAATCTCTTCAGTATCTTATCAAGCTATGTACTTTGACTTGGGCCCATAAATATCTTGGATCTATCATGATGGATATTGATCCCAAGAATATATGTTGCCTTTCCCAATTCCTTCATGGAGAAGAATATATTTAACCAATCCTTAACAGACTGTAAGACTGGTATCTCATTTCCAATAAGTAATATGTCATCAACATATACTATTATTAAAACGATTGCACTCCCACTAAACCATTTGTAGACACAAGGCTCACATTGGTTCTTGATAAAAAAAAATTCATTTTGGATTTACCAAAATGAATGTTCCATCACCTGGATTCTTTTTTTATCCATAAGTGGATTTCTATAACTTTCGTACCATATTTTAATCCTTATGATTCATAAACCCTTCAGGTTGTGTCATGTAGACATCTTCCTGAAGGTTCTTGTTAAGGAATGCTATTTTGACATCCATTTTCTAAATCTCATAGTCATGGTAAGTAGAAATGACCAATAGAATTTTTATGGATTTAATAATTTCAACTGGTGAAAAGGTTTTTTCTTATTCAATGCTGTGACGCTACTTGAACCCTTTTGTAACCAGTCGTGACTTATAGGCACTGACATGTCTGTCCATGTCCAGTTTCATCTTGAATACCCATTTGAAACCAACAATCTTTACATAAATTGGAGGATCTATCAAAATCCACACATGGTTTTGGTACATGGAATCTATTTCATAATTCATGGCTTCTTCCCACTTGGAAATGTCAATGCCACTTACTACTTCCTTATAGGGTAGAGGAACATTATTATCAACAAAAAATGATTCAACATCCTCGGTAACTAGAAAACTATATTATTCTAGTTCCCTAACCTTTCTTATACTCTTATATAGTTCTTGTGTCTCTATAATAGTTCTTTCCTCCACGGGCCTTTTTGGAATCTGTTCATGTACCAACTCTTGTGTACCTTGAGCCTTGACTTCATCGAAGTATATCTCTCTCCCACTATCTCTTTTGGAGATGTTCTCCCTCTCAAGGAATATGCCATGTCTTTCCACTATAACCATTTTGTATAAGGGGTTTTATATGTAACATCCCATGATTCCACGGTACGTTTCTCTTTGAATAATGCAATATCTTGCGTTGTACGGAACTTCGAGATTTTAACACACCGCGACCAATCAAACTAGCTGTTATGAATAGTAATACCCACTTTTTAAAATTTTATAAATTTTATTTTTTAAAATGGAATTTATTTTTGAATTTAGAATATTGAAATTATTTTGGGGTGAATTTTTGGTATTTTTCTGAAAACTTTCAATTTTTTGATGAATAGTGAAAAATACTAAATTTTAATTAAAAACAACTTTTTTAATCAAAATAATTTATAGTGTTAAATTATAGATTTTAGTGGTTTTAAAGTATAATTAGACTATATTTTTATAATTTAACATAATTTAGGTCATTTTATGTAATTTCACATTTAAACTAGACATAAACAAGTGTCAATCTTTTGATAGTTATTATTTCTTAAAAACATGCTTTTTATTTTGACAATAGGAATTAATTTTAAATTAATTTATTCCACCTATGTGTTTTTAATTTTAAAAAATAGATTCCATATTTTCAATCATGAGGTCTAAATTATTTAAATAGGTAAATTTTATTTTTATACATTATGAATAATTACTTCGGTAAGTATTTTATTTACCATGGTTAAAGGGTAAATCTGGTAAATAAGGGTAAAAAATAATATTATAATAAAATTAATTTACCCTAATAGGTGTCCTATTCCTATTGGTTAATACATGTCTATCCATGGTCATCCTTCGGTTGATTTCAGGACTTCATGGATCCACATGAGAGTGATAATGACACTTTATATTAATCAATTTAAAGTAAAGACAAAAATGACATAAACATATATCTTTTAGTAAAACAATTTTTACATGGGGTTATATAAGTTATATTTTCGACTATAAGTACTCATTAGAAATAAAATGATATTTACTACATGATATTATTTTATTTATAATTTTTATACATTAAATAATTAAATTTATTTATGACATAATGATGATGCAGTAATTACCTTATTAACTAAAGAATCAAATAAATGGTATTATAAATATTGAAATAAATATAATTTCAAAGTTATTATGACATAAAAGATTTTTTTAAGTGAATATGACATGTTAGGGTTTATTCAATTTATTTGGTTTCAAGTAATCAATTTGTGATGACTTTCTCAAAAATCAAATACTAAATAATGTTAAAATTAACATAAATGAGTTTTTAAAAAATATATTATATTATTAAATTATATAATATTACTAAAAATATAAGGTTCTAACAGAGAACTTATATAATTATAGGTATATCATTAAATAACCCCTTGATGTTCTCTTGGCAATTTATAGTATGTTTATTAACCAATTATTATAATAATACAAGAATACTTGGTTAAAGTTAAACTATTTAACTAAGAGTTAAATCTAAAAGATAAGGTTTATATGGTGACCCAAACCTATCTAAAACCTATTGGATGAATGGTTTTAGACCCATACCCACCTTATCCTCGAAATAAATCATTTTGGAGCCATTATAAACCGAAAATGATTTTATTATAAAATAAATTTTCAATCTTTTCCTAAGGTTCCCCTCACCTCTCTTATAAAAGGGAACTTCCCCTTCTCTCAAAATCACACCTCCAAAGCCATTTGGATCTGCCAAAACCTGCCCAAATATCCTTACAATTTTCCTAAATTTAACCTATAGGCCTTAGTTTTATCATAAATCCAACCTATGGATCCCTTTTGATCAAATCAAAAGGAAGAACCTGAAGAAGAGGTAAATATTTCATCACCTCTTTCAAGTTCTATTTCTTCTTACACATACCCTTTCTTTGTTTCTTCCATTATAAAATAATAAGTCTAGTATATTTTATATAATTTGATGTTATTATACAAATGGTACAACCATATTCATTATTTTATCTATCATGTGAATGACAAAGTCACCATATGTGCGTACGTACAGCATACTATCTCCACGTTGTGGTGTAGTTGTTATTCAATACATTATTTTTTTGGATGGGTATAATAATGATGTATAATTGAAGTAAATATTAAATATAACTTGTTAATTATTATTTATATATGATATACCATCTATTTACAAACGATTTTAATATTAAAATAATGATATTGTCGCTCGTGCATAGGTACGAATTATCGTCTCCACGAACGCAATGAGATTCCTTTCCCCATCATAACCATTCAAGAATAATTTTTTTTTGATGATTTAAAATAATATTTAAGAACATAATATCATTATGCATGTTAATCATATACATATTATCCATAACAAACATGGCTTATGTAACAAAATATAAAAAGGAAAACGAATGAGTTAACACCCAAAACAACGTTAATACTAAAATATTATTAACAAAGAAATATTAGAAGATCATATATGATATCATATTTATGTATATGGTTCTTGTATAATTTAATAACAATGATTTAACTATTATAAAAGAGTTTAAAGTACCCTCAACCAAGGAAAATTACAAGGTAAGGGTTAATTTCACAATCTCTTTATTATCTGAGGTTGTTTTTACATAAGTATCTACTAGGACTTCTTTATCATCCACATCCGTGTTTTTGTAAAAATGTATTTCAAAACATTTTTACTATTTACTAGACTATGGTTTAAATTAATTTATAACCTTATTTGACCTTATATTTTTTGAATGGAATCTTTCCATCATTTTCCAAACAAGGTACTTTATGACATTTTCAACAAAATTAAGTTAAGAATGTTTTTTTAAACTTATACTGCAGGTGCGTCTATTTTCCACCATTATAATATCATCAAAGCTTCTCTTAAAAGCTTATAATAATATTTTCAAAATAAATTTTTTCTTTTATAATTATGTGACTCTTAAATTTTTTCAAAATAGAAAGAGATATTTCTCTCAAAAAGTTTTGATTTCATCCATGTCAACATCCTTTGATAAAATTTACACTTGTTTGAAGTTGATTTATTATGATACAAATATTCCATATTGTATTTAATTTTTTGTGATATGTTTTACTATGGATGTGTTATTTTTTTACCATTCATGTTTTATAGTTAATTTATTAACATTTCGTATGCTAGATTTAATATGAATGTTTATGTTATGTTTCAACCTTTTCATATAAGGAATGTATTGGACTTAGTATATGATGGGTGGAGCTCATTATAGCTCCTCGGTGCATCGGTAGGTTTCATGAGACAATTAGACGTGGAATTGGATGAGGCCTAAATCATTTTTAGACTTCTTGGCTGAGGCCTTGACAAGATGTTTCAGAATTTTTGGCATTATACATTCCCTCAATATGAAAATAATAATGATGGTTCATGTGGTTATTCGAATAGTAGAATACCCATGACTATGTTTTATTATGGAATTATTTATTCAGCTCATATTCCAGCCATAAAGTGTTTTTGTTTATTATTTCTAAAGGCATGTGTTTTCAATTATTCAACATGCCTAATGTTTATGTTATCTTCCATTGTACTTCTTACTCTTACTAAGCATTTGAGATCACCCCTTTATTATGTTCCATTTTCCCAAGATATGAAGAATTTAGTTATGAGTGACTTGAAGGAATAATATATGAGTCTTGGATGTTTCTAATGAAATAAATTAGTGTTGTATTTCTTCTCAAGTTGTAATGTTAAACTTATGTATGTATATTGTTTCCAATAATATGAAACTGTTCAGTCTTTCAAGAAATGATTCCTTGTATCATGCCAATGCTATGTAATAAAGAATTGACTCTGAGTAACTGGGGTCGGGGTGTTACAGTTGGTATCAGATGAAGTTTAGTACAAACCTTGGAAACTATATTTAGAAAAACTCTGATTAGCTGCTATTCTTTTTTTTCATTTTCTAAAGGCCATTTTAAGGGTTGTCGGTACCCATTACAGAACATCATCACTTCCACATCACTACTTCAAATCCTTTAATTCAAACTTAAAATTCAAAACACCCAAACCAAAAAACAACGAGACAGGCCCTCGACGCACCTGCCAACGTACCACACCTCTGTCTGCGCATCAGTCTGCACACTAGCCATCGGTATGTGGTCCTTCACCACGCACCACCATTCACAGCAGAACGATGATAGTAATCCTCCGTCATCTTCACCGAAGCATAGTCAATACCATCAAACCATCCATCGGAGAAACAAACAAGATGAACGAGCCACACTGCCTCGAACAAACAAGGAAACTTCACCCACATCGTAAGCAACAACAAAACACCCCCGAAGAATAACCAGAGATCCATCCAAACCATCCATCGCATCACCACCAACAGATTCATCGTCTCACCAAAGATATCAAAAATCATAGAGAAACCAAAACAACGACACATTCATACATCACCTTGCCAATACACAAGATTAAAGGGAGAATAAAAAACATATCTGAATTGGTCTTGAGAAAATACACAAAATCAAAATGGGTATCATCAAAATCAAACCATACCCCACAGAAGCACCACCACTTACAAAGCCTCTCCTTCCAAAACCTATGTGAAGCCTCTGCAGAGGACCTTGGAATAAGGGATTATCACCTCAAACCAAAGAAAGATCCTGATTCCACCAACTGCAACCTCCAAAGAGACAACTATCAACCTCCAAGCACCCAGATCTAAGGACGAAGTGACAATATCGAGCCTCCGGGCTAGGAACTCAGGCACAGATTCAACACTGCGTTAAGAAGATAGACACCAGCGCATGCTAGATGAGCCAATAGTGCCGCAGCGGCAGAGAACCACCACCTTGAACTGCCGAATCTGATAGAAGAATAAGAGCAGTTGTACCTAAGAGTGAAAAATCTGAAAAGGAGTTTCGGGCTTGACTCGGGGTATCTTGGTGCACGAAAACGAGTCCGGTTGCACTCTTGGTTACGACACTCTTGTGGGATTTGCATAGGATAATTAATATTTTCATTACAAACCATTATGTAGGATTTATGAGTATATACCTCCTCAAAGAAAACATTTTTTTATGATTATGGATTATATCCATAAATTTTTCAATTTATTTTAAGTATTTTACAAGTTTGGAATTATATATTGCGATTCATAAACTAATCTAGTGTATTCCATTGATTAGAAATGGAACCTAGTGGAAGGAATGGAAACCATATCAATGCATGTAATCCATATAGGTATTTCCCTCCAAATCAAGATAATTATAGTAGATATGGTGATGAAATTGGTGCTAATCAGCTTATCACTATACTGGGACAACTCACTCGGGTTATGAATAATAATCTTACCTGTATGGAGAACCCTGATCCACAACTTGGAGGATCAATGTTAGACCACTTAATGAGGAAACAACCACCAACATTCAATGGGAGTACAAATCCATTAGTAGCTGAGTAGTGGATAAATTCCTTAGATAAAATATTTCATGCTTCGGGGAGTAGCAAAAGGGAAAATGTTGTCAAGATAGTTTATCACCTCACCAGAGATGTAGATCAATGGTGGTCATTAATTCAAAACACAAAGGAGGATGAAGAATTATCAAGTATGGAATATAGGGATTTTAAAGAGTTTTTCTTAGAAAAATAATTTCTTCGTGACCATCTAGTGGATTTGGAAAGGAAATTTCTGAGTCTGATACAAAAGGAGGATGAGCATGTCACAAAGTATGAAGCTAAATTTACAAAGTTAGCAAGTCATACTGTAGATTATATACGTAACCCAAGAATAAAGATTTATCATTTCTTTGATGGGTTGAAACCATTTATCCTTCGAGCATTAGTCTCGCAATCCTTCTCATCGTATGAAGATATTGTCTCATGTGTTATCAAGACAGAAAATAAATTCTCTAAGTCTTACGACTTTAAAGTAAAGCAAGAGAAGAAGAGATCTTATGAACACTTTGGGAAAGGAAATAAAGAAACCGGGAAGAAGGGAAGAGTTCAATTTCCACCCGGTGATAATTATGGAAGGAATCACCCTGGTGCCTATCTAAAATGAAAAAGGAGTATGCTACAAATGTGGACATAAAGGCCATATTGCTGGTGATTTTAAGGGGAAGAAATAAGCTACCAATTTTCAATGCTACAATTTCAAGTAGATGGTACATTATGCAAATGAATGTCTTAAGCTTTAGGGAAACATACCTCAAAAAAGGCCAAGGGATCAAGGCCAAGATTATGTGATCACTAATGCTAAGGTTGAAGCTCTGAAAGACGTGGTGGTAGGTAATTTAATGGTTTCCTCAAGTTTAGCCAATGCATTATTTGATTATGGATCATCACATTGTTTCATATCTTACCACTTTGCTAAGAAAATTTGATATTTTAAATTTGATTTAACAAGTGAGTTATCAGTAAAAACTACTAGGGGGAGTATCATTGTAATAAAGTTTTGTAAATCAGTCCCCATTAAGGCTTAAAATGATATTTATCCACTTATCTCATAATCATACCCATGATTGAATTTGATATAATCCTCAATATGGATTGGATTTCAGACCATGATGTGAAAATTTATTGTAAGAAGATGGTTACAATTCTTGATGATGATAAAGAGTACCCTATCTTTAGAGCAGAAACATCACCATATAATTCTTATCTAGATCCACCCCCATTAGCTCTACTAAATTGAATTATTGGGGAAGAAGAGAATTAAATAGTTTTGGGTGAGGAAAATAATTTTCAACTAGAGGATGTACCTGTTGTGCAAGAATATGTTGATGTGTTTCCAGAGGATTTACCTAGACATCCTCCAGAACGAGAAATTGAGTTTTCCATTGATTTAATTCCTGGTTCAAGGCCCCTATTGAAGACTCATTATAGAATGGGCATTCTGTAATTAGTGGAACTAAAGAAACAACTAGAGGAATTAATTAATCAGGGAATTATTATCCCTAGTGTTTCTCTATGGGGATCCCATGTCCTTTTTGTTAAGAAGAAAGATAGATCTATGAGGTTGTGCATTGAATACCGGTAGATCAATTCTATAACAATAAATAACAAGTATACCATACCTCGCATTGATGATTTATTTGACCAACTTCATGGAGCTCAATATTTTTAAAATATTGACCTTTGATATGGATATCATCCATTGTGTGTGATGAAGGAAGACATCCCGAAAACAACATTTCAAACCAGGTATGGGCATTATGAGTTTATAATAATGCCTTTTGGATTGACTAATTCACCCTCTGTCTTGATGTATTTAATGAATAGAGTTTTCAAGGAATGTCTTAATAACTTTCTAGTGGTATTTATTAATGAAATCTTGGTATACTCAAAAAGCTACAAAGATCATGAAAATCACTTGCTCACTATTCTGAAAACCCTCCGATGAAATAAATTATATGGGATGTTTAGAAAGTGTGAATTCTAGCTTCAAGAGATTTCTTTTCTAGGCCATATTTTCTCTAAAGAAGGAATCTATATTGATCCTTCAAAGACCGAGGCAATCCAATAATGGACAACACTTATGAGTATAACTGAGGTATGCAGTTTTATTGGTTTAGCAGGTTATTATTGACGTTTCGTCCAGAATTGTGCTCGGTTGGCTAACCCATTAACCAAGCTCACATGTAAAGGGGTTAAATTAGTTTGGAAAAAAGAGTGTGAAGAATTTTTTGAAGAACAGAATAGAATATTATTCAAAGCTCCTATATTGACTCTACTATCAGGGAACGATGGGGTTTTTATTTATAGTGATGCTTCAAAGAAAGGACTTGGTTGTGTCCTTATGCAGAATGATAGAGTTATTGTCTATGCATCATGACAACTAAAAATTCATATGAAAAATAATCCCACTCATGATCTTGAGTTAGCAGCTATAATCTTTTCTATGAAGATATGGAGACATTATCTCTATAGTGAAAATGTGAGATTTATACTGATCACAAGAGTTTGAAAAATATTTTCTCAAAAAAATAACTCAACATGAGGAAAATGATATGGCTTAAAATACTCAAGGATTATGATTTCACTATACACTACCACCTGGGGTAGTAAAATAAGGAGGCAGATGCTTTGAGTAGAAAGGATCATGGAGTTTTGAACAAGATGAGAGTTGAAAGGGATCCTATTTTCATGGATCTAGTAAATATAGATATGGGAATAACCATGGAAGGTGAAACATCAATACTTTTTCAAATGGTTGAAAAAACATCTTTACTATAAAGGATAAAAAGTTCTCAGGCTAATGATTAGGAGTTTCAAAAAATGATTAATGTTGTAAATGATGGGAGATTGAGTGACTTCGTATATGAAGATGTAATTTTGAAATTTGGGAAGAGACTATGTGTTCCTAATATACCTTATCTATAAAGGTAATTTTTGGATGATTCTTATATCTCTAATTTCTCTATACACCCTGGGATCACCAAGATGTATAAAGATTTGAAGGAATATTTTTTGTGGGAAAACATAAAGAGGGTGATTGCTGATTTTGTGTCAAGATGTACGGTTTGTCAACAAGTGAAATATGAAAGGCAATAGCCTGGAATATTCATGCAACCTCTTCCCATACCTAAGTGGAAATGGTATAATATTACGATGCACTTTTTCATGAGGCTACCAAAGACTCCTAGAAGGAATGATGCAATATGGGTCATTGTTGATCGTCTTACCAAGTCAGCACATTTTCTTGCTATAAGAGAAGATTTATCACTTGAACGTCTAGAAATACTTTATATTAATGATGTTATAAGACTCCATGGTGTACCCCTATTGATTGTTTCTGATCGCGATCCTGATTTTACATGAAGATTTTGGAAAGGTCTTCAAAAGGCCTTGGATACTGAACTTCGTTTGAGCACTGTCTACCACCCTCAAACTGATAGACAATCAAAAAGGACTATTAAAACCTTAAAAGACATGTTGATATCTTATTCAATTGATTTAAATGGTATATGAGATCATTATTTACCTATGTTATAATTTTCCTATGACAATAGTTTCCATTCAAGTATTCAGATGGCACCATATGAAGAGTTATATGGAAAGAGATGTCTCACACCAACTTGTTGGGATGATTTTGGTGAAAAAAAACTAATAGGACCAGAACTTGTTGAGGAATCTATGGAAAATGTGAAGATAATCCAAACCCACATCAAAGCAGCTCAAAGTAGGCAGAAGAGCTATTTCGATAACCGAAGGAAGGATTTGGAATTTTATGTAGGAGATCATGTTTTATTGAAGGTATCTCCATGGAAGGGAGTTATACGATTTGGTAAGAAGGATAAATTAAGTCCCAATTATATTGGACCTTTCAAAATTCTAGAACAACTTTCGGTTGTATCTTACCGTTTGGCAATGGTTCCAAGTCTCTTCAAAGTTCACGATGTGTTCCACTTATAAATGTTGATAAAATACATGCCTGAACCAACACATGTACTCACCTATGAGGAAATTGAACTAGAACTTGATATATCTTATTGTGAAGAGCCTGTCAAGATTATTGATACCAGAGAACAAGTGTTGAGAAACCGGACAACTCGTCTTGTAAAAGTTCTATGGAGAAACCATAAGATGAAAGAGGCAACGTGGGAACCTGAGGAAATTATGATGAAGAACCACCCGAATCTTTTTGTGCGGTAGTATTATAAAACTTTTGAGGATGAAATTATTTGAAGGAGGAATGAATGTAACACCCCAATCTTCCACAGTACGTTTCCCTTTGAATAATTCAATAGCATTCATTGTATGCAACTTTGAGATTCTAACACACCACGACCAATCAAACTAGCTGTTATGAATAGTAATACCCACTTTTTGAAATTTTATAAATTTTATTTTTGAAAATTTCCATCATTTTTGAATTTAGAATTTTTAAATTAGCTTAGGTTTAATTTTTGGTACTTTTCTAAAAACTTTTAATTTTTGATGAATAGTGAAAAATACTAAATTTTAATTAAAAACAACTTTTTAATCAAAATAATTTATAGTGTTAAATTATAAATTTGAGTGATTTTAAAGTATCATTAGATTATATTTTTATCATTTAATATAATTTAGGTTATTATATGTAATTTTACATTTAAACAGGACATAAACAAGTGTCAATATTTTGATAGTTATTATTTCTTAAAAACACGTTTTTTATTTTGACAACGAGAATTAATTTTAAATTAATTTATGAAACTGATGTGTTTTGAATTTGTAAAAAATGGATTTCATATTTGAAATCAGGAGGTCCAAATTGTGTAAATAGGTAACTTTTATTTTTAGACATTATGAATAATTAATTCGGTAAATATTTTATTTACCATGGTTAAAGGGTAAATCCATTAAATAAGGGTAACAAATAATACTATAATAATATTAAATTACCCTAAAATGTGTTCTATTACTATTATTTGATACATTTCCAACCTTGGTCATCATTGGTTTGATTTGGGGGCCCATGGAGCCACTTGAGAGTGATAATGAAACTTTATATTAATTAATTTAAAGTAAAGACAAAAATGACATAAACATATATCTTTTAGTAAAACAATTTTTACATGGGGTTATATAAGTTATATTTTCGACTATAAATACTCATTATAATGATAAAGATATTTAATTAACAATATTATTTTATTTATAATTTTTAGAAATTAAATAATTAAATTTATTTATGACATAATGATGATGTAGTAATTACCATATTAATGAAAGAATCAAATAAATGGTATTATAAAAATTAAAATAAATATAATTTCACACTTTTTATGACATCCACAAATTTTATAGGTGAATATGACATGTTAGGGTTGATTAAATTCTTTTGGTTCGAAGTAATCAAGTTGTTATGACTTTTACAAAAACCAAAAACTAAATAGTGTCAAAATTGACATAAATGAGTTTTTAAAACAAATATTATATTATTAAATTATATAATAGTCCTAAAAATATAAGGTTATGTCAAAGAACACATATAATGATATTTATATCATTAATTAACCACTTTAGGTTCTCTTGGAATTTTATAGTAAGTTTATTAACCAATTATTATAATAATACAAGAATACATGGTGAAAGATAAACTATTTAACTAAGAGTTAAATCTAAAAGATAAGGTTAATACGGTAAACCGAACCTGTCTAAAACCTATTGTATGAAGTATTTTTGACCCATTCCCACCTTATCCTATAAATAAATCATTTTGGAGCCATTAGAAACCGAAAATTATTTTATTATAAAATAATATTTCAATCTTTTCCTAAGGTTCCCCTCACCTCTCTTATAAATAGAAACTTCCCATTCTCTCAAAATCACACCTCCAAAGCCATTTGGATCAGCCAAACCCTTCCAAAATATCCTCCCAAATTTCTTTAATTCATACTAGTGGCATTATTTTGATCATAAATCCACCCTAAGGATCCCTTTTGATCAAATCAAAAGGAATAACCTGAAGAAGAGGTAAATATTTCATCCCCTCTTTCAAGTTCTTTTTCTTCTTCCACTTACTATTTATTTGTTTTTTCCATTCTAAAATAATAAATCCAGTATCTTGAATATACTTTTATGTTATTATAAAAATGTTACATCCATATTAATTATTCTATCCATCATATGAATGACAAAGTCACCATATGTGTGTACGTACGGCTTACTGTCTCCACGTCATGGTGCAGTTGTTATTCAATACATTATTTTTTTTTGTATGGGTATAATAATGATGTATAATTGATGTAAATAATAAATATAACATGTTTATGATTATTCATATATGATATAAAATCTATTTTAATACGATTTTAATATCAAAAGAATGATATTATCACTCGTGTGTATGTACGGATTACCGTCTCCACAAACGCGATGAGATTTATTTCCCCATCGTAACCATTCAAGAATAATTTTCATTTGATGATTTAAAATAATGTTTAAGAACATAATATCATTTTGGATATTAATCAAATACATACTATCCATAACAAACATGTCTTATGTAACAAAACATAAAAAGGAAAACAAATCAGTTAACACTCGAAAGGACGATAATACTAAAATATTATTAACAAACCAATATTGGAAGATCATATATGATATCATATTTTTGTATATGGTTCTTGTATAATTTAATAAAAATGATTTAACTATTATACATGAGTTTAACATACCCTCAACCAAGTAAAATTACAAGGTAATGGTTAATTTCACAATCTCTTTATTATCTGAGGTTGTTTTTACGTAAGTATCTACCGGGACCTCTTTATCATCCTCATCCATGTTTTCTTAAAAAATGTATTTCAAAACATTTTTACTAATTACTAGACTATGGTTTAAATTCATTTATACCCTTATTTGACCTTATATGTTTTGAGATTAATTTATCCATCATTTTCCAAATAATGTACTTTATAACATTTTTGACAAAATTAAGGTAAGAATGTTTTTTTAACTTATACAGTGGGTGTGGCTATTTTCCGTCATTATAAAATCATTGAAGATTCCCTTAAAAGATTATAAGAATATTTTCAAAATAAATGTTTTTTTATAATTATGTGACTCTTAAATGATTTAAAAATATAAAGAGATATTTTTCTCTAAAAGTTTTGATTTCATCTATGTCAACATCCTTTGATAAAATTTACACTTGTTTGAAGTTGATTTATTATGATAAAAATATTCCATATTTTATTTAAGGTTTTGTGATTTTTTCGACTATGGACGTGTTATTTTTATACCATTCATGGTTTATGGTTAAAGTATTGAAATTTCTTATACTAGTTTTAATACGAATGTTTATGTTATGTTTCAACCTTTTCATTTGAGGAATGTATTGGACTTAGTTTGTGACGAGTGGAGCTTGCTATAGCTCGTCATTTCATCAGTACGTCTCATGAGATAATAAGACATGGAATTGGTCGAGGCCTTTCCCAATTTTATATATGGTTTTGGCCGAGGCCTAAATCATTTTTAGACATCTTGGCTGAGTCCTTAAAAAGATGTTTTAGAATGTCCAGCATTGTACATTCCCTAATTATGAAAATAATAATGATGATTCATGTGGTTATTTGACTAGTAGAATACCCATGAATATGTTTTATTCTGGAATTATTTACTCAACTCATATTCTATCCATAAAGTTTTTAGGTTTATTATTTCTAAAGGTATGTGTTTTCAATTATTCAACATGCCTAATGTTTATGTTATCTTCCATTGTACATATTACTCTTACTGAGTGTTTGAGCTCACCCCTTTCTTATGTTTCATTTTCCTAGGATATAAAGAAGTTAGTTATGATTGACTTCCAGTCATAATCTATGAGGCTTGGATGTTTCTAATGGAATAAATTAGTGTTATATTTCTTCTCAAGTTGTAATGTTAAACATATGTATACATATTATTTCTAATAATACTAAAATTTTCGGTCTTTCAGAACATTATTCCTTTTATCATTCCAATGCTATATAATAAAGCACCGACTCTGGGTAGTTGGGGTCGGGGTGTTACCGTATCGGTAATATCCCCTTGTTTCCTTAGGGTATCCTATAAAGGTACACTTTGTGCCTCAGGGTGCAAGTTTGTTACCTAAAGAGGCCTTAATAAACACATCACTTCCCCACACATGTAAATTCGATAACATGGCTTTATTTCCACTCCATAACTTGTACAGAATGCCATTTATCTATTTAGTTTGTACTTGGTTTAGTATGTGTGCCTCTATTTGTAACTCATATCCCCAAAAGTATAATAGAAGACTCACATGGCTCATCATTGATCTCACCATGTCCAAGAAGGTGAGGTTCCTCCTTTAGCTCACACCATTCCACTATGGAGCATAAGGAGGAGGGAGTTGGGATAGGATTCCAAACTCTCGTAAGTAATCAATGATGTCTTGATTAAGATATTCTTCACCTCAATCCAAGCATAGTTTCTTAATCTTATTACCAGGATGGTTCTCAACTTCATTCTTGTATTCTTTGAACTTACTAAAAGAATCCTACTTATACCTTATTAAGAATGTATATCCATGTCTACTAAAATCATTAGTAAAAGTTATAAAGTATGAGTACCCTCCACTTTCTTCAACTAGAAATGGTCCACACACATCAGTATGAACCAATTCAAGAGTCTCTTTATCCCTTTCACCTTTCCCCATAAATGGTTCTTTGGTCATTTTGCCTTCTAAACATGCATGAAAAATACCAAGTGGTTTTAGTTTGAAAGAATCTAAATATCCATCTTGATGTAACTTTGTCAGTCATTTCTCATTTACATGAACTATCTAGATATTCCAAAGTTGGGTGTGTTATGAGTCATGTAAATTATCTTTTTTATAGATTTTCATTACTTGGTTTGTGTAATCCAACACGTAAAGACCATTGTATAAATGTTCCCTATCAAAAAAAATTATATCTGTGTAAAAAAAGAAACATTTATTTCCAAAAAAGAAAAAAATTCATATGTACTAATCTGGATATAGAAATAATGTTTTTAGTAATTGACGACACATAATAACAACCCTTAAAAACCAAGATCATCCCAGTTGGCAACGTGGGGTGGTATTCCCCAATAGCAACCATAGAAAGTATGGATCCTTTAGCTGCTCATAGATCTACCTTCCCTAGGTCAATCTTCCTGAATCTACTTAGTTCCTGTATTTGGATACATATGTGAGAACCACAAGCTGTATCCAATACCCAATTTTTATAAATAGATAAATTTCACTTAATAACAAATTCACTTGAAGCTTCTCCTTGATTCTTTGGTTGGGTGTAGTTTTTCTTCCATTGGACCATCATTACACATGAGAAACAAACAACATCATGTTACCTTGCCTCCCCTTTGATCTTCTTTTTCTTGGAATGACATGAATAAGATTTGGGATTAAATCTATTTTCCTTACCTTTCCTCTTATTCACCATAAGGACATAAGGCTTGTCATGCATCATATATTTTTCCACTAGGATAATGAGGATAAGTAGATTAGATAGAAACTTCTCAGTGTTGTTCATACTAAAATTAACAACCAAGCTAGATAATCTCTAAGGGAGTGATGTGATAATGATATCGGTGCCATGTTATTCACGTAATTTAAACCCTAGAACCTCTAGGAACTCAATGTAGCCAATGAGCTTGACTACATGAGGCCTAGCTAGGGTACCCTCTCCAATATTACTCTAAAATAGTTCCTTGGAGATCTCAAACATTTCTAGTCTTTCTCTCACCTGGTAAAGACCACGGAGGTGCTATAGCATGCTATAAGCATACATGTTTTCATGAGACTTCATGAGCTCACTAGAAATTGATGATAGTATCAAACATTGAATGTCGACCGCATCGTTCATATGTTTCTCATAGGCTGGGAAATCCTCATCACTCACCTCTTTTGCAGGAGGATCAGGTAATGTTGAATCTAACATGTTAGACTTCTGTTTATGGAATAGGATAACCCAGAGGCATCTAAACCATTCCTAGAAATAAATGTTAGTGATAATGTTATCTTTATCCAGAATTGATCATAGGGATAGTGTTGTTGATGAGCTTTTAATTTTTATTCTACAATAAAAATAGTATATCCTTAGTACTTTCTTGATTATATTTTATGATAAACAATAAATTAATTTTATTAATCCTCACACTATTTTATCAAGTTCCAATGGCCCTCACCATTGAACTATGAATGTCTAATTTTTATGACATTCTAGTGGCAATGATACATATTCCCCTTCACATAACCCCAATAAGGGTTGGTCAAGCTATTTGAAGGTATTTAGGTAGGTAGGTCTTTGCCAATTGTGGGCTTGTAGCTCCTTGATCTTTTGATTGGACTCCCCAATCCTGAAATCCTAACTTTGGATTTCCTCAACTCGTGACTCCAATATTATACCAAGTCTATCAAGGGATACTCCTCTTGATGTAATATGGTTAAGTTAACCTGAAAATTTTCATAGGGGCTTCCTGTATAAAAGTAAGTGTCCCAACAAGGGTTGTTCAAACATATAGTTTTATTGAGTTTTTCCCTTAATCAATTTATGGAAGGCTTGGTCTGACTTAATATTTTATTTGAGGTATTTTAATCTCTTATGAGTGATTTGATTATGTTCATTCTCACATGCTTGTTAATATTAAGTGGAACTTACTTAAGTGGTTAACCATGTCCTCATAATATATACGCATAAGCCTAGTTTATTTTAGCTCCATCTTGTATGGTTGTTTAATTCATTGATTATGTGATCAAGAAAACACATTCATAATGATAAACCATGCAACTGATAGAAATAAAATAAAGAAAAGGGAATGATAATGAGATTTTTTAATGGTTATTTTATCTAGTGGTTGATAAACTAACCTAGCCCTAGTGGATAAACACATTAAACCTTTTAGGTTTGTGTTTACATCTTTCCACATGTCCACCTATGTATCTCCTGGGATTGGTTTTTTCTTGACTCCAGCTTGAACTGGCTCCACTAGCTTCGAAGTTCCATTAATTACATATGCCTTTTTTAACTCACAAGTTGGTGTGGTGTAAAAAGGGGGGATTACATTAAAAAATCATGGGCACATAGGCTATACATATTAATGAGGAGAGATGGATTGTAGGCAAAAAATTAATTTAATAAATAAATTAAAAGGAAACCAATCACATACAAAGGTCTTGTTCGAGCTCATGATCACCCACATACATTCAACGAGTTACGTATTTCATAAAACTAGAATTAAATTCATTAATCATTCTTATTAAGATAAATTTCTCCTAAATCGATTAATTATTATCTTTAATTAATCAGTACATTTATCTTAATCCCTTTTCATAATTTCCCTGAGATTTTCATCCATCATAATTTTAAACAAATATATTCATTTAAAATTATCTTTTTATGAACCTTGTACCTTGGAGACAGCCCGGTGAATTCATTCTCATAACTATCCAATGAGTATAAATGAACATTATACAGATGTTAAATTCAACACATATATATAAAAACATCTATCACGTGTTGTGCCTCAACTTTATGTCTGCACCATGGTACACGTCTCAAAGGTTTGTATAATATAATAATAAATATTAATAAATATGTGTAATTTGGATGAGTACACGACATGTAGTTCCAACTACACGGTGTGTAATATTGGTCACCATCCATCCGAAGTACACACCTGAGGATATAGCGTGTGAGTGTACATCAGAAATTTTCAGAGTACGCGGCGTGTCCAGTGGGCCACATGCCGTGTAGTATCCATGTTACACAGTCTCTAGTTAGGAAAGTCGTGTATGAGGTACACGGTCCAAACCTAACCTGAATTGACTACACACCATGTTTAGTGGGTCACATAGCTTGTAATATAGAAACTAAGTGCCACCTGTTCCTAGTCAACACACAGAGTCATTAAGACTTAAAAACCCCAATGACACGACTTGGTTTGGCGGACCAAACCCGGTGCATTGAACCTTGACTATACAACGTGTACTACCGAATACACATCGTGTGTTCGGGTGTTGTATAGCCAGGAACCTTTGGAACATTCAGATGAGATCCTCTATTTTATATTAATAAAAATTAAAAGAAAAATATTATTTCTATATGGGGAAAGAGAAATGAAAGTGGAAGAATAGATCTCAAAATTCATATTTAGAGAATGATTAACATGAATTGAAAAAACTAAATTATTAAATACGTAAATCATCAATAGAAATTTTAAATAATTATAAACTATGATGTAACCCCTCTGATACAACTTGTAGGTTCTGGGAATAATGGAAGCGTGGTTGGGCCGGTGCCCAACTTTAGTTTTTACCATGATCAATGATTATTTCAGGATTAATACGATGATGAATTTCAGTCTCCACAGAATAGAATCAAAGATTTAGATAATGAAAGAAGAGGCCAGAACCCATTTCATAAGATCTTTCATATCATGTTTATAATTAATTTAATTAATTTTATAAGGAAAAGAATATTAGGATTTTCAGTATTTTCTTTATTGATGATATTGATCATCCAGAATGACACTTCCAGATTGTATCACTGTTCTTGTGAGGATCCAGACAATAATCCCTCGAGCGGTGATCCACACATGCTTCAATTTCCTCTGATCGACACCACTCGTTCACTAGGTGATAGCATAGTGAAGCGAGTGTCTTGTAACAGTCATTATTGATCACTTTTTCTTCTATCTTGAAGAACGTATCTCGTTCATGAGAGGGGTATGAAGAGGATTTGAGAGTGAAATTGTATAGATCAACAATTCTCAATTCACTAGGCATGCAGTTCGGTACATGGCACAATAGACATACGTGTCTATTTGTCGACATAGGGCTTCGGTTACAATATTTAATTCTGTAACAGTAATTAAATACATTCATAACCTTAGAGAAAACACATGATTTTAATAATAATACTGATTCATTATTTATGGTGCACCAACTTGCGAAAAATGGAATAAATAAAATTATGTGTCACAAAAATAGTAGTATTGTTGTTATTATTTTAATTTATACAAACTAGTTAAATAATTATTTACTATATGGCAAATAATTATTTTACTATTAGACCAGACTTGGTCCGCTCGAACTCCACTTCCATTTATTGAACACATGAATAAATAAATAAATAATTTATTCTCTTAAATAAATATTTTGTTTATAAACTAGTAAATAGATTTTTTATAAATTTTCAATAAAATAAATAAATATATTTTACCCAAAATCCGGTGAATAAATATTTATTTTATTTATGCAGTAATTTTAACTTTAATAAAATTATTCCACTTTTATGAGAATAATATTTATTCAATTAATTAAATTCAAATAGAATTTAACCGAGACCACTAGAAAGACTTATTGTGTGACTCTCTAGTATTATTTCTCATTGGAATTAGGCGGGCTTTCCTAAAGTCCAAGAGTACTATATAGAAATGGGTCAAGGCACCCAAGAGAAGAAACCTAAAGTCACAAAAACAACAACCACATGTGAATGCTCACAGAGTAATATAATCCTTTGGTCTTAATATCTCATCAAGCTAGTTTCATGATAGTGTCATCAACCATTATGCTTGATATGTCGTTCTTTGACTACCTAAAATAAACTCATCGTTACACCATGGCCATGGAATTTCATGTGACGGTTCTATTTCAATCAAAGGGCCAAGATATCAACTTCCATAAATGATATTTTCAAATCCTTCCTCAACTTATCCATTAATAAAAATCCACTCATGAAGCACCCAATGTACCCTACTTCCCACTAATTGTCTGCATGATGGTTTTCATTAGTAAATCAATGTGTGCGAGTCATGACACATATTAATGATAATATTAATGTCTATGGATCATTACACATGCTCGTAGATAGGAATATACGATGACACAAAAACATTCATAATTCTTACTGGTGGGTCTATTCTCATAATCTTCCATGTTGGAGAATACCAAGTATGAACTTCATGAGAGGAAGTCTCATCTTCCTACAAGTACTCACACCTGGCAGTCTGTATAATATGTGTCCCATTATAGTATGGCATAAAACTACAGAACTATATTTAAGAATTTTGTTATATCATTTCAAGGTTTTCATCATGGTGTGGAACTTCCCTGACCTTATCAATTCAACAAATAATCTAGGACATTATTACATTATAGTCATTCTGATCAATGAAAAATATGTAATAAGATGTTTGATATTTAAATATATTAAATATCCATATAATAAAATTACAAATAGTTGTTTTTAGGACACCAACTCTAACAAAGAAAGGCATGAAATATGGACATACCACCCCAACTTGAAAAAAATAATCCACCTATATAAGAAAAAAATATTATGTGAGTAATAGTAAAAAAATAAATTAAATATAAATTTGAAACAATACATTAATTCTATGGACAACGATTTTACTATGAAAATATCAATATTTTCTATGTGATTGAGCAGAGGAAACTTCATTTCTCTTACTACAAAAGTAAGTGGAGGGAACTTGAAGTAAATTGATAAAAGCCACCATTTTAAGGCTGAAAAGGTTTTGAGGGGAAAAAGTATGTGGAAGTTTTCGTGTAGAAATGAATGAAATATAGACAAACCTCCCCAACTCGAACAAAATAATCCACCTATATAAGAAAAAAATATTTGATTAATACTAAAAATAATAAATTAAACATAAATATGAAATAATACATTAATTATATGGATAAATTATATCATAAAGTTACTTTTACATCTTTAAAAAGGGTTTCCTTTATTATAGTTTATTATTATGAGGGATTGTTATAATCATAATGTTCAAAATACATTATCTATAAGAGTAGTCAAACATTTAATTTAGATCATGAGGGAAAACATAGTATATTAAAAAAACACTTTTACCTTTTCATTAAAGTCTCTTTATTTTTTAAATGGTTTTAGTGATTTGATTTCTCTATCAAGAATGAAAATCCCCTCTTTTTGTTCTCCTCTAATATACAATAAAATTTCTAAATTGGGACTGAAATGAATTGATTGTGATCTCCCAATGAAATGGACATCCTCGATTGAATTTTCATCTAACTTTACATTTATTTTAGTCATGAGCAAGGCAATCAACCAATTTCTATTTTCTAGATCTGAGACATAAAATACTTTCACTGCTTATGATTCCACTATGAAGGGCTCATCTTTTTTCCCTTCAATGCTGAAATTTACTTTCATGAATCCCGTTTCATAAACTTTCACTGCATACATATTTTCAACCCATTTGAAATGAAAAATCTACACTTCAAATGTTGTATAATTCAACTCTTATATCCTCTTTTCAATGCCAAAATATGACATATTTTTATAAATTGGATTTCTATCCTTGGAACCAGGTATGTGCATTGTTTCCACCACAATCACAACACCACTCTTTTGTATCGTACTTAATTCATCATGTTATTTTTTATAGAACATATAACAATTGATTAAAAAACAGTGTAAGATATAATATTTTCATTCATTCTCATGGTTATCCATTGATGTCGTTTGGAAATTGAATTCATATTTTTAGATAACTCCTTATAAATTTCATCTTAGAACCATCCTATAAACTATTGATTATGTGTATTCGAAATCCATCCTTCATCCCTTGATGAATTAAAATCTCTAATAATTTCTTTGTGGGCTTCAATGTATGGATCAACATCTTTAATATTATGTAAAATGTAAGAGTTTGCTTTCTCCTGATCTGTTAAGGTAATTGTAACAACATCTCTTCTATAAATCCCTTCACCCATATGGTGTCCTCTATGATGAGACTTTGGGAGACTGCTACTGTCAACATGTGATAGGTAATTGGTATAGAATTTAATAGTTTCTTCAACAATATATTTTTCTGTGATACAACCTTTTGCCCGAATTGGGTTCTTAACATACCCTTTCAAAATCATTATATACAGTGCAATAGGGTACATCCATTTGTAATCAACATGACCACATATTTGAACCTCTCTAACCATTTTAACTATCAAGAGGACTATTATAATAAATAATAATAGTGGGAAGAACATCTCTAATTTATATAATATGACCGTAACTTCCTAATTCATGATTGGAAACTTCATCGAGTGTATAAATTTACTACATATGGATTTGAAAAAGAATAAGATTTTGGTTAATGTATGTCATACATTTTGAGGCATAATGAAATGGAAAGAAATAGGAATCAAATCTTGTATTAAAACATAAAAATCGTATGATTTTAGTCCTTGTAACTTCAATTTAGTCATTGATATGAAATTCTTGATATTTGATTAATACACCTCTAAAAATTTTAAACTATTAAGGAAAAGACAAAATTGCAATATTTCCTATCTAGATAGAGTGTATGCTTCGAGAGGAAGAAAAGTTTTCCATTTACCCTTCACTAGTTCCAACTATTCCCTTATCACCATGTCAATCATGTCAAACTGAGCCTTGTTTCCATCTTTCATTTTTCTAGGAACATTTATTAATGTTCCATTAACACTATCAAATACATTTTTTTCTATATACATAACATTAAGAAAATGTTTGACATGCAAAAAATTCCAATATAATAACTCAAAGAAAATTGATTTCGTTTTCCAACCTAATTACACATGGTTTTTAAAAAATGGTTTACTAAAAATAGTGTCAATATATTTTTATTCATTAAATAGTTGATCACCCTTTATCGGAGGAGGTGTTGTACCTTATTCGATATTCCCATTAAATTTTGTCTTCTAGGATAAGTATTTACATTGTCGAGGTAAATATTTATTATGTCCTAATAACACAGTCTTCGAGGAATGTTTCAACTGAACTAAGTGTGTGCGTTTTTCATAAATGGGACACCCCAACATTCCTTTAATTCTATAGACTGATAAATTTCAATAATTAGGGAAACCATTTATCATCCCATACAATATGTCCCTCAATTGGAATTATTCTCTTCTATGAGCATCATACATTGTAATATTTATATCCCACATCAATATCAGATCTTCGATCAATGTATCCAAACAGACATCAATATCATTACTAGGTTACTTTGGTCTAGATATAAGTAGAGACAACATAATTTATTTGATACTTTGATGGGGAGCTCCCGTTGCGGGGTTGGATTTTCAGGTTCGTTGAACCTTGAATGGTCATCGTGCTGGTCCCTCCCCCTCTGGTGGGGAGGGACCCTTTTCGCTTCCAGCTGACCCTTTGCGTCTCTTTTTCCCCTTATCCAACCCCAATCACCTTCCTCCCTTCCCCCAGATTCGGCTCAACCCGAATGTTCCAGATCTATTCTAAGGATTCCCTAATCTTCCAATCTCTTCCGCTGAGTATCATGAAGCTTCCTCTATTATGAATTTAACTCTAATTGCACGGTTCAAACAGTGACGATCTTCGATTGATGTCTTTGAAAGTTATGTTTTTGGCTCCTGGGATTTACATAATTGTGCGACAGTGGTCTTACATGACAAAAAACATATCATGATTTGATTTTTCATAGAGGAAGATTTGATCAAGGCGTAGTCCAGTGTTCCTCATATATGAAACGGTTCTCGTTTCTTTCTGTTCAGGTGGTCCTTCGACTTTCATATGAAGCATGGTGTCCTGAAAATGGAAATATGGGTTATTCTACCTAAACATCCTTTAATGTTCCAAAATCCTTCGATATTTCACTTTTTAGGAAACTTGGTTGGTAGATATCTGTGTTCAGATAGTAGAACCAAGTCAGTGTGTCATCTGGTAGCTCCTTTCATATGTGTGGAAGTGGACGTGTATAGAAGGCCAGATAATTTTGTGTGGCTTATAGTTGGGGAAGAATTACATTGTAAACAACTGGTTTTGTTCGAATCATGGTCTGATTATTTCTTTATGTGCAAAAAACTGGGTCATGATATGACTGTTTGCAGGCAGGGAAGTCAGTTGACTACTCGGTCTAGAGGCAGCGACAATAGTTTGGTCGCTGGTTATGGAGAAGGGATGATGGATCCATCGTTATTGGGTGACTCCAGGGACCAACCTAAAGTGGAGAAGTTATTGGATAAGAGAATAGAGGACAATCCGAAGGTGGTAAATATATTTGAATGCTTAAGGAAGGATCTAGGAGCTCCCCAGGTTGCTGGGAAAGACCCTCCGGGCTTAGTGGGAAGTGGTGTGGTTAGCGTCGATGAATCTTTGGATTCCAATCATGGAACTTATGCACAAGATGTGAAAGCAGGCGGTGGTATAATTGATGAAGGTCTGTCACAACCGACTGGGGAGGGAAGCGCCAAGGATATCCAGGAGTGGGTTGAACCAAGACAAGGCCACAATAGAGTGTTTAATGATAAACAAGGTCTCCAACCGAGAAGTACCTTGTCCTGTATTAACTTGAATAATCGCTTTGATTGCCTGGGTGATGACGGTTGTGCAGAGGGCATCAGTAGTGGCCTCTCTGGAGCAGAGTCAGGAAAGGAAACCTTAGATGACAATGACAATGACGATGTAATGTCAGAGTATGGTAAGGGTCTTCACAACCTAAGGAGGAATAGAGGGAATAAGGAAAATAGGGATCCAGGGAGTAGCAAGGCCAACAAGAAAAAAACTATGGGGCGTAAAGACTACTCAGGACTTTCTAAACCAATAGAGACATGGTCGGCTAAAAAAGGTGGTAACATCAAGAAGAAGTAAATCCAGGGAGTGGAGGGTAGAAAGAAAAATCATGGGCCAATTGGTGAAGTCAATGAGGTTACGAAGGGGAATGATCTTCTGGAAACCTTGGTGGTTTCTCAAGGGGAGGCAGAAGAGCATCAAGCTGGGGAACTTCCTAGAGGTAATCTTATGTAGTCCGAGTATGTGCGGCTAGAGGAGGTTGAAGACATTGAGGTCATGCCTAATGGATAGTTGGGGGAGGATACTATAGAACCTGAACAATTTCTGGAAATACTTATGCATTCAGGAGAAGAATTAGAGGAGAATGCCATTACGATTAAGGCCACAAAAAAGGATGTAGAGAGGATGATGGGAAGAGTGATACATGTGGATACTAATAGTGAGAAAAGTGAATGGATTGAAAAAAATGACCTTATCTTGATCATATTCTTCAATGAAGGGAAGATAAATATTGATGAGTACCTGCATGCTTGGGATCATCTAGCAACACACTTTAAAGAACTAATAACAGAGGACCCAGGATTATAGGTAACCCTTTCCTAGAAATTATGTTGGGAGAATGCCTCTGATATGCTCAAGTTAGTTTTCAACAAGTATGTGATTTACTTTAGTGTTGTACCCGGATGAACTTGGGGTTTCTCACTTTTCCTTAAAAGTGTTTTGTTAATAAAAAAATTAACTTTCATGTGGTGACAACATAATGTATTTGTGCTTCATTCATAACCATGGAAGAAAGTTATAATTTACGACCATGACGATCTATGTTCTTTGAGTACTACTCTATACACCAAAATCTTTTATTCCATCTATAGATAATGAGAGATGAAAGTTTCTCATATTATTTCTAAATTTAGGATACTCGTAATCAATTTTCTTCCATTGAAGAGAATTTGTTGGATGATATAGGTTTATATCTTTTTTTTGTAATTTTATGTCATATCAATTGTCTCATGGTTTCCTGACATCCATATAGTCTTATAAATTGTGTAATGATGGGAAATTACCATTTATATTTCTAAGGACTTAATTCATTTTTCTTATATTGATCAACGCCGCACTTAGAGAATTTTATAAGTGATCAATGATCCTTCTGAAACAATATGAAATAATTTAGACAAGCATGTATTTTTTTAGAGAACTTTACCATTTAATGTAGAATTCATTTAGTTTCATATGTTCGACATGGTAGTTTATTTTAATCTAGTAGTATGTCATTTAGGAGACCATGTAATTCTGTAATCTATCACTCCATCGACTACCAAATTTCAAATTATATAACTTCAATACAGCTGACAAAGTTTATATTTTGTACAACTGGTATAAAATGGTCTCTTAACATTACTATTTAACTTCTCAAACAACTTTGGGAAATCACGAAGGTTATCTAAAATTTTCATTGTCAGTTCTTTCATGCAATCTACATCATCATTTACACTATTATTCATTCAAAATGATTCATAAACCATAGTATCATCACAATCAGTGTGCATGTTTAGTTTTTTCCATGCTTAGTCTAACATTTATAGCTCTAATCTATTCAATGAAAAATAAAAATTTCTTCTAAATCTTTCAAACTAATTTTTCTTGAATAACAACAAAGTAATCATGGATAAAGGATTTGAGAAGGGTCATATGCATGCTCTGTTGCTAACTTGATGAACTCTTTAACTCCATATTCATGCTATTTTTTCAAATGTTTAGAATGCATCCATTTTTTATTCATATGCATTCTATTAGGTTCATAGAATATTAATTTTGTATAATAAATAAATAAATACACATAATATATTCATTATCAAAAGTGAAAGTTATAGATAATTCTAATAAGGGAAAGCCAACATTTGATTACTTCAAAGAATTTCAGTATAATTTAAAGAAAATGGGTATTTGAATTAAGGAAAAGAATTACTCCACTATGCTAGGTTTTATCCTATCAATTAATTCAAAGATTAAAGTTATAAACAACTGTCATCCTTATACACTCATATCCCAAAAATTTATCATTGAATTTTTCTGTTTGACATGCATTCTCCATCTTTTGTGGACATGCACCTATGTTTCTTGAAATATGCTAATAATTAGTCATACATGGGATGAATAATGCTAAAATTAGTTAAAGAAACATAAAATATATGGTGGATGAGTCTCAATCAACAAAATGAAATAATAATTGTTTGGTAGATGAAGCTAATGAGGATGAAAGTTGTAATAGATTATGTTCTCTAGAAGGGGTAATGCCTCCCATTTTTGAGAATTACACCATTGGCACTAGTTATTAATGTGTGTCCTATTGAAGGTGAGATTTGGATGGAATAAACATTATTTTCTATGATTCAAGGGGTCTATGTGGGGACATAGTAAAAAAATTTGTCACAATGAAATAAATAATAGTAATTATGGAAGATATGGAGGTTTTAAGTTAAATGGGAGATGACACACTCTTACAAAAATAGTTTTGAAGTGAGATGACTATTCATAAGTAAAATTGGATAATAAATTTAAACCATTGAATGAACTCTATTGAAATATATTTGTATAATATATTTGTAAAATATGTTTGTATAATATTTTTCTATAATATATATTTGTATAATATTTATTTATGATTTGTAATATATATATATATATTATTTTTATTTGTGTAATATATATCTTTATTTATATAATGTATATTTTTATTTTATATATTTTTGTTATATAATATATATTTTTGTTTGTATAATATATATATTTGTATAAAATATAGGTATAGTATATAAATAGTTAATATTTAATATATATTTATTTACAAATAAATATAATGTATATAAAT
The DNA here is from genome assembly GCA_963277665.1 of Viscum album. Classification (NCBI taxonomy): domain Eukaryota; kingdom Viridiplantae; phylum Streptophyta; class Magnoliopsida; order Santalales; family Viscaceae; genus Viscum; species Viscum album. The sequence continues at coordinate 462,029,050 of OY728142.1, forward strand.
ATATAATAAATTAGAATTTTTTTAATTATATACATATAAATTTGTGTAATATATTTGTGTAACATATTGGTATAATATATATTTTTATAATATAATTGTATAATATATTTATAGAGTATATTTTTATACTATATTGGTATAATATTTTTGTATAATATTTTTGTATAATATTTTTGTATAATATTTATTTTTATAGTATAATATATTTTTTTTATTTTTATAATATATATATTTGTATAATGTATTTTTATAATATATCTATATATATTTTTATTTTTAAAATACACATGTGTGTGTCTATATATATCTATATTTTTTAAAATATTTGTATTTTTTTTAAATTCATACATATAAATATATAAATATTTGACAAATTTATATATATAATGTTTTAAATCCATTAAATACAAACACACACACACACACATTTATATATTAACACACATAAATAAAAATGTATTTATAAACATGTGGGTGGGTCTATTTTTGTATTTAATATAATTATATTATAAATTTTCCATTATATATATATATATATCTATATCATTATATTGATATGTTCTAGGTGAGGTGGGAATGCACTTTTCTTTCATTCCATAGACCTTATGGTCGAGTCTAAAAGTAAGATAATTTCTTATTTAGTGTTGTCTATATATAGAACGGTGGTGGTGGTCACCTGTGCTGGCAAGAGAGAGAACTTGATGGGGGGAGGTGATCATGTGCATAAGGAGGGAATATTAGAGATGATATTTCTTCTATTTTAAAATTATGAAAAAATTTAAGGGGTCGACGATATCATGAAGAAGGAGTCTGTGGCATTGGGGTGGGCAGGCTGCACAAAATCGACAAGCAGTGAGGGTGGGTGAGTGCAAGGAATGATAGTCTTATCCTCTTTCAACCAAAAATCCCTAATAAACAATATTGACCATGGGGATATTCCAATGATAGAGAAAGAATGACGATAAAAAAATGCAAATAGATATCGCTAAACAAGGAATCAATAAGTGAGGAGGAGGGGGGGAAATAAGATACCTTGGATTGGAGATTTGAATCATCTGAGAGAAAGTAGAGTTATCAAAAACCTAAAAAACTTTCAAGGCTTGGATTTGTTCAACCCTTGAATCATTTGAGCCTTGGATTTGAGCCCTGAAATTGTTTGATCCATGATTCAAGCCTAGATTCGAGCTTCGATTCATAGAGTTTGAGCGTCAGCAAAGGGTGGCTTCCACAGAAAGCTTCAGATATCGTGATGAGTTCAAGACTGGTTAGGGTAATTTAAATAGATTGGGACACCTTTATCAATGCTTTAAAAAAGCTCCCATAAAGGATTTATAATGATACTGATAAATAAATTTTTTTGTAAATATATTTATATAATTATATATATATATATATATAATAAATATAAATATATATATATAGTAAATATATTCTTTATTTAAATATATTTATTATAATTTTATAATTATTTAAATATATTTATTATAATTTTATAATCATTTAAATATATTTATTATAATTTTATAATTATTTATCTATAATTATATAAATAATTTTTTAAAAATAATATTTATATCATTATATATATTTATATAATTTTATATATTTATTTAATAAATATATATAAATATAAATATAATAAATATATTCATTATTTATATAAATTTATTATAATTTTATAATTATTTAAATATATATAATTTTTTATTTATAATTATATAAAGAATTTTAAAAAATAATATTTATTTATTTATAATTATAAATATATAAATGTATAAAAATTGTAAATATACATTTATAAATATTTTTTTCAAATATATTTTTAACATTATTAATAAATATTTAATCTTAAGTGCGTGTATGTTAAAAATTAGTGAAATTGAATAACTAAAAATAGGTACACTTTAACAATATTTAAAAAAATTGATAAGTTTTATTAATTAAACATAAATTATTATAAAATATGGATATATTTTGAAATAAATATGAATACATATTGAAAACTTTAAAACATAGTGAATAAATATATATATATATATATATATATAATTAATAGAATAAATATATTGAATTCCCAAAAAAAATATTTATGTGTGTACATTGTAAATAAAAATGCATTAATTACATATATATAAAATCAATATAACACATGTTTGATCTATGTTAAATTTAAAAAAATAAAGGGCATTCAATTATGTCCATTACTTGATGCAATTAGTCCGTATTTTTAGCACATGTTTGATTCTTAATGTGAAGCATAAATATTCTCTATTAGATAAAACATATTTATATAAATTCATATATATCTATATATTTAATATATACTATTTATTAACATTATCAATAATTATTTAATTAATAAAATATTTAATGTTTTTCTCAATTTTCTTTTTTTTATTTTTTTTATTTTTATTTTACATATATCTATATATTTAATATATACTATTTATTAGTATTTATAATTTATATATAGTATAATTGATTTATTCATTTTTATCAATAATTATTTAATTAAAAAAAATTAATATTTTTTTAGTAAACTTTTCTTTATTTTTTATTTATTTCATTATATAATTTTATTTTGACCTTTATCAGCACTAAAAAATTACTGATAAAGAATCTATTTATGGACACTAAAAATAAAGTGGTGATAAATGGTGGCATTCATTAGCGCTGATAAAGTGTCCCCTTTATCAGCACTGAAAATAGAGCACTAATAAAGGGTACTCTTTACCAACACTAAAAAAAGTGATGATAAAGGGTTCCCTTTATCAGTGCTAAAAACACTGATAAAAGAGACCCTTTATCAGTGCTAGTTTTAGCATTGATAAAAGGAACTTGTATGAGTGCTTCTTTCTAGCGCTGATAAAGGTTAGTTCTCTTAATGACCTATTTTGTATTAGTGAAAATATATTTTATTATTCTTGTGGTTTGATAAATTATATGGGAGAATATATTGGTTTATTTTAATGATATTATGGATATTTTATATAAAATAATTTAATTAAATATTATTTTATTTTATATTTGATATGATATTAGATTTAATGCATGTCGTGGGGGTATAATAATAATAAGGATTTTATTATTATTTTGATGTGGGGTATGAAAAATGTTAAATAAAATGATAAAGGACTTTGTACAATTATCTTAATTTTAACATGAGTATAATGTCTAAAATATTACATTCTTCATTTATAACTTGTTAGATATAATAAGAAATTTTTGGAAATTTTTTCAATCCTTATAAAGAATTCTCTCACTCTCCCCTCTCAAGAATCAAGAGAAAAACAAGTGACCCTTATAGCGATCAATAACAAAAAAACATTAATCACTATATTCTATTTACGCTGGCACCCAAGAAATCAATAATTTCATTTTAAGATTTTGGGATCATATGTGGATACATCTATAGGGGTCCTCATTTTGATTCACCATTTAAATGATAATATAATAAGATCATTGATAGAAAATCGATTCGAAGAATTCCTGATTGAGGTAATGTTATATTTAAATTGGTTATAAATTAAATTTTCATTATCATATGTATATATATATATAATTTTGGTGTTTTTATATCTAGTTCTTCATATTTATCAATTGATGTTAATGATAAACCAAAATTGGGTTCCCACCCAACACATCTGCTACCCACCCTGAAACCTTCAAGTGGTATTAATGTGATCAAATTCTAATTTGTAATTATTTATAATTTATTTGATAAATTTCATGCATTGGTTTTCTAGTATTCATTTTCATATTTTTATTCTAAGTGTCACATTCATCATGATAAATTAAATCAACATAATATGGCTATAAATAGGCGAAAAATACATGAGGAATACTTGAATAATCCATCTGGAAGTACCAAGGTCACTAGCTATATGACATGATTACATGATGCGTATTGGAAAATTATGCACCTTGTGATGGGTTTTTATCCACATAAGTCATGTTTCATGTAAATTGTGGAATATTTTGTGTTTCAATACATGAAATTATTATACGTCATGTATTGACTGCCATCATGACACATGGGTTGATTTGAGTACGTTTTTTGTATCAATACACAAGGTATAGGTTAGGTATTTCATGGAACATTATATGGTTCAGTATGTGGCATAATTTCACCCCACGTACAGACTTCCAACTGGTGTGTATCATGACATGGAATACACAGCATGTAGCTGGAGTAAACACCATGTGACACATGACACTCCACACAAGGTTTACACTGAGTAATTCTCAACAGGTTGTGTGTTTCAACACATGGTGCCATTATATGCCATGTATTTACTAAAATCACATAACATGTAATGGTTGGTTACACATCGTTTACTACACAAAGATTCTAGTGGTATTCCTTGTGTACATTAATGGAGTGTTGTGTGGTCATACACATTAAAATGACATTATTGTTTAACCATAAAAAACAGCATTCCATGTATATTACAACATTCCATACAGAGTTGTATGTTGTGTAGTATGTGTAAAATAATTTGTACCATAAACACGATGTGTTACATAGTGTTTTGTTTGAAATAACACACCATGTATTTATTAAATTTTCAAAATGGTATTTAATATAATGTTAGTAGTACACTCCATGTTTCGTCCTAAGTACATGTCATGTACTAAATTATTTTAAATAAAAAATAATTTTTTTAAAAAATTATCAATGGGGTTTTAAATCATTTTAAGGATCATAATTCAGAAAGATTTTATGATAAATAATTAATTTATTAAATTTTTTATTAATTTAAGTGAATTTATATTAAAATGAAATAGTGGAATAAATAATATAAATATCCAATGAGGTTGTATTTACATGTTTTGAATGATAATGATCTTGGCCCAACTTATGTATGTGTTGGATTTATTTACTTAATTTATTTATTTATTACATGGTTTATTATATGATATTTACTATTAAATTAAATATGATGATATGTGATTCATTCGTCCTTCATTTATTTTGAATGGGCTTGCATACCCAATGTTTATTTAATATGACCCTAAACACTAGGTTCCCTTTACTTGCATGTGAGTATATATTTGTAAAAGATATAACTCCCAACTAGAGAAGATGATTTAGGACCCAATCTAAGATGAATCCAAATAAATAAATACATATGAGAATTGTGGATGGTGCAACTCAATCCAAGTTAAATATTATGGAGTTATTTCACCTAGGGTCTTCGTTGTTTTATCACTACTCGATAAACCAACCGATAGATAAATATCATGGTCATTTCATATATTTATTTTATTTTATCAGTGTGTGGATATTTATTTATTTATTTACATGGTGTATGGATTATTTTTATGATTAAACATGATCACATATTATAAATAAATTAACAAGAATGAATAAATAAAATAAAATAATATGTATCATCTTATTTTATCATGTGTAGTTAATCAATTGTGTAATTTCTCACACGAAGTAATTAATAAGTATGTAGCGATAAAATAAGATATCTTTTATAGGAAAAATTAATATACATAAATTATTTTATCATACATCATTAATTATTTATTTAAGATTCACGTAAAATTAATAAGAATGTGAATAATATAATAATGAAATTTATGAATAAGTTAACAAAATCCCTCAACGTGAAATATTAATTCATTAATCATCTTCCATTTTTTGAGTTATGATGCAACCATAGTTCGAAGTGTTGATTTGGCTATAGTTAATGACACTTTCAATTATCAAGGAGACTTAAAAAAGATAATTAGATTGGTATTAAGGGTAATGAACATAATATGCCTAATATAATTTTGGGGAAAATTTTAAGGAAATTCGAGTACATTATTTTAGGATTGGGGAGTATGCTCAACAAATCAATGAACTACAATTTAATTCAATTGGAAAGAGTAAATCCTACAAGAAATTTCTTTGATTAATTTTCATGTCCACAGTATAGGGTATGAAAATAGAAATATGGATCTTTACCACTATAATATCTTAGTGACCATATATTTTGAATAAAATTGTGAGGGATATTGAGATTTGATAAAATAGTTGGAGACATAAAAATTTACTAAACCATAATTTATTTAAATTGGTAATCAAGATAATAAACTAAACAACTATTTTATATTTCATAAAAAATAGAAATTAAAACAATAGAACCATTGTGATCTATTTTGGAAAAATAAAATTTCCTCACTATAATGAATTTACAAGAGTGTTATTGGCATTTGTGTATAATACTATTATAGGAAAATATGTTTCATTTTTTTGGAATCCCATATACGTGACTAACCTCCTCAAAGAGTGAGTGAGTGTGAGAAGGATGCATACAGTAGAATCATGGGGGATAAATATGATGTTTGATATATCATTATATCATTTATTCCCCATAAGATAAAGATTAAGTATAAGTACATAGATAGATACACCATATATACTCATATCTAAGAACTTGATATGGAGATGGGGATGATAAATGAGATTATCACTACAATGTATTGGTGTAAACTAAAATATGGATATTTTACTAGTGGTCGTGTACTCAAGAATATGAGGTGCATCGATCAATTAGAAAATTTTAGGTTCTATGTGGATTAGAAACTATTGTTAGATATTCTTCTTTTTTTATCAACAAATATTTATTTTTTCATCAAAATTTATAAAATAAATAGTATGGAGAAGCCACTGAAGAATAATTTTTTATGGTTCACCAAGTTGTTAAGTATATGTGTTAATATGGTTGTTCAATCCTTATAGTGAATAAAATAAATGAAATGTTTGAAACCAAAATAAAAAGTTTAAATTAAATGGTTCCTTTTCAATGTTTAAAAAAATAAAATATTTATAAGGAGAATACTTAACAAGAGGATATTTTATTTATTTGTAGAAATAAAGGTCACTGGAATAAAAATTTAAATGAATTAAAGATAAATTAGGGGAAGCATTATACTTTAGGTATATTCATCATTGTAAGTAATATTTGTTCTATTATTGGGTATTAAATACAATATGTCACGCGCATATTTGTATCAAAGTACAAGTTCCAAGGATATTTAAAAAGTTTACCTAAATGAAGTAGATATTTATGTTTTTTATGTATAATGAATGATACACTAGTCATAGAAGATCACAACTTCACATTTCCATGTGGAAATATTCTCATGTTCTTGAAAAATTATTGATTTTTATTGGGTGTTAATAAAACATTATCCCAGTGTTATGTTTTGAAAATAATGAAGCATTATTTCAGGTTAAAATGAATATTGATTTGATATACTATAATTAGTTAATAGTTTAATTATACTTAAATCATAGATGTATGATGTCAGTAATAAATGATAAATATAAAATATAAAACTCAAATAATATTTCTCATCAATACTCCTTTTACTAATACCATAACTCGAATGTGTATAAGAAAATTAATGTTTTTGAATAAATTTACTCTATATTTTAATGATCAGTGAATGATTGGTTAAAATAAATGATAAATATAAAATATAAAACTCAAATAATACCTATTTTTTTTAATAAAAAACTTGGTCAAGTAAAATACAATTAAATTTCAAGGATATATCAAGAAGGGTGTTTAGAAACTTTAGAGTTGATGCTTTTAGGTATTTGGTATGTTTAATTAAAAGTTTTAAGAAACAAATATTTTTACATTAAAAGGTTATAAAGAAAAAAATATTTGAGAATTATTTTAGCAATATATGTGTTAAAATTTTCAATTATAAGTTATAATTAATTTAATTTTCTTCATGATATTTTGTTAAGATAATTAAGTAATTTTAAAGTAAAAAATATAATATTATTGGTAAAATATAAGAGATGATTCATATAGGTGAGTTGGAGATTATTTTATCAAGTAATTCATGCATCATTAAAATATAGAGTGAAGTTATTCCAAAACATGAATTTTATTATACACATCAATTTCATGGTATTAGTAAAATGAGGATCGATGATGAGTCATACAAGACTTGAAAATCTTCTACAATTCCTTTTAAGGAATTCTTCACAAATATTATTGATAACACTTCACCATATTACAACCATAATGATGAATAGATTTCATATAAGTTATAATATAAAAAATTCATATTGTCACAAACTCATATATTTTTTATGCAAACCATTTTTAAAGATTATTTAACAAAAAACATACATCAATAAAAACACAATGTATGTATGAGTTAATTATCCTAATTCACCAAGGATATTAAAATCCCTTAGACAAAAAATGATAGTTAAGTAACAGATTAAATATATATAATAGGGCACATATCTCTATTTAATATAGTGGGAGTAAGATAGACTTCAGTCAATTTAGGAATAAAGATGAACATGATTTGGCAAAGGAACATAAACCCCTCAAGACTTAGTGGGAAGAGTTGTTCTAGAGAAACATTCAACGTAGAAAATATAAAAGTAAAAATATGGTTTTATAATCAACTATTTAGATTATATATATTATTCATTGAGAATAATTAAAAAACATTCTACAAGTATATAGAAACTTACATTATGATAAAGTTGGAAAGTTGATATAAATTCAAAAATAAATTCCATGTACCAAATAAAGATTTTTTATTTTGGAAGTATTTCTAGCTCATGTAAAACACATATATTTTAATTGATTATTAAAGAAATAGTATTGAATCAATAATAATGTGAATACCAATAAAAAATATTTGTTATTAAAATTTTCTGATCAGACAAGGTGTTGACTTTGTGAAAAAAGTCATATATATAGATGCTAAAATCCATTTTTGAATTCAAGTTTCTATAGCAGCTACCATGATTATTATATAAATATTTAAAAGATACATTTACGGATCATATATGTCATTAAATCATGGGATGATTATTTTTATATTTGTATATAAGAGGTTAGTGGGGGTTTCATGATTTTTTGAGTGAAATATGATTTTAACATATAGAAAATAGATATTGGTATTGCAGTTTGTTAAGATTACATTGAAAAATTATTTATCTAATAAGTGACTTAAAATAGTTTCCCAAGTTATAAGGAACAAGATCTACTAATATTGGTCTATTTGGTTTCTTATACAATGTCCTAGTACATATATTTATGTGGTATAAAAAATAAAGATGGAAAAATTCAAGGGTGAATTGTTACCAATGTCACATGGTATAAATATTTGAAAGATGATGTGTTAATTCATAAGAGAAGATTAATATGATAATTAGAAATCCACAAGATTATATAATGGGATCAATCAAATATTACATTATATGTACTTATTTTAATGTCTCATAAGGCTACTTATTACTTTCATCCTAATAGAATTTCAATTCAAAATATGTGTAAAACAAATAATTATTAATTTCAAACCCACTTTCAACTAGTAAACCCCTTTAAAATAAAAACTTTGAAATAAAACAAAACAAATAAAAACATGACCCTTTTTGAAAAATTCCATTTTACACCCATAATGTTTAAAATATGAACCATGTTATATGTGATTGATACTTATAGATCACTTATTGGATAATTTATTAAGGTTTATATTATTTTATAATAAATGTTTCATACTAATAAATTCACTAATATTTATAATAATAAATCAATGAGATTACATAGTACTCATCTTATAAATGAATGAGTTTAAATGTTTTTATTGACAATATTTAATTTTACTAACAATCATTTTATTCATATTTGAATTGATAGGAGTTTTATGTACAACATTGATCAGATCACAGATGAGTTTTAGGAGTTGTAACATTTTTTGGTTTTTTTTATTCAATGATGATTCAAAAGGTGTATTGATTTGATTACCATGTTTTTATTATTCTAGAAGACTATGGTAAAAATGTGAGGAAGTGATTTATCATATCAATAAGAATTTTTTCCAAAAAAATCACTTGTGGTATCATAATAGAGAAAAATTTAAAATGGAGAAAGAAATTAATTCAAATGAATGTATCGGTATGAAAAATTTTATTTCTAATTTTTATCTATTTATTTCTCAATAAAATACTTCATTTGGACTAATGGTAGAAGAAATTAATATGGGAACATACTTTTCATTTGTTGATAAAATTATAATGTTTATCAAGTTATAAATCTAATAGAATATGTAAAAACATCAGTATACCAAGAATGTATAAAAATTACCAAACAAGCCTTTTTAATATGATTATTTCATGAAAAATAATAATGTTTGGATTTAGTAATACTATGATTTCCTATATCATCAATTTTTTTAAGTATTTAATACCTAATGATTCATGTATTATAGAAAATTATTACATGGAATCAAATTTGGTTGAAAATTTTATATTTTCATCAACTAAGATCCATGAATTCCCTAAATATTATTGTATGTTTTTGAAGAAATATATATATTTGAGTGGGTGAAAGTAATGAGGTGCATCAATATAAAAGGACAATAATTATAGAACTCAATCCCATATACAAAATAAAGAGACGTGGATGTTTCTTATACTTAAAAAACTCTTTGTATTGAAACAAATGGCAAGGAAATGACATTTCATGAATATGAATATAATAAGGATAATTGTAAAATAGTTCATCCTATAGATGGGTTAGATTGGAATAAATTTGATAGGTTACATCCTGATATTGTATCTAACCAAAAAAAATGTTAGATAGGTTTTGTCATGTGGTGGTTCCAACCTATTTTTTCCAATTCATACTTCACATAGTACATGGAATGTCTTAATTTATATTTATAATATTACAACATGGATGTGTATTAATAATTTATTTAAAATAATGATTATATTTATATTTAGACCTAGTAATCTTGGAAATGATATTTAAATATACTTGAAACCATTAACAGATGAATAGAAAGATATTTGGACCATTGGTGTGTTGGAAAATGATGTATTAACAAATAAGTATTTTATGTTTCATGTAATATAATTATGAAAGATAAGTATTTCCAATATTATATAATTAATTCTAGTTGAAGTTAAAAGGGAAAGTTTCCTTTAATTATTTTTATTAAAAAAATACATTTTTGAGGATATTGAAGTTTCAAAAAAACTTTCAGATTCATTAGAAATCCCATATTTTTACAAATAGATAATCCGTGAAAGAAAAGTTGGCGAATCTTTGATAATGTAGTAGAGGTAGATGAAGCACCCCAATGATTATTGGGAGATGATATCCTTAAATATATTTATGGTCTGAATAATTTGCATTGAAAGAGTCAATAAAATTCTCAAAGGTGAAGGAATATTATTTTGAATTCCAATAATAATTATAGAAATAAAAATATTGTCACAAACCAAACTGGGTCGAACCTGAACCAATCACCCGAGCCGGTCTACAGCATGGCCCGAAGGGAATTCTTGATCCCCACAAGATGGAAACTAGTGTCGGGCATCAAAATATAATTGCAGGGAATTATTTTTCCAATAAAGATAAATAAATAAACAAGAATAAACAGAACTACAAAACTAAACTCTAGTAGTGTAAAAGAAATAAATAGAACAGGTCAACATACCTCCATGTGACCTTCTAGGTCACCACCCAACCAAAGGCCAACCGTGATCTCATAATGATCAATCCAACCAAGATAACCTGAAATTGAAATGATAAAAAAGGTGTGAGCGTTAAAAAATATTAGTAGGGTTGCCAAGATAACCCACATAATCCAACGCCTCCATTCCCAAAACAATTTACTAAGAAAAGTTTGAAATACAAATATAACTATAAGGTTTTCACATATTAAAATAAGCAACATATTTTTCTCATTTAAATATCCAACACATGCAGTGTACCATTTTATCTTTTTAAAAATTAAATTCAAAACAAAATATAACAAAGATGGACTAAATTAGAACAGGTAAACAATAAAAGCTAGAAATAAACTGGTATAATAGAAAGTAAACAAGCAACAAAAATAATCCAGTAAAAATGGGTGATCCTAAACATCCCTAGAAGACCCATGGACGTACTCTATTTCGGAACCACCTTTCAGCATATGGTGAAGCTTCTAAGTCAATAACCAATTGGTCACCCTATAACAGACCAATTCAGTGGAAAATCCCACCTATCCTAACAACCAATCCAGGGGGTAAAACCCGTCTAATCAGGGTTGATCAGAAACCGTCAATAAATCGTATAAAATATACCCAGGAACTCATGGTGGTTATAATAGTACTATGTAAGTAGGAAGTCCCTCACAGACATGACTCATCTCACAGTACTTTCCTTACCCAAACACAGACACTTCCTATGCATTCACCCATAAAGTGTTACCCTAGACAAGAGAACCCCAAAATACACATTCAATCATTTCACATTAACAAAGTGACAACTGGCCATCACACCATTAAAAATTTAAACCATTTCATAAAATTTTCAAACTTTCCAATCATGCATACACTTTTTCCAAAACACAATTTCCTTTAAAAGTTAGTAAAAACATTGCCTTTGGGTTAAAAGTACCAAATGGGCCTTTAACTCAACATTTCTAAAATTATTTCCCAAAACATCACACAAAAACCAATTTTTTCCTTTACAAAGCTAAAAGAGAATATGCTCAAAGATTTCATTTTAAAACATTTTAAAAATCACACAAAGGATCCAAAGTCATTTAAAAATCAAGAATCATTTTCACAAAATTAGCACCCCATTTCAAATTAAACCCAAACACACACTAAAACACTTTTCACTCATTATTTTCATGTCAAACATCATTTAATAAATCATTCACTCATTTCATAAAATATTTCAAATGGACCAAACAAATACTTACATCGTGATCTCACCAATTTCACATGTGAATTCTATTTTAAAATAAAATACATACCCAAACATTTTAGAAAACAACTTTAACACCTTTCAAAAACTAACTCACACCACTTGAACAAAAAAACTATTTCAAAATTAAAGAAATAATTTTCATTATTAAATAAATCACTATGAAAAATTATTAAGAAATTTCAAGAAACAACACATGGCCTAAAACACAAAACTTACTCAAATATTCCTTTGTGACTAATTAAACATCGACACCACACCGAAATACAGTTTGTAGTCCTTGCCCAGTTAAATACATTAATTACACAGTTAGAAAAACACTAGAAAGTGAAAAACTATAGGTTTTTATCAAAAAACGCACTTTAGATCACATGACATGCTATAAAAATAAGTCAATACATATTAAACCTACATAAAGGTGAGTTCGCACCCAAAACTTTAATTATAGAACATGATAAACTAGTTAAACAGGTAAAAAGGCTCATCAAATAATATTTATATATAGAAACACCTACACACAATCACAAACTTATTCCAAAACTATTTTAAACAATTTTAACTGACACAAAAACATTTCAAAAAATTAGGTATTATAATTATAGAGATGTGAAAGATATTTCAAAATTTATTTAAAATACACAAGAATTATGATTTCTGTGAGAAAGGAAAACAGTCAGAAAGACCTACCTCAAACCAAAAGTGGGTGTGACAAAACTCTAGCGGTAGGTAGAACAATCCCCTGCGGACCAACCGCGCACACTAAACTATGTGAAAAATGCACGAAACACAACTGTGGTGTTAGGGTTTCAACCAAAACATATAAAAACACCACAGATTAAATGAAGGAAAAATAAATAAATAAATAAATATAACATAGGAGGAAATGGTTGTTTGCAAAAGGGGATGTGGTAATTCCAGATCAAGGCAGAGGCACCGCATAAGGAGTTCGGTTGCACTGTTGGCCGGAACAAGGAGATCAGGGGGTTAAGTTTCTGAAAACCGCACGCACAAGGGGGATTCAGACCACCAGAAGGTGTGGTTAGGAAGGGAACAAGGGAGGCCGGTACTGGGGGTCGAGAGCATGACCTGGCCGGTGGTGTGGAGGGCCAGAACGAGGGAGTCCAAGTGCGGGATGGGGTCAAGAGGTGAGGCCGGGAAGAACTAGGGGAGGCAAGGGGAGCAGTTGGGAGAAAGAGGTCGGGGTGTTCCCACACGGAAGACTATAAGGGGTGAGGGTGGTGGCCGGAGTGAGGTGGATGCTGGGGGAGGCACTGGGATGGTGGTGCAATGATGGGGTGAGGCTGACAGCCTGGAGCGACTGGGTAAGGGTGAAGGATGCGGGGTTTTGTAGGGGAAAGAGGTGGCCAGCACTGGAGGTCTTAGAGGGTGGACGGCGAGTATGAGGTGATTGGACGGAGAGGTAAGTGGGGCTAGGGATCGGACCAAGGGATTGTGTGAGGAAAAGTTATGGGTGCGGGGAGGGCCAGAGTGAGGTGAGTGTGGCAGATCAGGCCAAGATTGGTGTTGGGTGTGGGGAGAGCCGAAGTGAGGTGAACGCAGAGGGCTGAGTCCAGGGTGGCGACGAGCGTAGGGGAAAGGCAGGGGCTCCAACTGTGAATAGATTAGGTTTAGGATTAGTTTTTTTCATTATTATAATAATATTTTCAATACAGTAATAATTATACTTGTAAAAATAATAATAATACAAATGAATATTAATAACAATAAAAAAATAATTATAATAATAATAATAATAAAAATATAAATAAAAAAAATAAAAATAAAAATTAATAACAATAAAAATAATAATAATAATAATAATAATAATAACTACAATAATAAAAATATAAATAATAATGAGCAATTTCCCGACTCCTAGGCCTACTTCACGGCTACTGCCAACCGCGCGGTGACCGTGCACAGATCTGAAGCCTAGTAAAAATGTTAAATGGAAAAAAATTTAAACTCACGCTCACTTGAGACTCGATTAGAGAACCACAAACCAAGAAATATTAAAATAAAAATAAACTTAAAAGTCGGGTTGTGACAATTATCCCCACCACAGACACTTTCTGCCCCCAAAAAGTCACGCAGCCTAACAATAGACAAAACATGAATCAATTCCTAATTGAAACCAAAAGAAAACACAATAAAAGAGAATGGGAGAACATGAGAGGGTTCTCCCCAAAAAACCCAAACCATGGCTTCACACATTTGGCAGCTCTTGACTGTGTGCGAGCTTCACCCCAAGGCCTATGGTGGGGGCTCTGACGGCTGAAGCATCTCCTGCCTCACAGTCAGGCACTATAAATCCTTCGTTCATAGCATCTTCTTCAAGCTATGGTTCCTACAAAACTTCTCCAAGTGAAGCAGACAGCTGCAACAATGACATGTCTTTGGAAGGATGTGACATGACGGATTCACGTGCCTGAACTGGCCACATCAGTGGCACACCACTGAATGGTCCGACGAACTAAAAGTTAGAAACACTATGTAGGACTCTTTAGAAATAGGTCCCTCTGGAACACCCTTCTTGATAGATGGGGAAAGTTCATGAGCAACTAGATACGCTAGATTTCCAACCATCTACATTCCAGATACCAACTCAGCTAGGAATTCCTCATCCACTAGCTTCCCAAAACGATGGTCTTTATAAGGGAGGATCTACTCCTTGATCTCTAGATGAAGACACCTGATGAAGAGGTAAGTCTTAATCAAATCCTATGATTCAACCTCTAGAGAAAAGGAAACCAGTTCCTTAAAATGGCCAACATATGTCTTCATCGTCCATTAGCCTTGTTGAATACGAATGAGCTCTTCCCTTTTCTTTATCTTCACGTCTTCAGGTATAAACTATTTGACAAAGAAGAACTTAAAGAAATCATACATTATCCCAACTTGCATTGATGGCGGGGAAAACAACTCCCATTTTTCCAAAGCTAGACCTTTAATCAGACCCAAAACCGCATGCACTCTAACAGGTTCGGGAGTTCCCAATACCCTGAAGACGTGTTCGACCTCTTCAAGCCACTCAAATGCCTCTAACGGACCTTGATCACTATGAAGGATAGGAAACATCAGAGAAGTACCAAAAACGTTGAATGAATTATCAGAAACCTTGGGGACCTTTCTGGGAGGAATTTTCTGAACAACATATAAAACACAGACCCAAAACCAATATCAAATCAATGTATAATTAAAAGTAACATCCTGATCCAAAATTAATGGTTCAAAAACAAAATAAATAAAAACACAAACAAAAATTCCCTTTCCCTTTTAGATTTAAAAACCACCTTCTTTCAAGGACACTTTCCAAATACCAAACCCACTTTTCAAACCAAATTCAATTTCCAAATCATTTCCCCTTTTTAAAATCACTTTATAAAAACAAGGTCATGATTTTAATTACAATTACACAACCTAGTAATCCCATGAACTGTTGCACATTTCTTCACCCACCTTCATCCATATTCACCAATACGAACTTCTCATGCATCCCCTCACATGTGCAAGTGTTCATAAAGAGTACTCAAGGATGCAACCAAACCATTTATCTACTAGTTCCAAGCAAACACAATATTTTCAGACCAATAGATTTCGATTTTAAAACCCATTTCACAAATTTAAATCCATTTAAAAGAAATTATTCTCCTTTAAAAACCCATTTTTCATTTTTAAAAGTTCACTTACACCAAAAATAACCAAGACTACACACAACTTGCATTAAATTACTGAAGTGAGGTACTTGTAGTCATACTTAACCTGGCGACATTGTAGTGGGACATGCCCCAAGAAAGCACCAACAACTAGGAGGAACTTAAACTTTGTACTAAGACTACACATTGGTCACTACTCTATGAGAAATAAAAATATAACATCGTCTTTCCTCTATTGTCATCCCTCAATCTAAAACAAACCAGAATGAGATAAGGACTCAATTCCCGAACTACCCCTGGAGACTCGAGGTTCGAAACGAGTGAGGGTTCATGACATCCTTTCTGTACCTACCTCTCGGGTCCCAATATTCCTAATCTCTATCTACCGGACACCCCAAATAAAAAGGGTCTCCTTGATACCATTTTTTCATGAACCAAAATGGGTATACCCTAAACTGGTCACCCAAGCCGGTCTGAGGCATGGCCCGAAGGGCGTTCTCGATCCCCACGGGCTGGAAACTTGTGTCGGGCGTCAAAATTTAATCGCTGGGAATGATTTGAACCATAAATATAAATAAATAATAAATAATAAATATAAAAATAAAACTGAACTCTATCAGTGGAAAATAAATAAACAAAACAAATCAACATACCTCCTTGTGACCCTCTAGGTCACCACCCAACCAAAGGCCAACCTCGCTCTCATAATGAGCAATCCAACCAAGATAACATCAAACTGAAATGATAAAAAAAAAGCGTGAGAATTAAAAATTCTTAGAAGGATTTCCAAGATAAACCATAGAATCTAACATCTTCTTTCCCAAAACAATCCTATAACACAAGTTTTAAATATAAATATAAAATTAAGGTTTTTACATTTTAAAATAATTAACATGTTTTTCTCATTTAAAAATACAACACATGCATCATACCATTTCCAAAATCATTTTTATTTTTATAAATTAAACTCAAAAAAAGATATACCAAAGATGGGATAATGTAGAAAGGTTAAACAATGCATGCTGTAAATAAACTAGTATAATGGAAAGTAAACAAGCAATGGAAATAATCCAGTAACCATGAGTGATCCTAAACATCCCTAGAAGACCCCTGGACGTACTCAGTTTCAGAAACACCTGATGGCGTATGGTGAAGCTCCTAAGTTTATAACCAATTGGTCGCCCTATAATTGACCAATCGAGTGGAAAACCCCACCTGGACTAACAACCAATCCAAAGGGTACCAACCCATCTATTCGGGGTTGATCAGAAACCGTCACTCGATCATCTACAAGATGCACAGGAACCCATGGTGGTTATAATAATACTATGTAAGTAGGAAGTCTCTCACATGCATGACTCATCTCACCTCACTTGCCTTCCCCAAACACAGACACTTACTCTACATTCACCCATAAAGGGTTAACCTAGATAAGAGCACCCACAAATACATATTCAATAATTTCACATTAACAAAGTGCCAACAAGGACATCACACCATTTAACATTTAAACCATTTCATAAAATTTTCAAACTTACCAATTAGTTATACACTTTCTCCAAAACATAACTTCTTTTAAAAGTTATTACAAACATTACCCTTAGGTTAAAAGTGCCAAACGGGCCTTTAACTCAACATGTCTAAAAGTATTACCCAAAACATCATATAAACACCACTTTTGCCTTTACAAATCCAGATGGTCGTTTGATCTAATATTTCATATTAAACCATTTCATAAATCAAAAAAAAATATCCAAATTCATTTCGAAACCAAGAATCATTTTCACAAAATTAGCACCCCCTTTAAATAAAACCCAAGCGCACACCAAAACACTTTTCACTTATGATTCTCATGTCAAACATCATTTAATAAATAATTCACTCAATTCATAAAACATTTAAAATGGACCAAACAAATACTTACATCATGATATCACTATGTTCACATGAGAATTCCATTTTAAAATAAAATTCATACCCAAATGTTTAAGAAAACTACTTATGCACCTTTCAAAAACTAACTCACTTCACTTGAACAACCAAAATAAAAATTTCACAATTAAAGAAATCATTTTCACTATTAAATAAATCACTATGAAAAATTATTAATCAATTTAAAAAAAACACATGGTCTAAAACACAAAAAATACTCAAATATTCCTTTCTAACTAATTATACATCAACGCCACACCAAAATACAGTTTGTAGTCCCTTCTAGGTTAAATAAATTAATTTCATTGTTAATAAAACACTAGAAAGTGACATACGATAGGTTTTTATCAAAAAATGCACTTCATATCACATGACATGATACAAAAAATAAGTCAATACATATTAAACCTACTTTAAATGTGAGTTCTCACCTAAAAATTTAATTATAGAACATGCTAAACCAGTTAAATAGGTAAAAAGGCTCATCAAATAATATTTATATACGGAAACATCTACCCACAATCAAAGACTTATTCCAAAACTATTTTAAACAATTTTAACTCACACAAATACATTGTAAACAATTAAGTACTATACTCATAGAGATGCAAAATATATTTCAAAAATTATTTAAAACACACAAGTGGCATGAGTTGTGTAGGAAAAAAACAGTAGAAAACTCCTACCGCAAACCAAGACTGGATACAATGAAACTCCGATGGTAGGTAGAACAATCCCACACAGACCAACCATGCACGCTAAACAACATGAAAAAAAACAAAACACAACTTTGACATTAGGGTTTCAACCAAAAAAATAAAAACACCATAGATGAAATGAAGGAAAAAAATAAATTAATAAATACACCGGATGAGGAAACAGTTTCCAGTAAGGGGGGATGTGACCACGCCAGATCAAATAAGAGGCACTGCACAGGGGGTTTGGTTGCACTTTTGGTCGGAATAAGGAGAGAAGGGGGTCGGGTGGCAAGAAACTGTGTGCACGGGGGGATTTGGGCCGCTGGAAGGTGTTTCTAGGAAGGGAGGAGGGGAGGCCGGTGTTGGGGGTCAAGAGTGCGACATGGCCGGTGGTGCGGAGGGCCAGAACAAGGGAGGCCGGGTGTGAGACAGGGTCGAGGGGCGGGGTTGGGATAAACCAGGGGAGGCAAGGGGAGTGACTGGGAGCAGAAGGTCGGGGTAGTCACACGCATAGGACTATAAGGGGCGAGGGAATTTTTCGGGGTGAGGCAGATGTTGGGAGAGGTGTTGGGAAAGTGCTGCTACAAGGGGGCGAGGCCGAGGTCCTGGAGTGGCAGGGTGATGGAGAAGGAGGTGGGGTTCTACAGGGGAAAGAGACAGCTTGCACTGGAGGTCTCGGAGGGTGGACAACGAGCATGAGGTGACTGGATAGAGAGGTAAGCGGGACTAGGGAGCGGACTAGGGGCTGGTGCGAGGGCAAGTGCTGGGCTCGGGGTGGGACGGAGTGAGGAGAGGCTGGCAGAGCGGGAAAAGGTAGGTGTTGGTTGCGGGGAGAGATTGAGTGAGGTGAATCCAGAGATCTGAGTGCAGGGTGGCGACAATCGTAGGGAAAAGGCAGGGGCACCGACTGCGGGTAGATTAGGTTTAAGTTTAGTTTTTTTAATTCTTATAATAATAATATTATTACAATAATAATAAAAAAATGATAATTAATAACAATAAAAATAATAATTATAAAAATAATAATAATTGCAAAAATAATAATAATAACAATAAAAATTAATAACAATAAAAAAATAATACAATAAATACAATAATAATAATAATAATAAGAATAATGAGCAATTTCCCGACTCCTTGGCTGACTACACGGCTACCGGCAACTGCGCGGTGACCGCACACGAGTCTGAAGCCCAATAAAAATATTAAATAATAAAAAATTTAAACTCGTGATCACTCAAGCCTCGACAAGAGAACATGAAGCCGAGAAATATTAAAATAAAAATAAACTTAAAATTCAGGTTGTGAAAATTATATACTTTGAGTTTATGTATTGTTCAATGAATTTGTTGTGAAATAGCTTAGATGTAATGAAAATCGAGAAAAATGTGTCTGAAATGTCACTTACAATAATTTTAAATGTAAAGTTCAAAACAAAGGATGATTTTTTTATCATGTTAATGAATTATCATATAAAACCAAGCCTTCAACTCAAAATAATTTTTCATAATCAATGGAAAGACCCTTTTGTTTTTTTTCAAATAAATATTTAGAGAAAAAAATTCCTTAAAGTCTTGAAATGTATGATGATTTTAGATGGTTATTCAAGTAATATTTTGAAATGATTGAATACATGAGATGTGAAGTTTATGACTATATTCTATATATAAAAATTTTAATTTAATTTAATTATTTTAATAATTTCATTTTATTTTTCCCTAATTAATCATTTTTTATATTATTCTATAGGTAAATGATGTTTAAATTGAATTTTGGAAAAAGTAATAAATATAAAACTTTTAAGAGATGAAATTTTAAAAAGGAATTTTTGTGTAGTGTGTATTGAAAAAGGTGTAAATTTAATCAAACAAGGGTATAGATCAGGTCACACAAAATATAGTAAGGAAATGTAATCTGAGATTTATCATGGGTCAGCACATAGCTCGTACAAAGAGAGATCCTGACATGAGGAGGAACCGAGCATGAGGGAACAAATGTAGGAAATCTAGGAAGTGATCATATAAGTGATGTATGTTTCTAGATTTTATTTTAACAATATATCATCCATCAAAATTATTGATGTGGGAAGAGATTTGATGCATACACTATTCATTTATTTCTAGATGTTGTTGTCTTATACTGGAATGCATAGTCATACTTGTATATATTTTATGCATCATCTCTAGTCACCTATTCTACAAATTCACCATAATTGATGAATAGGGATATCAATCTATTATCTATGTAATCTATCAAACATCTATTTTTTCTATTTAAGGAGTGCTTGAGCTCGGGTGACCCTCCAGGAGGCACTGTGAAGGCCAGGGTTCTATGCATGCATCATGTGACCCTTAGGGAGCCACTATGAAGCCAAAGTGATGTATGTGAGAGTTTAAAATTGTATAAGACCAATATTTTAGAATATATTTCTCTTGAAATAAATTTTATTTCATTGATAGCTTGTGTCACATGCAACACTGAGTTTAAACGAACCGCGACATACTATAATTTAAAAATGACCATTAAAATTAATCATCAGAATTGGAATAACCATATTATAAAAAATATATATAATAATTTAAATTTATTTATTAATTCATAGTAAATATGTACTCAATTTCATTAATGTCATTTTATGCTTCAAAAATACATTTTCTCCAAAAATGATTTCTATTTATTTTTGTGTGTGGATAATATAATTAATTTAGTCCAATTATAGTAAGGTTATTTTATAAAAATGATACCATTTTTGAAATCATCATATAAAAATCATATTAGGATGAAATTTTTATATTTTTCTTGAAAATATTGGTTTTTTTACGAATAGTAAAAAATATCGTTTATTGTAAAACTATCATTCATTTTCATTAAATCAAGTAATTTAAGGTCCAATTATAGTTTGGATTTGGTATTAAATTAAAATATGAAAAATTTTATATATAATTATCTAATTAATTACATTTAATCATATATTTTAATGATTTTGGTATAAATCTATTTTTATTCATAAATGTGCTTTTTTCTAGAAACTATTTCTAAGTGCATAATGTTTTCCCATTTTGATTAATTGAAATAATACCTAATAAGGATTTATTGAAATTAAATTTATAGATTATATATCTATATATATGTTTTTCTGTGTGAATTTAAATCCATATGATGAATATTACTAGTTATAGAGTTAATTTAAACTCATTTTTTCCTAAAAAAATCCATTTCTCTGAAAACCCTCTTTTTGTTATGCTTTGAAAGTATAATTTTAAATTAAATTATACCAATTATGAAAATTAAATATGAAAAAATGGATTCCATATTTGCAATCAAGAGATAAAAAATTTCTCAAATAGACCTCTTTATTTTTAGTAATTATGAATAGTAACTATAGTAGATAATTATCACCCTGATAATGGTAAATTAGGTAATTAATGTTAATAATAATATGATAAAGACTAAATATTAAACATAAAAATTGAATTTATCCTATTTTATGAGTATATTTTTTCCATTTACATCTAATTATTTAATATATGGGATCTTTTTTCCATATTTCTATGATTTTCACCTTTATAATTTTTAAGTAAATGATAAAGACAATAATGTCACTTCATTTCATTAAATAACTATAATATTTTTTGACTGGGATAAAAAAACTTATGATTGGTTATAAATAACAATTTTAACGAAAATTTATTTGTTTTTATCATGATAATTTATTTCTAATTTTTAGTAATGAAATCATTACCTAAAATGTTTATAAAACACTGGCAAGGTATTTATTAAATTAATAGAAAAATATGATAAATGATTTTTAAAAATATTAAAACTAATATAAATTGAATGAATTATTTTGTTACACATATTTTTTAGATAAATATAAAATTTTAGTTATGTGTGAAAGGATTATATTCTAATTACATTATTTTCATGTAGTTTTCAAAGTCAAATTAAATGGATAGATTCAAAAAATGACATTAATGATATTTTATAATAAATAATATTTAATTAAAGGATTTAAAATTCATAAAAAAATATATTCATCCAAGTAATTATGATACGGTTTAAAATATCAAACATGTTCCACTTAGTTTCCAATATTCCTATTATATATAGTAACTATCATGAATCTTGAAAAGTAAAAGCTTTGTTATCATGGTAATTGTTAAAAAGGGTTAACAGGGGTTTAAACAAAAAGATAAGGGTAAAAACCTAATAAAAAAATTTCCATATTTTATTTGATGGTATTATTTCAAACTAGAGTCATCCTATATTCTAATTATATCAGTTTGGATCCTTTTTTCTAGGAAAATTAATTTATATTCATTTAATATTTTAGAAAATTCCAAAAGTGCCCCTTCCCTCACTTATAGAAAGGCACCACATCTCCTATTTTATTCACATCAAAAATGAATTTTCGTTTTTATAATAACCAAAATATAACTTTATTAGTTTCATTAACAATACCTAGAGGCATTTATTTATTATAAAATCATCCTAGGAAGGATTTTGGTGTAAACCTAAAGAGGTCATCCAAAGAAGAGGTATTATTCTTGACCTAGAATTTCTGTTTTATTTCTTCTTCCACATCCTTAAAATATTATTACACCAAGATTATATAATATAATAATTATCTTCCACATATTTATATTTTATATTTTAATGGAATACCCTATATCAATCTCCTCTTCCATCCAATGAGAAATGAAACTATCATTCGTGTGAATGGCTGACTACCACCCCACAAACTGATGTAATTCATTTTACATCACCACTACTCACAAATGTTTTAAATTATGGATTTAATATATATATATATATATATGATATTCATGAAATATTTTTCATTCTATAAATATAATATATCATATAATTTTTTACCCTTCAATTCATTTAAAAATGATAACGTCATTTGTGTATATGTGTGGATTACCACCTCCATGAAGCAATGTGGTTCATTTTTTATAAACACATCACATGACTGTTATATATAAATGTATTTAAATAAATATTCATATATTTATGTTTAAATTTAAAAAATTTAAAGATAACATAATACTTATGTTATTTCCATCACGATCATTGAAAAATGGAAATGTTACTCACGCATACATATATCTTACCATCTGTGTGATTATAACATAGTTAATTTTTCATAAACATATTTTTTGATTTGTTTAAAAATTATAATTTATGTATAATAATTATAATAATTTCATGATTATTATTATGTGGATTATGGAACAATGACCTATTTTACCATAGTCAAACCGTCGAAGTCATTTTGGACACATAAACTGAATATCATCAAAACATCTAACGTGAAATTGATTAATTAAGTAATTAAATATAAAATAATAATAATTAAAATAAAATTAATAAAAACTTTAAAATAGTTCTTAAAAAAGTAAATGAGTAACATGCATTTATTATTCATGAAGATAAATAACGTACATGGCGAGTCAAGCTTGAGGTAATGGATTTTGTCTCAATTTCCTTTCATTGGGTCTTATTTTAATGTTATGCACATAATTTATTTTATATAGTGCATATGTTGCCACTATTATATGTTAAATCATTAATCCTTCATAATTTATGGTATTTTAAATTTCAATTCAAATTATTTCATCTAATGGGATTTGACTTGAAAGTAGCCAATTGGAAAAGGGTTTCATAACTCAATTTCCTTTCATTGGGTTATATTACTCATTCATTGTATTTGATATTCTAAGATTATGTGTGTAATGAATTTTTATTATTTTATTTTTTATTTACAATTGTTTTATTTTTATTTACATTTTATACACATAATCAATTCAGTTATTAATTCTCACATCAATATTATGATCTTTGTAAGATATTTCATCTCAATTTCCACTATATTTAGACATATTTGGAATTATGCACATATTTGTTTTTATGATGTTTATCTACTACCCATTTTATAGTTATATCATGAATATAATTATATTCATGGAATTTAATGTTTCATTTGAAGTTATTTATTTTATGAGGGTTATATTTCAAAAGTTGGTAAGGGTTTATTTCACAACCTCATCATTATTCAGGGTTATTTATGTGTAAATATATGGTGGAGTAATTATTTGATATTTATATAAGAAATAATAACTATTTTATTCTATTATGTTTATTTATAGAAACTATATTTTTACCTTTCATTTTCTATTTTGTAAGTACTCAAGACACTGGAATCATTTTCTTAAGGAAAACTGACTTTATTTTTCTACTCAATCAAGAATATTTTTCTTTCATATTAATATTTTCCTTCCAATGTTTTAAATATTATTTTTCATATTCTCAAATGATTAATTAAATAAAACATTACCCATGTTTTTATTTTTAAAAGATAT
This sequence comes from Viscum album, assembly GCA_963277665.1. Taxonomy (NCBI): domain Eukaryota; kingdom Viridiplantae; phylum Streptophyta; class Magnoliopsida; order Santalales; family Viscaceae; genus Viscum; species Viscum album. The sequence goes on from OY728142.1 coordinate 462,054,450, forward strand.
TTCAAAAAGGAATCTTCTTATCATTTTATGAGTATGTTACTTTTTGACTTTTTACAAAAAATTTGAAAGTAATATTTGTTTTAACATACTCGGTATGAACAAAATTTTCCCACTATTATGACCACTAATTTATTTGAAGATTAATTTATAAGTTTAAAATCATATTTTTTTATTAAAAAAATCCTAATATTCTAGAAATATTTAGTTTTAAAAATTGATCTTTAAATTGAAAAGGGTATATTCTTCAAGAATGTTTTAATACTCTTTTTATGGAATTTTTATTCATCAACAAAAAAACATTAATTTTAATTATACTCCACCAGGGATATTTCATAATTATATCATCATTATTCATTATCTGGACGCTTTATAATAAGTTTGACTAGGTAATTTATTGAAATTAACTTGATTGATAAATTTTTTAGTAATTAACTTTCTCCTGAAACCTTCACTTTCTTGTGATCATTAGATTTTAAATTTTTATTAAATATTCATATTATTTTTATCATGGATATGAATATTTCAAAAACTATATATCATTTCTTTATATGGTGTTTTACCATGAAAGTTATTTGATTGACTAGGTAAATATTTATGTTTCGCATTATTTACTCAATACAAATATTTTCTAATAAGGAATATTATTTGGGAATTAAATTGATAATTAAAAATATGAAGAATTATTTTTACATGAATTGATTAATGGGGGTGAAATTATATAGCCCCATAATACATTGATAGGTCATATGAGACAGCCTAATTATATAGTCTTATTAAATGGGTTTTTGGTGTATACCTACCTATAATTTAAATTGTCTTTGAATAATTCCTCAATAGTAAGTTTTAGATGTCCAACATTATGAATTCCATCATTATGAAATAGTTTATCGATGTACTTGGTATTATTTTAATAGTTATGATATCCATGGATAAGTTTCAATAACATGTGATTATTTATATGGCATCATTTACTCATGTCATACTATTTTCATGCTCATGTTGTTGATTAAATGGAATGTGTTTTCATTATTTACCTTACCATATTTATTATGCATTATTCACTCATGATATCTTCCAATATGTATAAACCTTAATAATAATTTGACCTCACCCTTATTTTCATTCATTTCCCCATGATATAAAGAAGGAATCTTTGAATGAGTTTAAGAATGAAAAATATTTACTTTCACAATGATATATTTTATGAATTCAAATGTAATGTGATATTCAAGTATATATCTTTTTTATAAAGAATAATAAACTATTTGTTCCTTTGGGATGTGATATCATGTATCTTATTCCATTTTAATAAAGTAACCAGTGGCTCTTGGATACTAGGGTCCGGTCATTATAGTTGGTATCATAGAAAGTTTAGTATAGTTATTTGGAGATAGATTTAATAAAACATAGATTGGAGAGAATAACCATATGAAAAATCCAATGATATGTCTAATTATAGGATAACATCATAAATTTTTTAGTAAGGTAAAGATTATTGGGTTTTCCTAGAAATACATCTCTATCTGGATATTACACCTGGATGTGGTTTTGGGATAAATACATCTAGGGGTAATAACCCTGAAAATAGTTGGTCAAGTATATCTTGACTTTCATTATAGTGCACAGTAAAGTTTCCCTTATTTAACACCTAGTTTCACACTCTCAGGGGATATGATTAGGTTACTTCACATTTTCTTTCTCAACCATTATGAGATAATAGAACATATGGAAACCTGTGATATACCATAGTGATATAGGATAAACCTAAAGTGTATTAGGTTGATATGTATAAAGTTGATCATATGTTTAGAAGCATAGATACAAATTTTTATTTTTTAAGTGATATAAGTATAATATTTTTAAGAGTATTTTAGGAGACATTTATGGTAATATAACCCTTAAATTTAATATGGGGTTTAGTGAAAAAGCTATTTGGGGAAGATTGCCTTTATATTTTGTAAAAATGACTTTAAAGGTATTGGTAACCTGTATGTTTTATATTATCTTTGATGTTGAGTTAATTATTGGTTATTATAATTTGGGAACATATGAATTATCCTATATCTAACCACAGATTGAAAAGTGATTTGGTAAAAAAATTAATTTATGATGGAGTTTACTGCATTTTTAGATTCATGAAATATATATGAAAATCTGTGAATTTATTAAAGTAATAAGGGTATAGTTAATTTTGGAAGTAGTTGTCTTTTCATTAAGGTTTTATGCTACTAAAGGAATTCAAATATTGGGTATGTGACATTAAGATTTACTTTATAATATTCAATGGATTAATGTTAAGTTGTTTTTTGAAATTTAGTGATCTTATATCTAAATTTTTGAATTTTGAATTCGGTTATATGTATTTTGGAGTGGTTTTTAGGATAAATACTTATGTAATGGATTAAGTTTTACTTTGGGTGTTAATGTTGAGGTTTTATAGATTAACTTATTATATTGGATAAATTTTGAAAACCATTTCGGTTCTTGTAAATATTATGTGACAGATGGAAAGAATTGTCACTCTTTTATGGTTCTTATAATCTATTAAAAGGTACATTTAGTACTTTAGGCACAAAACATCTTCTTGGATATTCATTTCATGGAGTAAGAAATTAACTAAAAATCTATTGAAGAACAAAAAAAATGAAATTGTGATTATGAAATAAAAATATATCAAGTAATTATATCTTGTGGTGTCCTCGATATTGATTGTAAAATAATCCATCAACTTTACAAATATGACCTTTAAATAAAAGTGTTATACATTTACCATAATTTCCAATGAATCAATGGTCTTTTCACCCATCACATATTTATGGATTTGTGGTTGTTAACTTTCCCGTCATCATATTCTCTATCACTACCAATTATCCATTGAGCGTTAGTTTTCTCATCCATGTATATATTTTTACTTCCCATTAATTATATATTATTTAGAATCCTAGTTTTGTGTTATTATATATTACCTTTATATTTCCCTTTCCATTTTTTAAAAGGGAGCTTTGATAACCCTTTTTATTATGTGGGTTTTCCACAAAGGTATCTACAAATTTCAAACCATTGATTATCAAGATCGGGTGCAAATTGAGGGGAAGAAATTTATTACAATGGGATATAATGTTGTAGCCCAATATTTTAGAATATATTTCTCTTGAAATAAATTTCTTTTCGTTGATAACTTGTGTCACACACAATGTTGAGTTTAAACGAACAATGATATACTAGAAAAATATTATTATTGAAATGTGATCACTTAAATTGGCGGTATGGATTGAAAAAAATATATTATGAAAAATATCTCTAAAATGTTTATATAACCAAAATATATTTATTAATTCATAGTAAATAAGTACTCAATTTTCAGTAAAGTCATTTTATGATTCAAAATTGTGTTTTTTTCAAAAATTATTTCTATTTCTTTTTGGGCATGGATAATATAATTAATTTATGACAATTTTAGTAGTATTATTTTATAAAAAAGATATAATTTTTTAAATCATCATATAAAAATATATTTTTTGTGAAATGTTCATTTTTTTAAAAAGATTGGGTTTTCAGTGAATAGTGAAAAATATCATTTTATATAACACTATCATTTCATTTCATTAAATAAATTAATTTAAAGTATGGTTATATTTTTTATTTTTTATTATAGTGATATATTATCCATTTTATTTATAATAATATAATTAATTTCATTTGAATTGTCATTTTTAATGATTTTTTATAAATCAATTTTCAGGCTTAAAAACACATTTCTTCTTGAAACAGTTTTTAAGTGCATTATGTTTTTTCTATTTTAATTAATCAAAATAAAACCTAATGAGGAATGATTTAAATGAAAATTTTAGATTATATATCTATATATATGAATTTAAATTCATATATTGAATTTTAGTGGTCATAGAGTTAATTTAAAATCATCTTTTCCTTGAAAAATGCATTTTCCTTAAAACCAGCTTTTTGTCACGTTTTGCAAGTCTAATTTTAAATTAAATTATTCCAAATATGTGAATTTTTTCTTGAAAAATGGATTCTATATTTGGAATTATGTTGTCTTAATTTTTTAAATATGATTCTTTTATTTTTATTCATTATAAATAGTAATTATAATATAAAATGATCACAATAATAAGGGTAAATCAGGTATTTAATGTTAAAAATAATACGATAAGGACTAAAAATTGACTCTAAAACTTTACTTTACCCTATTTTATGAGTTTATTTAGGTAATTCATATCCAATTATAGAATATATATCAACTTGGTTTCATATTTCTTTAATTTTTACCTTCATAATATTTATGTAAAAGATAATGAAAAATATATCACTTTCTTTCTTTTAATAACTCTAATATTTTGCAGTAGGGATAAAAAAACTAATTTTAGATTATAAATAGTAATTTAAAATTACAATTATTTTCTATCGTAATAATTTATTTTTATTTTTTTAGTAATTAATTAATTACCTTAAATGTTTATGCAACGCTGATATGGTATTTAATCAATTAATAGAAAAATAAGATAAATAGATATAAAAATATTAAAATTAATATAAATTTAATGAATTACTATGTTCTATGAAGTTTTTAGAAAAATATAAATTTTATTGATGTTTTAAAGGATTATATTCTAATTCCATTATTTTCACGTTTTTTCAAAGTCAAATTTAATGAATAGTTTCAAAAATGGTATTAATGATATTTTATGACAAATAATATTTTATTAAATGATTTAAAATTCCAAAAAAACTATATTTAGGAAAATAATTTTTATATAGTTTAAAATATCAACAAAAATCCATTTATTGGCCAATTTTCCTTTTATAGTAACTATCTTGACCCCTAAATATTAAAAACATTGTTATCAAGGTAATTATCAAAAAGGGTTAACGTATATTAAAACAAAAAGATAAGGGTAAAAACCTAAAATAAAATTTTAAAAGTTTTATTTTATAATAATATTTCAACCCGTAATCATCCTATATTTTAATTATATCATTTTGGATCCTTTTTTCATGAAAATTAATTTATATTAATTTAATATATTAAGAAATTTCAAAAGTTTGCTCCCCTCACTTATAAAAGGGTGTCTCCTATACTATTGTCTTCACACTTAAAAATCCTTTTGATTTAACCAATACTTGATAAAATCCCTTCCTTACTTTACTTCCCATGTTATAGAGTCCTTAGTTTGATAATAAAACCATCCTATGAAGGATTTGGTGTAAACCTAAAGAGATTGTCTGAAGAAGAGGTATCATTCTTGACTGATAGTTTTTTTATTTCTTATTCCCCTTATTAAAATATTATTCAATAATGATGATATAATAACATCAGTATATAATATATACTTATAGGCTATTATTTTAATGTTATACCCTATATCCATCTCGTCTTCCATCAAATGGGAAACGAAACCATCATTTGTCTGTACAGAAGACTACCACCTCACAAAGTGATGTAATTTGTTTTCCACCACCACTGCTCATAGATTATTTTAATAATGAATTTAATATATATATATATAATATTAATTAAATATTTGTCATTATATAAAAAATAATATATCATATAATATCTTTCTTTTCCATTAATTAAAAATGGTAACGTTATTCAGGCGTATGTGTGGATTACCACCTCCATGAAATGATGTGATTTTTCTTTCATAACCACATCAAATTACTACTATATATAATTTTATTTAGATGAATAATATAGTATTTATATAATAATGATAATTCTGTAAATATAAAATAATACTCATGTTCTTTCTATCATGATCGTTGAAAATGGAAATGTTACTTATGCGTACGAACATCATATCGTCTCCATGATTAGTCTATAGATCATTTATCATAACCATATTTCATGGTTGGTTCGAAAATTATAATTGATGTATAAAAATTATAATTATTTATTTATTATTATTCTTTATTTGATGGAACAATGAACTATTTTACTATAGTCAAACTATAGAATTCATTTTGGACACTTGAACTGGATATCATCAAAATGTCTTAAATGAATTTCATTAATCATGTAATTATATATAACATGGTTATAAATAAAATAAAATTAATGATAAACATTAAAATGTTATTAATAAATTAAATAATTAACATAATTTTATTATTCAGGAAGATAAAGAGCATACATGATGACTCAGACCTGAGATAAGGAATTCTGTCTCAATTTCCTTTCATTAAGGAATATTTTAATGTTATACACCTAAATTTTTTTATATGGTTCATATGTTTACATTTTCATATTGTCACACTCGGACTTGTCATTGCATCATTTTTGAATTTTTTTTATCTTATAATTTTATCTCCTTCTAATTATAATTTTATCTTTTTATATGAAATGAGGGCCAAGCCCGACTGGGGTTTTGTGCTTTTTACGCTGATAAATATGTGTTTTAGCCTTGATGGTATTCGATGCGCCACTTTCAAAGTCGGGCGACCCTGCACGCCTAACAACCGTGCAACTAATTAAATAAAATGAAATAGTAATAATGAAATAAAATTAAGTGAATAATAAATTCAAAATAAAAATAAAGAAAGAGAAATATAATTAACTTAATGAATTGTTTTAATTGAAAGAATAATAATAATATTTGGGGATATTATTAATTATTATTGATCCCTATTATTATTATTATTATTATTAGTGATTATGATTGAGTTATTTTATCTATTATTATTATTATTATTATTATTATTTATTATTTATATTATTACTATTTTCATTAATATCATTTCCTTTCTTTTATTTTTTTGGTTTTTATTTATTTATTGTTTTTTTTCCTTTTTCCTTTAGGGTTATGGATCTCCCCCCTTACCCCCCCCCCCCCCCCCATTTTCCCATCATGGCACCACCCCCCCCCCCCCTTCCCTAACTCCATTGTGTCGCACCTACGGGCTCCCCCTGTTGTGCGCTGAAGGTCGTCGCCCGCCTCTCCCCTTGAACACCCCATCGCACCACCAGCTCCTTCCTAGCCACATCCACCGTCACGCCCAGCTTCCCCTGGCCCCTCCTCAGCCTGCCGACCTCCTCTTTCACACACCGCTATTGGCTGGATTTTTCCTCCCAATGCGCTGTTGTCTGGTGGCCTCCCATCACTAGTGTCGAACCCCCTTCTAGCAAGAATTAAGCTGGCACGAAGCCCCCTCACGGCATGGCCCGGTTCCGGCATCGCTACCTAACGCGACTCTTCTGGTGGCCGTAAACTGGTCTGGCGACCCCCCCCCCCCCCCCGCTTAACACCACCACTTCAGCTCCCCCACCAGCATCTCGCTTTCTTTCCACATGCGTTGCACCCCTCCAGATAAGTTTCTTTTTTTCAGCGGGTATGATGTTTGTTTTATGGTTTGATTTTGATTCTTTTTTGTTCAAAATCTTGTTTTAGGGTTCAATTTGATCTTCGGGTGGTGCTTTCGTGGTGCGATTGGAGTTTTACAACAAATCGTGGGGAATTTGACATTCAAGGTAGGTGGTTTCACGCTTAACAATTATTTGATGAATTAATTTTCTTCTTAAATTAATTTAGCATATTTATTCATTGGTTTTTTTAATGCAAAATATGTTTTTAAATGAAGTTGATATGTGAACATGATACATGTGTGTTTTCAATGAACAACCATGCTGAATTATTCATCTACATTTTACAAACTATGCAGATTGTTTTTTGGTTTAGTGTCAATATGAATTGAGTCATATATGGGTCTTTAGTTGAATTTAAAATATTTTGACTCATGCGGCATTTACTGAAAAAAAAATTCATAAATTTTTTTAGTGGACTAGTTTGTTAATTTAAATTAATTTAGCACAATTGTTATGTATTTTTCATGCTACGAAATTGATTTTTGATTGAGTCTTGTTGTGCATTTGATTTGTTAGTAGAGTTTTTATGTGATGTTAAAGTGTTTTGTTATGAAAACCTACATTGACCTATTTATCAGAGTTCTCAAGATTGTGCATTTAGTTTTTTTGAATGTGAAAGAGCTGTAGTGTGGGTTTTGGGTGTGACATCAAAGTGTGCTTTCTCATAAAATAGGTTTTGAGTGCGTTCGGGTGTTTAAAATCGTGCGATGCATTTTTTTAAATTGTGCAATAAATTCTCTTGGTGGTTGTCTAAGCGTAAAACTTTTTTATTTAAGACTGCGAGTGGTTTAATTGACGGTGTGAGTGATGTAGATTAAGTTCTAAAAAATATATTTTGGGTGTGCGTAATATTTCAAAATGGTATTTGGGTGAGCGCAATATTTTGAAATGGTATTTCGGTGTGTGTAATATTTCAAAATGGTATTTGGGTGTGAAAATTATGGTTCAATGTGTGTATGTACTCTGTTTGGATGTTATGCTTAAATATGAAATTTGAAATGATCTTGAATTTTAAAAGTATAATTGATGTTGTAAATGGTATCTTGTCATGCGTGGTTTTTTTTCTTGGATTGCTTATGTGATGTGCACCTATTATGATCTTGAAATTTGTTAAGCACAAAGCAGGAAGCCGTGGTAGCTAGGAAGGTGAACTAGGACTAGTGGGATAGTGTCCCGGAGGGGACTCAACCCAGTTTCAGTGGCAGGACTGACAATTGAAACACTAACTAAACATATGATTTTCTGAGGTTCGTGTCCTTCTAAGACACATTTCACCGAGACACGAAGATCTAGGGACCCAAGCTAGCTGATACCAATGTGGCCTCTCCCATATTAGTTCTCATTGGTTACTTTAAGCTCGTTGGTGTGACATATTGGTTATTAAGGGTGTGTGTGTTTTAATTTAAGTTGTTCCATTTGAAACAGTTTTCTTTAATTCTGTTTTCTTTTAAACTATTCAAGAATTTATTTCTTTTCTTTAGTTAATATTACAAATGTATTTTTCATTTAATAATTATGTGTGGAACCTTTTTATTGGGTTATGTCCTACTGGGATCTTGGCTCACACCCTACATACACCTATGGGTGTATGTAGACCTTGTTTCTTGTGTATTCCAGGTTGTGACATCTTGCTTAGTGTTAGTGGTTCTGGATGCTATTGGTCTTCGCATGCAGGTTGGTGTTAGTAGCTTGGGGATGCGGCTTCTCGTATTACTTGGAGGTTAGTATTGGATTTTAATTCTTTGTCCTTGTTATTGTTCACCTTGGGTTTTTAGTCAAATTGTAGACTTTAAACCTATTTATAGTTTAAATGCATGTTTGGTTTTTTGTTTCCAGTTTCAGTTGTTTATATTGTGAGTTTTCTTTTTATCTTTTATTTCGGGTAAACCGTTCCCTTTTGTTACTTATGATACCTGGCCACTTATGCCAGCCCGTGGGGACCGGGAATTCCCTCTGGGCCATGTCACAGACCGAGTCGGGCGCTGGGTCGGATGATGACCTGGCCTGGTTCGTGACAAAATAGAATCAGAGGAGATTTTTCCTCTAGGGTTGTGTTCTTTTGGGATAGAGTCACGATAAGTTGTAGTTAAGGTTGTCGGAACTCGAAGTCCTATCTATGAGAAAGGTGCCTAGGCAGCACACCTCGTAGAGGGACTCGACGAACCAAAGCACATTGAGTTTTGTCTAAACCTTCGGTATGTGTGGTTAATCTTGTTTAGGGGAAATGAAAAGGGAGTAGGGTCAGCGGTCCGAGTGAGCTTGCAGGGTCTAGCAAGACATGTGGAGTCGGTGATGATACCCTATAATACTCTCTGTGGTGGTGGCATGATTTATGTATGGATTTCAACCATATGTTCCAGTCACTCACTGACACTATTATCCTCTTGCATCATTCCTTGTCTCTTTATTCTGGATACATGGAAATCTGGTTTTTAAGAAAAAATGTTTTGGTCTGGAAAATAAAATGTTTTGATATGAAGTGCTTTAAAAATAAAATGATGTGTAAGGTTTGGAAAGTGTAGGTTGAATGTTTGGTTTTGAAAAATGAAAAGGGTCCAGTTTTGATTCTTGGTGGTCTTGGGGGAAACCACATGCATGAGCATATATGGAAAGAGAAATAGTCAATGGCATGAGAAGATGAATTCAGGGATGGATATGAGGTGGGTGCCATTGTGGCACAGGAACATTCTTGTGTGGGGCACATGAGACACCATTGGTGTTTGTTCAACCCACCAGCTTTGTTCTTTTTAAAAAAGTTTTGTTAAAGGAAAATATGGTGTTTTAAATAACCGGTGATTTTGTGGTGAGTCCTTCTATTTTGGAAATGTCGGATGTGAGGCATTTTGATTCGAGGATCCTTTCTGAATGACTTGTGTCCTGAGGTTGAATTCTTATTTGTAAGTTGGCATGTAAGCGTGTAGTTAGTGAATTCTTTTGAAAATTGGTTCGGGAAGCCCTTGCAGTGGTTCCCCCTACACGTTTAGTGTTCTCTTGTGGGATATCTTTAACATTGGACCAGTTTTTTTCGGTCCATGGTTTTCTTTCTTGACCAGTGCATGCCCCCCATAAATCGTTAACATGTGATTGAAGTACGGCCACAAGAAATTCGTTTTTGGCCGGCCCTCTAGTTTATTAGAAGAATCTATTCTTGAATTATTTAATTGAACACACCTCTCATTTTTACAACTAAATGGATACTCTCATAGCAAGATGAGAGATGAGAGGGGATTCTAAGGTATTTTTAGCCTTTTTGAGTTGTCTGACTCGTCGGGTATGAATTTTGACACTGTTGTGTTTGAAAGTTCCCCTAGAAATTGTGAAAGGAATTCTGGTGGGGACGGGTGAAGGAGTTTCGGAGTTATTGGTGCTTACCAATGAATTGAAGGGCTTTTAGTGCATTCATAGGCTATGAGATTCATGTTTGGTGACGTCTTGCGGTGTGAGTTCTCTTTGAATATAAAAGGTGGAATTCATAGAATCCTTCGGGAATACCTGTTTTCATAGGAGTGTGTCCTCTGAGGGAGCTCCAATTTTTCTATTCAAAGGGGAGTGTTTTCCGTGCATCTGTACTTCGTATGTATCATGGTGAAGGTGAAGAGGTGATGCATGTGCATCATCTAAACCTTTGTTCTTGTTGATGTGATGTGAGAGAGTAGTTTTGCGTCATGGTGTATTGTGTTTATTGGCGTTGTCTCGGTTGCGGCGTGGTTGTGTTTGAAACCAAAAGGAGAAGCTCCATTTGGGAGTCTTCCATGCCTAACTGCGAGTCAGGAGATGCTTCAAACATCAGGGATCCAGCCATAGGCCTCGGAGTGAAGCTGGCACGTGGTTAGGAACTCCAATAGTGTGTGATACCCCGACCTTATTTCATTCATCGGTTTTGGAGGTGAAAGAAGATAAAAAAATTTCCTATAGTTTTTCTATTCTGAATAACCCATTTGGGTATGTGGTATTTCTCGTTTCCATGAGGAGGTGTGGTCGTCTTCTCACCTTAAAGTCCCAAGGGTGGCATCTCACCTAATTTAATTTCTTTTAGCAGTCCTCATGGGGTCTGTTTGGGAAAATTAGTCTCAAAGTTGAACAGTGTTTAACCAGGGATGTTGAGATGTTGGTTTGTCTTTGGCTGTAGTTTTGATGCCTGATGGTTTGGCCCCACCCTCCCCTCCCTTTTAGTGGGGTGTTGGGTTAGTGTCGGGAAGCCTCTGAGTTCTTGCGTTTTCTTTGGTGCCAACGGTTGTGAGACCCATTGAGGGTCTTGCTGAAACTCCCGAGAAATAAACCAATATTACCCCATTATTATGGTGGGGATTACGCCTGGGCCTTCTTGTGTCAATTTTCTAGTCTCGTCTCAGGTGTCAGTAGGTTTATAATGGTGGTGATCCCCTCACTGCTTTCCCCATGTTGGCCTTTTGGTCCTGTTCCTAGATGTGACATGATAGTAGGTGATAAGAGTGTTCCTTGGGCATGGTTGGTCTTGTTTGTTTGTTCTAGTCAAACAGTTTGGTTTTCACTTAATGGTGCTTGGGGTGTTTCAGTTTGTGAAGTCATTTTCCATGAGTGTGAAATTTTCTTTCCTTGATTACTCAACTAGAGGAGTTCTAGCTCTTTGGGGAAGGCAACACATATCAGAAAGTATTTTTATGAGTTTTTGAGGTTGTCATTTGAGTCACTTTCTCTAAGCCTGATTCTTTTGACTCTTTTCACTTGTTGATTTTGGGGATCATCTTTGAACCTTAGTGGGGTATCAGTTTCTTCTTTGAGTTTCAACCTTAGTTGTGGCTTTCCGGAAATGGAAAGATTTATAGTGGGGAGAATTGTCACACCTGGACTTTACGCTACATCATTTTCAAATTTTTATTTTTATCATATAATTTTATCTACTTTTAATTATTATTATTTTTTCTTTTTATATGAAATGAGGGCCAAAATCGAATGGGGTTTTTCGCTTTTTGCACTGATAAATATGTGTTTCGGCCTTGATGGTGTTCGATGCGCTGTTGTCGAAGTCGGGTGACCCCGCTCAGTTCCCCGCACGCCTTCCTGGATTGCAAATAATTAAATAAAATGAAATAATAATAACGAAATAAAATTAAGTGAATAATAAATTCGAAATAAAAAAAAAGTAAGAGAAATATAATTAACATAATGAATTGTTTTAATGTAAATAATAATAATAATATTTGGGGATATTATTAATTATTACTGAGCCTTATTATTATTATTATTATTATTAGTGATAATGATTGAGTTATTTTATCTATTATTATTATTATTATTTAGTTTATTATTTATATTATTACTATTTTATTTATTATATTTTCCTTTCATTTATTTTGTTTGTTTTTATTTATTTATTGTTTTTTTCATTTTTCTTTTAGGGTTGCGGATCTCCCCCCTTACCCCCCATTTTCCCGTCACAGCACCCCCCCCCTACCTAACTCCATTACGCCTCACCTGTGGGCTCCACCTGTTGTGCGCTAAAGGTTGCCGCCTGCCTCCCCCCTTGAACACCCTGTCGCACCACCAGATCCTTCTTAACCGCATCTGTCGTCGCACCCAGCTTCCCCTGGCCCCTCCTTAGCCCGCCGGCCTCCTCCTATGCACACTGTTATTTGCTGGATTCCTCCTCCCAACGCACTACTATCCGGCGGCCTCCCCTCACCGGTATTGAACCCCCTTCTAGCGAGATCTGAGCAGGCACGAAGTCCCCTCAAAGCGTGGCCCGATTCCATCATGGCTACCCGACGTGCCTCTTCTGCTGGCTGCAAACTAGTCTGCCCCCCCCCCCTCCCCCTCACTTGACACCACCACTCCGGCTCCCACACCGGCATCTCTCTTTCCTTTCACATGCGTTTCACCCCTCCGGATAAGTTTATTTTTTTCAGAGGGTATGATGTTTGTTTTATGGTTTTATTTTGATTATTTTTTGTTCAAAATCTTATTTTTGGGTTCAATTTGATCTTTGGGTGGTGCGTTCGTGGTGCGATTGGAGTTTCGCACCAAATCGTGGGGAATTCGACATCCAAGGTAGGTGGTTTTGCGCTTAACCATTATTTGATGAATTAATTTTCTTCTTAAATTAATTTATCATATTTATTAATTGTTTTTTTAATGAAAATTTTGTTTTTAACTGAAGTTGATATGTGAACGTAATACATGTGTGTTTTCTATGAATAACCATGCTGAATTATTCATCTACATTTTACAAACTATACAGATTGTGGTTTGGTTTAGCATCAATATGCGTTGAGTCATATATGGGTGTTTAGTTGAATTTAGAATATTTTGGCTCATGCAGCATATACTGAAAATTGTTTCATAAATTTTTTTAGTGAACTAGTTTGTTAATTTAAATTAATTTAGCACAATTTTTATGTAGTTTAAATGCTGCAAAAGTGATTTTTGACTGAGTCTTGTTGTGAATTTGATTTTTTAGTAGAGTGTTTATATGATGTTAAAGTTTTTAGTTATGAAAACCTACATTGAGCTATTTATCAGAGTTCACAATATTGTGCATTTAGTTTGTTTGAATGTGAAAGAGCTGCAGTATGTGTTTTGGGTGTGACATCAAAGTGTGTTTTATAATAAAAGAGGTTTTGTGTGCGTTCTGGTGTTTAAAATCATGCGACACATTTTTTTGAAATTGTCCAATAAATTCTCTCGGTGGTTTTCTAAGAGTAAAACTATTTTCTTTAAGACTATGAGTGGTTTAATTGATGGTGTGAGCAATGCAGATTATGTTCTAAAAAAATATTTTGGTTTTGAGTAATATTTCAAAATGGTAATTGGGTGAGTACAATATTTCAAAATGGTAATTGGGTGTGTGAAACATTTCAAAATGGTATTTGGGTGTGAAAATGATGGTTCAATGTGTGTCAGTACTCTATTTGGATTTTATGCATAAATATGACATTTGAAAAGACCTTGAATTTTAAAAGTAGAATTGATGTTGTAAATGGTATATTGTCATGCGTGGTGTTTTTCTTGGATTTCTTATGTGATGTGGACCTATTATGATCTTGAAATTTTTTGAGCACAAAGCGGGAAGTCGGGGTAGCTAGGGAGGTGAACTAGGACTAGTGGGCTAGTGTCCTGGAGGGTACTCGACCCGATTTCACAGGCAGGACTAACGATTGAAACACTAACTAAACATATGATTTTCTGAGAGTTGTGGCCTTCTAAGCCACGTTTTCTGAGGGTCGTGGCCTTCCAAGCCACATTTTCTGAGGGTCGTGGCCTTCTAAGCCACGTTTCACCAAGACACAAAGAACTAGGGACCCAAGCTAGCTGATACCCATGCGGCCTCTCCCATATTAGTGCTCATTGGTTACTTTACGCTCATAGGTGTGACATATTGGTTATTTTAAAAAGTAAGGGTGTGTGTGTTTTAATTTAAGTTGTTCTATTTGAAACTGTTTTCTTTAATTCCGTTTTCTTTTAAACTTTTCAAGCATTTATTTCTTTTCTTTAGTTAATATTTCAAATGTATTTTTCATTTAATAATTATGTGTGGAACCTTTTTATTGGGTGACATCCTACTGGGCTCTTGGCTCACACCCTACACACACCTATGGGTGTATGTAGACATTGTTTCTTGTGTATTCTAGGTTGTGACATCGTGCTTAGTTTTGGTGGTTCTGGATGCTATTGGTTTTCATGTGCAGGTTGGTGTTGGTAGCTTGGGGATGCGGCTTCTCTTATCGCTTGGAGGTTGGTATTGGAGTTTAGTTCTCTATCCTTATTATTGTTCACCTTGGGTTTTTAGTCGAATTTTAGACTTTAAATCTATTTAGAGTTTAAAGGCGTGTTTGGTTGTCTGTTACCGGTTTCAGTTGTTTATATTGTGGGTTTTATTTTTATCTTTTATTTTGGTTAAACTGTTCCCTTTTGTTACTTATGATACCCAGGCACTTGTGACAGCCCGTGGGGACTGGGAATGCCCTTTGATCCATGTCGCGGACCGGGTCAGGCGCCGGGTCGGATGACGACCTGGCCTGGTTCATGACATATATGTTATATATTGAATCCTTCATACTTCAATATATTTTAAGTTTCTTTTCATATTATTTCATTCCAGATGATTTTACTTGAAAGTTACTATGTGGTAAGGGGTTTCATAACTAATGTTCTTTTCATTGGGTTATATTAGTTCTTCATTGTTTTTTATATTCAAAGATTTTGTGTGTGATGTATTTTTATTATTTTATTTTATATTTTAACTAGTTTTTTGAGGATTTACTTTTGTTACAAATAATCAATTAATTTATTAATTCTCAGTTAAACTATATGATCTTTGTAAGAGATTTCATCTCAATTTTTACTCTATTGAGACATATTTGGTATTTTGAACCTATTTATTTTTATGAGGTCTATCTACTTCCCATTTGATATGTTATATAATTAATATATTTATATTCATTATATATAATGTTTCATTTTATATTATTTATTTCATGGGGGTTATGATTCAAATTTTACTAAATTGGTAATGGTTTATTTCACAAGCTCATTATTATTCTGGATTATTTATATTTAAGTCTTCAATGGAGGAATTATTTTATATTTAAATCTTAAAAAAACCATTTTATTCTCAAATTTTTATTTTTGAAAATTATAATTTTTCCGTTCATTTTACACTCTTTAAGTACTCAAGATACCAAAACCTTGTTTTTATGGGAAATCAATTTTTTTCTACTCTATCAAGAAAATGTTTTTTTCCATATCCGTATATTCCTTAAAATATTTTAAATAATACTTTTAATATTATCCAATGAATTATTAAATAAATTTTTACATATGTTTTAATTTAAAAAAAATAACTTAAAAGGAACCTGCTTTTTATTTTTTGAATAATCTTCCTTTTAAATTTTTACCAAAAATGTAAATGGAATATATGTTTTAACGTACTCAGCACGAATAGAATTTTATTTCCATCATTAAAAGTCATTATTTTAAATATTAATTTAAAATTTTTAAGTTTATTTTCATATAAAACATCTTTACTAATATTCTGTGAATTTTTAGTTTTTGAAAGTGGTTTTTAAAGTGATAAGGGAATTTTTCTCAAGAATGTTTTCAATGAAATTTTTATGGTATTTATATTCATAAATGACAACAAACATTTATTTTAATTATACTACATTAGTTATATGTAGTAATAATACCATCCTTATTCTTTTTATAGATGGTTTATGATTATTTTGACCAGGAAAAGTATTGACATTCACTTTATTTATTAATTTTGTAGTCATTAACTTTCTCTTGATACATTCGCTTTATTGTGATAATTAGACATTGAATTTCACTTCAATATTCATATTATTTTTAGTATGGATATTAATATTTACTAAAATGTATATGATTTTTACATATGGTGCTTTATCATGAAAGTTATTTGATTGAATGGGGAAATAATGATATTCTGTATTATTTAATCAATAAAAATATTTGTTGATAAAGAATATAATTTACAAATTAAATGGATAATTAAATATATTATGAATTCATTGTACATACATTAATGGGTATGGCCTGAAATTATATATCCCTTGATAAATTGAATGTTGATTCGAAAGTATACTTACTAATTTTTCTTTTCCTTAGTTTTATAAATCACAAACAATTTATTAAAATTTTATTTTAGTAATTTATATATCCCAAGTGTTTTAGAATGTTTTTGTAGAAAAAATATTTTTCTATTTAATGTTGAAATAGTTTTTAATTAAATGAATATAAAATTTTTAATATGATATATCAGATATATTTTTCATCTGTTCCATCGAACTAAATAGTGTTCTGTGCATTGGTTTGACTAGTGCTTTGTCCAAAAAAACTATCTGAATTCATATCCATCAGACTAACAATAGTTAAAATCCATCAAAATGACCATATCTCAGTATATAAGATTGAAAAAATATGATATTCCATTAGACTATATAAAGTTTATAATCATAATATTGGAATTATTTCTATCAGATGGAATTTATTACAGCATTGTAATGGTGTTATCGAAATGAAATCGGATGGAAATATTTTGCTGATATGTCAGGTGAAGATCATCTAAGTATGTTACAACCAACTCTGAGAATCATAGAAAATATTTCTATTGGATGGATTCATATAATTAGGAGTGAATTCAAGGATATGGTAGCTGATGCATTTGAAACTCAACACATATGATATTTTCCTCTTCCTAAACATCTTATTCTTATACTTTTTAATATTTCATAGAGTTGTAGATCTAAGAAATAATTTTTATGGTTTTAAATTCCTTAGGAAATTTTTATTTTGTATTTGTTTTTATTATCGAGGTTTAGATTGAGTGCTTCTATAGAATGGAATATAGGATAATATAATCCATTAGATCGAGGGTTTAGGGATAGAAAAATAGATCTAACAATGATCATCATGTATAGGAATTCTAAGGTTTTAGATGAAAAATTTATTTAAATATTTTTGTTAAGGGATTTTCTATTGTTTAAATATATTCCTTTATAGTTCGGTTGAAAACTGTGGAAATCTTAATTCAGTATTTCTAGCATCCTTAAATCTTAAGGTTAAAGAGTATAGTTTTTTTTATAAATCTTGTAATTAATTATTACTTTGACATAATCTATCATATTAATTTTTTCTAAAAGTTATATATATTCCACTATGAAATTTAAATTAGAAATTTTTCTTACTAATAATTATAATTAATGTTTTATCAGATAGTTTTTTATCCTGATTAATAACTCTATTTTTTGGATGAATTATGAATCTGATATAGACACTATGATCATCGGACAACTACTGAGTATGATCTTTTTAACTAAATAGGTTTTGGGTATTTTGTTAATTTAAATTTTTTAAACTAAAATTCAACCCCCCTATTGTATTCATCCTAAAATCTTACGGTCCAGAAATTGGTATCAAAGAAGGTTCTACTAAATTACTTACTGAGTTTTTACTTTTGTTATCTATTTCAAGTTATGTTTTTTATAAATTTCTTTTTTATAAAAAAAATTACACTAACATGTATTGTAGAAAAAGATTCTATTTATATAATATGTCAGGATTAAATGTTGGTACCCTTGAGAATTTGAATCCTAGTAGACCATGTATCTTCAATGGTAATGATTATGAATACTGGAGATACGGGATGAAAAAAAAATTATTGACACTAGAGTAGATAAATTTGTGGTGTTGAATAGAAACTATTTGATTCCATAGAAAAGAATTACTAATTTTACTAATAAAAAAATTGAATATTTGTTGAATTACAAAGTAAGGAATACTCTATTATGTTTTATAATGAGAAGTATTTATAGTCAGATATCATTATGTGATGATTCAAATAGTATTTGGAAGAAATTGGAAGTAACTCATTTAGGAAATTCTAAATTCATTGATAGAAGAAGATCTATGTATTGAGATGATTATCAGTATTTTTATTTTTTACATGGAGAAACTATTGATAAAATCCACTGAAGTTTTAAGACTATTGTTAATAGTTTACAGTAACTTTGTGAGAGGTATCTTATAGATAGAATCTTAGTGGAAAAGATTATAGAGATGATTCCAAGTGAATGGGAATCAAAAATAACTGATTTAGATGACATAAGAAAGATTATTAATCTTACGTTTTATCCTATTATTGGAACCCTTATGTAGTATGAGGAAATATTAAAGAGAGATAATGAGAAAATTAAAAAGAATAATGGAGAGTTTATTTTGCAATAATGACAAATGTTTCTAGTAAAATTCAATCTGCTGAGAAATTTATAAAGTCTTCAAAAAAGAATAAATTTATTATTGGTTCATATAGTTGCTCATTTAAAAAGACTAAAAATTAACTAGATAATCTTACTAAAATAATGAATAATATTAGTGAGAAAAATTATTTTCAGTACCGATACAAGAAGAGTCACAAAGATAAAAGTGATAATTTTTTTTCTAAGGGATATGTTATTAGTGTAATAAATATGGACATGTCATACTAGATTTTTGTAAGATAAAAATAAAGGATAAAAAGGAAATAAATTCTAAAATAAACTCTAAAAATTATTATAGGTGAAAAAATAAGACAATTCTGAAGGCTTTAGATAATTAGAGTGTAAGTGGAGGTGATATTTATTCTGATATTTCATCAAAAAATGAAAGTTCATGATATAATAATATCAGATTCCATGTAGAAATAAAAAAAGATAATATATGCTACCTGGATAAGGTAACTATAGAATCTTTTATAACCCTAATTTAAATTCTAATTACCTAAATCGTATTGACGAGAATAGTTATACATATTCTGATGAAGAATATTCTTTATCAGATGAGAAAAATAATTCTTTACCATGTTTTAAATAAGTTTCATGACTTTCAAAATTAATTGAAAAATAAAAATTTATAAAAAAAACATGAATTTTATCAAAAAAATAAGTGAAATAAAATTTGAGAATTTATACTTTAACTACTAAGATATCATATCTTCAAAAAGAACTTGAAAAAACTAATTTTGAAAAAGAAGATATTTTGAAATAACTCGGAAAATATAATTTTGAGAAAACTTATTTACAAAAAGTTATTGTAAAACATAGTTCGAACAAAAATATTAATCAAGATAAAAATTTACTTTTGAAACTAAATTATGAAATTTCTAGTTTGAAGGAACTTTTATCTAAGTTTAACAATAGTAAGGAAAACTTTGATAAAATGTATAACCAAATCAGACCTTATAGAGATATTTTTTGAATGGGTTTTACAAATAGAAAACATTTTTTTAGTAATAACTACTTTGTTCTAAATAGTGATCCATTTTTAACTATATTTCAAAGTGGTGGACGCTGGAAAAAAATTTCCTTTAAACAAAATTCAATATTTAGGATTTCATAAAGCTTATTTTTCCAAATAATTTAAATTTTATCAACATGAAAAATTGACACAAATGTGGATTCCTAAAATATTACTTTATGATAATACTGAACCCAAGAAGGTTTGGGTTCCAAAATGATAATGTTTTTTTAGGAAAATAAATAAACTACCAATAGAAAAAATATTTGGTAAATGTATATTGGATTTTCTAGACACATGACTGGTAACAAATACTTTTTAAAAAAATTATAAATATGAAAGGTTGAAAATTCACTTTTAGAGATAATACTCAAGGAGAAATTATTGGTACATGCAACATTGTTCTTCTTCAGAAATCATTAATTTTAAATTTTTTTATTTGTTATGAGGCTTAATCAAAACCTTAATAGCATAAGAAAATTATGTAATGAGTTTTATCATGTGAACTTCACGAATTATAAATGTACTATTCATAGTTCTAAATACGAGTTTATTCTTTCTGTTAATCAACAAGAGAATGTCTACACTGTAAACTTAGAAGACATTATGAGCCAATATCTACCTTGACTTACTGTAATAGAAGATGAGTCTTTGTTATAGAATAGAATATTAGGACACTATAATTTAAGAAATTTAGATAAGTTATTTAATAACGGACTAGTTAAGGATTTATCAAAAATTAGGTTCGATACTTTTAAAATTTGTGGTCCTTGTCAATTTTGAAAGCAACATGAGTGATGTTTAAAATCTATTAGTGAACTCTCATCTTCTGATTCTTTATATTTAGTGCACATGGACTTATTTTTTCATACAAAAAATTGGATTTATCAGTGTAAAATATTGTTTATATGTTTTAGTTGATGATTACGCTAAATACACTTGGGTCTATTTTCTAGATACAAAGTCTGGAGCCTTTTATTGTTTTAAAACCATTTTATATAGAGTTAAAAAATAGGAAAACCTCTCATTGATAACTATCCATAGTGATCATGGTGGAGAATTTTTAAATTATAATTTTGAAACTTTTTGAACTAAAAAAGGTATTATTCATAACATTTCGGTACCTAGAACTCCACATCAAAATGGTGTATTTGAAATAATAAATATAATTCTTCAAGAGATTACTAGAACCATAATGAGTGAATACTCAGTTGATAATTTTTTTGGGTTGAAGCTGTTAGTAATTCTAGTTATATTATAAATCAAGTTTTAATAAAACTTTTTATTACTAAAACCGCTTACGATTTGTAGACCAAAATCAAACCAAAACTTTCTTACCTAAAATTTTTTTGGATGCAAAGTATTTATATTAATACTAAATATTACCTAAATTAATTTTCTATAAAATCCAATGAATTCATGTTTTTAGGTTACTCTACAACTAGTAAGTCATATGGAGTTTTTAATAGAAACACATATACTTTTGAGAAAACGGTATATATTAAATTTTATGAAACCAATCCTTTTGTTTTAAAAAACAACCATAATCCACATATTTGGATGTTATTTCTAAAACTAAATTAAAACATATGTTAGAAATTTCTTCACATGAGAGAAAAAATGAAGAATATATTTTTTAAGTTATACCTCAATAAGATTTTAAAACATGTTGTTGAAGAGTAGAGTTAAGTAAACCCAAGAAATCGTTAGTTTCTTATGAATCGTCCTAGTGATAATATCATTAGTGATATAGATCAGCCAGTTAGAACTAGAATTCCTTTGAGAAATGAAACTGAAAAATTTTCATTTCTTTCTCAATTAGAATCTAAGACTCCTGATGTGGCTTTAGGTGATTAATATAGGATAAAAGCAATGTAATATGAACCCAATGAATTCGAGAGGAATCAAGTTTAGACCTTTGTTAAATAGCATAAAGACACTTCTATAATTGGAGTAAAATGGGGTTTCATAACAAATTTGATGAAAAAGGTATAATATTTAGAAACAAATATATACTTTTTGATAAATGTTATAAAAAAGAGTGTATAGATTATGAAGAAACTTATGCTCTGATATCTATACTTGATGTTATTTGAATACTTCTATCACAACATTCTTAAATTTAAAATTATTTCAAATGGATTTGAAGTGTGCATTCCTTAATAGATATGTTTAGGAGGACTTTTATGTAAAAAACCCCCTAGTTTTGAAAATAAAAAACATCTAGAACAAGTTTTTAAACTTACTAATGAACTTTATAGACAAAAACATGACCGTAGATCCTGGTATGATATGTTAACCTAATTATTTTTACAAAACAACTTTATTGAGGGCCATGCAGATCCAACCCTTTTTATAAAATAATTTTCTAAAAACATCATCATTGTTAAAATTTATGTTGAAGAAATTATATTTGGTTTAAATAAAAATTATTTAATAGATTCTTTTTTAGATCTTATGAAGCCTGAGTTTGAAATGAGAATGATGGGAGAACTCACTTAATTTCTAGGATTTAAAAACTCACAAAAACCAAAATGAACTTTTATATCTGAACATAATTATTTAAAATATATTCTTAAAAATTCATATATGACAATACGAAAAGTACTAGTACTCCTATCACAACCTCAAATACTTTATATATTGATGAAGTTGGGAAAACACTTGATCAAAATATCTTTAGAGGTGTGATTTTAAGTTTACTTTACTTAACAATTATTCATCTATATTTAATGTTTTTTGTATTATTATGTGATATATATCAATAAATTAAAAAAAATCCCACCTTAAATCTGTGAAACAAAATTTTCGTTATCTTAAGGGAACAAAAGATTTGGGATTATTTTACTCTTTCGGAAATGATTTTTAGTTAAAAAAATTTTTGAATACTAATTTTTTTATATGTATAATGGATAGAAAAATTAATTCTAGATTTTTTTATATCTTATAAGAATATTTAGTTTCTTTATCATGTAATAAACAACACTGAATAGCGCTTTCCACTATTGAAGCTAAATATGTGGTGGTTGGAAGTTGTTGTGCTCAAGTGTTGTGGATGAAACACACAATCACAGACTATGGAATGAGTTTTAGTGACACTAAAATATTCTGTGATAAAAAAGTTCCATTAATTTAAGTAAAAACTGATAACATCACTCATGAACTAAGAAGATAGATATAAGACACAATTCCCTTCTATATCACACATAAAAAAGAGATATCATTTTACAATTCATCAAAATTCAAAAACAACTTGTAGATATTTTTATTAAACCCATTAGTTCCAAAAGATTTGAATATATTAAACAAAATCTAATGATGATCAATATTTAGTGATCATTCATATTCAATTTATGTTTATAAATATCATTACATTAATTAATTTCTTCTTAAATTGGGATTACATATGTTTTGGTTTTCAAAAAGCATTAGGTTTTCCAAAAAATAGTTTTTCTAAAATATTCTTTTTTCAAATATTAAATAATTTTTGGAATCAGTATATTTTCTAAAAAAATTTAAACTTATTTTTTTACTAAAATTTTTGGAATTAAAATTTTATTTCTTAAAATTTTCAGATAATATTTTAGTTATAAAGTTTTATAGATTCACTTTATATTATAAAAACCAAGAATAATAGGTTACTCAATAAAATTTTAATTTAAAAAGTAAATTTCTACTCTAAGAGGTATTCTTCTAATCTTTTATATTTTGTAATTATATAATAATTTTACTTTTATATGTTGTTTTATGTATTCTTAACTTTTTAAAAACTTTATATCTATTAAAAATATAAAACTTTTCTAAATCAGACAATTTAATAGTTTTATGAATAGTTTTCTTAGAAAGTTTTAAGAGTTCAGGATTATTTTTAAATCATTCAAGAAATTAATCGAAAAAATCAGATCATATTTTGTTTTTTAATCTAAATCGTTATATTTATAGAATATGAAGGGTTATCTGTGTGCCGAAAATAAGGGGTGGGTCACCCTTTTCATACATCTATTTCTATAATTTGTCCTTAACCCTCAGCACCCCATTTATTATTCATTCGGAGAGTTTGGGATTCATCTGATCGAATTATTCTATTCATTTCTGGAATTACTTTTAATTAGATGGATACTACATAAGATTCCGTGAAGAGAGAAGTTTTAAGAGAAAGGATGTTATAAAAACTTGGCATGATAAGTATGATTCTATTTTAAAAATAGTTATTAATTTTCAAGGTTGGGAAAAGATTTGTGAATAAAAATTGGATTTTAATTTACCCTATCCAAAAATAATATGATAATTTTATTCTTTAGTGTAATTCAATATGGAAAAGGATGTGGAAGTGATTTTTTTAATATATTTGGTGAATGTTGTAAGCTAACATATCAAAAAAATTCTTAGTTAGTTTAAATCCCCTTAGAAGGTGAAGCATATCTTCCATCACACAGGATTCTGGAGAATCTTGGAAGTTTTAAAAAATCAGAAATATAAGCATCATTGTTTACTCCTTATGAAAAAGATAGAAATATATTTTACCTCAATATGAATGTTAGAGTTCTAACCCTATGGATTCAAGGTTACTTGATTCCAAGGAAAGGTGATAGGTATACTCTGAAAGTCCTCAATGCCTTAATTTTTTATTTTCTTTTTAATATGTGGAAGATAAATCTTGTGAAGTTTTAAATTATTTCAATTTAGGAAATCAAGAAAATGTCTATAAATTCAAGAATTATTATGTTCTCTTTATTTATTAATAATATTTTAGTAAAATATATGGAGGTATTCTATATTAATTATAATTAGTATTCTTTTAGAGAAAAGGTTTCACTTATTGGTGATGAGATAATGGCATGAATTAAGTTCATTTTTAATCCAAAGTTAAAGAAATTTGTGGAAAAATCAGAAAAAGTTGTGTATGATGTTGAACCAGTCAAAGAGAAAGAAATTGTAAAAGATAAGTGTAAATATAACTCCTCTCCTCCTAAGATTCATAAGAAACAAAAAAATGCGTCTAATGTGTACTTCAAAAAGTTTATGGCACATAAATATCAAAATAATTCAGGGGAACCTTCTTTTGAACTTTACAAAGAAGAGGCTTTAGCTTTAAAGATCAAAATAGATGATAAAATAAAATTAGGGAATAAAAACAAGTAGAAGAAAATGCTAGTTAAGGAAAAGAATATGGAAGATTTTCTTAAATCATTTGAAAGAGCATCTAATATTCAACATATATCAGTATCTACTCAATCCATTTTGTATTATTGTGAAATGAAACTTTTTGGTTAGGTGGGGACCTATAAAACCATATACCACACATCCAACCCCAAAAACAAATTTCAAATTTCAAATTTTACATTTCAAAATTCAAAATTCAAATATAAATAGTCATCACCGCGTAGAGAAATGTCCTCGGCCCATTTTCACACCAGATGCTGAAGAGGAGACCATTATAATCAAATATTATCATCGTAAAAGTACCATCATCCCCATCAAAAACACACAAACTAAACACCATAGATCATCAGAACCCTCAATTGATGAACATTGGAAAGGTAGATAGCAACACCACTACTATTGACCAAAACATATTACCACATCAATCAAAACCATTAAGAGAAGACGCTTTACAAGTCATCATGAATATCAAGACCTCCAAGAGCCCAGGGATAGAGACTAAGACACCACAGAGAATTGCCTCTTGAAATTCCATTTACTTCTTGAAATCACAAACCAAAACACCTTTAGAAACACCATGCATATCTGACTAGGATAAGATTGGTGGAAACCAAGAGTCAAGGTAGAATATGAAGAAAAAAAGGTCTCATCATCTATTTGCGACCACCACCATGACTACTGAACCCTAACTCTGGATCCACCACTAGGAGAAGAACACCAGGATACCAATGTCGATGTGAGGTAAGAACAATAAATATAATCATACAAAATTAAGAATAAACAAAGAAACGTCTTCATTGTTGAGAATTCCACCATCGAGAAAAAACCAGATAGAGAACCATTGAGGAGAACCATTCACTATACCATAATCTCTTCACTATAAAAAAGTGCTCACCTCTACACGCCGAACCAAGTAAACTTTCCTTGTCTCTTTCACAACCCCATATTCACCGGCCACCAAGCACATGAGCAGGATGTCTGCTCGATTTGAGGATTCAGACTACAACCCTACATGCCGACTACGAGCGTGACCCGATCCTGAGGGGGCAGAGGTGCTTGATGATGTTTGAGACAAATTATATCAGATGATCAGAAACAGATGATTAATACCATAAATGATAGATCTATCCTATGAAAATCCCATGAATCCCACACAATGAAGGTGAGACTAAAATGCTTTGATCATTGAGCAGCACTACAAACACCCTCAGAAAAAAAAAGTCCAAACCGAGAACTTCTCAGAAGGTGATAGCTCCCAGCTAAGAGGGAAAAGGGGAACCGAAAACCCTAAGTCATGGCGGTCAAAATTCCTTATATTAGTATACCATTTATCTATTTCTTAACTTATTTTAGGATCAAGAAAATTTTATACTTCCAATCAAACTCTTCCAAATCCATTGGCACTTGAGGATTTATAATTTAATGAAACTTCTATAGTGATAGAAGCTTTCAAAAAGGTAAAAGGTAAAGAATTTATAAAGTAAGTTAAAACATAAAAACATGTTCAAAATTTAGTTTTATAATTGGTTCCAAAAATAGTTAAGAATTCAGTTGAGAAGAAGAAACAAAAATCAGGTCATAAGGATTGAAAAGGTGTTTTAAGAACAGTGAGGAAATAAGAAAAAGAACTTGAAGAAGTGGAAGAAAAATAATAAGACAAATAAAAAGAAGAAGAAATCTCATCAAATTCATCCTCATCCCCTACTTAAAAATAAACTCATTCTGATAAGAACCCAGTTCTTGATTTTTTGGTGGATGTTCATTTATCATAATATAAGGAGGAAGTTGAAGCACTAAATTCACATACTAAAATATCAGACAAGGAAGATACATATAGAGAATTTGATGTTGTGAAAGTATATTCTAATGAAGGAAAATATAAATTTTATATCAAACCATCTTGAACACACATTTCAGAGGCTTTATCAGGGTCATTAGACTCATCAACCACAAAATCAAAGAAGAGTATTAATTTCATTTTTTAGACTCTAAAATAATTAATGGACTCAATTTATTACATACCAAACATAGAAGCAATTTGTAAGATGATTCAAAATATTTTAATTGAGAAATAAGAGACAATAATTTTATTAATAAAACTAGTTGTTCAAAATGAGTCTGAAATAAAGTGTTTCAAAGACAAATCTAAGGCACAAAAAAAGATTCAATCATATGGTGAAGTGGATGAGGAAAGTAGATGGTGAATTAAAAGATCATGATGATCATATTGTGGAAGTAAAGAAAATTTATTTCGATGTTTTTGATTCATTAGAAAATTTTTCTTCATATGTATCAAATAGATTGAAGTTTTTTAACTGTTTAAAGATATGTCAAAAAATCAGAATCAGTAAATCTTATAATTGTAAGAAGAGATTCAGATGCTGGAAGAAGATAATATGATAATCTGGTCTTTTGAAGAAGAGTTTCTAAAGCTAAGATAGGAATAAAATAAAATTAGTATTTTTGAAGAGGATGTTGCAAGCTTGAAGGTATAGAATCAGAGGCGCTTAGTGATGGAATATAGAATATCCGTGCTTAAATATACAATAAGTTAATATAATAAGGATAATGAATATTTTAAGAAGTTAAAATAATTGTTAAAAAGTTATATAATAAGGAATAAATTATCTTTACTAAACTCTTAATGTATTCATTCTTACAAAACCTTTTGAACAGAATTTCATTTTAATGACTTATTATCTAAAAATATATTTTTCTAAATTTTTCCAATTTTATTTGGATGAATTTTTTTTCATATTATCTTGGATGAATATTTATTCAAACAAAATTATTTCATATTATGTTTTCTAACATTTTAGGATAATATGTTACTTTCACTATTTATTTTTGAAAATCAAAAAGGGGGATAATTTATATAAAGTGGGAAAATTTATATAAAGGGGGATAAATAATCTAAAGGTGAGAAATCTATCTAAGGGAGAAAATTGATTGAGGGGGAGAATCTGAAGTTATAATATTTCTCAGATCTAAAATGATGAAGAAAAATATGTTAACAACACATAGTGGGTTAAGATAAGTAAAAGGAAAATATTTCTTATAAGTAATTCCTTTGAAGTTCACATATATACAAGGGTTTTATGTTTTTCAAAGTTAATATTTTTTTTAGGTGTTGTGTTTTTTGAATTAAAAAAAGGGGGTATTGTTGAGTTGAAAGTATAATTTATTCTTTTCCTTTCCTTAGTTTTGAAAATCACAAAAACTTTCTTGAAATATTTTTTTACTAACTTTATATATCCCAAATTTTTTTGAAATTTTTTAGAAAATATATTTTTCTACTGAATGTATAAATAGTTTCTAAGTAAATGAATATAAAATATTTAACATGATATATCATACTGACTTGGAATTTGGTTCATCATACTAAATATCATTCTGTCTATTTGTTTGACTATTATTATTTCCATCAGATTAAATAAAGACATATCCATATGACCAATAATAGTTTAGATCCATTGGAATGAACTTAGTTCAATATATCAGATTGAAAAACAATATTATAGTTCATTAGACTATATAATGTTTACAATCAGTATTTTTGAATTATTTATATCAAACAAAATTTATTATAGTGTTATAATGGCGCTATCAAAATGATGTTGGATGGAAATGTTTTGTTGATATTTCAATTGAATATCATCTAAGTCCATTGCAACCAACTTTTAGAATCATGAAAAATATTACCATTAGAAGGATTCCTATAAATAAGAGTTCATTCGAGGAGATGGGAGCTGATGCATTTACAACTCAACATGTATTAGATTTTGTTCTACCTAAACATCTCATTCTTATGATTTTTAATCTTTTAGAGATTTGTAGTTATAAGGAATCCATGTGAGGGTTATAATTCATTTGGGAGTTTTTCTTTTGAATTAATTTATCTTATCAGGGTTTATATCAAGGGATTCTAGGGATAGGAATACGGGTGAATTTGATCCATTGGATCAAGGTCTTATAGGGATAAGAAGATAGATATGACACCTATCATCATATCAAGTTCTTCTAAAGTTTTGAAATATAGATCTATTCTAATATTCTTATAAAGGGATTTCCTGGTGTGGACATAAATGCCTTTATAGTTTGATTGAAAATTGTGGATATCTTAAGTTAGGATTTATGACTTCCTTATCTATTAAGGTTAAAGAGTATAATTTCTTTTATACAGATTGTAAGTAATTTTTATTTTATTATAAGATTTCATATTAATTTTTTCTATAAGTTCTATATTCTATTGTGCAATTTATATTAGAAACTTTTTATTATGAATATTTCTAATAAATATTTTAATGGAATGTATGTGAGACTGACTAGAAACTATGATTTATCAGATGAATTCTAAATCCAATAAAAACACTTTGATAACCAGATGACTGTTGATTCCAATCTTTTTAACTAAAAAGGTTTTTAGTTTTGGGTTAGTTTATATTTTTTAAACTACAATTCACCCCCTTCTTGTAGCCATAATAAACTCTTACGATCCAACATTGACGGATCTCATGAGACAGACCAGTTAGATAGCCTTATTAAATGGGTTTTTGGTTTATACTTACCCATAGTTTAAACTGTATTATCACAAGGCCTTGATGGTAAGTTTTAGAAGTCTGTAATTATGTATTCCATAATTATAAAATCAATTATTGGTGTCTATATGATTATTTTATTAGTTATGATATCCATGTATATGTTTTAAGATCATGGGATTTTTTACATGGAATCATTTTATATTCATTTAATCATGCCATATTATTCTACATGATCAAGTTATTAATTAAATGGAATGTGTTTTAGTTATTTAACTTGTCCTATTGATTATGACTTATTTACTGATGATATATTCCATTATATGTATCCCTTATTGATCATTTGAGATCAATATTATTTTATTTCATTTCCCTAGGATATGAAGAATGAATATTTAAATGTGTTCAAGCATGTAGAATATTTAATCTCACTATATTTTATTTTATGTTTTCAAATTTAATATGGTATTTAAGTATAAATCTATTTTACCAAGACTTCTAAATTATTCAGTCATTTGGGATTTGATCTCTTATATATTATAACAATGTAATAAATTAGCCATTGGATCTGAGATACAAGATTGGGTTCATTACAACAACCATGTATGTAGTGATAGGAAGAAATGGATGAAGAGGGAGGTTTCAATGAAGTATTTACACTATTTCTTATAGGCCTTTGATATTCTAGGGGATCAAAAATTACTACTCGAGAGGTACTATTTAATGATCACTTCTTGCACTGTGGATGAATAATGGAGGATCTTGGATTTGGATGCTTTTAAAGTATTGTAGTAAAGGTATTTTAGGTTTCACTAGATATGATGAATAATCTTTATAGAATTTCATTGGTGTTGCGATGTAGGGGATACTTTACACTATATTGGTGTGGTATTAGGAAAACATAGGTTTTGGTGTATCATGAGAGATTATTCCAAATAGGGTCTAACTGTTCCATATAAATAGTGGATAAAATTTTACATGGAAAAAATTTGTAGGGAATCTATTTTGGTTGCATTCTGGATAAAGGAAGATAAAGGGAAAAAATGATTTTCATGTAGTGGGGGTTTGTGGAATAGGGTTTCGGTTACAATGTAAAGGATTAATATTTTCTAGATGTTTCAATTCTGGATGAGGTGTTTCCCTATGTTGTAGTTTCCATACCATGATGAAGTGTGACTTTATGGTGATAAGGTAACACCACAAAGCTCCTATCCATTCATTAGAATATATATCTATTTCATGTATATATATAATGGATAAATATTTCTCTATTTAAAAGATATATCATGTGACAGATGCAAG
This sequence comes from Viscum album, assembly GCA_963277665.1. Classification (NCBI taxonomy): domain Eukaryota; kingdom Viridiplantae; phylum Streptophyta; class Magnoliopsida; order Santalales; family Viscaceae; genus Viscum; species Viscum album. The sequence continues at coordinate 462,085,605 of OY728142.1, forward strand.
GATGAATTCACATGGGTTTAATACCTATATCTAGAGGATATTAGAGGATAATTCCAAGAGGGTAATATAAATGAATATTTAGGAGAGATATTATAGGGTATATAAGATTAAAAAAGGAGATCTGAATGAAGGGATTTTTAATAAATAGAGGTTGGGGTCAGCCATGGGAGATATATTTGGATTTAGGAGAAATAATTCCATAATTGGAGGAGAATACTTTTGTCATATAGTTGGGTTGTGGCCAAAGTTTTCTTTTTATTTTTCCTCCCCTCATTATTTTCATGAAGGGGTAAGTAGTCTAGTTCTAGAAAAAAGTATTTTGAGGGTAAATCTACTCATGAAGAAAATTTTCATACTCAATTATTTATGGGTTCTTTTCATTCATTCGTCTATTCTAAAATATTATCTATCTCTACCTTGAATGAATATTATGAGTTGATGTGGGGTATGTATTTAATGTATTAATTAGTTTCTTATTTTCATTCCATGAGCATTGGTTAAAATGAGGTAGCTATGTTTAAATAGGTTTTTAGGTAACCTATTTTATTGATTAACTAAAGTACCTAAGAGGTGAAAAGGAATGTTAATAGGATAGAGAGTGATGACCTAGTTTGGGCTCCACTTATACCTAATCAAAAAAATATCTAGATTAATACATCATTTATTTATGTCATTGGTATATGAAATTTTATTTACAAATCATGGTACATATTATTTTATTGATTTTTTTCAACACATTCCCTCTTTAGTATTCATTCACATCCAATTATTCAAAAGTATTTATAAGACTTATATATGGGATCATACAATAATTACATGTACTAAACCTTCAGTTAATTAAATGGTAGCCTGAGTTAGAAAATTATAAACTATTTCCCTGGTGAAATTAATGAAGACCATCCAGTCTATCTGGTTTTTTAACCATATTTAGGGAATAGTTTCTTAGTATTCATAGGATAATTAAAACTTTTTATAATTATTTTGGTTTTTATTATCTATTTTATGTTTGGTATTACTATTATTTAATTTCTAGACCAACTTTGATACAAAACTACTATATTCATGGCAAAGTAAAATTATAATTTGACTATGATCTTGAGATAGATAAGATCCAATAGAATTAAAATAAAATTAATGAATATATGGATGGGTTTGAACAACACCAAGGTGATAATCAAGGAGTTTCCGAAGGAGTATAAGGGTAGATCTAGAGCTACATACTATAATGTATTATGGCCAACCCTGAATCATAGGGGTTTAACTAAGAGTTATCATTTCATTGGTCACTACAAATCACTTTGAGATAATTCTTGTGATCATTCAAATGATTTCAAATTCAATAATATTCACCAACCTACAACATAAAGATCCCAACACTCATTTATAAGTTTCCTTGAACTATGTGACTCCATTAAATTCAAAAATGTCTAAAGTTATCTAGTAAGTATTTGTTTGTTCTAATTATCTTTAAAGGAAAAGGCCCACGAGTGGATGAAAATTCTTTCACCACACACTATCACAATATGGGATGACTTGGTATACAAATTAAAAACTTGTTTCTTCTCTCAATAAAAGTATATGGATATATCGGTGAACATATTAAATATAAACCAATATAATGATGAATCACTTTATAGTGCATGGGAAAGGTTTAAACACCTGATTAGAAAATTCCCCACCATGGTATTAAGATGTAGATATTGATCTAAACTTTCTATAAGGGCCTTTATTAGGGTAATTGTTTGATAGTATATACTATAACTAGAGTATCACTCATGAGAAAATCATAGGAAGAGAGATATAAATTCCTGGGATAAATATTAAGTAATACTTTTCAATGTAAAACTAAAGGATTATAGAAGCATGGAGTGTATATGGTAGACAATAACAAATAGATGTACACCCAAATATATTCCTTGAAAAAATAAAACAGATGCTATGATAGCCATGCACCAACCCCAAGGTTTGTATATTGAATATTATAACTATATTTATTTTAATAGGAAATATATTTTTTAAGGGTGGTGGTCATAAAAACAAATTCAATGGTATCAAAAAAAATTTCTAGGGTTCCAAAAAAATAAGGTACCTCTCTCTAAATCCAAATCAATAATTTAGAGATGATCATATCCACTTACATGGAAACCATTAGTTCAACCATCAAGGAACTCAAGGATGATTTAAAGGATCAAAGTATTCCCATATTGAATCTTGAATACCAAATTTTCTATATTTTTAATAAACTAAAGGATAGTCCAAGAGAATTAATATTGAGGGGTACATTGGCCCCTATACATGAGAAATAAAAATCCATCACCTTGAGAAGTGTAAAAACCATTATGAACATTTCTAGATAGAATTGGAGACAACAATATGAACTAGTAAAAAAGAATAATTAAGCAAAGTGAAATAAGAAAGAAAGAGATAAGGAAACTAGCAATGAGGAAAGGTAAGAATCCCTACCACCCTATAGACCACCACTACCTTTCTTGGGTAGGATAAAACATGGAAAATTTAAGAAAATAAATAAAAATTTATAGATATGTTTTATAAAATTAACACTAATATCCCATTTGTTGAATTTATTGTGAATATGCTTGCATAAGTAAAATTTGTGAAATAAAAAATTTCAAATAAGAGTAAACTTAATGACTTTTGTAAAATAAAAATCAAGGGTAAATGATTAGTTATAGAGTCAAGGATTATAGTGAAGAAGCAATAAGACCCAATAAGCTTTTCAATTCTTATTAACATTGGGTCTCATGAGTTTGTAAAGGCTTTTAGTAATCTAAGAGGAGTGTGTAAATCATTTTATACACCACTTTCAAGATCATGAAACTAAAAGTGATGAATCCCCCAAGAGTTTCTTATTAACTTGTGTACACATTAATGAGATATCCATGAGGATATCTTTAAGCTATTATAGTCAAATTGGATAAGTTTTACTTTATGGTACGCTTCTAGTTCTTGATATAGAAGAAGAAAGTACACCCATCATATTGGTAAGGCCATTCCTCACTATGGGGAGAGCCTCGATTTTTGGAAAAAGTATGAATTTTTATTTAAGGGTTATTAATGAGAAAGTAAAGTTAATAATACACCAATAAATAAAAAAAATTAGATAAAAAGGAGGATAGTTTTAGTAAGGAAAGTAATCTTAATGTTTAATATGATGCTACCCTGGAGGAAAGAGAAGATTTAGTTGTTTTTAAGAAGAAAGAAGAGGGTAAAATATATTTAAGGAAGTACTGAAAACCACTGGATAAGATATAAAACCATATAGGACTATCCAAACTAGAAAATTTCAACGATATCTAGTAGGTTCGGGTGATACAAGAACTACCATTTGATTTTTTTAAATTGACCAAACATAGGTGGATCATTCCCACAGATGTGGGGAAGGTATTATATTGGGGAAAAGCGATGTTGATTTTCGAAAAAGGAGGTGGATCCATCTATATAGAGGAATAATAGGTTCAAAAAAATTTATCTAGATCAGGTAACCTCTTTTAACCTTTTCTCACTTTACATAAATGAATAAATTTCAAGTTTAACAACTATAACCAGACCACTTTTGGGAGGAGACCTGAGTTTTTTCGATTTTATAGGAATTATCACTAAGAAATGGTTCAATGATTATATTCTTGTTTAGAACGTATCATTAAATCCCTCTACCTTTTTAATCTTTTTGATCATACATGAACAAGGACTTGGTTCTTTCACTATTTTGATTACTATTATAAATACATGATGATTAAAGAATAAAGGATACTATTAAAACATATGTACATCATAATGTAAAAGGAAATTATTTTTTAAAATTCAAATTTTTTATTAATACACCACATTTTCAAATATATTTTTGATTTTAAACTAGAAAAATTGTTTGAACCGTACTTAGATTTATGGTATTTATTGATCTATGATACAAAAAAAATTAAGATGACCATGATTCTAGGTTTTATATTTTAATGCTAATGGGTTTGAATGAGAAATATTGAGGGTGAATTATTATAGATAGACATTGGGATATTAAATTAATGAATCATGATTTGGGGGGACTTTTTAATTTGTGTGGATGAAATTTTCATTCCATTTTTTATGATTTTAATTTTTTAAATTCATGTGGATTAGTTTTTTATTATTATGAATTATATGAGTGGTTGTCTCAAAATTTTTATGTTTAGAATTCCCAAGATGGTCCTAAGGAAATTTTTATTATTATTTATAATACACATTTATTGATAGATACTTGGGACTTTTAAACCTACTATAAATTATATTCGTATGTTGTTTAATTTGTGATTATAAAAAATCACTTTTAAGATGATTGAGGGTTTTTTTAATTTTATCCCTTTATAATTTAGACTCACATTTACATTTTATCCTATTTTAATCCCATATAATCCATGAATGAACATTGTTAAGTAATATCCACATAACAAGTTGATATTATCCTTTCCTACACTAATCTGTGTATCTTTCATGATTTCCAATGTTTAAGTGTGGGGTATAAGTTTCCCATGGTGTATGTTATGTGTCATATTGTGGATAATTTGTGATATGTTTCATTGGGTATTGGTAAAGGTTTATTACTTTTGTCATTATACTTCATTTTTACCCCTATTAGAAAAAATAATAAAAAATAATAATGAAAAAATGGTAAAATGATGAAAAAATTAAAAAAAATGAATTGTGTCTTGGGAGAGCTAAAAACACCATTAATTAAACAATTATATTGTTATAACTATTTAAATTAGTGTTTTTAAGAGATAATGTGGAGTTGGGTGATGGATGTGTTATTTTTTCCCAAGGGAAACTTTTGAAAAAAGTAAAAAAATGGGAAAAAACAATAGGGTGTCATTAATTTTGATATTATTATTCATGACCTTTACTTTGAGAGTTAAAAGTTTTGGAGATACTATTTTTATAAATAAAATTTATTGAGATTAATTTTGTATTATCATTAATAGTTATAAGGTGTTAGACCAACTTTTTAATCCTTATATTTTTATAACATAAATAACTACTTACCTTTTGACTTAGAACCATTTGATCATAATTTAAATGTAATCATTATTTTTTATAATATTTATCTTTATTGGGTGAATATTTGAGATATAATGGAATCCTATGGTAAGGATAATGTATTTAAGGTATGATCATAACTTTATTTAAATTGTTACCTTGAGTGATGAGTAAAAAAATTTAACGGTTTCGTAAATCATTAGTGGAATTATTATTATTAATATATTAATAATATTTAATGTAAGTTAGAAAAATACCAATCAATTTCAAAGGGAAAAATTAAACTTCATAATTTATCAGTTTCCTTGAAAATTAAATATTTGAATTGATATCATTTATTTGAAGCTTGAAATTTTAATTCTGTATTGATAATTATTTTGTTTTATTGAATTTGAGATTTTAATATTGGTTGTAAAGGCCTCAATTGGGATTTAAGTTAAGATATATCCTTGAGAAAAATCTTAATTTAAGTGTAGGGGTATTTAATGACTAAATTATAAGCATAAAAATTTTAATTTTAATTTATTAATTTTAATAATTTAATGTTGTTCTTCCCACTGAATAATTTTTTATATTATTTTAATTGAATGTTTTGTTTTAAAAGAAATTTTGGAAAAATTAATAAATAAATTAGGGATGAATTTTAAAAAAATAATTCTTGTGTATTTTATACTGAACAAAGTATCTATTTACTCTACCAATGGGACAAATCAGGTCACACATAGTATAGTAAGAAAATAGAATCCAAGATCTAGTGTGGATCATCCCATAGATAACATGGAGAGAGAGCCCAACATGAGGATGTTTCAGGCATGAGGGAACCGAGGAAGTGGGACTAGGTAGTGCTCATCTAATTAAGGGATGTCATGGGATTATATTTTTATGAATTCTACTCAAATGGAATTCACAATGTGGTATGAGAGAAAATGAAACAACTTTTATTTTTTTAAGATGTCATTGTTTCACACTAGCACCCATCATCTTTGATAGATCTATTTTGTCTTCACCATTCACCTACAATGTAAAAATGCCATTTTTTATTATGAGGGAGACCAAACTCACAACTATAGAACCAGTCATATGTTTGAGTTCTCCATGTAAGGATTTCTTGAGCTTGGTACACCCTCGAGGAGCTACTGTGAAGGACAAGGTTTCATTCATGCAACATGTAACCCCTAAGGGAATCACTTTTAAGGTTGTGAGAGTCGAAATCCATTAATTTAGTGTGAAGAATAAATAAATGAGGAATGAGGTTGTAATAAAGTATTTAAACAATTTTATAAAGTTTTTTGACATTCCATGGGATTAGAAATAACTACTCGAGAGGTGTGGTGTCATGATCCCAGCTTGCACCGTGGATGAACTTAGGAAGATCTATTGTTTTGTATTCTTGTGGAGTGTTATGGTGAAGGTGTTTTAAGTTATATCATAGTTGATGAAGGTCTAGATCATTTCATGTGTGTTGTAATATAGGAGTTACTCTACATTGTGGATGTGTGTTATTATGCTGGGATGAGGGTTTTGTGCCTCAAGGGAGATTACATGGAAGAGGATCCACTTTTTTCATAAGAACATTAGAGATGAGTTTTCATGGTGGAAAATTATGGGGAAGGATTTATGGTTAAACCATGGTTGATTGAAGATAAAGTTAAATGATAATTTATATATATAGGATATAGTTTTATGTGTGGGGTTTCAACTATATCATTGAGGTATTTGATTTCCCAAAAACTCGAATTTTGGATGTGAATTTTCCCTATGTGGTAGTTTCTAGACCATGGTGTAGTATAGGTTGATGATATGAGGTTGTTTCATAGAGCTCATATCCACAACATAAAAGATATTTCTTTTATTGATATACAGAATAATTTAATCTTCCTCCATTTAAAATATATTTATTAAGGGAGATAAAAGAATGAAATAACATGGGTTTAATGCTTCTATAAAGAGGATATTAGAGTCTAATTCAAGTATAGAAAGATAAGGTGCGGTTTAGGAGAGGTATGGGAGGATATAAAAGATTAAAAAAGGTGATATAATTGGAAGATTTTGTTTATAAATAGATCTAACAATGCAATCTTGAGGTACATGGACATTAAATTCTTATTGATAAATACTAACACATTAAAAAAAACATATTCTCAAGGATCGTATTAGTTTAGTTCCTTTGGAAACTTTGAACAAAAACATAATGTCTAGGGAAATATTTTCAATGTTTCCCCTAATGATCTTCCCCTTTAGTACTCATACCTAAAACCTTTATTTATAACTAGGGGAAAAGATAACATAATAAAGGGTGAGCTCAAATTATAAATAAGGGTAAACAAAGGAGTTATGAATCATAACATAAACATAAGGGTATAATAATATGAAAATTATACCCTACATGTCAAATATCATAATCTTGAGTCATAAAAATTCTTAAGAAATAAATCATAAAATAATAACTTTGACATAAAACATAAAATTTTGGAAAACACATAAGCATAGGAAATCATTTCCATCATAGTGGACAAAGTTTTTTACTAAACTGAGTTCACTCCTCATTCTAGCCTTGTATTATTGAACCGGGTTTACTTACCATTCCAACCCTGTATTATTGAATTGGGTTTACTTACCATTCCAACCCCGCATTACTGAACTGATATCATTTCTCATTCTATTCATATATATCTCATAAGATATAAATATTTACCCAATGAATTGGAGGGAGATATAGGTCACACCAATCTCATAATGAAAATCACACATATGTGTGCTACAAGAACATAAATTATTCATTATAGCCCATGGAATCAAATTAGTTTCATAAACATCATTACATCATAAATTAATCCAAGTAAAAGAAATAGATTTCATAAATATAATTTCATCCTAAAAAAAATCAAATAATAGGAATAGCAGTGATAATATCCTTGAAAAATAATTCCCCAATTAAATAATATATAACATCAAAGAATGTAATATTAGATGCCATATAATTTTGATAGAATACTTTAAAATAATTCTTGAGTAAAATATCCTTTCTTCTTAGAAAAAAATTTCTTTTCTCAAAATTCAAAGAAATTTTAAAGGAAAAAAATTTTATTTTAAAATAACCTTGAAATATTTTAAAGTAAGATTCATGGAAATAAGGAATTATGAAAATGTAAAAATCTATTCATGTCGTATAAGTTCTCGTACTTTTGTTGGATAAGTCAAAAAGTTCCTTTTAGGGAAAATGAGAAAATATTCCTTTCAAACTACTTAGTGAAAACATACAAATGGATAAAAATAAATTCAAAAAATTTTATAATAATGGTAAGAATATTTTTGAATGCGATTAAGGTAAAATTAACATTTATTATAAATATATAACCTGATAAATACTTATATATAAACAATCAGAGAAAAAATTAGATTGAGAAATTATCCCTTACCTTAGGTCTGACTTCCTTCATATGTATTTAAATCTATTGTATAATGGATTAATTAATTTTATTAACTTATTCCAAAACCATATTTATATTTATTATATCATATATGATTATATTATCACCTGTTTAATAATATTTCTTCATTAATCTTCTTTAGGGCATTATTTGCTTCATTTTTCTATGCATGGTTTGTTATATAAGTCCCATTTATTCTTCATAGGTTATAGTTATATCCTTTTCAGAATGATATTAATTTAATATATATCATATTTTTTTATTATATTCATTTATGTAATCATGATTAAATGGAGATCATGGAGAATGAATCGCATCGCGTCATGGAGACGGTAGGTCATACGTACGCACGAGAAAAGATATCATTCCTTTAATTATAAAATGGTATGGAAGTGGATAATATATATATTATTTTAAAATAAATATATTGTTATAATAATAATATTTATTTATTTTATCTATTAATACACCCATATAAGTAAAGTGGTGATGAAAAAAATATTACACCACGGCATGGAGACAGTAAGTCGTACATACGCACGTGTGGTGATTTCATTTTTCATAGGATGTATAAAAGGTGGTATATGGTTGTTCCATAATTTTAATAACATATAATAATATAATTGATATAGTATTTATAACTTTATAATTTAAATAACCTAGTAATATTAAGTAGAAGAAGAAATGATCTTGAGATAGTTGGTAAATAAGATTACCTCTTCTTCAGCAAGATCCCTCTATATCTCCTCTTAGAGACACTATATTTAGTCTTTTGAGAAGAAAAAAACCTATAGAACGTTTATGGAAATTTTTAGAAGGGAATTTTTCATTTCATGGACTATATTTAAGGCTCTAAGTGAAGTTATGAAATGAGGGAGGAGGTGCCCTTTTATAATTGAGGTGAGGGGTAATTTTGGAATCTCAAAAAAATATTAATTTATAATAAAATAAAACCACATCCAAAAATCTCAAAAATGTAATATATTAAAATATGAGATTATATAAGGTTTTAATCACATAAAATAACAAATTTTAGACAAATATTTATATCAATTTAAACCTTATCATTTTAATTAACCCTTATTTTTTCCATTTTAATTTTAACTAAGGTAACAAATTTTTCAATATTAAAAGAGTGTAATTTTTCATTATTTGATGTAAATTAAACCATAAATGAACAATTTTTAATATTTTATATCATATAATAATTATTTGGTATTTTTTAAAATGTTTTATGATTTTAAATAATTTCATAAAACATTGTTTTGATAAACATTCAATAGTTTCTATTTATACACTATTCAAATCATTGATTTTTTAAAATATTAAGATAAAAAGGTTAACATTGAACCAAAAATTTTATTATATTCATAATAGTTCAAGTAAATCTATAAAATTAATTTTATATATTAATTATCCCAAATTATATTTATTTTAATATTTTTAATAACACTTATTTGATATTTCCATTTATAAAACAATTACAACATTAGTTTGGTGTAATTATTTAATATACATATTGTTTGATAAAAATTAAAAAAAATTATGAATATAAATTCTATATCTTTCATAATAATACTTATAGTCAAATATAACTTCTTGAAAATACTAAATTAAAAATGTTAAATTTATTAAAACATGAATGTGATAACTTTAACATTACTTTAGATAAAATATTATAAGTATCATAATCATTTCCATGTGGATCCAAATGGTCAATAATTATACCATTTTATAATTATAGTATATATATACTCTTAAAATAAAAACTTTTCAAGTTTTTTGTTCTTTTAAAGGTTATTTTATTTTAAATTAAAATTATTTTATTGATTTTTCATTAATTAAATAATTTATGCATCATCATTGTATAAGACATTAAGGTAATTATTTATATCCTAAAAATTAAAAATAAATTACCATGATTAATAAAACCATATTATCTTTCAAATTGGTATTTATAGTTAAACTTAGCTTTTGAATAACCTTAAATTAAAATTGATATAGTTATTAAAGTTTAAGTAAGACATATTTAACTTTTCTTTAAATAAAATATGTTAAATGTTCTAATTTCATAAAAGTGGATTCCAAAGGACACCATTTTGACAAAAATATGATTTAGGTCGAAACACAAACATCCAGTGATATTAGGACAAGTGTTCGGTTAATTTTATAACATTATTTTTACGCTTAATTACCTGATTTGCTATTTTACTGTATTAATAAAAATTACTGAAGTTACAATTCATAATGTACTAAAATAAAAGAAATATATTTACATAATGTGTAACCACTTATTACAAATATTGCATCCATTTTTTAAAATTCAAAACACATATTTTCTAGTAATTAATTTAAAATTAATCTTGTTTTTGGAATGAGAAAATATGTTTTACAAGTTTAAACATACAAAAGACTGAAATGTTTTTACTTCAAAATTCAATGTAAAATTCATGTAAATGACCTAAATTATATTAAATGATAAAAATATAATCTATTTATACTTTAAAACAATTCAAATATGTAATTTAACATTATAAATAAATTTTATGAAAAAAGTTTTTTTCAATTAAAATGCATTATTTTTTACTATTCATCAAAACGTGGAACTTACCAAAAAATACAAAAAAATCAACCAAAGTAAATTTTGATACTCTGATTTTAAATAATAATCTTATTTTTTAAAATATAATATAATAATGTTTCAAAAACTGTATTTAAAATGGTTACACCATCAAAAGGTGGTAAAACTGCATTTTTTTAAAAATACTTATTTTACACAAAAAATTGAATTTATTCTTATATAATTAATAGAAAACATATAAGATGATTTTTAAACATTATAATAATTATATTAAATATGTATTTAATTAATAAAATCCATCAATATTGATTTTTTTTATTTTATAAACTCACTAATTTTTATTTAAATAGTTTTTCAGAAAAACATTTTCTTTTATTTAAAAAGGGTTTTATTTTCATTTATAATTAATTTCTCAAAAAATAATTAATTATATATACATGTGTAAACATATTTTAATAATTCATCTAATACTTTTCATACCCACCATTATAATGTCTAGGTTATAAGGTAACATAATAATATTTAGTTTTTCACTTAATCTCGGTCTCGCGTGAAATGAAATCTATCAAAAAACTCGAAATTGTGTTTAAAACAAGCCAAGCATAGTGTTTCATATACCAAAATCTATTCTATTGTTTTGTGTAGTGCAAGATTATCTTTATTTATTGTACAACACATTACATCAATGAAATTAAAAAATATGTCTCTCATAAAAATATCAGGGTGTTACATTCTACCCCACTTAAAATGAATTTTGCTCTCGAAATTTTTCAAGGTTATAAAATGATTAATACGTAAGATTTTATTTCATATAAATCCATATTGTAAAAATTAGTAATTAAACTTCCTTTTAAAAAGGAATGTTAGAAACATAATGGTTACCCAAAGTCACTCATAACTAGGTTTCCACCTAGGAGAACATAGGTGGAAAATGAAAACTTAAACATTGAAGATAAATAGAACTATCAAGCTCTGATGGAGAGTGATAGAGAACATAATTAGTATAAATTTAATAAAAAAAGCCATAAATCCATGATGATCTAAGGTAAAATATGATTCATAGATAAAGATGGTACTAGGATAACATTTTTGGTTTCAATATCCCTTCCTTAGAGTTGAAGAATGGGAAGAAATACTTATTTGATTAAGTATAATCTCATCCTTTCATTATTCCTTGATCAGTTTCTAATTCATCTCTTATTCCAATAAATGAAAGTAAATTTTTCATACATTAAGCATTACCAGATCATGAGATCCATAAATATAATGATAGGTAATTCCATCTGTCTATATCATAATAAAAAGGTTAGAACAAGTTATAAAATATGCATAAATCCTCATATAGAAAGATAAAACTTTAATATCTAAAATAGAAAACAATTTCATAAATGGTTACCTTTATAAAAATTCCAAAAGTCTAAAATCAAAAACATTAAAGGAAGGTTGCTAAATTTCCCAAATCAACTTATCATTAATTCCCAAAACTACTTGATGTAGCCCTTAATTGTCACACACCAAACATGTGAAAACTATTATCATGTATTATCTTGAAATATGGTAATAACCTAAATTACCATAAAACCTTAGTGAAAATAAGAATTATTTCAAAAATTAACTATTTCTTCATACCATAAATAAAAAAATTATATAAAAACACTTTGTTATCATATTAGTCCCAAGGTCATTAATACTATCAAACATATCATTATATCATTATACCAATATTATGCACTTATTAAGATTTATCCTTCCCTTTATCAGGTTTTATCCAATAATATTACCTTACAACCTCTATCACTATTCATGGTTACTAGTATCATTCAATATACACTTTTAAATACTTAAGTAAAAACTATATTGGAACAATCCTTAGATGTTTCATTAATCTATAATACCATAAAATTACTTATATAACATTATTATTGAATTAAAATACATATACATGTAATCATTCCAATATCTTATTAAAATATTAACCAATCTTCATCCATTTATTCCTACACACTTATTTCATCTCATATATCTTTTGTAGTCACTTCATCGTCAGTAATATAATAATTATTCATATGAACTTGTTGATTATCTACTTGATATTTCCCCTAGAGAATCTATTTGTATAATTCTCATACATTCCATATCAAAAACATTTAACAGTCATTGATGCCTTAGAATACCATTATCTTTGTCCATTGTGTTAACTAAACCTTGTGTCCTTCTTTTCCCCACCCAAAGAATCTTTTAGTTCCTTTGAAACATTCTCCTTGATGCCTCTTCCTACATGATTTACATGAGGAAAATTGAACTTTCTTTCCTCTATGGTCACCATAAACTCCATATTTATCTTATTATTTGGGTTAAGAAACTCACCAAAGTTGAGATATTTTATCATATTATTATATTGGTGATTAGGCATAACAAAAATATTTTTCCTTCCAACTCCCATTTCATTTGGTTGATCATGAGGAAGATCATTCCATTGTCCATCATATTCATCATTAACTTGAATCCTTCCAGTTCCATCTATTGTCTAAAACCCAAATAGAATAGTGTAAGTGGACAAAATGATACTCATAAAAACACGAAATCAAGGAAAATTACTTTAAATCTCTAATATATTAGGTTTAATTCTCGGTTTCACATGACCGTAAACAAAATTCTAGGATTGTAACCTATACTTAGACTTATACATAGGGAAATATATAGATATATACTTATAAATATCTCTAGGGATATCACTAAATCATTCTCATCCTAGTTTCCAAAGGTTAACTTAAAATTCACTCTGATACCAACTCTAATGAACCAAGCTTGAGGTATATGGACATTAAATTAATTTTTCAAAATACTTAATACATTACACAAATAGATTCCCAAAGGCTATATTAGTTTAGTGCCTTTGTAAACTTGGAAAACAAACATAATGTCTAGTGAAATATCTTCAACCTTTCCCACAAAGATCTTCCCCTTTAGTACTCCTACCTAAAACCTTTCTTTATTACTCAGGAAAAATAAATCATAAGAAATGGTGAGATCAAATTATCGGTAAGGGTAAAAAAAGGATTTATGAATCATAACATAAACATAAGGGTTTAATAATATGAAAATTATACATTGCATATCAAATATCATAATCTTAAGTCATAAAAATTATGAACACATAAATCATAATAGAATAACTTTTACATAAAACATGGAATTTTGGAAAACATATAACCATAGGAAATCATTTCCATCATAATGTAAAAATTCCTTTACTGAACCAAGTTCTCTCCTTATTCCATCCATGTATTATTGAACTGTGTTTACTTACCATTCCATCCATATATTACTGAACTGAGTTTACTAACCATTTCAGACCTATGTTACTGAACCAAGATCATTTCTCATGAGATATAAATATTTACCCAATGCATTGTAAGGATATATAGGTTCCGTCCATATCATAATAAAAACCATACATATGTTTTCTATAAGAATATAAATCATTAATCATATCCCATGTAATCAAATGGGTTTTATAAACATCATTCCATTATAACTTAATCCATGAAAAAGAAATGGATTTCATAAATACCATTCCATCATAAACACAATAAAATCATAGGAATAATAGGGATAATATCCTTCAAAAAAATATCCCAATTAAATCATATATAACATCAAATAATGTAATATTATATGGAAGATAATTTTGATATATCACTTTAAAATAATTCTTAAATAAAATATCATTTTTTCTTCAAAAACATTTTCTTTTCTCAAAATTCTATGAAATTTTAAAATAAAAAAAATATTTGAAAATAACATTGAAATAATTTTTAAGTAAACTTCCTGGAAATAAGTCATTATAGAAACATAAAAAATCATTCATTCCATATAAGTTAAAAGAAAACATTCTTCTCTTAATTTTATCTGATAAGTCAAAAAGTACCTCATAGGGAAAATGACAAAAGATTTATTTCAAGCCACATAATAAAAACATAAAATGGGTAAAAATTTCTTTAAAAAAATTACAATAATGGTAAGAAAAAATTTTAATACATTTTAAGGTAACATGGACATGGATTATAAATATATACCCTAGTAAACACTTACGTATAAACAAACTAGGGAAAATTGAGATTGCGAAATTATACCTTACTTTATCCCTGAATTCCTTCATATGTACTTTAATATACTTTATAATGTATTAAATAATGTTATTAATTTATTCCATAGCCATATTTATATTTATGACATCATATATGATCATATTATTACCCATTCAATAATACTTCATTATTACTCGTCTTTTATGTGTTAATTGTTTCATTTTTCTATGCATGGTTTGTCATATAAGTATCATTTATTATTCATAGGTTATAGTAATATAATTTATATAATAATATTAATTCTATATATATCATATTCATTCATTATATACATTTATATATTCATGATTCAATGGAGATCATGGAGAATGAATCACATCACGTCATGGAGATGGTAGGTCGTACGTACGCACGAGCGAAGATATCATTCCATTAATTATGAAATGGTATGAAAGTGGATGGTATATATATTATTATAGAGTAAATATATTGTTATAAAAATAATATATAGTTATTATTTCCATCATTATACCCAATCAATTAAATTGGTCATGAAAAACATATTACACCACAATGTGGAGATGGTAGGATGTACGTGCACACACGTGATGATTTCATTTTTCATAGGATGGATAAAATGTGGAATGTGGTTGTTACATGATTTTAATAACATCTCATAATATAATTGATACTGGATTTATTAATTTGTAATGGAAACAACATAGTAATAGGAAGAATAAGAAGAAATGATCTTGAGAGAGTCGGTAAAGGATATTACCTCTTCTTCAGTGAACTCCATCTAGATCTCCTCTTAGAGACACTAGAGTTGGTACTTTGAGAAGAAAAAGACCTCTATAATGTGTATAGGAATGTTTATAATGTAATTGGGTAGGTTATGGATGAGATTTAAGTCTCAAAGTGAATTTATTAAATGAGGGAGGAGGTGCCCTTTTATAATTGAGGTGTGGGGCACTTTTGGAATCACCAAAAAAAATATTAATTTATAATAAATTAAAAATATATAAAAAAAATATAAAATTTAATATTTTATAATATTATATTAGATAAGATTTTAGTATCATCAAATAAAAAAAATTATAAAAGTCTTTATATCAATTTAAACCATGTCATTTTAATTAACCCTTAGTCATTCCATTTTAATTTTGAATAAGGTAACAAATTTTTCAATATTAAAATAGTGTAATTTTTAATTACTTGATGTAAATTAAACCCTAAATAAATAATTTATAATATTTTAGATCATATAATAATTATTTGGTATTTTAAAAAATATTTTATGATTTTTAAATAATTTAATAAAACATGTTTTGATAAACAATCAATAGTGTCAATGATTACACAATTCAATTAGTTGATTTTTAAAAATATTAAGATAAAAAAGTTAACTTAGAAATAAATATTTTATTAGATTAAAAATAGTTCAAGTTCATTTATAAAATTAATTGTACATACTAATTATCCCAAATTATATTTATTTTAATATTTTTAATAAAATTTATTTGATATTCTCATTAATAAAATAATTACAACATCAGTTTTGAGTAATTATTAAAAATAAGTATTTTTGAATAAAAATAAAAAATAAAATACTATTATGAATATAAATTCTATATATCTCATAATAATACTTATAGTTGAATATATATTCTGGAAAATACTACATTAAAAATGTTAAATTTATTAAAACATAAATGTGACAACTTTAACATTACTATATATAAAATATTATAAGTTTCATAGTCATTTCCATGTGGCTCCAAATGGTCAATAATTAGACCCTTGGATTATTATGGTTTATATATACTTGACCAATAATATTGAGATAATATTTTGGTATTTTAAGGGTTTTTATTATTTTAATTAAAATTATTTTATTGATTTTTCATTAATTAAATAATTTCTACATCATAATTTTATAAGTCTTTAAGGTAATAATTTATATTCTAAAAATTAAAAATAAATCACCATGATAAATAAAAACATGTTTTATTTCAAATTATTATTTATAGTTAAACTTATCTTTTGTATAACCTTATATTAAAAGTGATATAGTTATTAAAATTTGAGTAAGACATATTTAACTTTTCTTTAAATAAAATATATTAAATGTATTAATCTCATATAAGTGTATTAAAAAGGATAAAATTTTAACCTAGGGATGATTTAGGAAGAAACACACTCATCTAATGATATTATCACAAGTGTTACTTTAATTTTATAATATTATTTTTACTCTTAATTAACCGATTTAACTTTTTATTATATTAATAAAAATTGTTGAATTTACAATTCATAATGTCCAAAAATAAAATAAATATATTTACATAATTTTGACCCACTAATTCCAAATATGGAATAAATTATTCAAAATAAAAAAACTCATAATTTGCGGTGATTAGTTTAATATTTATCTTGTTGTGGAAATGAGAAAACGAGTTTTAAAAGTTAAAATATGCAAAAGATTGAAATGTTCTTACCTCTAAATTCAATGTAAAATTAATGCCAGTGACCTAAATTATATTAATTGATAAAAATATAATATATTTATACTTTAAAACCATCTGAATATATTATTTAACATTATAAATAAATTTGAGGAAAATGTAGTTTTCATTTAAAATGCATTATTTTTTACTATTCGTCAAAACGTGAAACATATCAGAAAAATACAAAAAAATCAAACAAAATAAATTTTGATACTCTAATTTCAAATAAAAAAGTTTATTTTTTAAAATATAATTTTAAAAATAGTTAAAACTAGATTAAAAATGGGTGTTCCATCAAAAGGTGACAAAACTGTATTTTTTAAAAAATACTTCTTTTATCTGAAAAATGAATCAGTTCTTATATAATTTCTATAAAACATACAAGATGAATTTTAGAAATTATAATGAATATATTACATATATATTTCATTAATAAAATCCATCAAGAGTGATTTTATTATTTTATAAACTCACTTATTTGTATTTAAATAGTTTTTTCAGAAAAATGTTTGTTTTTATTTAAAAAGGGTTTTACATTCATTTATAATTAATTTCTCACCAAATAATTAATTATATGTACATGTTTAAAACATAGTTTCGTAATTTAGTTAATAATATTAATACCCACCATTATAATGGATAGGTTATGAGGTAACATATTAATATTTAGTTGTTCGCTTAAACTCAGTCTTGCATGAAATAAAATCTATCAAAATAACTCGAAATTGTGTCTAACCCAAGATAAGCCTAGTTTTGTGTATATCACAAGATAATATGGTGTTTCATGTAGAACAATATTATCTTGGTGTATCATACAAAACAATACATAAAAGAAATTAAAAAAATATATCTCATAAAAATCTCAGGGTGTTACAATAGAGGTGGGGGTCATCCATGGTAGATATCTTCGAATCTTAGATTAATAAGCCTAGACTTGGAGAGCCATCTAATGTCATAGATTTGAGCTGATACTAAGGTTTTATTTTTATTTTTCCTCCCTCTCATGGCTATAATGAGGGATACATAGTTTAGTTCCAAGAAATTTACTAATATGGGATTTCTACTAGTGATGTAAATTTTATACTTAATTCTAGATGGGTTTTTTCATTCATTATTCTATTCTCAAATATTTTTTCTCTCTAATTTTTAAGTAAAATGTTATTTGAGGGGATATATTCCTTTAATAAATTAACTTTCTATTTATATTTATTCTGTGAACATTGGGTTGAAAGGGATGTCTATTTTTAAATAGGCTTTTGAGTAAACTATTTTATTGATTGACCGAAGTACCTAAGCGATGAACAAGAAAATTGATAGGATAGAGAGTGATGGCCTTAGTTAGTCATAACTTAGACCTAGTTCCAAAAAAATCTAGATTAATTTATCAACTATTTACTTTACTAATGCATAAACTTTGATTTACAAATCTTTATACATTTTCTTTTATTGATTGTTTCTAACCCATTCTCACTTGAGTATTCATTATTTCCTAATTATTAAAAAGTGTTTCTAAGACAGATCTACATGGGATTAACCTTGATTTCCATGCACTACACATTTAGTTATTTAATAGGTTTTCTTATTTGTATAATTATAAACTAATTCCTTTGTGTAATTAATGATTCCCACCAGGCCTATCAGAAGCTAAAATCCCTTAAAACCAATGACTACCATGTATTTTTTTTAGGATTTTATTTCCATTTCCACTAAAAATTTACTATCACAAAATGTAAGGGTCATTATAATTAGGTTATATCTCTTTTATAAATAACTTTATGCTAAAATTCCAAATAGTGTTTTTATCAAAGTATAAAATGATCCACCATCCATTCTTTATGATTGGGAAATTTTACCCTCCATAATTTTTCATATGTATATTACATTTAACTATGTGTCTTCCCATATATGTTATTTTTGGTGGTCTTATTTTAAATCACCATATGTATCCAATATAAAACTGATGTTTATATTGAAATATTATGTGTGTAATAAGAATCATCTAAAAGGCACTTTTGTGAAAGGTTACTTATCATAGGATTTCATGGGTTTCTATTTAACATACTTAGATAACATCACTAAAAATATAATCATACAAAGAGAATTTAATATAGGAAATATGATCCCACTGGTCTTATATTTCCATCACTACCCCAAATATGGGTGTTATCTGAAACATACTCATTGTGTACATTAAGTAGGGATGAGTGGCAGATATCTCATCGTATAGTATTATTCCACTATGTTTCGGTTGATGATTACGTCAAGTGAGTAAACTAATATATATATATAAATATATATATATTGTATACTTTTTTATAGCTTCTAAAATCTTAAAATTTTCATGTTTACAGAGAACATATGAAAATTATAAATTGAACATATCATTATTTATAAATTAAGAGAAAGGATTAACTTTACAACAAATAATATCCAGATTGGTTGAATTAAAATATAACATAATTCTGTTTTAAATGTCTTAATAAAAGAGACTAGTTTAGTATTCACTGTTGATATATTCCAGGTTCAAATTTTACTGATGGATGGTGTATTTGGTGAAATATGGGTTTTTCATTTTGTCTGTATAATGTGGAATGAGATTATAAATCAATGGTTTTCAATGTCATTAAATTCATTATAAATAGTTGTGAATCAAACAAGGAAACACAATATTAGAGTGTTATGATAAGTGAAAAATATATTATCATACTATTGCATTAGATATACAAACTCGACCAGAAAATATATTGTATTATGGGGTTATTGAGAGAATAATTTTATTATATTACTATGAACATGGTCATTTTATAGTGATTAAATTAAATTGTTTTAATTCAATGACATAAAAATTAATTTATATGGATAGTTATGGATTTGAAGTGATTGATTTGAAAAATCAATTTTGTACTGATGAGCCTTACATTATTCCATTATAAGCTAAATAAGTGTTTTATGTAACTGAATCTTGAAAATAATACATTGGTATTATTTATGATGAATTCATGGATGATAGATATTTTTTGGATAAACCTATTGGGATTAACTCGAATTTGGAACTCGATTACACAAATGATTCAATTTTTAGAATAGATTATAAACCAGAAAATTTAACAGAGCACACATAGCATAACACATTTGGCATCTCGTCATCTCTTGATGCTAAATGCTCAGTGTTATTAATTTTGTATCCTTTACAAGTAAAAAAGTATAGGAAAACATTTGGCCTGAAAGTGACTCTACTACTATTGTTCAATCTGTCCATAATGGTGTCAAGAATCTTTCTTGTAAACTCACAGATAGGTGGATAGAAGTTTTGTTATTCCTTCATATATTCAATCACATCATCACACATGTCTTTTGAGAAGCTAACATGGTTGTCGATGGGAATTCCAAAAAAGGTGTTAACAATGATCTTATATGGTTATATGAATTATCACCTAGTTTTATTTTCCTTTTTGAGAAAGCCTGTAATAAAATCACTTATTTTAGTCTTATGAAACCTTTTATTTTTTTTCAATAAATGAGTCTTGGCATTTTTAACCAAGACATCACCTTTCTTAAAAAAATATTTTATATTTAATTTTATTCTAGAGTTAATATATAAATAATTTTAAATGAAATTCCATTTCATTTATTGGAATTATTATGATATTTTTTATACATATCTTAATTTTCAAATTACTTCTTCCATTGTTAAGTAATAATGTCTTTTGAAAATGTTTTTAGAACACAAATAAAGGTAAATGATCACCACTTGACAGAATTAAGACATAATATTATTATTTTCCTTATGAGTTCCATATTTTTCAATTATATATATATATATATGAGCTTTAAACATATCATATTTAGCATTGATAGGAATCATCAAGGATGTAATTGGTATTTGCAGTAGAAACTACTTCTATTCTATAGTATAGGACTAACACTACATATAGTGTAACTATGAATTCAATTACATCATATCCTATACCTTTGTGGTCACAATGGAATTTTCCTCTAATTATTCCCCAACCTTTTATGTCATGCCTATACATGAGTAGTCTATCACACTATATGTTTCCACCTTCTACCATGTAGGGTAGTTCTACTCCAATCCCTTATACATTTATCTTTATGCCCCTTATATATATAGGGAACTGATAGCACTTCTCCTTTTATGCCTAAAACATGCCTATACCCACCTCCCAAACCTTCCTCATGCATATTCTAATACAAAATAGACTCTTCCAGTTGTTATCCCTCCTTGTATTGTATAAGCTATAGTAGTGTCAAACACTAATTCAGCTACTTGTTTAAAATCTAATTAAGTAAAATAATTTTATTTGAATTTAATTTATGTATATTTAATGTTTTTTATTTTCAGTAGAAAAAAATTCTGCCAAGATATTTTATTGTACTAAGATCTAGGTGTTTTGGAATAGGATCACAGAAATTGTAATGTCCCTTGTTTTGAACCAGTTGAAAATTCCAAGTGAATTTTAATTTTTTATTTGGTTGATGGGATGAATTTTAATTTAAGACTCAGATTAAAATTATGAGAGTTTGATCACTATAAAGTGATGATTTAAGATTTGTTTTAAGCCCTGAGAGGTTTCATGGGAGTTTAGATAATTTTTTAGAGTTTCAGGCTCTAAAAGAACAATTTTTGGGAGAACCCGACATGGATGCAGGTTAGTTTAAACCATGTGCCTCCTTGGTGAAATTTTCTAGAAATATAAGAGATGACTCATAGTTTATTAAATTATACAAGGTGGGGATCATGTCCATTCATAATTATTGTACAAAATTATAGAGTTAGGGACATAAGTTATACATGTTTTTCTAAACTGTGCACTTAGTCCATATGGTTAGTTCCATATAACCAGTATCATCACATGGTTGGAACATGGTTAGCCTAAACTATGTTTCCAAACTATGTGAGGTATAGATCTTGGGAAGTATGAGATGCATGATTGGCGCATAGTTCACAAAAAAAATTATACTAACTATGCACCACATTAATGAGAGTTGAAATGACCATGTTTCTCCTATAGACTTATTTCTTCTCTGGCTATCTTTCTTCCCTCATTTATCCCATGCTAGGACACTTGAGCTCCCCTCCCCTCCTTAGCTTGACTTCCATGAATCTCCCCCATGTGAGGTTGAAATCACTTTCCATCCATTTCATTGGATCCATATCAATAATCTCTTGATTCTTATTGCTTCTTAGTTTTCCCTATCCATATAGAATTATAATTTTGTGCAAGATAATTTACCCTATTTTTAGGTAATTTTTCTAATCTTCTGGTTTCTCTTATTCCAACTCAAATCAAGGCTCGATATTGGATGAGTGGATTTTCCTAAGCATTAGTTAGGTGTTCTAAATTATTTTCTCTTAATGTTTTGTGTTTTATATAATATTTTCATTGCGTCTCATACTAGAATTCCCACACGTTTATCCTAAAATGTATAATGCATTAGATTTAATCCTTAGACCATAAACATGATGTTTCTAATCCCTAATGACTCGGTTAAAGGTATAATCCTCAACCCAAACCACCACTTTCTGTGATTTTGATTAATTTTTATAACATTTCATTTCCCTTGAGATTAAATTACCCCCTCAGTGTGTCCTATTAATGAACCTTATTGTCTATTGATTGTAATTGGATATAGATTAAGAATTTATTAGATAATGATAAATAAATTGTTTAAAATTACAAATGGGATTTTTTACTTTCTTGGCTCTCCTAGATACTTATATTTAAATCCATGAATGGAATGGGAAATATCTGGGCCTATGAATTGACTAATTGAAATGTAATGTAATTTTTTTGGAAAGGAATTAAACTTAGACACACCTAAGTTATTAACTGTTATGCTTAACCCTCAAAATCTGTGAGTAAAAATATAAGTATAATTAAATGAATTAAAATTGAATTTTTAATGAGATGTATCGAGAAAAATCATGTGGAGGCATAGGTCCATCCCCTGGACTACCTTTTTTGTTTATAAATGAAATGATCTAATTGCATGGTTTGAGTTATATTATGGAATAGAACTATCCATGGAATTCTTAGTTACTTAAATGGACATGGGATATTAATTAATTATATCTCACCAATAATTTGGTATGCTTACTATCATGACCCATTTATATTATTATATTATAATACTGATGTATGGCATCCTTTATAAGGAACCAACCTTAAAACATTACATAATCTTGAATTTTAGTTAAGAACTTACTTTCTTTTACATTGAGTATCTTTTCAGGTTTAGTGTTTTGGAAGATTAAGATATAATACATATATAACATACCACATCCATACAAAGAAGATACTACTAAAACAATATAATTTTTTTCAAAATAAAACATTTTAAAATAAAACATGATTTCATTGAAAAATATTTATAACATTTAACTTGACTTCCATATTTCTCTTAAACATATTTATAGCCCATGAAAAACATTTAAAAACTTGATATGGTCACAAAAAATCTCAATAAGGGATATAAAAAAATATTTGTTAGTCAAGTAATAATATAAAAACCAATAAAACCCACTTCATAGACTCATTATCCTGCATAGAAACATCATGCAGTTTCCTTAGGACATATTTACCAAATCACTCTTATATTCACCATTACACATGGAATAACTATTCATTCAACTTCCATCTCCAGAGTACCCAATACATTATGGAGCTATAATGGGGTTCACCCATCATATCTTGAGCAATAATGGGCTCAACCTAACATATCTTGAGCTATAATGGGGATCAAACAGTCATATCTTGAGATATAATGGGATAAACTCAACATAAACAATTTAAATGGAACATATCATGAATAAAACACTTTATAACTCATTTAAACACATGAGAAAAAACACTTTCAGATATCAAAATACCCTCTTCTTGTAAAAAATCACTTTTAAAATATAATATCCACACACAAAATAATGAAATCATAATATTAAAAAATAAGTTTAAAAACATATAAAGAAAAACTTAAATTAATAATGGGATATGAAAGTGAGAAAAATCACTCATATCGTATATATATAAAAGGAAAATCTTTTTGAATTTCATAAAAGAGACATTTAGAAAGGATTTCAAAAGAAATTACCATATATAACACATGAAAAAAGATCCATTTTCAAAACACATAAGATAAATTAAAACATTAATAACCATATAGATACATTTATAAAAACCACTTTGAAATCATGTACATAAAATAGAAAGATTTAGAATAATAAATCTTTAAAACATTAAAAACAATGTTTTAGTTAAAGATCCCCTTACCTCAGGTTAAACTTCCTTCAAATGCCTTCAAACCTACTGTATAATGGTTCAAAGAGTGTTATTAATATATTAAAGAACCATATTCATATTTATAATAAATTATATATTCTTTTTATAACATCTATACACCCATTTATTAATAATATTTTTTTTCATTTTCATTGTTTCAGGTGCATTCTTTATATGGTTTCCATGGTCGGTTGGTTATGGATTTTCTTGTCGAATGGAAGAGAAACAAAAGAAGTAAAAAAATAAATTATACTTACATGTTTCAAAAACATTAAATTATACCATGCATCATTTTTTATCATAAATAAGTATTACTCATTAGATAAAACATTAATGGTGTTCGTTTAGATTATTTTGGCGGTTCTTTGATCATCATGAAAGTTTCTTTATAAAATTCAATATTATGCATAAATATTAATTATAGAATATAAAAGAGGTTTTATAATACACTTTAAAAACTTTTTCATACATCAAATGGTTTTATGACCATACATTAAATAATTAATGTAAATTTAAAACACATTGTCCCTGATGTCGGTAAATCGACACATCATAGATGATGTTTTTATTTTTAGAATAAAAGGGGCAGAGGAAGAAGTATAATGATGAATTTTTTCATAAAAATGAAAAAAATATTATATATAATATTTTTTATTATTAATTCCTCTTGGATAATGGGATGTGAAGATATTATAAGAAATGAAAAATAATTGAAAATAAAATAAAAGAAAATGAAAGATAATTTTTACCTCTGGAATTCTCTTCCTTGAGAACCCCTTTAAGGCCCTTGGTTATGGCCTTTTGGTGAGACCAGAAGGTCTAGGACGTGGGCAAGAGGATTAGAAAGATGATTAGGAAGAAGTTTTACAAGTCTCAAATCTTGAGATGATTGAGGAGAAGAGATGGTGAGGGTGGTATTTATAGTGTATGAGAGGAGGGTTTTCCATTATTTTATTCATTATTTTATTATTTTTCTCAAGTCAAAAAATAGTGTTCATTATTGAGACTAAATACAGTAATTAGTACATGTGAGTTCAAACCAAGGGTGATTAACTCATAATAACATCATCAATGACTCAATAATTCATGTATTAGCTTATTTAGTAAATTATCGTATTTCACTATTCACTAAAAATCAAGTATTTTAGAAAAATATAAAAAATTAACCCCAACCATTTTTTGACATTTATAATTTAAAAATATACTCTATTTGATGAAAATAATTTTATAAATATGAGATATGTAATTTTTAAATGAAATAATAATTTATTCAAAAAATACCAGTTTTAAAACTATAACTGATTTTATAACACTTTGAAAAATAAATTAATGTATCATAAAATTATCTTATAATCATGAGACAATAAAATATTAATTAATGAATCTATTTTATAAAAATATATTTTATTTTAAATCATTGTATTAATTATAAAATTGTAACTAAATATTTATGTTTCACAAAAAAACAATACTTAATCTATCATTTTCAAAACATTTATTTACACATTCTAAGATATAAATATATCATATTTTCACATATAAAATGCATAAATTTTATTTATAAATTCATATGTGTGGTTACTATTCAATTGGATGATTTACTATTCATAAGGTTCATATCATTATTCCTAAGTTCAAGTTACTATTCCATCAGAAAAAATTCATTAAAATATCCCTTATTTCATTATACATTTGTAATAAATTTAACAATTTAATTTAAAAAATAAAACAATTTATTTTATATGTACCTGGGTTTTTACATCCTTGGGAATGGCGTCCCTTGTATTATGATACTAAAATATGGATTACCAAGAAATGGTTTCCCTTATATTATGATACTCGGTCATGGAATCCATGGGCATAACATCCCTTATATTATAATTCATAGGCATGGTGTCCCTAGTGTAGCACCTCAAGATTTTAAAAGAAAAAAATTATATTTGATAGCGTTAAGGACACACAACACCGAACTCAAATGAGAACATAACTCCCAAAGACTTTATGATATAATTATTTTTAAATAAATTTAATCTCTTTTATAGCTTGAGGTACATGCAACCCCAATATTTTTATGTTTGATATCATATTCAACATGCATCACCAAGTATAAACAACCCATGATATATATAATCATTATAATTTAGCTATTAAATTAGTGGGTATGAATAGAATTAACTAATTTATGAAATATGTGTGTGTGTGTGTGTGTGTCCTAATAAATATAAATTAATGATAAATATTTAGTAAATAATCAACTGATTTTTAGTAAAGTAACTTTATTCTTCAAAGATATGTTTTCATCAAAAAATATTTTTATTTATTTTAATGAAAAAAATTATAATTAATTTTGGAAATATTTATAAAATATATTTGATAAAATTAACATCATTTTTTAAATATTCATACAATTTTTTACTTTGGGTGAAATTTTGTTACTTTTTTGGAAAATATTGATTTTTCAATGAAGAGTTAAAATACCATTTTTTGTAAAAATGTCATTTCTTTTCGATAAATTAAATAATTTAAATGTCACATTATATTTTGAATATTATTTAAAGTAAAATATTTATTATTTATATATATTTAAACCACTTTATTTCATTTGAATACTTATTATATTTTATTTTTTTATAAGTTTGTTTTTAGGTTTAAAATGGGGTTTTTTTGAAAACTATTTGAAAGTACATAATGTTTCCCCACTTTAATTAATTAAAATAAACCATAATTAGGAATGATTTAAATGAAATTTATATATTATATATCAAGAAATATTAATTTATATTAATACAATGATTATTATTATATATAAATTTAATATAAAATAATTTTGTGCTTGAAAAAGATACATTTCCCAAAAACCTACTTTTTCATCGTGTCTGTAGGTTTTGTTTTAAATTTAATTTTTTACAATTTTTGAAAAATTATTTTAAAAAATAAAATTAATTTTTTAAATCATAATTTCAAAATTATATTATGGTGAATTTTTATAATTTTCTAAAAATATTAGTTTTTTGATGAATAGTGAAAAATACTGAATTTTAATTGAAAACACCCTTATCATTCAAATTATTTATAAAGTTAAATTTTATATTAAATTTTTTTTAAATTAAAATTAGTTCATATATATCTATTCATACAATTTAGGTCATTTTAATCAATTTCATATTGAAATTATATGTAAAAACTTCGTAAACATTTGAATATTTTCTCTTTGAAAACTCACTTTCTTATCGCTTCTACGAGATTAATTTTAAATTAAATTTTCCACTTATGTGAATTTAATTTGGGAAAATGGATTCCGTATTTTGGAATAAGAATAATTTATATTATCTTATAATATATACATAATTTTTTATCAAAATAAATATAAAAAAAGTAAAAATTAATTGTCGTGGTTAAGGTAAAAAAGGATTTATCAGGGGTTAAACAAAAAATATGAGGGTTAAAATGACATTGAAAATTATATAAAATATATTTTATGTAAATATATAAACCTTTTTTCTTCCATTATAGGGAATTTTCCATTATTTTAGCCTTGTGAAATGAAAAAAAAACATGGGTGGGATTCATTCTTTTCAAAAAATTACAAGTGTGCCACTCACATTACTTATAAAAGGTCACCCCCTCTCCTCCTCTCTTGACACCTTAAAATCCATCGGATAGGACAATAACTTCCAAAATAACATTTATAATTCCATTATATCAACCTAGAAAACTTATTTTCAGAATAATTCTAAACAGTTAATGCCTTTGGTGCAAACCAAAAGAGGTTATCCGAAGAAAAGGTAATGTTTTTCAACAGGCGTTTTAATTTTATTTCTTTCTCTGCCTAATTAAATTATTATTAAAAAATTATTATATAATAACCTCATTATATTAAATATAATTAGATTTTATTATGTTAATTTAATAACCTAAATCACTCTCCCCTTCCATAAAATGGGTTGCAAAATCATCATTTATGTGTACGGCGGACTACCGCCTTGCGAACTAATGTCATTCATTTTTCCATTACCACCTCTCATGGTTGGGTATGATGATGTATATAAGTTATATATTATATATATATATATATAACATAATTATACATATAGAGTCATTATATAATATTTACCTTTTTGATTTTTATTCTTTATGTGATACGATAATGTCGCTCATGTGTACGACGGACTACTACCTAACAAAGAGATGTGATTCATTTTCACTAATGTTGTGCATAGAAAATAATAAGTATAAAGTTAATAAATATATATTATATAAATGAAATAATTATTTTATTTATTAAATATTTATCATTCTAAAAATATAATATATAATTTTCATTCTTACCTTTTCACTCATTGGAAGATGATAATATTGTTCGTTTACGTGGGGACGATTGCCTTCATAAAGAGATGTGACTCTATATTTTCATCACCACACCACATGAATGATATATATATATATATAAGTATATTTAAATAAAAAATATATTATTTATGATATTATGATCATTATTTAAAGATAAAATATTACTTACCTCCTTTCCATAATATTCAATGAAAAAATGGAAACATTACTCATGAGTACGTACATCCTACCATCTCCATGATCATAAGTACTTCATTTTTCAAAACCGTATTTAAAAATTGGTATTAAAAGTATAATTGATTTATAAATATGATAATTATTTCATGCTTATTATTCTAGAGATGATATAACTCTATTATATTCACAAGAACCAGAACATTCATAACAAAGCAAGAATGAGAAAACATGGCAATTATGTAATGACCCAAACTTTTATCAATGAAATTTCTCCCTTATTTTAGCTATGTCATAATAACATAAAATAACATTAGGAAAAACAATTTCACATCATTATTAAATGAACTACTATAGAACTTTAAACATAAATTTGTCACTTCTGTGTTTTTAATTTCGAAAATCTAACATACACGGTTGCGATCAGTAAGATGTTTGGAGTCCGATAAGATAGACTTAAATTTTTGGTGAATATTAACATAACCTTATAAATAGTAATGTTAAATTTATGAATAGTAATATGACACTTATTAATATTAAATCATTCATGTGAATAAGAACATTACCAATAATAGTATAAATAAAATTCATCTATCCTATAAGTGATAATATAATTATATTATAGTGTTGGTGTTTTTATAAGTCATGAATATTTAATGATTAATTTAATAAATTAGAAGACAATTTATTTTCATAAAATGTATTCATAAACTAGTATTTATATGTATTATGATTATATGATAATTTTATGAGACCTTAATTAATTTTTCAAAGTGTTAGAAAAGCAGTTTTTAATTTTAAAATTTATATTTTTCAAGTAAAGTATGGTTTTAATTAAAAATAAAACTAAAATTATTTAGAAAATTATTTTCATAAAATTGAGTTAATTTTTGGAATCTACGCATTAAAAAATGGTTGGGGTTAATTTTTTTTATTTTTCTAAAATACTTGAATTTTTTGGAATAGTGAAATTTGATAATTTACAAAATATGCTAAATAAATGAATTTTTGCATCATGCTTGAGTCATGGATGATGTAAATGGTCATTGGTTATAAATCACATTCACTTATTACTATTTTTAGTAACAATAATACTCACTATTTCTTGTCTTTTGGAGAAATAATAAATTAATGAATATAATATTGAGAAAACCCCTCTCCCCACCACTATAAATACCACCCTCACTACCTCATTTCCTCACACCTATCAATCCTTGTGCATAATCCAAATTCTGATAAAATTTCTTCCCAATATCCTCCCCCACATCTATCATCCCTTGGTCTCATAAAAATACCAAAACCTCTCCCCTAAAGAGGCTCTCAAAGAAAATATATTCAAGAGGTAATTTCTCTCTATCTTTTCTTTCAAATTCCTTTCAAATTTCATTTCTTTTCTTATCTTATCCAAGAATTATATTATAAAAATTTCATGATAACTCAAATATTATTTATATAATTTTATGATATCATGTTCATGAAATTTTATTCATTATACTCATCCCTCTCTCTTTTTTTATAAAAATGAAATTGTTGATCGTGATGTGTTAATTTACCTACATCATTGATGATGCACTTCCATTTTCCTTCAACTACTTCTAGTATGTAAATAAAACCATTAAATTGTTGAAAATATATTTTAATATTTATTTTTTAACCCCTTTTGTGTTCTATAAACAACTTTTATACATAATAGTAAATGATGAAATAAAACATGTTTGTTGTGATCCAAAAAATGCCCAAATTAAACTAAAACAATCATCATTAAATTATAACTAATGATTCATCAAAATGTTATATAACATAATTAATTAAAATATAATTTAAAATTCTGTAATATCATTAATAAATTTTATTATTAGTTTGGGATTTTTATCCATGTTCTACAAGAACTTCCATTCATGTGTACAAGTGAACTGTTCATGAAAACTAAGAAAAACAACACTCCCGAACAATGAATTTAAACTCTATAACTCATCCAAAGTCCCATAAAAGAACTTAATGAAACATTAATTAACCATATTCATGTATAAAATGTTATTTAATTGTTAATTAATGAATATAATGACATTATACAAGTGAAGAAAGCATTTGGATACTAAGTAAGGGGAATTCTTGAACCCAACTCTCTTTCTTTGGGTTTTCCCTCTTTCACTCCATTTTCGGTATGGTTATTCCTTAAAAATAATTTATTAAAAATTATATTTCATTTTCTGGTATATACATGTTTTCTAATTAAGTTTATGACAAACATAATGTTTTCCAAAAGAACTCTTCTTTTGAAATAAAACACGCCTTTTACTTCTTGAGATTGTCTTCACTAAAGTTTGATGATCAGGTATGTTATTCTCTATTTATTTTGGGAAACCAATTTTTATGAATATATTCATTATTAAATGTAACCCATTACTTTCCATGGGTTATTATGTGAAAAATATTGATATATTTTCTATGTGGCATGCATTATAATGTAAATGTTATGATGTGACAGGGGTGCCCAAAATTATATAGAGAAATGTAAATCTTATGATGTGATGGGTGTGCCCAGAATTATATAGATCTATAATTAATTAGGTAATTTGATTTATATCTTGAGTTTAATTGAAATATTCATGAACATGATGCTAGTTTTGTTCAGAACTATGAGAGGTAATTGACCACTAAGATATGATGTTTCATTTTTATACATTGCCACATTACAAGTCTTTTATTAATATTTCCTCTCATGATTATGATCATATACCTATGTTATGATGATAATGATTATTCTCATCCCATGTTATATTGTTTAATGTTATTATCTATCCTCTTATTGGGATTTTAGCTCACTCCTTTTTTGATGTATATCCTCAGGTGACTACTTGTACTAAGAATAATTCAAGGGCCAATAATAAGATATAGAAGAAGGAATTAAATAAATGATTTTGTATATATTGTAAAATTTATGTTTAGCCCTAGTTTGACCAAGAAAATAAACCTTTGGGTCCTTTTTGTGTAATTATTTTATGTTGTCTATCATTAAAATGATGTATAAGTAATGTAAGAAAATCAAGGTCTTTATAGTTGGTATCAGAGGCACGGTTTAGTTAATTTGGGAATTAGGATTAGAGAACCAAATTGAAAATCCATAGTATAAGACTAAGTATATGTAATCACACAAGAAGATTTTCTAGCCTTATGGATCCCATAAGATATTCTTTTAATGTTAATTTCACAAAGAAATAACTTATTTATTCATGACTTATTAAATTTTGTTTTCTTATAACCTTTTCTATTTTATAAAATGGTGGGAACCAAGAGAAACCATGCCTGGAACCCATGAGAGGGACAATGTAGCAATTTCCCGAACAACATCCCCAATGATTTGGGAGGTGGATTTCAAAACTTCATGGAAATTCTTACCCAGTTGTCTCAGGTTATGAATAATAACTTGAATAATGTGGAACTTCCTCCTTCACCTAAGAGGGAGAAACTGGCTATCGATTTTTTTATGCGATAATGAGAACCGGCATTTAGCGGATCTTTCAATCCAATAGTTGTGGAATAGTGGGTCAACTCAATTGAGAAGATCTTTTTGTGATTCATTGTTATGAGATGTAGAAGGTGAATCTAGCTATTTATAATCTCAGTGGAGAGGATGAACAATGGTGGGATTTTATTAAGAACCCCAAGTTGAGATACAAAATTTAAGAGATGAAGTGGGAAGACTTTAAGATAATTTTTCTTAATAATTATTTCCCACAAAATCTTCATACGAATATGGAGAGAGAATTCATAGAGCTGAACCAAAAGGAAGGAGAGTCTGTCATGACCTATGAAGAAAATTTCACAAGGCTTGAAAGGTATGATTTGGGATTTGTTAACAACAATGATAGAAAATTGATAGATTCTCTAGTGGATTAAAACCACACCTTATAAAGGATCTTGCAATTAGATACTTTCGAAGTTATGAATAAATTGTTTGGTGTACTCTCAAAGTGGATATGGAGTTTAGAGAATGGTCTCAGGGCTATGGAAATAAGAAATGAAAGATGGAGTTTCATGTCGGAGGATCTAGTGAGAAAGGTGAAAAAAACTCAACCACCAACATGTCAAAAATGTGAGAAGAAGTATCATGGAAATTTCCTCAAAGGGATGGGTAAATGATTAAAGTGTGGGATACAAGGACACCAAGCTCAAGAGTGTCAAAAAGAAATTAGAATGTAGGATAATTTGGTGGAGGAAATGAGAGCACCAGCCACGGTCCAATTCTACAACTATAAGGAGAAAGGGAACTATGCAAGTCATTGAACTAAACCTTGAGTACTCAAGGGTAATTAGTGTTAGCAGCCACTAAATCCAAAGGAACAAGGTAAGTCTTATTTCATCACTACTGTAGAAGTGGGTCATGAAAATGAATTTATACAAGGTACACTTCCTATTCACTCAAGAATGGAAAAAGTATTATTTGATTTTGGTTCTACGCATTCCTTTATATCTAAAATTTTTTCTAGAAATATTGAATCGAATCCATGAAACCTTGAAGTAGAGATATTTTTAAAAACACTAAGTGGTGAAATAATTGCAACCCAAGTGTTGGAATCTTCTCCTGTTGGTGTATGTGGGAAGATTATTCCAGAAAATCTCATGCTACTTCCCTTGGTGGAATTTAATGCTACAATGGGAATGGATTGCCTCTTTTTATACAGATCACATATCAAATATCGGGAAAAGAAAATAACTTTTCATATTTTGAACCATCTCATGCACCTCTACAAAATCAAGGAAGATCATGAATCTCTTTTAGAAAATCATTCAATGATGTGGGTGTTGATTTCCTATGAAGAAACACACCTTGCTCGAATTTTTGAGTCAAAGGAAACTGTCAAACTAGTGGAAATTCTCATCGTGACAGAATATGGTGATATATTTATCAAAGAGTTACTCAGACTTCCCCCAAATTGTGAGGTATATTTCTCTATAGAACTCATACCTAGAGATACTCTTATCTAAAAGTGTCCCTATAGGATGTCCCCTATCGAACTGGAGGAGTTAAAGAAGTATCTTCAAGAGAATTTGGACAAAGGGTTCATATGCTCTAGTATATCACCTTAGGGTGATCCAGTGCTCTTTGTGAAGAAGAAGGGTGGATCAATGTGGATATGTATCGATTATTGGGAACTCAACAAGATAACCATAAAGAACAAGTATCCTCTTAAAAGGATTGATGGCTTGTTCGATCAATTAAGAGGAGCTCAGTACTTCTCAAAGGTGGATCTTCATTATGGATATCAACAGCTAAAGGTGAAGAAGGAAGATATTCAGAATACAATCTACCATACAAGGTATGGGCACTATGAGTTTTTGGTGATGCCCTTCAGACTTACTAATTACCTTTCAATTTTCAAGGATTTGATAAATATAGTCTTTATAAATTACCATGGTAAATTTGTGATAGGGTTTATTGATGACATTATCATCTAATACAAGAGAAAGGAGGAACATGGAGAACATATAGGACTTGCGTTGGTGAAATTGAGAAATAATAATTTGTACACCACATTCAGAAAGTGTGACTTTTTGTTGAATAATGTCACGTTCTTGGGAAATGTGATAAAAAGTGATGTAATTTCTATGGACCCTTCAAACAAATGTGATTGAGGAATGGCCCAAACCGTCAAGTGTCATAGAAATCCGTAGTTTTATTGGGTTTTCTTGGTACTACCGACATTTTTTAAGAAATTTCTCACAATTTTCAAGAACGCTAACT
Organism: Viscum album; assembly: GCA_963277665.1. Taxonomy (NCBI): domain Eukaryota; kingdom Viridiplantae; phylum Streptophyta; class Magnoliopsida; order Santalales; family Viscaceae; genus Viscum; species Viscum album. The sequence continues at coordinate 462,120,811 of OY728142.1, forward strand.
AAGTTAACAGGGAAATGGGTAAAGTATGTCTGGACGGAAGAATGTGAGGAATGCTTCAAGGTTATAAAGATAAGGTTGATCACTACACATGTACTCACATTACCGAATAGTGGAGAAAGTTTTGTGATATATAATATTGCTTCAAAGAAAGGATTGGGTTCTGTACTCATGAAAAATTATAATGTGATAGCCTATGCCTCATGGTAGTTGATGATCTATGAGAAAAACTACCCAATGAATGATCTAGAGCTAGAAGCTATGATTTTTTCCTTGAAAATCAAGAGGCACTACCTCTATGGTGAGAAGTGTGACATATATTCCGATCACAAGAGACTAAAGTATATATTAACACAAAAAGAGATCAACATGAATCAAAGGAGATGATTAGAGCTAATCAAGGACTATGATTTCTCTATTCACTATCATCCTGGAAAGGTGAACAAGGTAACTGATGATCTTAGCAGAAAAGAACCTGCTACTATTTCCATGTTGCGGATTGAGAAATTCCCTATCTTTATGGATATGAAAGTTTGGATTTGGAAATCATGAGGGCAGGGAATACATCATACCTTTCTCAAATTATTTCCTAACTATCTATCTAAGAGAAGACTAAAGAGGCACAATGGGATGATCTAGAGTTTCAAAAGAAGGTGAATGCAGTGAAGAAACGAAAGCTGCAAGAGTTCCATATCGAATATGATGGCGTGATTCGGTTTGGAACACGGCTTTGTGTGACTTCATCACTTAAGATAAATAAGAATCTAATAGAAAATTCACATAGCTCAATTTTCTCTATCCATACTAGTATCACTAAGATGTACCGAGATCTCCAAGAACACTTCTGGTGGGATAACATGAATAAGAAGATTGCAGAATATATCTCAAGGTACTTGATATGTCATCAAGTTAAAGTAAAGTAAAAAAATCACAAAGGGATAATGCAACCATTTCCTATACCCATGTGGAAATGGTAGAATGTCACTATGGACTTTGTCACAGGTCTCCCAAAGACATCCAAAGGAAATAATGCGATATGGGTTATAGTGGACCATCTCACCAAGACTACCCAATTTATCACTATTCGGGAAGATCTATCTCTTGAACAACTTGAAAAGATATATGTGAAGGAAGTGGTGAAATTTCATGGGGTTCCCATCTTGATTCTATTTGATTATGATCAAAGGTTCACATCTAAATTCTGGAGGAGTCGCCAACATTCTTTGAGTACTGAATTAAATTTCATCATGGTCTATCACCCCCGAACTGATGGCCAATTTTAAAGGACTATTCAGACACTCAAAGATATTCTAAGATCCTACTCTAAAGAATTAAAAGGTGGATGGGATCAACACCTCTCATTGGTTGAGTTCTCATACAACAATAGCTTCCACTTGAGTATTTATATGGCTCTATATGAAACTCTGTATGGAAAGTGATATAGAACTCCAACCTGTTGGCATGAAGTTGGATAAAGAAAGATACTTGGACTTGATCTTATGTAAGAGATGACATGGAAGGTTCAAGTTATCTAGCAGCATATCAAAGATGCTCATAGTCAGCAAAAGAGCTATGTTGTCAACCGTTGAAGGGAATTGGAGTTCAATGTTGGAGATAAAGTCTACCTTCGGATATCTCCATGGAAGAGAGTCATGTGGTTTGGAAATAAATAGAAGCTATGACCAAGGTACATGGCCCCTTAGAGATCCTTGACCGCATATGATTCATGGCCTATCATCTTGAACTTTCACCAAATATGGCTCAAGTTCATGATGTGTTTTATGTATCACTCCTAAGTAAGTACATATCAGATCCCTCACATGTACTGAACTCAGAGGTGGTATAGCTGGAAGATGATCTCCCTTATGAGGAGAATCCAATAAAGATTTTGGACCAAAGAGATAAGGTTCAATGCAACAAGACAACCCACCTTGTCAAAGTGTTGTGTAGGAACCAAAAGTATGAATAAGCAACTTGGGAACCAGAGGATGCGATAAACGAGAAATACCCTCACCTGTTTATGTAAAATTAAATTTCAAGGGTGAAATTTCAAAAGGGGGGAATAATGTAATGAACCAAACTTCTATCATTGAAATTTATCCCTTATTGTAGTAATTTCATAATAACATAAAATCATATTAGGAAACAAAATTACATATCATGCTTAAATGAACTACTATGTGACATTTAAACATAAACTTTTCACTTCTATGTTTTGAATCATGAAAAGCTGACATACACTATTGTGATCAGTAAGATTCTTGGAGTCTAATTTGACAAACTTAAATTTTTGGTGAATAGTAACATACCCTTATGAATAGTAATTTTACCCTTATGAATATTAATATGACCCTTATGAATAGTAAATCATCCATGTGAATAGGAACCTTACCAATGATAGTATAAATAAAATTTATCCATCCTATAAGTTACAATATAATTATATTATAGTGTTGGTGTTTTTGTAAGTCATGAATATTTAATTATTAATTTAATAAATTAAAATAAAATTTATTTTCATAAAATGTATTCATAAACTATTATTTATATGTCTTATGATTATATGATAATTTTCTTAGAGCTTAATTAATTTTTCAAAGTGTTATAAAAGAAATTTTTAATTTTAAAATTTGTATTTTTCAAGTAATGTATGATTTCAATTAAAAATTAAATTAATTATATTTATAAAATTATTCTCATAAAATGGATTTCATTTTTTGTATTATAAATATCAAAAAATGGTTAGGGTGATTTTTTGTGATTTTTCTGAAATATTTGAATTTTTTTGAACAGTGAAATTTGATAATTTACAAAATATGCTAAATAAATGAATTTTTACGTCATGCTTGAGTCATGGAGGATGTAAATGTTCATTGGTTCAAACTAACAAGCACTTGTTACTATTTTTAGTCACAATAATCCTAACTATTTCTTGTATTGTAGAGAAATAATAAATTAATGAATATAATATTGAGAAAACCCCTCTCCTATCAAGCATTGTGCCTATTCCAAATTCTACTCAAATCTCATCCCAATATCAGCCCTTGTTATCATAAAATACCAAAAAAATATCCTTTAAATAGGATCTTAAGGAAGATATATTCAAGAGGTAATTTATCTCTCTCTTTTCTTTCAAATTTCTTTCAAATTTTATTTATTTTATTCTCTTAACCTAAACTTATCTTATCCAAATGTCATGAAAACTCCATTATTGTTGATATAATTGTATTATATCATGTTAATGGAAGTTTATTCTTTATAATACTCCTATATCTCTTTGTTCATAAAAATAAAATTGTTTCCTACCTACATCATGGGCGATGCGCTTCCATTTTCCTTCAAATCCTTAAAGGTTGTCAATAAAACCATTAAATGGTTGAAAATAGATTGTGATATTTATTTTTTAAACCCTTTAATGTTCTTGAAACAAATTTCATACATAATACTAAATGATAAAACAGAACATGTTTGTTGTGATCCAAAAATAGCCCAAATTAACCTAAAACAGTCATCATTAAATTCTAACTAATGATTCATCCACATGGTATATAACATAATTAACTAAAAGATAATTTAAACTGTTTTAATATTATTAATAACTTGTAATAATAGTTTTTGACGTTTATCCATGTTCTACATGAACTTCCATTCATGTGTACAAGTGAATCGTTCATGAAAAATGAGAAAAAGAACACTCCCGAACAATGAATTTAAACTCTATAACTCATAAAAAGGCCCATAAAAGAACTTAATGAAACCATAATGAGCCATATTAATGTATAAAAGGTTATAAAATTGTTAATTAATGAATATAATGTCATTATACAAGTAAATAAAGTGTTTGGATACAAGGTAAGAGGGATTCTTGAACCCAACTCTCTTTCTCTGGATTTTCCCTCTTTCACTCTATTTTCAGTATGGTAATTCATTAAAAATAATTTATTCATCATTATATTTACTTTTATGTGATATAAATGTTTTCTAATTGACTTTATTACAAACATAATGTTTTTTAAAATAACACTTCTTTTAAAATAAAACATACCTTTTACTTCTTGAGATTGTCTTCACTAAAGTTTGATGATAAAGTATGTTATTCCCCCCTAATTTTGGGAATACAAAGTTTATGAATGTATGATTTATGAAATGTAACACATTACTTTACATGGGTTATTTTATGTCAAATATTGATATATTTTCTATGTGCCATTCATGATAATGTAAATGTTATGATGTGACGGGTGCGCCCAGAATTATATAGCGTAATGTAAATATTATGATGTGACAAGTGCACTCATAATTATATAGTTCTCCAATAAATTGGTCAATGTGATGAATATATTGAGTTAAATTGAAATATTCATGAAATTATTCTAGTTTTTTTCACAACTATGTGTGGTAGTTTACCACTAAGACATGATGTTTCATTTTTATGCATTACCACATCACAAGTCTTTTCTTAATGTTTCCTCTAATGATTATGATCATATACCTATGTTAGGATGATAATGATTATTATCATCACAATTTATATTGTTTCATGTTATTATATATCCTCTTACTGGGCTTTTAGCTCACCCATTTTTGATGTATATCCTCATGTGACTACTTGTACTAAGGAGAATTCAAGGGCCAATAAGAAGCTAGAGAAGAATAAATTAAATAAATTTTTATGTTTATGTTGTAAAAGTTATGTTTTATCCTAGTTTTCCAAAGAAATTAAACCTTTGTATCCTATTTTTGTAATGATTTTATGTTTTTTATCATTAAAATGATGTAAAATTGATGTAATAAAAGTAGGGTCTCTATAAAATAACACCTGAAATAATGAAAATAATGAAACATTATTAACGAAAAGGTGATAAGATGTTATAAAAGGATTGTATATGAAATTATAAATATTAATATGGTTCTATGATATGTTAATAACATATTTAAAACCACTATACAGGAGATTAAATGTCATGAGTTGCCTTCTTCAAGATGAGAGAAGGGATAGCAATATGTTGAGACCTTCCTTCCTCAAGATAAAGAAGATATAATGACCTATGTGTCCCGCCTAAAATAGGCCTCGGGGTGGCGACCAAAACCTAGGGTATAGAAATCTCAAAAAAAATAGGAGGCATTACCTTTTTATGGTAACCAAGATCAGGAGATAAGATTTATCAACCTCAAAAATTCCAAGAAAAATATATATAATGAAACAAAAATCCATCCCACATGCATGCTTAAAGTAAAACTACTAGAAATAAAAAGAAAACTCCAAAGTAATACCAAAATAAAAATAATAAGTGGCATAACAACCATCCACAACATCCGAGCTAGTAAGTTCCAGCACGGTCCGTGTAATCTCCCTAAAAACTTGAAAAGAGTTTTATATACGTAGGGTGAGAATATAAATATACTCAGTAGGGAAAAACCAAAGTCGTGATTGAACACGTGGTAAAATCATAATGTTGCACCTATGAGATAGTCAAAAGAACCTAACAAGGTATACTATCCACCCCAAACTCACCAAGGCACACTCAACAAATAATGAAAGTCAAGTAAAGTAATGTAGTAATCACATCGATATTTGGGTGCCCTGTACCACTTCCCACCAGTTAATTACTCATCCCTAATAGTGAACGTCCTGACGCTACCTCTCTCTTCCACAAGCCCCACAATCACAACCTGTTTTCATACACTTGAGTCACACATCACATTACATCCTAACCGTAGATACCTTGGCCACAACCACCACACATCTCTCCTGAAAACACCTGTGAAACAAACCACCTTTCACACAGCCAATACCATAAGTCTGGTATTAAAACTCAAGAAATTATGATCTGCCTAAAGAGTCTTGGGTGATAAATTCCTAAAAGAGGGAGCAGAGTAAAGTCAGTAACTAGCCATCCATCTTCCCACTGGGATGTTGGGAAATACACCCTCCCCAATAATAGTTGGGGTGTTCGGCACATTGTTCTCAACACAGGTGGGGTGCGTATAGAAAACATAAGAAACTAAAATTTTATATATATAGGTAAAAAATACTCAACCCATACTATGTGATTCCAAACATACAACTGGTCCACTCAAAATCACCTTTGCTTCTACCCCTAAATGCACGTTCCACCGAGAATGATGGTCACTTTAATGCCACTTTAATACAATCCCCAACTCTAAACATATCCCTAGAAAATTCATTTAACCAATTATCATTTTGCATTGTCAAATCATTCATATATTTATTTCCACCCCTACCCAAGAAACCACCATACACTATAAACATTATAAGGTGAATCAACCATACCAACCTCTTCCAAGTCGAACAAAGAAATAAACTACCAACAACCTTCTTCAAAGTTATCACGCCCAATTCATCCTCTCACAACCAAATCTGACAGCTATTCTTCACAACAACACCACACCCATCACACCCATAAACATGAAATCATGACACAACCCAGTCCTGCTGCCCCGCTTTCCAATCACTGACCAGAAGCAATCCCACTAAATTAAAAGTCCATGCATTCCACAATCAATCAAACTCTTAGTCTCAGATACCATCAAACCACCCATACTAACCCATATACATAATCACACCCCCATCCATAGCACCATACTACCAACACAGATGCAAAGCTGAACATAACCATACACATCACACATCCACACCAACAAGGCAGGGTTTATTCATATTTAGCATAACTCATTCTTTATTTCTACTTGATAAAACATGGTTGATCATATAATTGATTCGATCTTGTGGAATCCATTTATTTAACCAAATATAACTGATTAACAAGATTCCAATTATTGTAGTAGTGATTCACAAAACATACAAGTACACAAATAGAGACCACCAACAGCCATGATTTTCTGAAGAGCATAACCACATGATTCACAACATGGATAAAGGATAACATATAAAACAAAGTGATCATCATCATCTTCCCATGCCCTCATTTATTAATACTTATTATCTTTGTTAAATTTTTATTCAATCGTTCTCATAAGGAGGAACCATTATACCCACCCATCATGATACACAATTAAAAGAGAGACAAAGTAAATTAGTACGTGGAACAATAGGTGACCAATGATTCTTCCTTGTGCCAAAACAGGCAGTGCACAAGTAGCAGGAAAACTACAAGAAAACTGGATCGATGGATAGAGAACAACACATGACTCCATGAGAAGGGAAGTATCTATTTTCACCAAGATAAAATGGAAACATGCTGGGAATAGAAGGTCTCAGCTTAGAAAATCCAGATCCTATATCAACGGAAGAGGAAACAGTTTCAAGGTCCATTAAAGTCAGATCGTGGCCAAGACCACATGGTTTGACTATTTCAAATTCCCCAAATAAATATTATATTATATTTATAATTAATATCCTTTGAAACACCTTTAAAAACACCCAAACAAGGCTTTAAACTTGATTTACATCAAATAAAACATAAGAGGGGAGAAACTAGAAAAACTAGGAAAACTAGAAATCAGCCACTGGTCGTTTAGTCACTGACAGCAAGCCACCAATAGTGAGTCACTGACATAGAGCTACCGATGTTTGGCTATCAACACTGAGCCACTGACATAACCTACCGATGCTCGACTCACTGACTCCATAACTCACTGATGCCCTAACTCACTGATGCCCTAACTCACTGATGCCCTAACTCACTGACGCCCTGAATCACCGATGCTCTGACTCACGAATGCCTCGACCTATCGATGCCTCGATCTACTGATTCCTCAACCTACTGATTCCCTTGACCTACTGATGCCCTCAACCTACTGATACCCTAACCTACAAATGCCTCGACCTACTGATGCCTCAACCTACCAACACCCTGACCTACCAGCACCTCAACCTACCGATTCCCTTGACCTAAAGACACCCTGGACTACTGACACCTTGACCTAATGACACCCTCAACCTAATGATGCCTTGAACTACCGACATATTGATCTACCGATGGAAAAAATGGGAAATTTGGAAAACTCTTGAAATGAGCTACCATTGCCTCCCAGAACACCCCCAAATACTTGATTTTGACAATGTAATAGACCATGGAGGTCCTGACCATTACATCAGATACCTCTCAAACTATTCTCACTCTTGAGAATTCAAAACCAAACCCAGAAGAAATAGGGTTCTGAATAACCACCTCATAAGATGCCTCCCAAGGATAAACAACCTCATTGGAGTGAAACCTTGACATCCAAGAACATCTCCTATGATATTTTCCAACCCAACAACCACAATACATACCACACAAGCACCAAAATTCACATTTCTCGGACATATATATTAGGGAATTCCTTCCCCCATGCCAGGATACTATCAAATTTGGGTGGCACTGACTCACCCTCATGGATTTAATCACATCCACATTAATGCATCTTGATTAAAGACCAGGTCATCCCATCCTCATACGTTGGGACTTTATCATATGTCACGTAACAAGGAAAAAACTCATATCATAGAAAACAAGGTTCAAGCATTACATCACAAAGAAAAAAACATGAGAAAAACTCAAAACAACTCCAGGTACTGGGCACACATCTGCATCTCTCACTCACAAGTAATCTTCTCCAGGCCACCATGCCTCCACAACATGAAAACCAAGTGAATGGTCCATCCATGAAGAACCGTATCCCAATGACCATGGATATCTACTGTTTTCTCCATGAATTTTGTTTCATCCTCGATATCCAACTCTCCCCAATCAATGACATGGGAGTCATCATCAAGATACTGACGAATTTGGAAGACATGAAAGACATTGTGGAACCTCCCCAATAATGGTGGTAAATCCATCTGATATGAAACCTCACCAACTTTTCCCAACACATCGAAAGGTCAGATGAACCTGGGATAAAGATCAATCCCTCGGTCAAACCTACATTACCCACATTAAGGGGAAACCTTCAAGAATACATGGTCCCTAACCCCAAACTTCCAAGGCCTTCTCCTGTGGTCGGTATACTACTTCTGACGATTTTATGCTACCTTCATCATATCATGGACAAGATGCACCTTCTCTATTGTACTCGACACCATGTCTAGACTAAGAAAATATGCCTCCCCAACTTCCATCCAGAACAAGGGTAAATGACACGACCTCCCATATAGAGCTTCTAAAAAATCCATACCAATGGAAGAGTGATATCTATTATTGTATGCAAACTCTACCAAGGGAGAATGTCCCAATCAAAACCCACAAAAGTATAGAAAACATGATTGTAACATCTACTCTGACATATGGATAGACCTATCTGTTTTTTCATCCATCCTAGGGTGGAAATTAGTGTTGAGGTGTAACTGGGAGCCAAAGGCATGCTGAAATCCCCTCCAGACTTGCGACGTAAAATATGTATCCTGATATGAGATGATGGGTCTTAGAACTCCATGAAGCTGCACTACCTCATCCACATACCTTCGTGCTAAGGCATCTACTATGCTTGACTCCTTGATCACTAAGAAGTGAGATGATTTCATCAATTGATCCACTACTACCCAAATAGCATTGCATCCTCCCTGAGACCTGGGAAATACTATGACAAAATCCATCAAGATTTCATCATACTTCCACTCAGGGATATCTAGGGGCTACAAAAAACCCACTAGAAACACGATGTTAGGCCTTCACTTGTTGGAACACTAAGCACTTTTCCACAAACTCTGGCACTACCCAATTCATCTCGGTCCACAAGAACTGTTCTCTCAAGCCCCGGTACATCTTGGAGACTTCTGGGTGTACCACTAGGGGTGATCTATGAGACTCATGTATAACTTCCTCATGCATTACCATTAGATCAAACATCTTCCCATGGAACAACATCCAATTCTAACCATCCTCTGACCATCCCTTCAGAGCATCACCCTGGTCAAAGCGATCATGCATCACCATTACCTCTGAGTCTCCACACTGAGACTCCTCCACCATATGCCTCAGAGATTACTATATTGTCATATAAAATTGATATCCTCTACTGCCATCCATTCCTTCATCTAAGTGCAAGGTAGCCAACTTCTCCATCGCCCTCCAAGCATCTATAGTTCTCAAACCACTTCCTTCTATAACTTCCTGCTCAAAGCATCAACCATAATATTACCCTTTATTGAGGTGTAGGATATCTCAAAATTGTAACCCTAGAGAAACTCTATCCACCTCTGTTGTCGCAAGTTCAGGTCTCACTTGGAAAATATGTACCTCAAGCTCTTATGATCTGTGAAGACCACAAAGCACTCCCCAATGAGGTAATGTATCCACAGATTTAGTGTGAACATGAACACTTCTAGTTACAGATCATGGGTGGAATAGTTACATTAATGGGGATATATTTGTCTAGACCCAAAGGATATCACTCTTCATTACTACATCAACACACACTCCAAGCCTAGACGAGAAGCATCGCAAAATACCTCGAACATCACCCCTTCCTCTAGAATCCTGAGCACTGGATCATTGACCAAATTCCCCTTCAGATAGTCAATCTTTGTTTGGAACCTCTCACCCCACACAAAATATTGTAATTTTTTTGTCAGATCTATCAATGGAGCAGCTCCCTGAGAGAAATTAGGTATGAATATCTGGTATTTTCCTACCAGATCGATAAATCTTTGAACCTATACCACATTCTGGGGTGATACCCAAGAAATGACTACCTTTACCTTCAACATGTCCACTTCTACACCCTTTTGAGACCCCACATGTCCAAGTAATTGGACCTCTCATGTCCAAAACTTTCACTTGGGCAGCTTTCCATAAAGCTGGTGGTGTTGAAGGACCACTAGAAAAAACCTGAGATTCAACATATTCTCCTCCTATAAATTTGAGTAGATTAGGATGTCATCAATGAATATGATGCTGAACAGGTCCAGGAACTCATGAAATATAGATTTCATAATCCCCATGAACACGACTAGTGCATTCATAACAACGAACGGAATAACCACGAACTCAAAGTTCCCATACCTAAACCTGAAAGTAGTCTTTGGGATGTCACCCGCATTCACCCTTAACTGTTGATACCCATAACACAGATCAATCTTAGAGAACCAAACTTCTCTCATAAATAGTTCAAAAAGATTTTTTATTATCGGGAGAGGGTAATGGTTCTTGACCATTAGCTGATTCAGACTCCGGTATTCTATGAAGTGCCTCATACCACCATCTTCCTTCATCGAAAATAAGCCCAGAGAACCCCATGCCGACACACTAGGATAGATGGAACCCTTCTTCATCATATCTTCAATATGAATCTTCATCTTCTATAACATAGAAGGCACCATCTGATAAGGAGTCTTTGAGATTAGATGAGCATCGAGCTGTAAGTCTATCCTGGACTCAATGTCATGTTGAGGGGATAGATTCACAACCTCCTTGGGGAAACATCTATAAACTCTATTATAACTCCTGAAACCACCACCATATCAGCATATATTGATCCTACTGATAGCTTGGCTAACAAGGAAAAAAGAGGCTTCATGCATCGGCTACCCACCAGACAGCTCCACTCACCAAAGAAAGCTACACGCTAGAATTTCACATTTAAAAACATGACACTTCTCTATAATTAGTCAATAATAGCATGCACGGAGTAAAACCAGTCGATTCCAAGTATAACATTGTATGGTTTCATCTGTAGTAGATAGAGATCCCCACTGGACTAATGCATCCCCAACATTAGTCTACATCCCCGGAAAACATCTAACAAGCTGGTATGACTTCCTACTGGTGTACTCAACACAAGTGGAACATAAAGTATCTTTATGTCCAATACCATAGAATGGGATATACCAGGAGAAACAAAGGAGTGAGAAGTTCTTGAATCAAACAAGGTGAAAGAAAGCGTACTAAAAAAATGATCGTACCTAGAATGATATCTGACCCTGCTGGAACTGTTGCCTCTAAAGTGTGAAGCTTCCCACTCCCAGATACTCTGCCCCTCAGCTATCAGCCACCTCCGTGACCATGCCCTAGTTGAGGTCCCTAAGGAGCACCCTAAGGTCAGCCTCCTCTTACACCATCTACCCTTGGGGGAGTATGGGCTTGTTGTCCCAACAGTTAGAAAGTTATGGATGACAACTGCTATTGAGGCAAGCGCTGAACCTTCCCACCTCTACCATACTAAGCTCGATTTGGGCACTATCCCTGGAGGAGCCCACTGACTCCGCAAGAAAAACACCTTGGCCCCAGGCCTGTGGGAAATGGGAGAGGACTAGAGGGTTGGAACTAAAACTACTAGGGTCGGCTCCCCGCTAGCTGAAACTAGGAAGGCCCTGACACTGGAGACTTGTTACTGATGGTCTTCCCCTTAGAAGAGGTCATGTGACTTCCCTCTCATGGAATACCTCCTCACGAGTGCATCATTTACACTACCTCATCCTTCTTTTGAACCTTTAAGTATGTCAGTAGGGTGAAGGGAGTAACCACATACTGAAGAGAAGGACATAGTGCCTCTTCTAAGTGCATTGCCCGAGACTCCTCATCGGAAAAGAGATCTGGAGAAAAATGTAGTAGATCCTTAAACTTGATCCCCAATTCACTCACTGAAAAACTTTCCTATTGGATGGAGAGTATCTCCTGCCTCTTCTAGGCTTTCATTATAGAAGAAAGGAATTATGCCTAGAAATCCTTCTCAAAGCCATCCCACAAAACATAGGTCTCCTTACTCTCCCCCAGGTAAATCATCCACCATTGACGTGTTGCTCCCCTCATCTGGCTCATCACCATAAGAACCTAGTACTCTGCCGAAGCCCAAATCAAGCTGAAAATGATCATGAACTCCTTGAGCCAACTCTCTGTCTCCATGTCTGATACACTGCCCTCATACTTTTCGAGATTCAGCCGCTTAAAAGAACAAAGCATCTTATGCCACTAATCATCCTCCTCCACTGGTTTGACCCTCTTCTAGTCAACTAGGTCAGCCTACTGACCCTCCACTACTCGTACCACATGCGGGTGACATCTGGGAGCCATATTTTAAAGGAAAACAAGGAACTACTAATCTGGGGTAGTATATAATTTCTCATAAGATTCATTTTAACTCTTTATTTATTTTAATTTACTAAAAATGATCAAAAAAAAGAAAACAAGTCATCATGATGCATGTACCTTTCCTAGGGTATCTACCCCAAAAATGGTGTAGCCTCACTTGTTCATTCAGTAAGCTGAGATTCATTACATCAGATCATGGGGGGCTAAAATCCTGTATCCTAGCCTATGTCATGCACCAAGATCACCTAACATTGTTTCCCTACCAACCCATGCAATCCTCATTGTGTCTAACTCCCAAAACCATCATACCTCTCAACCATCACCTCTGATATTATTCTATCATGACCCTCTTTCTTCAAAAAGAGGCAAGGGATAGCAAGATGACGATACCTTCCTTACTAAAGATGAAAGAGAGATAATGACCCCTAATTCTTGACTCTAATAGGCCCTAGGGTGACGACCAGTACCAAGGGTATAGAAATATCAAAAAATGGTAGGAATTGCCCTTTTATAGAAACCAAGATCAGGAGATAAGATGTATCAACCTCAAACAACTCCAAGATAGATATATATAATGAAACAAAAAACCCATCCCACATGCATGTTTAAATTAAAACTACTAGAAATAAAAAAGAAAACTCCAGAGTAGGTACAAAAATAAAACTAAGTAGTGACCCGAAAATCATCCCCAACATTCAAGCTAGTAAGGTCTATCACAGTCCAAGTAATCTCCTAGAAAACCTGAAAATGGTTTTATATACGTATGGTGAGCATATAGGTATACTCAGTAAGAAAAAACCAAATTCACCCATGTATAAGTGGGAGAAGCAAACTAATTCCCCTGTGAGAAAATCAAAAGCACATAAGAAGGTATAATATCCACCCCAACCTCATCAAGGAATGCTCACTAAATAACACAAGTCAAGAAAAGTAAAGTACTAAAGAAGATTGATATTTGGGTACGCCGCACCACTTCCCACTAGTTAATTTCTTATTCCTAACAGCGAACGTCCTAATGATACCACGCTCTTCCACAATCCTCGCTGTCACAACCTGCCTCCATACACTTGAGATGAACACCACATCACACTCCATTCCTGCAAACACATGGGCCACAACCACCACATGTCTCAGCCAAAAACACTTGGGCCTCATCCCGAAGACATATGGGAAATAAACCACCTCTCATACAGCTAATATCATGAGTATGGGATTAAACCTCAAGACATTATAGCCTAACCAAAGATTATTTGGAGATCAATTCCTAGAATAGGTAGCACGGTAAATTCAATAACCAGACATCCATCCTCCCACTGAGATATTGGGAAACACACCCTCCCCCATAAAAATGGGGGTGTTCAGCACATAGTTCTCAACACGAGTGGGTGCATATAGAAAAAATAAGGAACTAAAAGTTTATATATTTAGGTAAAAAAACACTTATACAATCCTATGGGATTCCAAACATATAATCCACACACTCAAAACCACATTTGCTGCTACCCCTACATGCATGTACCACCACAAACGATGGTCACTTGAATGCCGCTTCACTACATGCCCCAACTCGAAACATATCCCCCATCCAATTAATTTAACCAATTATCATTGTGCATTATCAAATCATTCATTTATTTATTTCCATCCCTACTTGGGAAACTACCAAACACTGCAAACATTATAAGGTGAAGCAACCATACCAACCACTACCAAGTCAAATAAATAAAGAAATTGCCAACAACCTTCTTCAAAGTTATCCCACCCAATTTATCCTTTCACAACCAAACTTGGCAGCCCCACTGCACAAAAACACCATTCCCATCACACCCATAAACATGAAATCATAAAACAACCCAGTCCTGCAGCCCCACTACCCAACCACTACCCAGATGAAATCCCAATACATAACAATTCCATCCATTTCACAATCAAAAAAACTCTCAACCTGAGATACCATCCCACCACCCATACCACCATGCACACACAATCACACCCCCATCTATAACACCAAACTACCAACACAGATGCAAGGCTAAACCTAACCACACAAAGCACATAGTCACACTAACAAGACAAGGTTTATTCATATTTATCATCACCCATTCTTTAATTACACTTGATAAAATAGGGGTGATCATAGAACAAATTCGATACTAGGGAATCTATTTATTTAACTGAATATACATCATTAACCAAATTACAATTCTTACAATAGTGATTTACAAATCATACAGGTACAAAAAAGAGACCACTAATGGCCACAATTTTCAGAAGAACACAACCCACATGATTTATGACATGGGTCAAGGATAACATATAAACAAAGAGATCATCATCAACTTCTCATCCCCTCATTTATAAATTCTTATTATCTTTGTTAAATTTTGATTCATCCATTATCACAAGGATACATCATTATACCCACCCCACATGATATATAATTAAAATAGTGGTGAAGGAAATCCTTACATGGAACAATAGGTGACCAACGATTCTTCCTTGCTCCAAAAAAGGGGGTGTGTGAGTAGCAGGAAGACTCCAAGAAAACTGGATTGGTGGCTACAACACAACATGCAAGTCTATGATAAGGGAAGGATCTAGGTGCATTAAGAGAAAATGGAAACATAGTGTGAAGATAATGTTTTGGCTTAGAAAAGCTAGATCCTATATAACCAGAAGAAGAAACAGTTTCCAGGTCTATTAAAGTCAGACCATGGCCAAGACCCCATGGATTGACTATTTCAAAGTACTAGGAAATTATGATATTAAATATATAATTAATATCCTTTGAAACATATTTAGAAATTCCCAAATATGGCTTTAAACTTGATTTACGTTAAATAAAATGTAAGAGGGGAGAAACTAGAAAAACTGGGAAAACTGGAAATGAGTCACTGATGGGTGAGTCACCAATAGCAAGCCACTAACAGTGAGCCACTGATAGTGAGTCCCCAATAATTAGCTACTGATACTAAGCTATTGATGTTGAGCCACCAATGTGACCTACCAATACCTGATTCACTAACACCTTGACTCATTGACGCCCTAACTCAATGACGCCTTGATACACAGATGCCACAACCTACCGATGCCTCAACCTACCAATTCCTTAACCCACTGCCTCCCTCGACCTAATGATGCCCTCAACCTACCGACACCATGACCTATCGATGCCTTGACCTACCAATGCCTCATCCTACTGACACTGAAAACTATAGACGTTTTGACCTGTTGACGCTCTAACCTATAGAATCCTTGACCTATTGACGCCCTAAACTATTGACACCTTGACTTATAGATTCCCTCGACCTACCGATGCCCTGACCTACCGACGCCTCGACCTACCAACAGAAAAACTGGAAATTTGGAAAACTCTTGAAATAAGCTACCATTGCCTCCCAGAACACACCAAACACTGGATTTTGAAAAAGAAATGGATCACAGAGGTCTGAGCCACTACAATAAATCACATTCAACCAAAATGATGTATTAATTAATAGATTTCTTAACTTAATTTCCATTCATTAGGTTAAAATTATACTTCACTGATTATTCCATACTAATATTATGTGTGTGATGAACTTTGATTATTTTATGTTGTATTTCCACTTGTTTTATGTGGATTTAAATTTTATACAGAAAATAAATTCATTGATTAATCCTCACTTCAATGATATAATCTTTTTATGGGATTTTAGTCTCAACTTTCCTTATTTGAGACTTATGTCATGTTATGCACATATCTTATTTTATGAGTATATATATCCCCTTTGACATGTAACATAATTAATTTATTTTTTCATGATCATTTTAAGTTTAATTTAATTTTATCCTTTCATGAGTCTTATGATTTAAATTTACCAAAGTGGTAAGATATTTATTTACAATCTCATTTTTTATTAGGATTTTTTATGATTAAGTCTCCTGTGTTGAAATTTTTTGATCTACCTCTCAATAATTCTCATGAACACTATTATCATATGGTTATTCATGATATTTTCAAGTAATAGTACCATTTTCCCACACTTTGTTACTTAAAATAATTGAGAAAATGTTCTTAATAAAAATCATCTTCATTTCTCTCTTTGATCGAAAACCCTTTTTTCTTCTAAAACCTTGTTTTCTAAAAATGTTTTCAAAAATGTTTTTATAATTATTCAAATTATTCATTAAAAAAATTTCCCATGTTCTAATTTTTTAAAAAAAATTAATTGAATCATCATGTCATTTTATAAATAATTCATGTTTGGATTCTATTGAAAATTTGAAAGGAATCATTATTTTAATGTGTACAGTATAAATAGAATTTTCCTCTATCATGGCCTTTTTTTAAGATTATGTTATAATTTTTCAATTTTATTGCAATGAAAAGTACTTTCAATTTTTTTTAGGAAAATTCAAAATTCAAAAAATATTTTACTTAAAAAAATAAAAGATTTTTAAATATTATTTTATATGTTTTCCAGGTTATTTTCAATTATATGGATTTTAAAAATAATTTAAGAAGCTTTTTTTATAAATGGAAAAATTATTTTCCTCTTGAAATTTTTTAAAATATTTTTTAAATATTCTATTATAAGTTTCCAATGTAGTTTTCAAAGAAAATTATTTTTGCAATATCTTGTGAATTTTTTGTTTTTAAAAAAATTGGTTTTCATAATAAAAAGGTTATTTACTTAAAATGCATTTAATGATATGTTAATGGTATTTTTATTCATCAATGTCAAAAATAGGTGTTGTTACTTATCCTCTAATGGGGGTTTTTTTATTGATACCATCCTCATTCTTTCTCTGGGTGGATTAAGATTTTTTTGAAGATATTATTTTGAAACCCGCTTCTTTTCTATGGTTGAATCATGTTACAAAGATAATATTATGAAACCTATTTATTTTACTTGGATTAATAATGTTATAAAAGGAATAATGGTTTTTTATATGATTTTTAAAATTATGTAGAAGATCTATATGCTTAATTTGTGGTTCTTAGACATTATATATAATAGTTTAAACTAGATAAAACCAGGTAAGCCCATTATAGCTTATATAATGGTTGTTCCCAAATAGTTTCGAGTGAGCCTTTTATATATTATATTATGGGTGCGGTCAAATAACATCGGGTGAGTCCAATATAGCTTATATGATGGGTATTTCCAAATAGTGATTCAATGCATTAGGAGTTGATTATGTTATCTATAGAATTATATTGTAAGTCGGTTATATGGTTATTCCATTTGTAAGTATTCTACAAGGGTTCTGTAAGTGTTCTATGAAGATGATGTTACAAGATACCAACTTGTTTTATCTATTCTTTACATGAGTTTATAATGTTTCCTTTGATAAATATTGATATCACATTGCTCATGATTATTGATTCTTATGACTCTTTATTTTTTAAACCCTTATGCCATGTTTCATGACTGACGATTTAGGTATTGATGGGTATGAGTTCTTTTATGTTTTTCTCATGCACTATGAATATGTCATCATACTATTATGTTATTCTTATAATCACTAATGACATTCAATGGCTAATTATTATTTTTACCCTTACTGAGAATTTTATCTCAACATTCTTATGTTTCCTTTTCCATGGGTCATCAAGTAAGATGTTTAATTAGTTATATCAAGAAGGGTTTCATATGGATCATTTTGATCACCTAATAAGGAATATGAAAAGTTTGGTATATTGGGAAAGATACAATCTTGAATTCAGGGGTATTTTTTAAGTAATAGTTTTCTTATTTATCTAAAAATTTAAAACTAAAAGGTCCTTGAGAATGTAAGTGATCAAATTTTTCATTCTGATATTATAAGTTTTGGATAGATAAAATTGGGTCACCTCTATCGATATGAAAGCCAAAAATGTAAAGTTTTTGTTTTTAGCACCATATCTAGGAGTGAAGGTATTGGGCTATTATAATTGGTATCATAGGTCGGTTTAGGTCACTTTGGAGATTATTATTTTTTCATGTGAGGTTATCTTAAGATTTATTGATACTGTTATAGATCTATTAACATAAATATGATCATAAGTTCAAAGTCTTAGACACCCATTTTAGGTTTTAAGTGATGAGATATTAAATTAATTAATGACATTATAGAAAATGTTTTATTAGGTTGAATTATATGAAAAGATTTGGTTTAACATGAATTGTGAATTTAAATTTTTAATGACATAAGTTTTAAGTTATTGATAACCTTTAGGGTTTATAGGATCTTAGATATTGAGGTAATTATGGGAACACTAGTTTTATCATATATATAACCATGGGGTTAATGAGTGATTTAGGGACTAAGAGATTAATGTTATTTCAAAATGAGATCTCCATATTTTTCTCATGTAAGAACAAAAGTATGATATAACCATTGATTTTAAAATACTTTATAATATTGATGTACTTGAGGTTATTTGGGATATAGGGTTATTCATTCCTAGAATGATTTAGTTTGAAATTTTGGTGTTTCCATTTAATTTTAAAGATTAATGTAACATATGAAGGTTTATCAATTTTTTTAATTATGTTACCATGATCTAACCATATTTTTTTGTTAATGTCTAAAGATAGGTGGAATATCTTGATTATCCCTTTTATGGTTATGTGGTCTTTAAAAGTTGATTTTATTGCTTCTGGCATGAAAAAATCATTGTGAATAATCATAGTTTGGAGAAAAATATGAGATTATGGTGGAAATTGATAAAAGGATGAAATTATACTCATCAATTAAGTATATCTCCTTATTCTTCTAGTCTATATGGAAAATTAAATCCTCAACTTTAGGAAATGTATCTTGAAACAAAAATTTTATACTATTACATTCATATTCATTAAATCAAAAGATATTTTAAATCATCATAGATTTATGGTTTTAAGGCCCCTAACTTTCTATCGATAATTAACTTTTTTGTGATAAATGACCTAAATCACTCTCCATAATTATTTATTCCTTTCTTCTAGGTCTAAATCTTCACTTCCCATTTATGTTCTCCTATTTGTAAACCTATTATGGGTTATTCTAGAAGACCCTTATAATTCCCTTGCACTTTTATAAAGAAGATATTTTATTAACCATTTTTAAGATGTTGGTTTATAAAAAAAGTATTTTCAAATATCCAACCTTTTATTATTAATATAAAGAATAAATTGTTAGGATGCAATTTATTAAAGGGGATATGTAACACCCTGGTATTTTAAAAGAAGAAAATTATGTTTTATAGTGTAAATGACATGAAACACAGAACTTAGATGAGAGTGTAACTCCTTGATACTTTATGATGTTCTAATTTTTAAATAAATTTAATATATTTGATAGATTTAATTAAACCCAGTCTTGGTATTTTTATGTTTGATAGCATATTCAACACATAGAATCGTGATTAAACAACCCACAATGTATACAATCATTATAATCGATTCGTTAAATTGGAAGGTAATAATAGTATTAACTAATTTATGATATATATATATCCTACTAAATATAAATCAATGATAAATTTTTATTAAATTATCAATCAATTTTTAGTAAAATAGTTTTATTCTTCAAAAATACGTTTTCTTTAAAAATGATTTTTATAGCTTTTCATGAAAAAATATTATAATTATTTTTGAAATTTGTAGAATATTTATTTGATAAAATAAAAATAATTTTTGAAATTTTAATATCAAAATTTATATTAGGAGAAATTTTGGGATTTGTGCAGAAAATACTGATTTTTCAGTGAATAGTGAAAAATATTGATTTTTGTAAAAATGTGATTTATTTTCAATAAATTAAGTAATTTTAAATTCACATTATGTTTTGAATATGATTAAATGTAAAATAAGAATTATTTAGTTATATTTAATCCACTGAATTAAATTTTAATATTTATTATATTTTATTTTGAAATAATTTTGTTTTTGAGTTTAAAAATGATATTTTTCTCAAAACTATTTTAAAGTACATAATGTATATCCATTTTAATTAATTAAAATAAACCCAAATGAGGAATGATTCAAATTAAATTTATATATTATATATAAATAAATATTAATTTATATTCATAAAATGACTAATATTATACATAAGGTTAATATAAAACCATCTTGTGCTTGAAAAAATACACTTCTCGAAAACCTGCTTTTTCATTAGGTTTGCAGGTTTTGTTTTTAATTTAATTTTTTACAATTTTATATAATTTATTTGAAAAAATAAAATTAATTTATTAAATCATCATTTAAAAATTATATTATCATGAATATTTGATAACTTTCAGAAAATATTAATTTTTTGATGAATAGTAAAAAATACTGAATTTTAATTGAAAACTGTATGTTAATTTAAATTATTTATAAAGTTAAATTATATTTTATATTGGTTTTAAATTATAATTAGTTAAATTATATGTCTATTAATATAATTTAGTTAATTTTAATCAATTTCATATTGAAATTTGATATAAAAACTTTGTAAATATTTGAACATTTTCTCTTTAAAAACTCACTTTCTCGTCACATTGACGTGGTTAATTTTAAATTAAATTTTCTAATTATGTGAATTTAATTTGAAAAAATTTACTAAATATTTGGAATAATTAAAATTTATATTATCTAATAATTTCAACTTAATATTTTTCCAAAATGAATAGTGAAAATAGTAAAAATTAATTACCACGGTTAAGGTAAAAATGGATTTACTAGGGGTTAAACTAAAATAATAAGGGTTAAAATGACCTAAAAACTTATTTAAAATAAATTTTATGGGAATATTTAGACTTTATACATTATATTATCAATAATTTTCCAATATTGGAGCCTTGTTAAATGAAAAAATATGGTCGGAATTCATTCTTTTCAAAAAATTACAAGTGTTCCACTCACCTCATTTATAAAAGTCCACATGATCTCCTCCTATCTTAACACCTTAAAAACCAATTGGTTATGCCAATAATATAAAAATAACTTCTATACTTACCTAACATAATCCTAATATCCATATGTTTTGCATAAATCCATCCAAGTAAGGCCTTTGATGCAAACAAAAAGAAGTTTCCTGAAGAAGAGGTAATGTTCTTCAATGAGCATTTTTATTTTATTTCTTCCTCCGCCTACTTAAATTATTCTTAAAAAATTATTATATAATAACCTCAGTATTTTAAAAATACTTAGATTTTATTATTTTAATTTAATAACTTAAATACTTCTCCACTTCCATAAAATGGGTTATGAAATCATCATTCATGTGTACAGCAAACTACCACCTCATGAACCGATGTCATCCATTTTTTCATTACCACCTATCACGGTTGGGTATGATGATGGATATAAAGTATATATATGATATTTATAAGATAATTATACATATTGAGTCATTATATCATATATAACCTTTTAATTTCCATTATTTAAAGGATACAATAATGTCACTCAAGTATACGGCGGACTACTGCCTCACGAAGACATGTGATTCATTTTCACTGACGCTTTAAATGGAAAATAATAAAGATAAATTTAATAAATATATATGATAAAAATGATATAATTATGATATTAATTGAAATATTTCTAATTCTTAAAAAATAATATATCATTTTATTTATTATCTTTTCATTCACTGAAAGATGATAATGTCGTTCGTGTACTATGGACCACCGCCTTCATGAAAAGATGTAACTCTCTCTTTTCATCACCACACCACATGGATGATATATATATATATATATATATATATAATTTTATTTTAAAAAATAATATTTTATTTATGATATTATTATCATTATGTAAAAATAAAATATAACTTACCCCCTTTCAAAAATTATCATTGAAAAATGGAAACATTACTCATGCGTACATATAGCCTATCGTCTCCATGATCGCAACATACTTCATTTTTCAGAACCATATCTCATAATTGGTCTTAAAAGTATAATTGATGTATAAATATTATAATTATTTCATTATTATTATCATGGATACAATATAACTATATTATATGTGAAATTGACGGAACTTTAATAATAAAAAATGAATGAGAAAACAATGTAATTAACACCTGAAACAATGAAAATAATGAAAAATTATTAATTAAAAGATGATAAGATATTATAAAAAGATCATATATGATATTATAAATATTAATAAGGTTATTTAACAAGTTAATAAAAAATTTAAAACCATTATATAGTAGGTTAAGGAATGTTCAACCAAATGGAAGCATGAGGTAAGGTATTTCTTAAGTTAATTTTTATTCACTGGGTTAAACTTCTACTCCACTAATTATGTCATGATAAGATTATGTTTGTAATAAAATTTGATTATTTTATGTTTTATTTTCACTTGTTTTATGTGTATTTACATTTTATACACATAATAAATTCATTAATTAATCCCCCACTTCAATGGTATGATCTTTGTAAGGGATTTTAGTCTCAATTTTCCTTTTTTGAGACATATGTCATGTTATGTACCAATATTATTTTATGAGGTGTATATACAGACCCTTTGACACGTAATATCATGAATTTATTTATTATAATGATAATTTAAATTTAATTTAATATTATCCTTTCATGAGGATTATGATTCAAAGTTACCAAAGTTGTAAGAGTTTTATTTACCATCTCATCGTTTATCAGGATTATTCATTATTAAGCCAAAATGTTGAAATATTATGATATAGATCTTAAGAATTACCATGAAGTTTCTTATCCTCTGGTTATTCATGATATTTTCATGTAATAGTATCATTTTTCTTATCTTTGGTAATTGAAATAGTTGATAATTTTTTTAAGAAATATCGTCTTCATTTCTCTCTTCGGTCGAAAAACATTTTTCTAAAAAAATCTTTTTTACTAAAAATGTTTTTAGAATTATTAAAATGATTTATTAAATAAATTTTTACCCAAGTTTTAATTTTTACAAAAAATTTGGAAATTAATCTTCATGTCATTTTCCAGAAAATTATCATTTGTCTTTTATCAAAAATGTGATAGGAATATTTGTTTTAACATATATGGAATGAAAGGAATTTTCCACTGTCATGACCATTTTTTTTAAGATTACATTATAATTATTTCTTTTTATTTTAATGAAATTTATTTTCAAAATTTTAAAAAAAAAATTCAAAATGGAATGGATATTTTCCTTAATAAATGTTTTAAATGATTTGTAAAGCTTTCTTTATAATTTTTCAAGGTTATATTCAATTAAATAAATTTTCAAATTGTTTTAAAAAGTTTTTTTTTAAATGGAAAGGATATTTTCCTCAATAAATGTTTTAAATTATTTTTTTAATCTTCTTTTATATGTTTCTAGTGTTTTTTTAAAATAAAATTATTTTTACATTATTTTGTGAATTTTTAGTTTTTTTTAAATTAATTTTAAAAATAAAATGTTTATTTTCCTCAAAATTTCATTAATGATATTTTAATGGTATTTCCATTATTCAATGTCGACAGACCTTATTGTTACTTATAATCTAATGTTAATATTTTGTATTGATACCATCCTCATTATTTCTCTAGATAGATTAATATTATTTCAAAGGGATTATTATGAAACTCGTGTCTTTTCCATGGGTTAGTCATGTTTCAAAGTGATTGTTATAGAACCTATTTATTTTCCATGGGTTAATAAAGTTATAAAATGAATAATGGTTATTTATATGAGTTTTATGATGATGTGTAATCTCTATGTACTTTATTTTTGGTTATTAGACATTATATATGATGGGTGCGCTCAGATAGAATTGATTGATCCTATTATAACTTATACGATGGGTGCACCCAGATAGCATTAGTTAGTCCTGTTATAGATTATACTATTAGTGTTCCTAGATAGCATTGAGTGATCCTAATAAATCTGATATGATTTGTGAGACCATATAGTGCTCCAATGAATTGGGTAATGATTATGTTCTGTGGATATTTATATTGAAAGTCAATCGTATAGTTATTTCATTTATAAGGGTTCTTTCAGTGGTCTATACAGATTAAGTTCCAAGATACCAATATATTTTATCTATGATTTCCATATTTTTATAATGTTTCCTTTGATCAATATCGATATCATATTTCTCATGATAATTGATTCTTATGACTCTTTCCTCTTCTAAATCCTTATGACATATCTCATGATTAATGATTCAGGTATTGTGTGTATGAGTTCTTTTATATTTACCTCATGAACTCTGGTTATGTTATCATACTATTATTCTCTTCTTACACTCACTAATGAAATTCAATTTTTAATTATTATGTTTACCCTTACTGATAATTTGAGCTTACCCTTATTATGTTTACTTTTCCTAAACTTATCAAGTATGATGTTGAATTAGTTATGTCGAGAAGAGTTTAATATGGATAATATTGATAACCTAATATGGAATATGAAAAGCTAGGTTTAGTGGGGAAGACACTCTCTTGAATTTATGGTAATTTTTTATATAATATGTTTTCCTAATTTTTTAAAACTCTAAACTAAAAAGAACATTGAGAATTTAAGTGATCCAATTTTTCCTTTTGATATTGTAAGTTTTGGATGGTGAAAAATTGGGTAACCTCTATCAGTATCAAATATAGAAATGTAAAGTTTACATTTTTATCATTGGATCTAGGAGTGTGGGTTATGGGATATTAAACATGGGCATGGATTCACTTAGTATTATTCAGTTGAGATCGTTGGGCATGATGTCCCTTATTGTAAAAGTGAAACTTATTATATTATTATTATGTGGACTAGTCACTAAGACATGGGTCCTCACTGATGCATGTATATTTTTGAAGATATCAGTGTATTTATATATGCATATATATACATGATCACACTCATTCAGAGACTTTTCTAGCTTGTTCCAAAAGCAGGTAAGGTTGTACATGTGTCCTTAAGGAACCTAGGCTGATAGTTTTTCATTTACATTCACTATAATGCTTACTTTGATATACATGTACACTAATTTATTTTATAATCACATATTGTATTTCATTAGACATCATTGGTGGTGGCCAACTAAGTTTATCTCACACCCTATTCGGGTCACCGTTTAGTACCTATATTGACATCATTTGGTTACAGTTTAGGATCTGGTTGTGCTTTTTGTTATTTCCTTATAGACTAGGACCATGTGTGGGATATTAGGAGTATATTCTGAGCATATACTTGGGTTTCCTTCAAAATTTGGAGTCTTTTCTTTATTTTTATTTTTCCATTCTTTTTCATCTTGTTTTATTTCCTTATGTATGCTTGTCTCCTTGTATTCATTACACAGCATGCCATATATGTTCATTGACTCATTTATTATAGTTTTCCAATTTTTATAATATACTACTACCCTTTATTTATTATTTCTTCTAATGTATATATTTTTTATCAAGAGGGTATAGTCTCCCCATTGTACCACCTTTATACCCTTGATATTAGTCGATGGTCTCTAGAGTATGGGGAGGTGCACTTAAGGCCTTATGACAAACTGGCTTGGGGCACCGTTTCAGTGTCTCCCAAACTGGTACTTTACAAAGTGGAATCATATATTTATTTTCCTTTTGTATTTCTATTTTGGGATGGTATCTAGGAGACTAGGAATGTTCCATCACTTGGTAAAGAGATTGTGTTTGGGTTCGACAAACCCATGCATGAGGGAAAGGCCAAGTCGTATGGGATTGGAATTGTTTTTATGTTTCTCTATATTATAGTTGATTATTATTTGACATAGTGTGATTGTTTTATTTTCACTAGTTATTGATTTTTGATTTATGAAATTTAACCATGGTCTGGTATGGAAATTAAGTGTTGTTACGTGCATCATTATAGGTACACTGAATTCATATTCCATACATATTTCATGCCAAGTAGGTTGCACTATATATTTAATAATGCATGATGATTTGTATACCATGATTAGGTAATTATTTAACATGCTTATTTTTATATCATGCTTGGTTGATTAACTATATTTATTTCCCTCTCATATAATTATTGGTTATAATCATGAAATGTGTATGGTTAAATAAAGTGTTTGTATCAACAAAAATGGTGTTTTCTCATAAATATTTATGATGAAATTTTATTTAAACAACTGATTTAGATATGTTTTATCCATGTTCATTGGTTTAATGAGCTAAAAATTAATGGTTTTGATTAAATGGGTGTCAAATTTCCAATTTATAAAGTGTATGGGGGATTTATAAATTGGGGAGCGGTGACCCATATAATCTAACAAGCTCTTATAGACTTTTTATATTCTAAAAACAAGTATGATATCCTAGTTATGGTTACATGAATTCCAATTGTAAATTATAAAGGCGTGTAGATTTATAATTTAGGAACGATAATCCATATAACTGAACTGGGATCCATATATATATATATATATATATATTTGATGAATTTAAATTTATACAAGAAATGGTTTCCTTTATGAAGGGTAATACCCTTATTAATTAGGTATGATGACCCATGTGATTAAATTCTAAAATGAATAGTTTGACCCAAGTAGGTCAGTTGGGGAATTTTAATGATGATAAAAACCCATTAAGTGTGTGTTGAATCCAAAATAAAATAACTTGTATGGGTTGTATTTAAATGGTATTCCAATTGTAATTTATAGAGTATTAAATCCCTAAATTGGGAAGGGATTCCCATATAATTGAAACTATATTGACATGATGGGACCCTCATAGGTTGAATTGTATTCTTAAATTACTTATTAACTAACCCCTAGGGGTACATTTATGATGAATGGTATGGTTATTTAAAATGTTTTCAGCCGCTTATGTGATGTTACATATAAATGTATGGTGACATATTAATTGATAAGACCCCTTTATATTTGATAAAAGTCATTCTATCTTATTTTGAAATTTATTATTATGAGGTGTCAGTTAATTAAAATTCCAATTACAACCTAAAGAGTGTTTTCCTCTATTGCTTGGAATTGACATTTTTTTTAATCGAGGAAGTTTTGAAAACTCATGAACTAAATGAATGGTTAATTAGGGAATTGTAAGGTAATTTTCATATAATTATATATAGTTCTAGTATAATTATGTGCTTAGTACAGTTTTTATTCAAACTAGTAATTGATATCCTTTAAACATGAGATACTTCAAATAGTGTAATAAAATAATCATTTAAATTCCCTAAAAATAAATCATTGTATAGGTGTTTTTAGTATGAGCCCTCATATAAGGGTCATATTTAAATGTTTCCTTAGGATAGAAATATAGATATTTCTCATGGATCCCTGATGAATTATTCCTAGGTTGAGTTGGACCTAGAAGTTTTGTGGTAAGTCCTAGTGACTTTTAAGTGTGAGCTTATTTAGGATTGATTCCTTGTGTATGTAAGGGGACAAATTGGTATAGGTAAAACCCTCAAGAACATGAGCCTCAGCCCAATTGGTGAGGACTCCTTAAGTGCATCCAGGCGACCCAGGATCAAATCCAGGTGGAAGATAATTTTCGATACTGTAGCAATATTGTAGCAGGTATTGTAGTAGTACTATAGTAGGTCTGTAACAGGAACTATGCGGTACTGTAGCGAGGACTGTAGCAGGCACTATTTGGCACTATAGTAGTGGGGAATATTCCCCCATTTGCGCCTTCGGGCCACTGATTTGGTCTTTGAGTCCTTTAAGGCCTTCGAACCACCCATGCATTCAGGTCAGTAAGGCCTTCGAGCCACCTCAAGGCTTTCGGGCCCCCTTAAGTGCAGAAGAAAACCAGACAACCTATAAGGAAAAAGCTTCAGAAGGAGGATGAGAAAGGAGATTTCACCTAGTAGAAGCTAAATGGATTCCAAGAATGAGAGGGTATGTCACCTACCATTGGGATAATCCTGTGCATGTACGGGAAATCCGAGCCGAACAACCATGTGAAGGTAGAGAGTGGATTTCACAATGAAGATGCTGGGGAGGAGCAGTTCCAAGTAGTTAGTCTGGGTTGTATGTAATGTTTGAATCCTACAGACAATGAATTCCTCTAAGGACTATGGTCCATGTAATACTTATGCCTATGGGCCTTGTAAGGGTTCCACCTTACCCCTTGAAAGGTGGATTATAAAAATCAATAAAAAATGAAGGCCTTCGGGCCATTGGAGGTAAAACCCTCAAGAAATTAAATCATTAATAAATTCTTAAAAAAAGTTTCATACGGGTGGTGTCATTCTGGTGGCATTTTCCAAAATAGGAATCTTAGATGATGAAATGAAACCCCAAGTTATACTGGTGGTTGTCTTCTAAGTTATACCTCAAGGGGTTATTTCTGTAAATGAATGCCATAGAGTGTTGTCTCTTTAGACTTTACATTAACTTTGTAACCTTTTAGTGGGAAACCCCCTTTTTGGATTCTTAGTGATGATTAGGGCCTAGTAT
This sequence comes from Viscum album, assembly GCA_963277665.1. Taxonomy (NCBI): domain Eukaryota; kingdom Viridiplantae; phylum Streptophyta; class Magnoliopsida; order Santalales; family Viscaceae; genus Viscum; species Viscum album. The sequence continues at coordinate 462,150,147 of OY728142.1, forward strand.
CCCGATGTTCAACATGTGATATTATTATGCTTATATCAATAGTTTTTTATCCTATTAGGTCAATACTTACTTACCTATTTCTGTTTAACCTATTATAAAAGAGTTATTTTAGGTGCTTTAGATGTTGTGTAATAAATTCCCTTAAGTGGTTTATGGTTCTTGTGTTAGAGAACTTAGGTCTAGGTGGATGTGCCTATATTCCCTCACCTTGAATCAGACCCTAGTAGGTCAATGAAATTTTTTGTTAAGGAAAACCTATGGAATAGGTCAGTCTGGGACTACGTTTTCATTTTTTGAGGTAATATTTATTTCATGATCATTTCAAAACTGATGCATGTTAGGTGATCAAGTTTTATGATATTGGCATATATTGATTCCTTGTTTTGTGAAATGAACCGAAAGTGATTATATATTAAAACCATATTTAATGGAAAAGATTTTTTGGGTTTCTAGCCCAATTGACCAGTGGGTGTATGCTTGATGCTTCCTTATCTGAAACGGCGTAGTTATGTGGGTTATCATTTGATAAATCATATAATAGGTAAGATTTATAATTTTGAAGAGTATTTACAAGGGAACTTATGGATTAATGAAAATTAACATTCCATGTAACATGATCTCTGTGACCTTGTTGATGGATGAATCGTAGTAACATGAATCAGACCCTAGTAGGTCAATGAAATTTTCTGTTAAGGAAAACCTATGGAATAGGTCAGTCTGGGACTACGTTTTCATTTTTTGAGGTAATCTTTGTTTCATGATCATTTCAAAATTGATGCATGTTAGGTGATCAAGTTTTATGATATAGGTATAGTGATTCCTTGTTTTTGTGAAATGAACCCAAAGTGATTGTATATTAAAACCATCTTTAATGGAAAATATTGTTTGGGTTCCTAGCCCAATTGACCAGTGGGTGTATGCTTGATGCTTCATTATCTGAAACGACATAGTTAGGTGGGTTATCATTTGATAAATCATATAATATGTAAGATTCATGATTTTGAAGAGTATTTCCAAGGGAACTTATGGATTAATGAAAATTAACATTCCATGTAACATGATCTGTGTGACCTTGTTGATGGATGAATCACAGAGTCAGGTTTGAACCGGGTGGTACAGGATGTACACCCATTATATATAGTAAGCTTAGATCATGCCTATTGTGTGTGATAAGTTTTTATAGTTGAACTTTGGTTAGAATTTGGGTGTGAGATGAGGAATAATGGTTGTGAATATGTGATTCTTATGGGCATGGAAACCCCGATATTTTTATAAATTAAAGGATGTTCTTAGGATGAAGTCTAAACTAGAAATGGATTGGGTAACATGATACATTGGACCCATTATAGAACCATAACACACATGGATGGTAGATATGGTTCTAAGGGTTAATTAAGAAAAATTTATCATGTTTTAAGTGAACATGGTTCAGTGCATCTATACACACCTATCAATAAAATTTAAGTCTACTCCTATTTTAGAGACAATCTTATCCCTTATCATGACATCTCCCTAAATATACTGATAGAGCATCAACTCTATACTGAGATACCTATTTAAATAGATATTATGGTTTGAAAAAAATACTCATTGGTAGTTATACTCGAGGATCGTTTTAAATAATATAAGTGGTGTATAGAACGCTATTGGTTATTTAAGGTTGGTGACCCCTGTTATGAGTTACAATTCAGAACTCATTGTGGAAACCATTCTCAGATTTCTTGAACGGGGGATGGGGGATGTTACTTATCGCTCAGGTATGAGTGGATTCTTATCCATTCCTTTCATTATGTCTGGGACAGATGAGGCATGGGATGTGGTAATCAGTTGTCTTTTCATTAGAGTGGTGACAATGATACTCCAAAGGTGGGGAGTGGGACATCAATCACTAAAGGGAGACCCTCATATAAGAAGGTCCATGGAATCTTGAGATCAGTTTCTGGATGATAATTTTTGGTACTATCATGCCGTTAAATAGCTGGAGAAATGTATAGATGGAAAAGTTGGTAAATCCCAGGTATGAAAATTTAGATGTAGAATTTAATCCTAGAGTATATTATAATGATCCATGAATACTGGATCAAGGTAGTTTTGGTACTGGTGATACAACACAATGAAAGTTTTTCTTTGGTAGATGGTTCATCTAGGAGACGTCATAAGAACTCGTTATAGGCTTTGATGAGTGTGCTTGGAAAAATATCCCTAAGCCTTGGAATATGGCTTCAGGATCTGGTTTTGGTGACATGCCAGTTGTAAGAGCTGGGAATTTTCAAAGTAGCCTATTAGAGGTGGTCAACTTGTTTTCTCTAAAATAAATAGATGTGGTTGGAGGGGAAATTACATCGGTCATGTCATTAGGATAAGATGGGTCAACTTAAGGGGTTAACCATGGATTTTCAAGGAAAATATAGTGTAAACATTTTGATCTTGGTCGATTAGAGTTCGACTATTTTCATCATATCAAGGAATGAGGGTAATTTCTTTATGTGTAATTTGGATAAATGTTATGATTGTTTTTCTAGAGGGCTATGAACATGTCTCATCAAAAAATTTTAATGGTTGGAGTATCGTGACTCATAATTGACTATTGACATATAGAACCTATAGTGGGGAGCGCTATAGGTTGGATGATAAAGGAGAGGAAGATGTGATCGTGTATTGGGTTAGAAGGAATTTTCATATTTTCATCTGGAGGTTTTGATTTTTAGTGTGAGCATTGGCTCAAGTTATAGCATCTTATGTACTGCATGTTTAAAGTGATACCCGAAAGTGCATTAGGCATTTTTAAATGTAACGGAACTGTTTGGATAAAAATTCATGATGAAAGTATTTTGGTTGATTTTTTCATTACTCATCAAGGATTCTTAGGGGTGATAAGTTCTAGGGTGGTAATATTGTAGCATCTTGTGTTTTGAACCATTTGAAAATTCCAAGTGAATTTCAACCTTCATTTAGTGTATAGACCTAATTTTAATTTGAGCCTTAGATTGAAATTCCGAGAGTTGGGTCACTTGAAATAAATGATTTAATTTGTGTTTTAAGGACCAAGAGGTATCTTGGGAATTCAGATTAGTTTCAGGAGTTTCAGGGTCTAATAACACACTTTCTAGGAGACGCTGACAGGGTTGCAAGGTTAGTTTGAACTGTGCGGCCCCCTGAGTGAAACAATGTGGCCCTATATGGTGTGTCTCATTTTTTTTAAACCATTAAAGGTGGTACACATGGTCATATAGAATGTCTAATAAAAATATTAGAGGTAGATGCATGATCTAGACACAAATTTCTAAGTCATGTTCCTAGCCCGTATGGTTAGTGCCACTTAACAAGTAGCATTGTATAGTGGGTGTATGGTTAGCCCAAACCATGTGGCGAAACCATATAGGGTGTGTCACTTAGATAGTATGAGTAGCATAGTTGGAGCACGGTTAGTTAAATTATGTGTACTAACCATTCACCTCATTAAATAGAGGTGGAATGAATTTTTTTCCCCCTCCATACTTATTTCTTTTCTTCCTCCCTTTCTTCCCTCATTTATCCCATGAAAAGCTGCTCGATATCCCCTCTCCTCCTTGGCTATGCTTCCATGTATCTCCCACTCCCTAGATGAAAATTTATTTCCTATGGTTACATTGGATCCTTATTAATAATCTCTCGATTATTATTACTTCATATTTTATTTTCCTTCACCATATGGAATTCTAATTTATGCGAGCTAATTTTACATATTCTGGGGAATTTGTCTAATATTCTAATTTCTCTCATTATGACTCAAATCAAGGCCCGATAATGGATGAGTGGACCATCTAAGGAATGATATAGGTGGTCTATATACTTTTCCCTTAATTTTGTGTGGTTTATAAAATATTTTTGTTATGCTACACATAAAACTTCCAACGTGTTCCTCATAAAATGTATAATGACTTAAATTTAATCCTTAGAACTTGACCATGATATTACTTAGCCCCCATGACTTGGTTGGAGGTTTATTCGTCAACCCAAACCACCACTTTAGGTGATTTTGATTAATTTTTATAATGATTCATTTCCCTTGAGATTAAAATACCCCTTTGGTGTATTCTATTATTGGCTCTTATTGTCCATTTAGTGTAATTATCCCTAGAGTGGGAATTTATTAGCTAATGATGATTGAATTTTTTAATACTACAAATAGTCTTATGAATTCTCTTTTCCTTCCTAATTACTTATATTTAAATGGATTAATGGTATGGGTAATCTCATGGCTTATGAAATGACTTATTTAAATAAAATGGAATGATTTTGGAAAGAAATTACACTTTGATGAACCTAAGTGATTAAGTGTTATTCTTAACCCTTAAAATTCATGAGTAAAAATATAAGTATATTTAAATGAATTAAAATAGAATTTGTAATGATATGTATCAAGATGAACCGTGTTGATTCAAGGGTGCTTCCCATGGACTTCCTTTTTTTATAAATGAAATGACTTAATTTCATGGTTTGACTTATATTATGGCATGGACCTACCCATGGATTTAGTTGTTAATTAAATGGAAACGGACCCTTAATTCATTATATCTGAGAAATAATTTAGCATTATTACTAACATGTCTCATTTACATTATTATATTATGATACTCGGGTATAGCTCCCCTTATATTATGAAACTTAGATATGGCGTCCCTGGGTATGGCATCCCTTTTATTATGGTACTTGGTAATGGCGTCCCTGGGGATGGAATTTCTTATATTATGATTAATAGGGAATGGTGTCCCTATACATGGTGTCCCTTATTATTATTCATCTAAGATTATTGGAAATGATGTACCTTATTATAAAAGTGAAATATTTTATATTATTATTATATGGACTCCTGGTCACCAATTCATGGGTCCTTTCCAATGCATGTATATGTATGCAGATATTAGTGTCTTTATATATTCATATATAAGCATAATGGAACTTGTTTAGAGAAATTCATAGCTGAAGATGACGAAAGTATGGTTGGCCAGGTGTCCTTGAGGAACTTGAGATGATATGTTTTCATTTACATTTACTACACTACATACTTTGATATATCAACACAATACTTTATTTTATAATCATAGACCGGATTTCATTAGACATCATTGGTGGTGTCCTACTGAGTTTATCTCAAACCATGTTTGAGATGTAGTTTAGTACCTAGGAAAACATCATTTGGTTTCAAGTTAGGATTAGGCTATGATTTATGTTGTTTCCTTATGGACTAGGACCAGATTTGGGATCTTGGGAGTAGTGGTTGAGCATGTACTTGGACTTCCTTCCAAAGTTGGATTCTTTTATTTATTTTTATTTTATTAGTATGGTTCTATTGTTTAATTTCATTCTATATTCTTGTCTACCTATATTCATTGTTCAACATGTTCATGTATGGTCATTTACTCATTTATTATTATTTTTAAATTGTTATTATATACCACTACTCTTTTTTTATCATTTCTTCCACTATATATGTTTCATATCTAGAGGGTATATTCCCTTTATTGTACCACCTTTAGACTCTTGAATCTAGTAGAAAAAATATAGAATACAAGGAGTCATGATTGATTCCATGAGACTAACCAGCTTGGGTAAGCATTTCAGTGGCTTCTGAGTCAGTACATTACATAAATAATGGTTGAATAAAATAAATACATACAGATTATTGTAAAAATGGTAAACAACTATACAGTTTCATGGGAACCCTCACAAAAAATAGTAACATGATTCTTTTTTAGAAAATACCTTAAAGAAAAGTTATACTCTAGATAAAGGACAATGATTGGGCTAAAATATTGGTATTATGATTTTTTAACAATTGTTTTTAGTTTCTTTATAAAGTATTATTAAAAAAATTTATTTTAAAATGCATATGTGATATAATTTCTTAAATGGTAATCAAAATAAAAATAGTGTAGTTGATGGAATTGGGAGAGATTTGGAGGGAATGTAACCATTACTTTCATATACAATGGAAAAATAAAAAAGGTACTATTATTGATAATTCACCAATCCTTATATCTAAAAACATAATACAAAGACCTAATTTATTTTTGTAATTGTTCATATTTTAAGGTATTCGACTAAATTGTGCCATTAATTTTGTTTTATTATTTTATAATTTTATTATAGATTTCTTTTTTATCTTTTCATAATATTTATCATAACCAATATTATTTTTTATAAATTAAATATGCTCTTTGTTTTCAAAAAATCCTTTAGTTTATACTTAACTTATTAAGATATGATTGATTTTTATTTCTTATTATCCCTAAATTATCTTCATACATTGATTTCAGTTTCACTCAGAAACCTTGACATTTCATACTAAAAACAGTAATTTCATCTATAATATATTTTATATTTTCATCAAAAAATTTCATGAGGGAAGTAATATTAAATTCAGAATATATTTACATTTCAACCATTCCTTCCAAATCAGAAGAAACCTTCTTAAACTTTAACTTCAAATAAGTCATTAAATCATTTAAAAATGTGTATTATACTTTAAATATTATATTTTATTCTATCAAATCTTATTAAATCTTCATGGACCTTTTAATGTTTCTATTTATCTGAGAAGAATATTATTTAACTTTTTATCTTTCTTAGAGATGTGTACTCTCTTATAATTTATTTCAAAGGTTCATTATATTGATAGTCTTAAACCTAATATACTTACAATTTAATGGGATTATATAAGTTTTATTATGTTTATTTTTCTAATAACACATGTTTAGTGTCTAACTAAGGTATTTATAATTTATCGTCACCTATAATAGAAAATGTGGAAACCATGTATATTAAATACTCATGAAATATGAATATATAATGCCATATTATAATAAAAACTATTTTATAGTTATAGTATAAATGGTTTTGTTTTTTTAACATTGATCTTCATGAATACTCAGGAAAATTAAATTTACATCCAAATCTTAGGATATTAACCTGTAATGTTTAATAATTTTGGATTTATTCTTTCCTAAAGTGTGTTGGGAATATATATATTATGAATTGTTTTCATACATAATGGTTCAGAGTTAATCATAAACATCACTATATCATTATATTATTAGATCACCCAATAATTCATCTCTCGTTATTTATAATTATTGTTATTTGAGGCCCTTGTAAGAAATATGATAGATATGTTTTATTCATCTATAAATATGGGATGATAATATGAAATTTGATATTAATAATCACCCAACATATAAATAAAAACCACATAGATAAATAAATGATTTTTAGTATCTCATAAACACCAAGGCACACTATATCTATTTGTTGGATTTACTTTCATTTCTTTTAATAGCTTACTACTATGTAAAAACATTAATGGGAAATAATATATGCATATTCATTAAAGTTGAAATTAATAGGTGAGTATGAAAACATAAAAATTAAGAAATACTCAATTTATTTATATAAAATATTCATATAAAAAAATAAATCAATCATGAAAGTATGAATATAAAAAAATATGTAAAACATTTATTTTTAAAATGATTAATTAATTGGCTTTTAAATTGAATCTAAACATACTAGTTCGGACCAATTATATTTCTATACAATTTGTAAAAACATATTACTTATAATGAAATGGGGATTTTGTATACATTATGACTTATTTTTATTCTTTTTATATTTTTTCTCTTATAGGATTATATAGAATAGAACATGGAAAATAAGACTACCATGAAATATATTCATACATTGGGGTGGAATTCAATGCTTTTACATGAACAGTCACATGTCGTATATATTTTTACTTTGAAAAATATATTTATTCTTTTAATAATGTATTTTTTGATTTTATGAAAAAAAAATTATTTAATATTGATGGACATGTTTCATCATCAACATTATTTTGTTCTAGTAAAAATTAGTTATATGGATGCGTTGTTAACTGTGAAACATAGGAAAATTTTATAAGAGATATTATAATTATTGAGTTGAATATATATTATTATTTTTATTTATTTATTTTATTACATATATTTTTATCTAATTAAATGTTAAATTTATTCTAATAAGATGATATGTAAGCTTAATCTGGGAAGGAAGAAGAAACTTTTCAACTATATGGTCATTTTCATTAGGTCCTTGGTGATGAGAACCATGGAAGAGTTTATTATAGATAGGGAAATAAAATTGTTCCATTAAGATATATTTTTTGGGTAGTGATTCATCTATAAACACTACATGAATGGTAGCTCAATAATAGTTGAATGATGCCATTAAGAAATCAATTTAATAAGTTTAATAGGAGTCTCAGGAGAATAAAAATAAATATAATGAACAACTTATCAAAGCAATATCAGTTATATATTCTTTAATTCCTCTATATAATGTTACAATGGTTGAAGATTGTTTATTGATATTGTGCATGATTTATGATGATGACTATGGTTGTGTTGGTTTCTCTTGATGATTTCAACAATGAGGATGATGATGGTGAGGATATGGGTATTGAGGGTATTTATGATGGTGGTGATCATGTTTATGTTGGTGATGATGATTATGTAGTCCATCAGGGTGGATATGAGACTGATTATGAGTGATATTATTAACAATATATATGTATATGTGTCGATATATTAACTGGTTATATTTGTTCTGGTAGTATATGAAATTTTCTATCTATTTTGGTAGAATATGAGTTAGTTATGTTTGTTTTGATGAATATTTTTATTTAAAAAAATAAGTTAACTTATGATTTGTGATCGGTATATTTAGAACATCCATTATAGGCATAAATCCATGGTCTAAACTGTGGTTGTATATTTAACAACTCGTACATAATCACCCCATAATTATATGAGTTATAGAAATTATTACATTACTTACAATCCCATGACCTTTTATATTTAGAGTTTTAGATAATTAGGAAATATCTTACATAAAAAACCCATAATTTTCCAATATATGAAAACAAATTTCCACTAAACAAAACTTTTTAAATGATATGTCTTCTTTGTTCAAGACCAGCATCTTGTATCAAGTGCTAGACTTCATAATACATTTTACTCATCCTTAATCCCTATTAAAAAAAATTTAAAAACATGATATGTGCATAAAACTCAATAATGGGTATAAAATAAAGAGAAAATATGTTATTCCAATGAAATACTTGTAAACCAATGAAAATTAATTCTTTTAAACAAAAAAATCATCTTTTAAAAAAACATAAACTTAATTTAAAACAAAAAATAAAATAATTTCCTTAAAATTTTCAATAAAAAATATCATAAGAAAGTATAAAATAATAGAATAATAATGAAGGTAACTTGTAAAAACATGATAACACATTAAATTATTTTCTTAGAAAACAAAATTTTAACCTTTAAAAGACCATAAAATTTTTATATCCTATCTAATAAAAATATTTCTATTAAAACTCATAAAATGAATAAAAAATACATTTAATAATCTTAAAAAATTATATTCATAACCAATATTCACCATATTCAACCGTAGTAGAATAACTTATAGGAAGTTAATTCCAATATCATTTCTCTATATAATAAATCATTACCCCATGCATTGGGGCGTTATATCCTGGGTCCACCCATCATCATTTATAATGTCCAAAAAACATTATGTGAATAAAACATATAGGATCTTTTCTTTTATCAATTAAGAATTAAAACTAATAAAAAATTAATATTCAACCTATAAGCACAAACTTTAAAGTTAACCTATAAAAAAATACCCTTTATTTTTCTAATAACATTCATTTTAAAATAAAAATTTCACAAAGAAATGGGAATAAATTTTTTTCAGAAATATAGAAGAGTAATCATAAGGAATAAAAATAGTTATAAAATATGGGAAAGATAATCATGAAAAAATCATATAAAAGGATTGTCTTTTCATACTTTTTTGAAGAAAGACCAGTGCATAAAATGAGAAAAGAGATTTATTTCTTCGTTTTTTAAAGAAGAGAAATACCAATACATAATGACCTTATAAAATCACTAAATTATAGAAAATAACTTCTAAAACTCAAAAAAAATGTTGACATAGAAGATAAGTTTTTAGATAAAGGATTAAAAACTTGTAAAGTACGTATTTAAAAGAAAACCCCTTACCTCGAGCCCTAACTAGCATCATATATCCTCTAACATGCCAAATAATAAAATAATTTAATTGCCTAGTTATTTAGAACATTATTTATGTTCAATTAATTTTTATTATCATTTATTATCATGTTTCATTCATTTACTATATTATTTTTGTTCACATTAGTTTTTCTATGGTCATTCAGTTCATAACCTCCAAAATAGCTTTGGAATTTTTATAAAAGTAAAAAATTTCCTTTTCCAATATTTCAATAAGATCAAAAAGATTAAATTTATTTTTTCTATATTATTATATAATAAAATTAATTCAATAGTTCATGACATAGTTGTTTTTTTTATAATCTTCCTTGATAATCTTGTTTTTTATTGTTAAAAATAACCATGATTGTTTATTCTAATTTCATTATTCTGATGGATATTTGACCATTATAGAATTATAAACATAAAATTACATTGATATTAATGTTATACTAAATCATAAAATAAATTTTTAATAATACTAATTAAATTTATAAGTTTATGAAAATACCATTATTTACTTAGGTGGTGTAAAACCATCACGGTGAGCGCAATTTTCCAAAATAGTTTAAAAATGTAAAACCCAATAAATATTTTTTATAAAAAATATTATATAATTTATAATATATTTTTTAGGGATATTTTTAAATATTAATATTGTTATTAAAAATATTAAGAGAAGATTTTATGAGAAAAGAAACAAATTTGGAAAACCCTATATTTTGATGTAGTAACGAGTTGTGAAAATGGTTTTGTGTGAGTTATTAGATGATATATCATCATTTTAGAATCAAATGGATGCCAATAAAATGATAATTGAATCATTTTAGTGGAAGAATATATTTTTAAAATATTTTTAAAACAAAACATATTAAATAAGAAATGTTGAAGAGGATTGGAATCTCTTACCTTACTCTTTAAATCACCTCATTAAGATTGAGTCGAAAGCCTTTAGATAAAGGATTATATGTAAGGAATGAGGGTTGTTAAACTGAAATGGGATGTTTTAGATTTTCATTTGGGTATAATATGGAGAAAATAGTAAACTTGATATTTGTTTATAAAATGATATAATGGGTCCCCTTTTATAGGAAAAATTCAATGAAATTTTCATAAATATAATGTATTTAAGGGTCAAGAATGTCATTTTAAAATGTTAAGTAGTTAAAAATTTAAAATGAATTATATTACCAACCATAAAAAATACCACTAGACTCAAGATAATATTTTTATTGTTTTTATTAATTTATAAATCATTTTTAATATCAAATTTCCTTTAAAGTCCCATTCTCGGTTATTTTCATAATTTTGCATTAAATAATATCTAGATATCTTTGGAATTATAATTTATACATTTAAATAGTCATTTATATTTAAAATATTATCTAAATATTATCACATTTAATATTTTTTTTAAATCATTACTTTTATTTTTTCAGCTTACACAAGTGCTTTGTCAACGTGGCGTAAACATTTTGGATAATTGTATTATAATTTAGAATTAAAAATAAATTAATAACAAAAATATAATTAATTATTAAAAAATATTATCATCTATATATGTTCATCGTGTATTTTTATTTCCATCCATATCATAAAAACATATTCAATATCTTATTTTGAATTTTCTTACCTTACGCAAACATTAGGTAAACATTTGAAAAACTATCATATTGTATAACTCTAAAATTCATAAATATACATAGAAAAAATTTATTATTAATCATAATTATATTTAATGTCAAATAATGACTTATAAACCTCTAAATAGTATCTTAAAGGTATACATTTGGACTTTTCCAGTGGTGCGTAAGCACTACATCGTCACTAATAAATGTTTTTGTATTTATTTTGATATAAAATTTAATTCATATTGCTCGGATGATATTTCGATAATACTATCATGAATTTTATCTATATATTATGAGAAAAATAATTCATAAATATTTAATTCATATTTATATCATGATGATGTCATAAAAGATACACTATTAAAAAACTATATTTTTTAATTATTCACCAAAAAATCAACTTGTTCAAAAAAATATAAAACATTAATCCGGAGATAATTTTTAAATGATTATTCCAAAACTAAATAAAATTTTATCAAATTAAAATTATAAAATTTAGAAAATTTTCTTTTAAATAAAATCATATAACACATAGGGAAATAATTTATTTAAAAAAAAAACTATTTCTTCTTCAAATGAAAAATCATATTCTTGCCTCATACCTTGATAAAATCATTTCTAAGATTATTATAATAATAAATATCAATATTAATTTATATAATTAACACAAATATCAATTTATAAAATATCTAATAATTAAATAATTCTTTAAATAGATCATAATAACAATCCATTCTAAGAAAATATATTTAACCTTTAATTTAAAATGCCTTTTCTATCACAAAATTAACATAATACTATTAAATGTAAAGCTAGTATCTAATTTATTATATAATATAATTTGATACATGATATAAACATATATATGTGTTTAAATCATATATATAAATTCATAATCATGAATATTAATAAACCATAAAAGTGATATCTTATTAAAAATACATGTGTAGTCATATTATGCCCACTTAAAAAATCATACCCACACAATTTTACCTCAAGTTTAATGAGTAAGGGTTTATTAAGTGTGTAAGTACATTAATACATTTTCAAAATCTATTTCAATGGGTGAAAGTGGACTTTAAAAACTATAATTTTCAAAAGAATCCCAAATAATGGAGCCTTGAAAAGAATAAAGTTAAATAGAAAAATGTGCAGGGGAAGATAAAAAAATAAAAATGAAATGGAAAGAAATGCCTTTTAGAAATTTTAAATGGTTTTTAATAAAATAAACAGATAAAAATAAATATAATATTCCCTTATAAATAGAGTTATTGTGAATTATGAATTATTCATAAGAGAATATATATTTATCTTCTAAATTAAAAAAATATCTATGATAAAAACTAACATAGACATAGAGGAAAACAATTCAACATAGAGAAGTGGGTTTATTCTTAACAAATTCATAAAAAATCATCAAATAATAATAATATGACATGAGAATATAATTTCCATTGATAAAAATGGAAAATACCATTCAAAAAATATAATGACATAATATATCATTCATAGAAGAACACGGTCAATTAAGAAATATTATTATTCATGAAAAATTGATGGAGTTAATAAAAAAAATTCATATTATTTAATTTATGAATAAATAAAAAATGGAATTATAAGGCAGAAATTAAAATTTCCATAAACATAAGAGGAAGTATAATATAATAAAAAGGTATAATGTACCCCACTTAAGGATAAATTTCAAAAAGAAAGATTATAACTCAAATAAATGAAATCAAGTTAACAAAAACTTATACAAACAACATGGTGTGTGAATTATAAATTCATAAGAGAGTAAAAGAGACCATCAATTCATTATAAAATGAATATAAAAGATAAATGTATTCATTTAAATATATTTTAGAAGAGAAAATTAAAATATAATAATAATACATGAAAATAATGGAGATTTAGAAGAGAGGTCTTAAATATCAGTAACATTAATTTCCAGGTCTAGTCTAGAAAATTTATAATAAATATTTTTTAAACCATGTGTGTGATTTTATAAGATCCATACTTGTGAATGAGTTTATAAGGAATACATTCATAGTTGGGTGATGTTTTCTAAATAATCATTGATATATTTATACTCTTTTTATTAATATTAAGGAATTATTTCACCACTTAGGTCGATTTTATTAGAAAACATAAATAATTTATTTCTATACATTCTATAAGTGAAATTTCATCCTTAGGTTGTGTGTTTTGATCAGTTTCAACCTCTATCTCACATTCCAAATGATGAATATCCAAGATTATTTTTTATAGTCTTAAATAAAAAAAATCAACTATTAATGGATCAAGAGATCCACTAAAGAATAACATTCCTCACTATATAAATTAATTTTATAACAATTTATTCCTCTTACTTATAACCATAAAAACCAAAATGGTTAGCATGATTAAAGATGATACCCAATGAAATATAAATAAACAATCAAATGAAGAAGTCATACTTTAATCTCTAAAACATAAATACAAACTATAATAACACAAGTTAAAATTAAATTATTCCACAAATAACTTAATACAAAAACTTTTAAACACATGCATGACCAAATTAATAACCCAAAAATTAGAAAAAAACCTAGTCCCATATTCTTCAAAAATCAACTTAAATTTTATCCCCAAACAACATAAATTCACTCATAATATCTCATAACAAATATTTATATACCATAATCATACATTTTCCAAAAATATAGTAATATGTTTCTTAAATAACCTAAATCACCAAGACATAAAACTATAACAAAATTTTATATGATTTCAAAAATTGACTCAAATGTTATCTCATAAATAATATCAACTAATTTGATATAAAATCACACCCTAAGAAAAAATATACCATAATAATAAAATTTTCTAAAAAATACAGCAAACCTTATCCAAAAATAACTTTGGTTATTTTATCACATAATCTTTTTTTAATCTCCAAGGATATCTCAAATTATTTTCCTAAAATAAAATAACCCCTTATCCTAATTAACCATAATTACCTAAAATAAAAAACATATTAATCATAAAGGTTATATATACCTTTCATCTTATTTCTATAAAAATATACTAAAATTCTTCCCAAATAACCTTCACACCAAATCACTAGTTAAACCTATGGGTTATGTATCTCTCAACCATGTATTCTTATTAAATCTAATAATTGGCTCCCAAAATATAATCAATCACCTTAAAATACAATTGAATATAACCTAAAATTAGTATCCATGCCTTTTAATTTATGATCACATGTAAACTTTTCAACCCGCTATGATATCTCTTACTCTTAAATTGTCCCCAAACGATAACATATTAACCTATAGATTTATCTAAGCCTTTCTCTGATAATAAATATAATAGTTTGTATGAAATCATCACAAAATTAAGTGAGTAATATAAATTATTGTATTACTTACATTCCCAAGACCTTTTCATTTTATAGTTTTTTATATTTAGTAAATCCCTTACATAAAAAACCCATAATTTTCCTATATGTGGACATTTTTTCCACTAAACCAAACACATTAACGCATATTCTTACTTCATTAAAGAATAAAATCTCATATCCAATTATAGAATTCATAATCCTTTATAATCATCTATAATCCCTTTGAAAAAAATTGTAGAAAATATTATGAGAATAAAACTCAGTAAGGGTTATAAAAGAAAGAGAAAACCCCTTAGACCATCAAAATACTTGTAAATCCATGAAAATTATTTTATTTAAACAAAGAACTTTGAGCTTATAAAATATCATAAATTTACTTTAAAACCTAAAATAAAATTCTTTCCTTAAAATTCCCAATAAAACAATTGCATAATAAATCATAAAATAATAGAATAATCATGATGTTTTCTTAGAAAAACATGAGAATTTGTGAAAATATTTTCCCAAAAAACAAAAAAAATTACTTTAAAATATCATAAAATTTACATATTCCATATAATAAAAAAAATTATATTAAAACTTTTATAACTCATAGAAAAACATGTAAAAATATCAAGAATTTATATACATCACTCGTATTACCTCGTATTACCCTTAAATAAAATCACTTATAATATGTTAATTCCAACATCATTTCTCTAGAAAATAAATCATTGCCTAATACATTGGAGGGTTATATACCAAGCCCACCCATTATAATCTATAATTTACAAGAACCATTACATGAAAAAAAACACATTGTACATTTCCTTTCATCATTTGATGTGTATAACTCATAAAAATTTATTTTTAAACCCGTAAGAACAAACATTAATGTTAATCCCTAAAAATAAGAAGAAATACTCTTTACCTTTCTAATAACATTATTTTTAAAATGAAAAAATCATAAAATAATAGGAATATAAATTTCTTCATAAAAATGAAAACCTTAAATGAAATATTCATTAATAAAAATGGCTATAAAATTGAAAAAATGTGATCATGTGGAAATCATATAAAATGATACTCCTTCCACACTTTTATAAAGAATGACCTGAGGAGAAAACCTGAAAAGATATTTATTTTATTTTTAGTAAATAAATTAAATGAAAATACATAATAACCTTTTAAAATAATTAAATTATAGATATGAATATCTAAAACAAAAAAAATATAGTCATAGAAGAGAAATTATTTAGAGAAATACTTCAAAACATGTATAGTACTTAAAAGAAAATACCTTACCTTAAGTATTGACTTGCCTCATACATCCTATAATCCCCTGAATAATAAAATTACATTAATTATATACTATATTTAGAAATTTATCATATTAAATTTTTTTAATTATCATTTATTATCATGTTTTAATCATTTACTATATTCATATTTTTAATGCCAGTTGTTCTAAGGTACTTTAGTTTATAATCTCTAAAATAGATTGAGTGTTTTTTCAATGGTAAAATGTTCTTTTAAAATGGTTCCACAAGATCCAAAATTTTCAAGGTATTTTTTACATATCATTCTAAAATAAAATTATTTCAATATGACATAAAATATTTACTTTTTTTAGAATCTCCTTGATGAGATTGTTTTTTACAGTTAAAAATAACCATGATTAATTACTTTTAATTTCATGGTTTTGATGGAAATTTCACCTTTATATAATCATGAATATAATATAATTTAATATTAATGTTATATTCAATCATTAAATTGAGTTTTAATAATTTTCCTGAAATTCATAAGTTTAAAAACACGCCATCATTCACATGGGTAGCATAAAACCCCTATAGTGAGTTATGTTTAAAAAAATAGTTTAAAAGAAGGAAAATCCAAATAAATATTTTTAGTATTATAAACAAAAATGTTATCAATAAAATAATTTTTTCGGGTTTCTATTAAATATTACTTATTCTGTTGAAAATAGTAAAAGAAGAGTAGAGATGAACATACACAATTTCATAAAAACGTATTTTGATTTAGTAACAGCTTATAAAAGGAGTTTTTTAGAGGTATTGGAAGATATATATTAATTTTAGGATAAAAATGATAAAAATAACATAATAATTGAATAATTTCAGTAAAATAAGATAATTTTTAAAATATTTTTAAGAAAAACAGTCGTAGAATAGAAATGAGAAAGAATCTCGAAAACTCTTACATTTCTCTTTGAATCACCTCCTTTGGATTGAGTCTAAATCTTTTAGATAAAGGAATTTTTGAAAGGAAAGTGGATTATAAACGTGTAAAGGGATGTTTTGAGAATTTTTGGGTATAATATTATGGTAAAACCAAACATGTGATGTGTTTTGAAAAGAATAGAATGAGTCCCCTTTTATAAGAAAAATTTGATGGTGTCTTTACAAATATTAAGTATTTAAGGGTCAAGAATGAAATTTTAAAATTTAGGTTGGTTCAAAAATGGAAAATGTTTTATATTATATAAAATTAATCATCCCACTTGACCTAAGATATTTTTTTTGTTAATTAATAAATCATTTTTAATATTAATTTCTCTTTAAAGTCTTTTTCAAGGTTATTTTCATAATTTAACTCTAAATAATATATAGATAAATATAATATTGTAATTTTAACATTTACATAATTCCTTAAATTTAATATTAATCCCTAAAAATAATTAAATATAATAAATTATCCAATACTTATCCTTTAATATTTTTTAAAACAATTATTTGGACTTTTTACCTACTTACACAAGCATTGTGTCAACGTTACATAAGAATTTTAGATAATTATCCTATAATTTAAAATTAAAAATAAATGAATAACATAAATATAATTTATTCTTAAAAAATATTATCATATATAACCACTCATAGTGTATTTTTATTACCATACTTATCATAAAAATGTATTTAAGTTTTTATTTTGACTTTTCTTACCTCGTGCAAGTGTTGGGTAAGAATTTGGATAACTATATTATTATATAACCCTAAAATTCATAAATATACATAAAAATAATTTTATACTCATTTAAATTATATTTAAAGTCTAATATATATGTATAACTTTCTAAATATTATCTTAAAGACACCCGTTTTACTTTTTTAATACTACGCAATCACTACTTAAGTACTAATAAATGGTTTCATATTTATCTTAACATAAAATTTAATTTATAAAAATTGTATGATATTTTGAGCATAATATCATGATTTTAATCTCTTAATTTCAAGATTTTAAAAAAAAAATAAGTGATATTTATATCATGATAATATCATAAAATATACAGTATTTATAAAAACTGTATTTTTAACTATTCATAAAAAAAGAAACATGTTTAAAAAATTAAAAAATTATCCCTAAGTTAATTTATATATTATTATACCAAAAATATGTTTAATTTTATCAAATTTAGATTCTAAAATTTATGAATTTTTATCTATAAATAAATTCATATAATATATGTAAAAACAATTTATTTAGAATAAAAATTGTTTCTTTTTCAAATTAAAAAACATATTCTTGCCTCATACCTTGTTATAATTATTTATAAAATTATCATAATAATATATATTAATATGAATTTACATAATTCACATAAATATGTATTTATAAAATATCTAATAATTAAATAATTCCTTAAATATATCATAATAAGAATTTATTTTTAGAAAATATATTTAACCTACAATTTAAAACTCATTTTATATAAAAAATAAACATAATAATTTTAAATTTATAATTGGTACCTATTTTATTATATAATGTCATTTGAGATGTGATATAAGCATATATACGTGTTTAAATCATATATATAAATTTATAATCATTAATATTAATAAACTATAAAAGTGATATCTTATTAAAAATACATAGGTTGTCATAGTATACTTCTAAAACCATGCTCAAAACTATAGTTATAGGACATCTACAACCATGGTTTCAACTATGTCTATAGATATACTATAATGAATACCCTAAATTTCTATATAAATACCCTACCATAACGAAGATAGGGTCCACATATCTAATCACAATAGAAAACATATGTGGCCATGAAATTTAGGCCTAATGCCATGGTTTTGGACCATTATAGTAAGTACTTTCTCTAATAGTGTTGAGGATATAAGAAATAAAATCTTATTGAAGCTATTGATTTCCATATCCACAAATACAGAGTATGTAGTTTCTTCTGATGTAAATAAAGTAATATTAAATACACAATGATTTGTTCTAGATCTTGGAATTATACAAAGAAAGTAAAGTATTGTCATAATATGCACACACACACACACACACATATATATATATATATTATAATCTTATGATCAGTGGTACTGGAAAACATTTCAATATTATGATAGAGGTTACTAAGTAATATACACAAGGATATCATCTCTTGAGATATTTTACTCATATGGTGAAGTCAGGATAATTAGAGTAGATATATAAGAAAATGTGATAGATCTACTGACTAAAGACACACCTCAATAGAAGCATGAAAATCATGTTAGAGATTGCATATTAAGAGTTATTAGAAATTTTATCTAATGCATGTGGGGTTCAGTTGGATTTAGTTCCCTATAACTAAATTAATTTTTACTTTTGGTTATTATAATAAAAATTTCATATCACATAAATGAATATTATTTTATGAGACATTAAGGTAGTAATGTCCTTGTAATATTTATCATATCAAAGGGTTATAGTCATTTCACACTATAATGAGAACCTATAGTTTTTATAAAAATATTCAAAAATCAATATGTTTAATTTTATAGATACATCCACATAATGAGACATAAATTATGTTTTATTATTAGATTTTTAGGGCTCATAACCATTGATACTTCTTATAATGAATTTCTCAGTTAGTGATATCCAAAAAGTGAGATCATTAGTAATTACCTATAATAGGAATCACACATGTTTTTTGTGTTTTTAGATATTCCTATATAAAAATGTGTGTATTGGTCCTTATACTTGAGTTCATTATCAATGTGTGTCATGAATAATGTACTTTAATGTATTTATGAAAACCATGATGATATATTCTCACATAAAGTTAGCATGTTCTGGGTGATTCATAATTGATATAACATTAATTGAATAGTCAAGAAAGGATTTTCCCCTTCTATATCAATGGAAAAAGATACCTCTAAACCTTTTATTGAAATAGAATGATCAAAAATAATCTACAGCCATGATATTTTAAAGACTAGTTCATTTTGGAAATTCAAAGAAACATAAATGGATCATATAGGGTGATAAAACAAGTATGAATCATGATTAATAAGTTATTTTTTCTAAAAGGATTATATTACACGGTAGTTTTTGAAGTAAGTTTTTTTTATTCATTAAATTCTTTCTCTATGGGTGTGTTGACGTGTTGTTAGACATTGATCATGGATATTAGGTAAGTTCCTCCTATTTCCATTAATAAAGGAGCCTATAGGGTCACACAATAAGTGTATCTAAAATCTAATTAAATTCTACTGAATTTTAGTTTAAAAAGAAATTTAATATCTAGTTGTGGAATAATATTTATTCATGTAAAAATTAATCATAGAAATTCAATCATAGGATATTGGATTTTAGAATATGTGAGTTGAATTTTATCACTTATTTGTTTCTTCAAAAGGTAATGAACGTAACACTTGTTTATTCAAGATTTTAATTAATAAACTAAAATAAATATTTATTCAAGTTATGTGAATATTAAAAAATATTAATTCACATTTCTGGTGAATATAATATTTATTTTATTTTATTGAATGAATATATATGTTATTATTATTTGAGGTTTAGTAAATTCTATAAGAGAATATATGGTTTAAGTTTAATGATCCAATTGATATTTTATTTAATACAATTTAACAAAATATTAATTTATTTATTTAATAAATGATAGTGTATTTAGCTCATTCCATGGGATATAATAATAATAATTTTTTTTGATAAAAATTGGCACATATTCTCTTATTATAAAATAAGCATAAGGTTACACTAGACGAAAAGAATGGATTTTAGATTTTTCTTTTTATTAAATAGGTAGAAGATCAAAAGGGAGTGTATCATCATGAGTTCATGCATCTTTGAAAACTCCTTTGTTTGAAATAGCATCGACAAGAGTATTAGATTCATGAAAGGCATGAGTGATAATGTATTTCATTGTAGAAATATTTTTCATGCATTCAGACCATCTTGTAGTGAGTTTCCACAACAAGTGGATGTTGCCAAGCCTCACCGATTTCATAATAGTAATCGAGTCACATTAAAACCAAACCTCATTCCAATTTTTTTTCTTATCCATGTGGATAACATTAATGAATTCAATAATCTCAGCTTCAAGAGTAGTCTAATGTCGGCAAGGCCCATATATACAGTCAATGATATCTCCATTGTGATCCCTGGTGATAGGCCCAAAGCCCGCTGGACTAGGATTGCCTTTGGAAGCTCCATATGTGTTTCACTTTATCCAACCAATAAGATTAGGAATCCAAAACACTTCAATCATTCCATGAGATGGGGTATCTACCTATAATGTTGAGGTGTATTAGCACTTAAAAGTCATGAACTAAATTATTGCAGTACCTGTTTGAAGTTGATTTGAAATTTGTATATCTACTGTAATATCTAAAAATATAGACTAAAGGATAAATGGTTCATAGTCATGGATGGACTTAGTTCTCCCATATTATATCACATGAAGAATATCTACACACCTTATTAAACACGGTTTTCAATCCATTCCATATTGAGGATTCCATGTAATGAAGTTTTCCCGACATAAGATGATCCATTAATCTAGTTCTCAGTAGTTCCAAGGACTTATAATTGTTGTTGTATATCTTACATATTAATTGATCTTAGATATATTGACTGAACATTTCTATGTTTTTTATTCCTAGCCCCTCGAGGTTATAGAGTTTACAGAATTGTCTCCAATTTATAGTGACAACCTTCCTCTCCAAGATGCTACCACTCCAGATAAAGTTTCTCATCGATGCGTTAAATATTTTAATCAATGAGGTTGGCTATAAGTACCCCATAAATGAGTAAACAATCTTAAAGATCATAATGTTCATGACAAGACAAATTCTCCCTTCCCTTAAGAGAGATTTTATATTCTATGAGGACAAGGTTCTTTTGATCTAGGTCAATATATCAGTGAAGTATGATGCTTTAGGTCTTCCCAAAAATAGAGGCATACCTAAGTAGTTGAATGGAATATCCCCTTTCTATTGGTAGTCATCATACCATGATCCTAGTCTTAAATGTGCATGATCTTATCTATGAAATTTCAGGGTTCTTTTATCTTGATTTTTGGATTTATCCTTTTATATTGATGATAAACCAAAATTGGATTCCTACCCAATGCTTTTATTATGCCTCAAAACCTTTAATTAATATATTTTCCATTAATAATAAATTTAATGAAACCTTATCATAAGTTTCAATATGTAAATTTATTGTTGTGTTTGAAATTAGTGTTTTACTCTTAAATGATGTATTGGTAATTTTATTAATATTTTAAAATGATGCATGTGAATTTTGTTATTAATAACTGAATTAAAATGGGAAATTCATATGATTTGAACTATATTTTAATAGTTCTAAATCATATTTTATGATTCTTAAGTTTGGGTAAATCAATGATATTTTTTTATATCATTGTTTTTATGAAATAAATAGGAAATAGTCTTCTTGGATAAAGAATAAAAATGGGATGATGGTTTCTAGTTTTATGTAATTAATGTGTATGATAGGGTATATATGTCTATAATTAATATTCAATGATATTGATAAGTGAGAATATTGATTATTGGGAAATGAATGGAAAATTTGGAATGGATTTGTGCAGTAAAATTTGATTAAATTTTCTCTAATGAGTGTTGTATATGATATCATGATTATGATATATGGTGATATGATTAAATAAAAATTTTGGGTAAAGAAAGAAAAATTTATTAATCATATTTGTGAAAATTTCATAGTTAATGAGGGAAAAGTGGTTGTTATGAATAAAAAAGGAGTTTGATTAAAAAAGGGTCAGGTGGATATTAAGTTATGGTGTAATGATTTTTTAATATAATATAATGATAAATTTATTAATTTATAAATTGGTATTATATTGTAATTAATGTGATAATTATATGATATTATGATACATGTAAGTTGAATTTTTAGAATATATATGTTTTTTATTTATAAAAAAATCCTTTAGTTAAGCTATGACATAAACATGAGTTTACTTATGATGGGAGATAATCCTTGATTTTGGATATGTTTTGAATATCAAGGGTGTTGGGTATGATATGATTTTAAAAAAACAAGATTATACTACGTGTTTGGAAGGGTTACTACTTAAGCCATCTTCTTGGTTATGATATATCTTGATAGACATTTTGATCTTATAACATCTTTAGCCAGAGTATTTGAACTCTAATACAAGATGGTTTAGAAATAATTTTATGTTTTTTTATAAGATAATTTCTTAAGTTAAATTTATTTCATTTATTTCATTATACATATATCATTATATTAGGAACTATGAGTTTTTTCAGGTATTTGGTAGCATCATATAGGGATTCATTTATCACACCTTATTTGTTTACACCTTTTGAATGTGTAGTTTCAATGGTTATCATATAAATATGGTAAGGTACCTTGAGTACTTAGGGGTTATAGATCAAGGTTATATTTATAATTTTAGAGGAGATTGAAGGATACATAGAAATTTACTTTATATATATTCTTTTGAGTTAGTTCAATTATGTTACCCTATATTTGGATCATGGGTATTCTTTTATTTGGTTCTTTGGAATGTAAAGAACTATTGGGATTTACTTTATAGATTTATTAATTATTTATAGTATCAGTTTTTTTTCTTGTAAATTTACTCCAATTATGTATATTTATTTGTGATGATTGGTTAGAGTAAAAATCTCTCCCTAAGAGATACTCATACACCATCGGTGTTATTCACCAACCTATATAGACTAAGAAGTGTATTTGATTTCATGTGGAATTTCACCTTATTGTCACCATTATGCCTGGATGGGATGGGTTGAGGATAAGGGGAGTGATTTAATGTTTTAAAATCTAATAAAAACCAAAACTAAGGGTGAATTGGTTAAAAAATATGAAACAAACAAATAAAAATCATCATGGAGAAGTCATATTACTTTTTATCATAGAAAGTGGAAGAAAAAGATACTAAATTTTAAATTATTTCTAAATTTTTTTTGAGGAATATAAGGGGTTGGAGAGTTTAAATACTATATAGAAAAATGAAAAGTAATGGTACCACACTATAAAGGGAAATAATTTATCATTACTTATAATGATAAAGTAATTCAGATAAAATTTTGAGGTGATGGTTCATCGAACTATGTAAGCACATGATAATGTAATGTGACACTATGATGACACACTATTTTGTTTGCATATTTGTATGATGTTCTTATAGGTCCCTTTATTTTTTTTGGTGAAATAGTTGGTCCATAATGTTTTATGTCCAAAACTAAATGTATTTTTACAATGGGTTGAATCAGTTTACCAAATAGGTATAATCTAAACCATAGATCTAATTGAGTATGATCTAATGGAAACATCCATTCATTGGTTAGGTGTAATCTAGACCATTGATTTGATCAAGTATGATTCAATTTAAATAATTAAATCTGAATGGATATGCCCTTCTATAATAGGTGTCTATACAATCTAAAGGGATAGGATAACTTATCTAAAGGGGAATTTCTATACCCATAAAATATAGGATAAATGTGATGGAAAATAATTAAATTATAAATCCACTTCAATCTATATTTCCTCTCCATTTATTTTGTAATCAACAAATAGTGTTTGTTGAAGTGAAATAAAAAATACCATCACTCAATTTTTTAAAAAATTTATTCAAGGATTACTATCTAAAAATTATAGTTTTCAAGTAATAAGAAACCATTTTATCCTAAATAGGATATCATTACAACCCATAATACTACTAAATTTGAATGGGGGGATATACTGTTAAGGTGAGTAACATCATAATGTTCCCCAGTGGCCTTTATATTTAATCATATATTCCAAGTTGTTTATTCCATATTTAATAACCATATGCTAGAAAAATTAAGGTGGGACGATTACTTAACCTATAGAAAATGAGAAATAATCTAGGGAAAACTCGCCCATGATGAGAAGAGGATAATAAATTCCTTAATTAAGAATAATTATATTTCTTATTCTAAGAAAAATAAAGGATAAAAAGACTATAATTTTTATTAGAGCATATATTTCATAGAGTATTCAAACACTCAAGGTTGTTAAATAATGTGCAACTTCTTTGGAAATAGGCTAAGGAACCAGTGGAATAAAATTACAGCAATGAATAACTATAATAAATAACATGTATTCAAGATGATAAAATATATTAGTCCAAAGTAGAAGATGGAAAAATTAAAACCAAATTTGGTACATTTAATGAAATTTATGGTTAGTTTAAAAAATATATACATGCCTAAAATTTTTGTCTCAAAATACTACCAATTTAATTAAATAATAATATCAACTCTATTCCTCATATGATTTATAGTGATCATAAAGTACTTGAAATGGTGTTTGAGGTGTAGTAAGAGAATATCACTATGAACTCAATAGATAATAATATGGAGAATAATTTATTCACTTAAAGATAAATTAAAACATGTTCTACTAGTTAACATGTTTTATCTATTTCTAAGTAGAAATGAAAATCCATTATAAGAGTAATCTAATCTCAAAATCCAAAAATGGTAATGTAACTACTTTATAAAGGTATAAAACCATAAGAAACTCTCAAAAATCTGAAGGTATTAAAGATATAAAGGTTATGGCTAGTAATAGTGATATGTCACACAAAATGATTATTATGAGACCAAGAAATCAATATTGGATCTTAGATAAAATTGTATATATCATGTGGTAAATAAAAGTATTCAAAGAAAATATATACATATCATAAATATAGGTTGATTTTAAATGATTCATCCTCCTCCTCTAAAAGCTTGTGTTGTGAATTATTAAACATTATTCTCATACTTAATCCTAGGTCATTTTTTTAACAAAACATGATGATGCTTTCTATGAAAAAGGGTATGGTAACTCAATTGAACAAAAATTTTATTTTCAAAGAGTTTTAGAAATATCATGTGAACATAATTTGTATTCATTTGGTATATTTTTTTACTATCATTGTTTCTATAATTGTTATCAATTTTCAAGGATATTAAGAACAAGAGCCTTAGCCCGGTTAGTGAGGACTTTCTAGGTGCATCCAAGAGACCAGAGATCAAATCCGGGTGGAGGCATATTTCTGGGGGGTACTGTAGCAGGCACTGTAGCAGGTACTGTTCGGTACTGTAGCAGCCAGAACTATTCATCCATCTGGGCCTTTTGGACACCGGTTTGGTCTTCGGGTCCTGAAAGGATTTTGGGCCACCTAAGGCCTTTGGGCCAGTTGATTCTCAAGGCCTTCGGGCCACCTTAAGGCCTTTGGGCCACTATAAGGCCTTCAGGCCACATGAAATGCAGATGTACCAGTCAGACTTCAAGGAACAAATTTTTAGAGGAGGATTCAGGGCAGGCGCATTCACTAGAGTAGAGCTAACCAGAATTGAAAGAATGATTGGGTATAGCTTTGTTATCGATACAAGGCATGTGTAGCTTTGCATAGGATAGCTAGCTAACCAACCTTCTGAAGTTGGAGTGCTGATATCATGACATATGCTAGGGAGGAGCAGTTCCAAGTTGTCTTGTTTGGGTGATTTTTCTAAGACATATGTGTCATGTAATTGTCTCTAACTTCGGGCCTTGTAAGGGTTACACCTCACCCCTTGAAAGGTGGATTATCAAAATAATAAAAAAATGAAGGCCTTCGGGCCATTCCGACCATGGATATTAAGAATTTTCATTGATGATATCTCACAAACTAGATAGGATTATTGGTTTATTACTCTTATATTATGTGACAAGTTTTCTCTCATATTATTAAATTTATTGGTTACTATAATTATTATATATTATTTTTTTTATATTTTGTTTGATGTTTTCTTGAGGGCTATAAAGATAAGAAATATTGGAAAAAGATGGTCATGAGATGGATTACCCTTCAAATAGTAGAGACTCTTCTCTTTCCTATTATTTTACAATGGGTTTATCTTATAACATATCAATTGGTTTTAGAGGAAGATAAGGATTATCAAAAGGGGAGTAAATATATAATGGAGAAACCTAATTGTATCCCTATGAAGTTAAAGTCACCATCATTCAAATTGGGAGAAAATTCTCAAATACATTGGGGGAGACAAATGTGAAATCCCAATCCATTACTCTTTATTCTTGGATTTAGATTACGTTGTAAATAAAGTAGAAAAGGAACATAAATCCAAAGTTTTTATAAATAAATTAAAAGATATTTTATTGAGGTTTATTGATAAAAATGGGTAATTGATTAATCTATGTTATTAATCAAGTTTCAAGTGATTTAATTATATTTCAAATAGTATAGAAATATTTATGATGATCATGGATTGCACAGATGATCAAAATTACAAAAGGGGAGATTAATATTCCCATGTATAAAATGAAGAATGATATTGATAAAGTATATACATGATGTGTTCTATTTATTAATGAAATGTTGAATTTTTTGTTAATTTGATGTTATGAACATTAGATTTTTTTTATAAAGCTAATATGTTTAATGCTCTGATAACATTTTGATTACATGGAAGATTTATGGAAAAAATTATTAAATAAATAATTTCTAAATATTTAATATATAAATTAAATATAAAGGAAACCATCATGAGTAGTAAATAAAATAAATGAATATCTATCTAGTATTATTCTTGAGATAATCATAAAAATAATTCCCATATTTTTCTATAATAGAAAAAAAGATATTGGAGATTAACATATGCCTTTCTAGATAATGGAAAAGAAGAACTCATTGATGTTGAATAATTAGTTTCCATTAGACACATTAATTCTTACTTATCGAGGGATTAATATTTATTACAAACACTATTATACATATTTTTGGGTTTATGTGATGTGTGTTTCATTATATGAAAGTATCACATAGATGGTGAAATAAGACATGATGGATAAGAATCAAAATTGAAATTTGAGTTTAACTTAATTTTAAGGCATTATAATGAAGATTTGAACATATTATGGATATAGTAGAATAATTATAAAGGTTTAGTGAATTTTACTTGAGTTAAAGGCTATAGAATACACATATTTATAAAACAATGCTATCATGGAACACTAGATACATCGTGATTTTTTGTGAGAAAAACAAATTAAAAATAATCTTAGAGAAAATAGTCGTGGATCGTGAAGGTTAAAATGTGGAACACATTGATAACCATGAAGAGTTAAACAAATAATGGTTTTAAACACCACATCATAGTTTTAGAAAAGCAACCATAAATTCTTAGTTTGATTTATTATACTGAATATAAGAATTATCTACTTAACATAAAGAAGAAAACCAATAGGTAATTCTCTTGAAAATTCCATGGTTTAGCCGAAATAATTTTTTCCCCTATCATGGTTTATATATGGGTTTGTTGTAGCCACTAGTGAAAATGTTTATGGGAAAAATGGTCTTGGTTTAATTTAATGTGTCATGGATCATAAATAAAATAATCATTATGTTAATTGTGGTTTTTGAAGATAAACTATTGCAATAACTATACTATATATAGAATAAACATTGTGGTTTAAGAGACTATATCAAAATTTGAGTAGAAAACTTTTGTAGTTATAGTGATCATTATTCTAGAAAAATATATAAAATATTGGATCATAAATAGTGTTGTGGTTCTGAGAAAAACATATCTTGATTTAACACAGTTATAAGTAAGGAAATAAATAAAATGTCTTATGGATGTTCATATGGCTGAAGATATGTTCATGATTTTTGAATCTGAGTTTTAATAATAAAACCACTCCATGTTTAAAGATATTATGTCATGTTTATGGTCAGATCAAGAAAAAAATCCAAAATTTGAATATTTTATATTTTTGGAATGGAGTAAGAAAATTTAAATATAATTTTAGGTATCAATCCAGTCATCTTTCACTTTGAATTTTGAGAAATTTACATATGGACCATGTTGATGATTTCTAAGGTACAAGGATCAATCACAACCATTGATTTGACTAATATAAATATCTTTATATATGGATGATATTACTATTTTTCAAATGATAAGTGAAAATTTTTTAGGTAGCCACCTAGAAAGGGTTATGTTTGAGATAACATAGTGTAAACACCATCCATGGATTCTAAGAACCTGAGGAAGGTAGAATAAGATCATTCATGTTTATGATAATTCATTATTGGTTCTATTTTTCCTTATATAACATATTTCATACTTTAATAAGTTTAAGACTATCTTTCCACTTTAGTTTCTTATTGTTTTTTGATAATAAAACAAGAATATATAATTTAAAATAATAGCTATCAAATAGTAAATTAATGGGAACACAGTAATAAGAGTTGTAAAACCTTTTAATCCATTTTTAATGTGACTTTTTTTCACTCTCACTATCTCTTATCATTGACATCGGTATTCTCTTGATTAATGTAAGATCTACATATTAACTAAGAATAGAAGCATAGTCATAGGCCTCAATCCCAAAGGCCTTATATTTTTTATTAATTTTTTGATAAAACCACTTTTTAAATATCTTTAGAGGGAACCTTACATGACCCAAAGGCCTATAGGAACAAGGAATTGACATTACCTGAGGGACCAAGGACCAGACACACAGTGCAACCCCTCCCTAGCTATTTTTCTATCTGATGATCCTAAGAATCCTGATACATAGAGATAATCTTTTAGAATTTATCAATGTATAATTTCATGGTTCTTGGTACCGATGGAAAATTTTATACCCTATCATAATATCAATATAGTAACTATATGGTAGGATGCCTCATGCTTTGAAATATCCTCATTTGGGCATGTACCATGGATTCGTGCTGATGTTGTAAGAGTGTGGACCATGCCCACTACTAAAGATCTGCCTAGCTATCATTTTATTCTATCATCATAGCCCATGAATTGTTGATATTCATTCATTATCCCACTCCCCCGTCATAATTGAGGATCCACTACAAATTTGATTTTGTTGTCAAGGAGAGCTACCCATTGCCATTAAGGGCGCATTGTTGAGGCAATCCTCATCACTACCAATGCCATCTCGGTCATTGTCATGTTCCCCTCCTGTCATCATCTCTCGATGAAAAATCACCCCCCATAAGGACCATATTCCACCATTGAGTACCAGCATAGTGATGGGGAAAATGGATAAATTTTTAAAGTGGACTATGACCACTAATTCACCACCTTAGTGGTTGGTATATATTCTCATCAAGGACCCTCATACATGGATTTTTTTCTCATTATTACCCAATGTATCATGAGGGTATTATTTTATCTAGGTTATATTTGATATAATGATGATATAATCTCATTTATTATCAATTAATGAATTGATCCTTGTAGATTTTTTTAGTAAATATTTATTTTGAGAAGCTAGTAAAGATTCATGATGTTTCAAGGAAGATTATTGTAGACCAAGATCTTTAGTTTATATCATATATGTATAGGGTATTGTAACATTACTTTAGAACCCATTTGTTATTAAGAACTATATTTCAACCAAATATGATGTTCAAACCAAGAATATGACTTGGACATAGGAATATTTGTTGAGAGAGTGCATTCTAGATTTCAACTGATCATGGGTGAAGAATTTTTCATTGGTTATGTTTTCTTTTAATAATAATTATCATAAAAATATTAAAAAACATTATTTTAGCCAATATAATGGTGAATATATATATTTTCATTGTTTTGGGTTGACATTGGTGAAAACAGTTATTAGATATGACTTGGTTTAGGATGTGATAAAGAATATACAAATGATTTAAGAGCAGATGAAAACTACATAGGATTATAAAAAATCAATTTTTGATTATATAAAGAGACTGTAATAGTTTGATATTGGTGACCAAATTTTTCTAAAGGATTCACCTTATCATTTATAACATAGATTCTGGAAAAGGGCTAAGATTTCTATAAGTTATTTTAGAACTTACAAGGTGGTAAAGTGCATAGGGGAACTTGAATATCAGTTAGAGATTCTTCTCAGGTTGGAAAGAGTTTATGATTTCTATTATGTATCAAAACATTAAAGTTATATCCATGATTAATAAAAAGTGATTGATTATGTAAAGACATAAACTTCTTATACATAAATATCACATCTTATTAGAAGAATATTCATTATATAACATAGCGATATATGCCAGAATCAATTAGTTATAGTGCCTTTGTAAACTTGGACACATAAACAACTGACCGATAAGTGAGCTATGTCATCTTCCACAAAGTTCTTCATGAATATCACCCTTCTTATAAATATTATACATAATGAATTTTCTCATATCCTAGGGAAAGAAAACATAAGTAAGGTTGAACTCAGATACTCAGTAGGGGCAAACAAGGGAAATAAGTAAATATAATATGATCATAAGGGTATAAAAACATGACCATAACATATGAAAAAATACCTAGCATATCAAATATCAAAATATTAAGTCATGAGATAAATATTTTAATTTCATATGAAATAAATCATAATGAAATCAAATAATATGTTCCATTAAAGCATAAAATTTACATAAGAAACGTAATTTTGGAATACACATAAGCATATAAAATTATTTCCATTATAGTAAAAGATCATTTCCAATTCTATCACAGTGGAATGGTTCCACTCCCCAAACCATCATAGTAATCAAGGTTCACTACCAAGACTATAATATTATAAAAAGTCCCTTACTGAACTTGGTTCACACCTCATTCTAGTTCTATTTATCTTGTGAGATATTAATCTTTACCCAATACATTAGAGGGAGATATAATTCACACCCATCCTTGATTATAACATGGCCACCATCATTCATTATAATGTAACCACCATATTTTGTTATAACATACCCACAATAAAATTATGAAAATCATACGTACATGTGCCAAACGATCATAAAACATTCATCATATTATAACTCACTACTAGATATTGGAGTTATACCAATGGACCTATACCAATTGTTTAGACAAAATTGTTGGTATAGGTACCTTCGAGAGACCATATACTAATGGTTTTGGAAAAACAGTTGGTATAGGTCCCATGGAGAAATTGTATACCAATGGTTTTGGCCAAAACTATTTATATAGGTACTATGTATAGAACCTATACCAATGGTTTTGGAAAAACCATTGGTATAGGTCACTTGGAGAGAACATATACCAACAGTTTTAGCCAAAACAGTTGGTATAGTTCCCATGGTGATACCCTAAACCAACAGTTTTTTTCAAAACAATTGGTATATGTCCAAAAAATAAGGGTACCTATACCAAATGTTGTCAAAACATTTGGTTTAGGTCTATACCAATGGTTTTGATAGTCATTGGTATAGGCTCCCATATTTTTTATGGATTCTTTTTTCAAATAACATTAAATACATCAAAATTTAAATTAATTTTAAATATACATATTTATTTATTTATTTATCAAATTATGTTCACAAAAGTCATTGTATCTTAGTGGTTAGGTTGTTGGAATATAAATGGGAGGTGATGGGATCAAATTCACTTACTAAACAAGGTACACTCCCTATTCTAGGCTTGTTTATCTCATGATATATCAATCTTTACCCAATGCATTGGAGGGATATGTAACACCCTAATATTTTATGAGATTTTTTTTTAATTTCTTTCATGTCTTGTGTTATATGCTACACCAATATTAGCTTTTTCTATACGGAAAACTATATTAGTTTGCAGTATACACAACACTATTCTTGGCTTGTGTTACACACAATTTTAAGTTCTTTTGATAGAATTCATTTCACACAATAGTGAGTATAGATTTTGTTCAATGTATAAAATAAATTGGTTTGAATTGTGTTATACACAAAAAAAAGGAATCTTTCACTAAACTCAACACTGAATTGGCTTGCATTACATGAAAGAGTGACCTTCCTTGATAGCTTGTGTTGTATGCAATACCGAGTTTCACTAAACAATGATATATTATTAAAATATTATTATTTAATGGTATATAAACTAGTTTTTATGAATAGTATTAACCACAATTTGAATTTTTTTAAAATTAACATTCATCTTATGTATATTATAGAACATGATATAAGAACAAATTGAATTTTTTATATAAAAGAAGTATTTTTTCAAAAAAATGTGGTTTTGTTGCCTTTTGATGGAACACCCATTTTAAATATAATTTTTAACAATTTTATATATTCTATTTGATAAAATAAACTCATTATTTGAAATAGGTATATAAAAATTTACTAATGTTGATTTTTTTTAATTTTTTAAAAAAGTTCCTTTTTTAATTAATAGTGAAAAATACCGCATTTTAAGTCAAAATTGTCTTTTCATCAAATTTATTTATATTGTTAGATTATACTTTTAATTAGTTTTAAATTTTAATTGGATTATATTTTTATAATTTAATACAATTTTGGTCATTATAATTAATTTCATTTTTAAATTGGACATAAACATATGTCAATCTTTTGATAGTTATTACTTCTTAAAACCCCGCATTTTGGTTTTGACAAATGGAATTAATTTTAAATTAATTAATTAAACTTCTGTGTTTTGAATTTTAAAAAATGGATTCCATATTTATAATCGTAATATTAAAATTTTCAAAAAAGGTACCTTTTATGTTTTTGACATTATGAATAGTAACTTCAGTAATTGTTTTATTTACCATCGTCAAAACGTAAATCTGGTAAATAAGGGTAAAAATAATATTATAATAATATTAGACTACCCTAACTAATGTCCTAATCCTATTGTATAAGACATTTCCGACCATAGGCATCCTTGGGTCTATTTTTGGACCTCATGAAACCACTTGGATGTGAAAATGACATTTTATAAGAATTAATTTAAAGTAAAGAGAAATATGACATAAACATGTATCTTATTAATAAAAAAAATTAATATGGGGTTATACATAAGATAAATTACACTATAAATAGTAATTATAAAGATAAAAATATTTCCTATATCATGGTATTTTTTTATAATTTTTATACACCAAATAAATAAATTTATTTATGACATAATGATGATGTAGTGATTACCTTATTAATGAATGATTTAAATAAATGAGAATATAAATATTAAAATAAATTTTTTTGAAACTTTTTATGCCATACACGAAATTTATGGATTATTATGACTTGTTATCCTTGAATGAATGAAGTTTTTTTGAAAGAAACAAGTCATTATGGATTTTTAAAGTCATGATATGAATAGTATAAAAATTGACATAAATGAGTTTTTAAAACAAATACTATTTTATTAAATGATATAATAGTAATAAAAATATAAGATTCAGCCAAATGATTTAGATAATTTTTAAAATTTCATTAATTAACAACTTTAGGTAATATTTTCATTTTATAGTAACTATATTAACCATATATTATGAATATACAAGAAGACATGTTAAGAGTTAAATTAGTTAGCTAAGGGTTAAAGCTAAAAGATAATGTTAAATTTGAGACCTAAACTTCTCTAAAACCTATTGGTTGAGATTATTTCTGAAAATAATCTTCTTATATTCTAATTAAATTAGTTTTAGACCCTTTTAAAACTAAAATCATTTTATAATAAAATAATATTTCAATACCTTCCTAAAGTGCCCCTTCTTCACTCTTATAAAAAGGCACCTCCTCCCACATTTTATCAAACAACCTTGAGACTTCTAAATTGAAAAAACCATGCCCAATTATCCTATAAACAATCTTAGTTAACTTATTTAGGTCCTAGTTTTCTATAAAATTCATCCCTAGTGTCCTTAAGAAGAGATCCAAAGGAAGTCCAACCAAGAAGAGGTAATTGCTTTACCAATTCAATTAAATTTCTTTTCTTCTTCTACTTCCTCCATCTATGTTGATTCCATACTAAAGTAATAAATACATTATATTATACATGATGATATTTTTTTATTATAAGGACTCGGCCTTAAACATTACTTATTATTGAATTAAATGAATAATTCACATTGAGGATCTTTTCAGGTTTAGAGTTTTAGAGAATTAGGACATAACTATTAAATCTCAAAGGTTAAAAAGTAGACACATCTACTCAGCTTCCATTTTTTTCACAAAAAATAAAAACTCTTGAACAAAATAGTCATGTCTAGTTCCTTATTTTAGACAGCCTGATATTTCTTTGATCCCATCCTTGACCCTATTCAACTTTATGTCCTGTGAAAAACATTTCAAAAAAAACTTGGGATGAGCATAAAAATACCATCAAGGGTTATAAAAATACGGAAATAAAACATTATTCCATGTATACATAAGAAACAATGAAATCATAATTTACTCATAAAGCATAAGAAATTTAACATACCTCATGAAATCATAAGATTTACGAATAACTCATAGAAATCATAAGACATAAAGGTAACTTGAGGCATTCATAACATTCTTACATATAGAGTAACCCTCATGGTTACGTTTGGAATACCCATCACAGTATATTCCATAAATCTCTTTGGAGAAACCTTAGTGTTTAACACCTTCGCATTACCCAATGCATTAGAGAGCTATATCGGGCTCACCCACCCTTAGTTTATCACGGAACCACCCGTTTTCATAAACAATTCCCAAGAAACAAAACATAATCATAGCACATAACTCAAGCATAAAGGAAAGATAACATTCCCACATTGCAATAACAATATAACATTTTAAGATATTGAAATAATGAATCCATTCAAAAAAAACTGTAGAGACCCGAAGCTTGACGTACATAGATATTACATTACTTTTGCGGAAATACTTAATACATAACAAAATCAGACACACAAGGACCATAATAGTTTAGTGTCTTTGGAAACTTGGAATATAAACTTATAATCATGTTGAAAGATCTTCAACATCTCCCATAACGATCCTCCCCTTTTTGTTTCCTTACCTAAAAACTTTCTTTAAATTCTGGGGGAAAAGAAAACATAAAAAAGGGTGAGCTCAAATGCTCAGTAAGGGTAAGCATGGAGAAAATAAAACAAACCATATACATTTGAACTTAAAAACATGAACATAATATTTAAACATCAAAATCTTGAGCAATGACATAAAACAAAGAAGTACTTAAGGCATAGATCATAATGGATCATCAATCATGATAAAATAGCATAGGAATAAAGCATGTAATTGTGGCATCCATTAAGCACATGTAATGATTTCCATATTAGCCAAGGCATTACTGCCCTGACCATCTTAGTGGACAAAGTCCCTTTCTGAATCGAGTTCACTCCTCGTTTCAGTCCTGTAACACTTAACCGGATTAACTTACCGTTCCAGCCATGTCTATCTCATGAGATATAAATATTTACCCAATGCATTGGAGGGGGATATAGGTCCCACCCATCTCATAATGAAATCATTCTTACTTGTGCCACAAAATAAACATACATCATTCATAATAACCCAACGAATAAAATGGGTTTCATAAACATCATCCCATCATCACATAATCCATATAAAAGAAATGTATATCATTTCATAATAAGAAAAGTGAAACCATGTAAATCATAGAGAAATTATACTTGAAACATATATATAAGAAATAATTTCATCTTAGTTGAAAAATGGTTTTGATAAAACACTTGAAATGAATTCTTGATGAAAATATCCTTTCATCTTCAAAATCATTTTCTTTTCACAAAATGTCATGCAATTTTAAAAGAAAATGATTTTTTTGAAAATAGTCATGAAATATTTTTGAGGAAGCTTCATGAAAATAAGGCTTTATAAAACCATAAAAATCCTTTCGCGCCGTATAAGTTAAAAATAACATTCTCCTCGTACTTTTGTCGAAAAAGTCAAAAAGTACCTTATATGGTAACCAAAGGAAAGATTCAATCCATACAATGTGGTAAAAAGTCAATAAAGGGTAAAAATGACTTTAAACATTCATGTAAGAATAGTAAATATTTTATGAAAACATTTTTAGAAAACATGGTCATGGATGATAAACGTAACCCCAGTAAATACTTAGGTATAAGCAATCTCGGCTAAAAAATGAGATTGAAAATTTATCCCTTACCTTTGGTCCGATATGCTTCGTATGGATCTAAACCTCCTGTATAATGATTTAAATAATGTCATTTACTTATTATAGAATCATATTCATTGTTATGATATCATATATGGTTCACTTATGACTTTATGTTACCCCTTCTTTTGTAAATTAATGTTAAAGTAGCGTTTTGGGTAAAATCGTTTCATTTGTCGTTCGTGTTTTAACTTGTAATTATTCATATGATTACTTAGATCATGGTTACTTACATCCAGAATGTAAAACATGATTTATATATAATATATATTCAGAATATACATATATATAATAGATCGATAAATGGAAAGAAATACACCGTTCATGGAGATGGTAGGTCGTACGTAATCATGAATGTTGTTTTCGTTTCCTTATTGAATTGAATGGAATTAAGTAGATGACATACATATATATATACATAAATACAGTATAATTATTATGTCATATATTTCATGATTACATATTATATATACTTTATAATCATTCATGAATGGTTAATCATTGAGAATGAATCTCATCGCGTCGTGGAGACGGTAGTCCGTACGTACGCACGAGAGATGATATCATTCCCATGATCGTGCAATTGTATTGAAGTGTATGTATAATATTTAAGAATAAATATCTCTTTACAATAATCATATATAGTCATTATTTACACCATTATACCCATCCAAGTAAGGTGGTGGTGGAAAATAGATTACACCACGACGTGGAGACGGTATTCCGTACGTACGCACGCGCGGTGATTTTGTTTTTCGTAGGATGGATAAATGGTGAAATATGGTTGTTTCATAATTATAATAACATATCAGTATATTATTGATACTTATGTTATTACTTCATAATTAAACAACTAAATAAGAAGAAGTGGAAGAAGAAATAAAGTTGAAAGAATCGGTAACGAACATTACCTCTTCTTTGAAGCGCCACTTTGAGACCTCCTCTTAGGTCACTACAATTGGTCTTTGAAGAAGACCAGGACCTCTAGGATGTTTCTAGGGAAGTTGAGAAGATAATTTGGTAGGGTTTGTCCGATCTTGAAGGCTCAAATTTATGTGAGGAATAGAGGTAGGAGGTGACCTTTTATAAGGGAGGGGAGGAGCACCTTTGGAAATCTTAAAAATATTAATTTATAATAAATCTAACCCCACTTAAAAACCTCAATAAATGACTCATGTTATAATATTAGATGAGATAGGGTTTTAATATCATCAACCAATAAAATTTAGACATGTTAGGAAATTATTTTAAACATTATCATCTTGATTTATCCTTACTTAATCAATTTAATTTTATTTGTGGTAATAACATTCTAAATTTTAAATTATAACAAATAATTACTTATTTGTTGTGAATTGTCCAAAATTAGATAATTTATAACATTTTATACCATATAAATTTAAATTTATAATTTTTATATATTTTTGTGATTTTTAAACAATTTTATAATATGTTATTTTTATAAAATAACAATAGTGTCAATTTTGACACTATTCATTTATTTGAATTTAAATAAAATATATACAGAATATATGTTAAAACTAAAAGAATTAATAGATTCATAATAGGTCATATGTATCTAGAAAATTAGTGGAGAACATTAAATAGGTCATATAATATTTATTTTATTATTTTTAAAACCATTTATTTGGTTTATCACTTAATAAAATAATTACTACAACATTTTTGTATAATTATTTAATATAATTAATTTTTTCATAAAAATTAAAAATCAAATCCTATGATGAAGATAAATCTATTAAATTTCACAATAATACTTTTACTCGAATTTATCATCTTAAAATCACAATATTTAAATTTTTATATTTATTAAATTATGAATGTGACAATTTTGGAATCATTTAAAATAAAATAATATAAGTGTCATAATCACATTTATAAGACTCAAAACGGTTCTATATTAGGTAATTGGATGATTAAGGTGTATATATACACTACCAATAATTTTTGGTCAAGTTTGTGGGCCTTTTAATGGGTATTATTATTTCAATAAAAACTATATTACTGATTTTTCACTTAATAAATAATTTCTGCATCATTAATGTATCACCATTAATGACAATTATTTAATCCCTAAAAATTATAAATAAATTATCATGATGTAGTTGATTTTATTAGATTTCTGTAGAATTTTCATTTTCTAAGTTTTATGATGTTTATCACTAAATTAAAATTATTATACTTATAAGATTTAAGAGAGTGACATGTTGTCACTTTCTTTGGTTTTAATAATAATTAAATTATTTTCATGGTCAAAAGTCCATAAAATGAATCTAATACGACCCTTAGGTGATATGGGTATACTTTTAGCCATCCAATAGAATTTTTTCATGTGTTAGGGTAATTTTATAATATAATATTTACCCTTAATTACCTGATTTACCTTTAACTATGGTAAATAAAATTTACCGTAGTTACTATTCATAATTTCCAAAAATAAAAAACAGCCTATTAACATAATTTGGACCTAATGATTCCAAATATGGAATAAATTTTTTCAAATTCAATACACAGAAGTTGCAGAAATTAAATTAAAATTAATCCCGTTGTCGAATGAAAACGGGTTTTTGATTAAAACATTGCAAAAGATTGAATTGATTTAATCTACGAATTCAATGTAAAATAAATGCTAATGACATACATTATATTAAATGGTAAAAATATATTCTATTTATACTTTAAAATCATTAAATATTATAATTTAACCACATAATTTATTACGATGAAAAAAGTTGTTTTTAATTAAAATATAGCGTGTTTTTACTATTCATTAAACTATGAAAGTTATTAGAAAAATATCAAAACTTTATCCAATGTAAATTTTTATATCCTGATTCAAAAGAAGAATTTTATTTTGTCAAATTGAACTTGTAAACATGTCAACAACTATATTTAATGTGGGTGCGCCATCAAAAGGCGGCAAAACTGCATTTTTTGAAAAATACTTATTTTACCCGAAAAATTTATTTTGTTCTTATACCATGTTCTAGAAACTATGTAAGATGAATAATAATGTTATAAAATTCAAAATTTATTTAATACTATTCATAATGGCTAGTTCATAATAATATATCGTTGTTTAGTAAAACCCGGTATTGTGTACAACACACGCTATCGAGGAAGGTCGTGATTGCATGTAATGAAAGTCAAGTTAGGGTTGCGTGTTGTGCAAGACTCATTTTTTGTTTCATATAACAGAATCCAACCATATTTCATTTATACATTGAATATATATATATATACACTCAATGTTGCGTAGAATGACTATTATCAAACGAACTTGAAATTGTGTGTAACACAATCTAAGAATAGTGTTGCGTATACTGCAAGCTAATACGATGTTGCGTATAGCACAAGATAATATTGTTTTAGCATAAAACACATGACATCAAATAAATTAAAAATAATACTTATCATAAAATATCGAGTTGTTACATTCTAGCCCCCTTAAAATGAATTTCTCCCTCGAAATTCATCGGGGTTATGCATGGTTTTCTACTTGAAAGTTTCTTTAATTAAAACCCACATCGTAAAATGAAATACCAAAACTTAACTTTCAAAACTAAAGTATGAAACGTAACGGTTACCCAAATTAACTCATCACTGGGTTTCCACTTAGGAGAACATAGGTGAAAATATAGATATGGAAGAGAAATCTAACCATCATGTTCTGATGGAGAGTGGTAGAGAACATGGCTATGAAAAAGCCAACAATCATAAATCCATATATTTGTGATGATCTAAGGTACCGTATGATTCATCGGATATAAGGGCACTGGGACAACATTTTTGATTTTCAAGATCATTTCCCAAAAGTTGAAGAATTTGAATTAGAAGAAATACTTGCTTGATTTTGGTACAATCTCACTGTTGTTCGTTCTTTGAACAATTTCCACTTCATCTCTTAAAGAAATGAAGTTGAATTTATTATTCGTGAAGTGTTAGCAGATCATGCGATAGAATGATGGGTCATTCCATCTGTTTCAAACAAAAGCTTAGCAAAAGTTATAAGTCCATCTTATGGTTAAATTAATCGTATATGGTTCCAAAAATGAACTTATACTTCATATATCATGCCGCTTAATAAAATAAAACTAGTTTATACTAACCAGGGACTTCCTGTAGGTCAGTGGTAGGCAATAAAGGCC
The DNA here is from genome assembly GCA_963277665.1 of Viscum album. Classification (NCBI taxonomy): domain Eukaryota; kingdom Viridiplantae; phylum Streptophyta; class Magnoliopsida; order Santalales; family Viscaceae; genus Viscum; species Viscum album. The sequence goes on from OY728142.1 coordinate 462,191,682, forward strand.
TGTCGCACTTCGGTTGTGGGTTCGATTTCCACAGCCATGTCCGACGCGATGTGATGTCGCCCGTCCTGCAGGTTTTCCTTTTTCTAAAACTACATTACTATAACATCCCATCAATAATATCGAAAAAAAAGTTCTATCCTTAAACAATACTAACTTATGTCCAACGTAATCCATTCCAATCTTTAGGCTTATCTAAAATACTTCGGTCCAAGCTCAGAGTATAAAGAAAACAATTACTATAAAGGTTATCTACCAATAATGTGAATACAAGCATTTATCCCACATATATCATAAGATATATCTTATTGGTTGAATTACAAACACATGAATACCTTAGTCATATATTCTCTTAAAACATAAATTACCATAGAACCTTAGTGAAAACATGAATACTGTCAAAAGGTAACTCTTTCCACATACCAAAATCCCAAAAATCTATATAATCAAACCATAATATCACTTAGTCCTTATATCAGTCATGAGCTCATGAATACAATCAAACATTTCATTATCTTCTTATCCCTTCATTATGCGTATATCATCTACTTTCCAAAAATATCTGAATAAGCTTCCATGGTTACCGGTACCATTCAACATATACTTTCATATACTTTAGGAAAAACAATAGTGTAACAATCCTTAGATGATTCTTTATTCCATAGTACCATACATTATTCTTTATAAACATACAATCATTCCACTAACTTCTTAAACCACTAGCTGAGCTTCATCATTTATTTCATCTCATATTTCATTTGTAGTCTCTTCATCATCATCCACATAAATACTACCCGTATGACCATGCTGATTCTCTTCATGAGATTTTCCCTTAGGGAATTGGTTTGCATAATGCCCATATATTCCACATTTAAAACATCTAATCATTGTTGATGTCGTAGCAATACCATTATCCTTGTCCATGGTGTTAACTGAACCTTTTCCTTTGCACTTACTGGCCTTGTGTACTTCTTTTCCACACCCAAAGCATCTTCCAGTTCCTTTGAAACAATCTCCCTGATGCCTCTTCCCACCTGATTTACATGAGGGAAATTAAAATTTCTTTCCTCTATGATCATCATGAAACTCCATCTTTCTCTTATTATCTGAGTCGGGGAACTTACCAAATTTGAGATTATTGATCATATTATGAGATTGCTGATTAGGAATAATAATGATGTTTGGACTTCCAAATCCCATTTCATTTGGTTGCTCGTGAAGAATATCATTCCATTGTCTGTCATATCCTCCATTATCATGAATCTTCCTGTTTCCAGCCATTTTCTAAAACCCAAAAAGAATAGTGTGAGAGGAAAAAAACATGCTAGGGAAAACTGCATAGTAAAGCGGGAGTACCCTCAATATCTAACATCTTAGGTTAAATTCTATGATCGTTACCATAGTTCTAGGACTATATCCTATACGTATACTTATCCTTAGGTATATCCCTAGACATACCTTAGAAATATCTCTAGGGATCTCACTAACGTTTTCACATCCTAGTTTCCAAAGGTTGACTAAACCTTTCCTCTGATACCAATTGTAGAGACCCGAATCTTGACGTACATAGATATTACATTACATTTGAGGAAATACTTAATATATAACAAAATCAGACACACAAGGACCGTAATAGTTTAGTGTCTTTGGAAACTTGGAATATAAACTTCTAATCATGTTGAAAGATCTTCAACATCTCCCATAACGATCCTCCCCTTTTTGTTTCCTTACCTAAAACATTTATTTTAATCCTGGGGGAAAAGAAAACATAAAAAGGGTGAGCTCAAATGCTCAGTAAGGGTAAGCATGGAGAAAATAAAACAAACCATATACATTTGAACTTAAAAACATGAACAAAATATTTAAACATCAAAATCTTGAGCAATGACATAAAACATGGCAGTACGTAAGGAATAGATCATAATGGATCATCAATCATGATAAAATAGCATAGTAATAAAGCATGTAATTATGGAATCTATTAAGCACATGTAATGATTTACATAGTAGCCAAGGCATTACTGCCCTGACCATCTTAGTGGACAAATTCCCTTTCTGAATCAAGTTCACTCCTCGTTTCAGTCCTGTAACACTGAACCGGATTAACTTACCCTTCTAGCCATGTCTATCTCATGAGATATAATTCTTTACCCAATGCATTGGAGGGAGATATAGGTCCCACCCATCTCATAATGAAATCATTCTTACTTGTTCCACAAAATAAACATACATCATTCATAATAACCCAACGAATAAAATGGGTTTCATAAACATCATCCCATCATCACATAATCCATATAAAAGAAATGGATATCATTTCATAATAAGAAAATTGAAACCATGTAAATCATAGAGAAATTATACTTGAAACATACACATAAGAAATAGTTACATCTTAGTTGAAAAATGGTTTTGATAAAACACTTGAAATGAATTCTTGAGGAAAATATCCTTTCATCTTCAAAATCATTTTCTTTTCACAAAATGTCATTCAATTTTAAAAGAAAAAGATTTTGTTGAAAATAGTCATGAAATATTTTGGAGGAAGATTCATGAAAATAAGGATTTATAGAACCATAAAAATCTGTTCACGCCGTATAAGTTAAAAATAACATTCTCCTCGTACTTTGGTTAGAAAAGTCAAAAAGTGCCTTATATGGTAACCAAAGGAAAGATTCCATCCATACAATGTGGTAAAAATTCAATAAAGGGTAAAAATGACTTTAAACATTCATGGAAGAATAGTAAACATTTTATGAAAACATTTTTATAAAACATGGTCATGGATGATAAATGTAACCCCAGTAAATACTTAGGTATAAGCAATCTCGGCTAAAAAAATGAGATTGAAAATTTATCCCTTACCTTTGGTCCGATATGCTTCGTATGGATCCGAACCTCCTGTATAATGATTTAAATAATGTCATTGACTTATTAAAAAATCATATTCATTGTTATGATATCATATATGGTTCACTTATGACTTTATATTACCCATTCTTTTGTAAATTAATGTTAAAGTAGCGTTTTGGGTAAAATCGTTTCATTTGTCATTCATGTTTTAACTTGTAATTATTCATATGATTACTTAGATCATGGTTACTTACATCCAGAATGTAAAACATGATTTATATATAATATATATTCAGAATATACAAATATATAATATATCGATAAATGGAAAGAAATACACCGTTCATGGAGACGGTAGGTTGTACGTACGCATGAACGTTGTTTTCATTTCCTTATTGAATTGAATGGAATTAAGTAGATGACATACATATATATATACATAAATCAAGTATCATTATTATGTAATATATTTCATGATTACTTATTATATATACTTTTAATCACTCATGAATGGTTAATCATTGAGAATGAATCTCATCGCGTCGTGGAGACGGTAGTCGTACGTACGCACGAGTGATGATATCATTCCCATGATCGTGGAATTGTATTGAAGTGTATGTATAATATTTAAGAATCAATATCTCTTTACAATAATAATATATAGTCATTATTTACACCATTATACTCATACAAGTAAGGTGGTGGTGTAAAATAGATTACACCACGGCGTGGAGACGGTATTCCGTACGTACGCATGCGCGGTGATTTTGTTTACCGTAGGGTGGATAAATGGTGAAACAAGGTTTTTTCATACTTATAATAACATGTCAGTATATGAGTGATACTTATTTTATTAATTAATAATGAAACAACTAAATAAGAAGAAGTGGAAGAAGAAATAAAGTTGAAAGAATCGGTAACGAACATTACCTCTTCTTTGAAGCGCCACTTTGATACCTCCTCTTAGGGCACTAAAATTGGTCTTTAAAGAAGACCAGAACCTCTAAGATGTTTCTAGGGAAGTGGAGAAGATAATTTGTTAGTATTTGTCTGATATTTAAGGCTCAAATTGGTGTGAGGAAGAGAGGGAGGAGGTGCCCTTTTATAAGGGAGGGGAGGGGCACCTTTGGAAATCTTAAAAATATTAATTTATAATATATCTAACCCCACTTAAAAATATACAAAAATGACTCATATTCAAATATTAGATGAGATAGGGTTTTAATATCATCAACCAATAAAATTTAGACATGTTAGGAAATTATTTTAAACATTATCAACTTGATTTATCCTTAATCAATTTAATTTTATTTGTGGTAATAACATTCTAAATTTTAAATTATAACAAATAATTACTTATTTGTTGTGAATTTTCCATAATTGGATACTTTATAACATTTTAGACCATATAAATTAAAATTTATAATTTTTATATATTTTTGTGATTTTTAAACAATTTTATAATATGTTATTTTTATAAAATAACAATAGTGTCAATTTTGACACTATTCATTTATTTGAATTTAAATAAAATATATACAGAATATATGTTCAAACTAAAAGATTAAATAGATTCATAAAAGGTCATATGTATCTAGAAAATTAGTGGAGAACATTAAATAGTTCATATAATATTTATTTTATTATTTTTAAAACCATTTATTTGGTTTATCTCTTAATAAAATAATTACTACAACATATTTGTATAATTATTTAATATACTTATTTTTTGAATAAAAATAGAAAATAAAATACTATGATGAAGATAAATCCATTAAATTTCCCAATAATACTTTTAATCTAATTTATCATCTTAAAATCACAATATTTAAATTGTTATATTTATTAAATTATGAAGGTGACAACTTTGGAATCATTTAAAATAAAATAATATAAGTGTCATAATCAATTTTATAAGACTCCAAACGGTTATATATTGGTTCATTGGATGATTATGGTGTAGATATACACTAAAAATAAGTTTTGGTCAGGTTTGTGGGCCTTTTAATGGGTATTATTATTTCAATAAAAACTATATTACTGATTTTTCACTTAATAAATAATTTCTGCATCATTAATGTATCACCATTAATGACAATTATTTAATCCCTAAAAATTATAAATAAATTATCATGATGTAGATAATTTTATTAGATTTCTGTAGACTATTCATGTTCGAAGTTTTATGATGTTTATCACTAAATTAAAATTATTATACTTCTAAGATTTAAGAGAGTGACATGTTGTCACTTTCTTTGGTTTTAATAATAATTAAATTATTTTCATGGTCAAAAGTCCATAAAATTATTCTAATCCGACACTTAGGTGATATGGGTATACTTTTAGCCATAAAATATAATTTTTTCATGTGTTAGGGTAATTTTATAATATAATATTTACCCTTAATTACCCGATTTACCTTTAACTAAGGTAAATAAAATTTACCGTAGTTACTATTCATAATTTCCAAAAATAAAAAGTAGCCTATTAACATAATTTGGACCTTCTGATTCCAAATATGGATTCCATTTTTTCAAATTCAATACACTAAAGTTTCAGAAATTAAATTAAAATTAATCCCGTTGTCGAATGAAAATGGGTTTTTGATTAAAACATTGCAAAAGATTGAATTGATTTAACCTATGAATTCAATGTAAAATCAATTCTAATGAAATACATTATATTAAATGGTAAAAATATATTATATTTATAATTTAAAACCATTAAATATTATAATTTAACCACATAAGTTATTACGATGAAAAAAGTTGTTTTTAATTAAAATATAGCGTGTTTTTACTATTCATTAAAATATGAAAGTTATTAGAAAAATATCAAAACTTTATCCAATGTAAATTTTTATATCCTGATTCAAAATAAGAATTTTATTTTATCAAATTGAACTTATAAACATGTCAACAACTAGATTTAAAGTGGGTGCACCATCAAAAGGCGGCAAAACTGCATTTTTTGAAAAATACTTATTTTACCCGAAAAATTTATTTTGTTCTTATACCATGTTCTAGAAAATGTGTAAGATGAATAATAATGTTATAAAATTCAAAATTTAGTTAATACTATTCATAACGGCTAGTTCATAATAATATTATAATAATATATCGTTGTTTAGTAAAACCCGGTATTGCGTACAACACATGCTATCGAGGAAGGTCCCGATTGCGTGTAATGAAAGTCAAGTTAGGGTTGTGTGTTGTGAAAGACTCCTTTGTTGTTTCATATAACAGAATCCAACCATATTTTATTTATACATTGAATATATATATATATATACACTCAATGTTGCGTAGAATGACTATTATCAAACGAACTTGAAATTGTGTGTAACACAATCTAAGAATAGTGTTACATATACTGAAAGATAATACGGTGTTGCGTATAGCACAAGATAATATTTTTGTATCATAAAACACATGACATCAAATAAATTAAAAATAATACTTATCATAAAATATCTGGTTGTTAAAAAAACCATTTTCAAAACCATTTAAAACATTTAATAAATAGATTTTTGAATCAAAGTGTCTCATACCACCTTGAAGCTTTTAACATTTTAAACCATTAATATCCATATAAATAAATCCTTAAAACCATTTTGAAAACATGGATATTAATAATAACAAATAATTAAAACATTTAAAGCGATATTTTAGTTAAAGGGTTTTTACCAAAATTAGAGACACTTGAATTCAATAATTGAGGAATAACATTTAATCAGAACTTTAGAATATCATGATAATAAATGGATTCATGATATAATATTCCAAAGGATAGTATATACACAATATAAGAGTTAATTGGTGCATAACAACAATTAAGTCTCAATAGAAATGTAAAATGATATGAAATCCCTTATAAAAAAGGTATCCTTAAATTAAGGATAAATCAATCTCAAAATTATGTGTGAAAAATATAAATACACCCAATATAAGTGGATATTAAGTGTAAAAAAATAAAATTTCATTCACATATATTCAAAAAATTTCATATTCAATAACTACATGTTCAACCAAAAGAAATCGAAATTGGGTTAAAAAGTTCCCTTGGTAAAATTCGACAGCCTAACGGCATCACTTTAAAATTCATAAAATTAGTTGATGAGAGAGAAAATGGTATCTCATCACTTGGACATAAAATTTTCATCAATAAGGATATATAAGAACATATCCCAACATAAAAAGATGTAAATTAAAAGACATAACAAAATAAGTCTTTTTAAAAGAGGAGTGTGAAAGGTTCCCTTACCGATTTGGGAAACTTTCGAAATGTACACCCCATGAAAGAAGGGTCATAAAATGAATATGTAACTACCCATAAATGAGATTATATTACACAAATAGTAAAATAATGGGCAGTACATACACCACAAAAAAATAAATAGTTTCTAATGTAGCATGAATCTCACAGGAATAAAAAGTGAGATGAAAATCCCCTTACGAGAATTTGGCAGCCTAACGGCGCCACATAAAACTTCCAAAAATGGATTGATGAGATCAAATAGGTTCTATCATCATATAAACATAAAATCTACAGCAAGATAAATATAAAATAATATCCCCCAACATAATAAAGAGGAGCTTAAAGTAAGTTACATAAAAAGAGTACTTAAAAATAAAGATAGAGGTAGGATCACTTACCTCAAGTCCGACTTGTCTTGTTAGTTTCTTTATATTCCTGAATAATAAAATTTTCTCAATTTATAATTTTTTTAAGTTACTAATTTAAAGATTATTATTCAGTTCATATAACATATTATAATTTTATAATAATTGGTTAATAATGTGAGTTCATATCAGATGTTTTTGTCGATGTTTGGTACATGAGTCAGAAATGAACTTGTTTAAAAATGATTGTCCATGTAGTTATAAGTAAATAATCTCCAGAATATTATTAATGATTTAAATATAATATATATACAGTACATATTCATTTTATACTATTCCATAACATTTGGAGATAAAAATAAAATGAAATGCACTGTTCATGGAGACGGTTGGCCGTACATACGCATGAACGCTACTTTCATTTCTTTGACATATTAATGGAATTAAAAATAATTGAGAGATATATATATTACAATTAAAGTATAATATATATGTTTTATAGGTCACATAAGTTCATTAATTTCATTCTTTATACATTCCATGTATTGCATGAACGAGTCACATCACTTGAGGGGGCGGTAGTCCACACTTCCTCGTATGAAATTATCGCATTTGCACAACATGAAAAGCATAAAGGTATGTTTTAAATATAAAATAAATAAGCCTATGGAAAACATAAATACCATATATATCATATATAAAATACAGTGACATCATAATGTCCATCATGAAAGGTGTTAAGAGAAGATTGAATAATCATCGTTTCGTGAGGTAGTAATTCGCCATCCACAGAAATAGTATGTTCTTTAACCATTAGATGGAGTTGTGTGTAAGTGTAGCTCTAATAATTCACATAAAAACATACTATTATATTGAAGATACTGTTTTTGTTATGAAAGAAAGCAATAAAAAGAGTTTAGGGGTTTGGAGAAGCAAAATAAAACAAAAGAACACAAGTGAAGACATTACCTTTAAATCGGGTAACTCCTCTTGGTTTGAACCAAAAGGGTTTCTTGATGATAATTCTGCCAAAGTTGAGGCTTCAATGATTAATAGAGGGATTTGGAGAGATGAAATGGGCAGGGGTAGGCCGAGAAAAAGGCTTGAGAGGTGTGGGTAAGGTGGTAGAGGTGGGGGCCTTTTATAAGAGAAGAGGAGAGGCACTCTTGGAAAGTTATAAAATATTACTTTATTATAAAATGATATTCGGATTTTAAAGGTCCCAAAAGGATATATTTAAAGGATAAGGTGATAAGGTTTAGAAATCCACCCATACAATAGGTTTTTGAAAAGTTTAGGACTTATATTTCACCCTATCTTCTGATTTTATTTAAATCGTTCATTTATGAGGTAATCACTGCATCATCACGGTGTCATAAATAAAATAATTTATTCAATGTCTAAAAATTATAAAAAAACTATCATGACGTAGGAAATAGTTTTATCTTTCTAATGAATATTTATCGTCAAAAATATGACTTTTATAACCCCATGTAAAAATTGTTTTAGTAAAACAATACATGTTTGTGACATTTTAATTTTAACTTTAAATAAAAAGTTATTAATGTCATTTTCCAACCAAAGTGGTTACATGGGGTCCCCAATTTGACCCATGGATTTTCTTGGTCGGCCATGACTCATCCAATAAGGGTAATACATATTTCAAGGTAATTTCATATTATTATAACATTATCTTTACCTTAAATTACACTAATTACCTCTAATCGCGATTAATAAAACTTAAAAGTTACTATTCAGAAACAAATTATTTTAATCTCATTGAACCACATTTTACTTCCTGATGACAACCATGTATGTCGGATTTTTTAAAATCAAATCACAGAAGTGGTAAAGTTTCATTTAAATGAAAAATCAGTTTCTTTAACTACCACTTAGTGGTTTCACTATTCATCAAAAATTGGTGTTTTTCAGAAAAATACCAAAAATACACCCTGAGATATATTTGATATTCCGAATTCAAAAATGATGTCTATTTTACAAAATTAAAAATATATAAGTTGCATTAATTAATTTAATAATTCATTCTTGCTGTCAAAACAAATGGCGTGTTTTTAAGAAACAATATCTATTAAAAGATTGACACTAGTTTAAGTCCAATTTCAAAGTGAAATTAATTCCAATGACCACCATTGGATTAAATGGTAAAAATATATTCTAAATAAACATTAATATCAATTAAAAAGATAATATATCAATATAAATAAATCATATTAAAAGGAGGTTTTGAATTAAAATGCAACATTTTCACTAAAAATGGTCTTTATCGGAAAAATAACAAAAATTTACACAAAGTAAATTTTGATGTCCATATTTTAAAGAAGGATTTTATTTTGTAAAATAAAACATATAAAATTGTCAAAATTATATTTAAAAAGGGTTCTCCATCAAAAGGTGGTTAATCGACCTTTTAAAGAATATTAGAAGATTTATGCTTAAAATTGGATTCATTTGCATTTTAAGCCTCTAACATTTATTGGATAAATGTAAAAATATTTAACAAACATATGTAATAATTTTGTAGTTATTTATGTTCATTCCCGCCATTACAATGTCTAGGAGTTAACTATTATAATATTATTATATTATTAGTGTGCAACGTAAGATTTCAATGAAACTCGTTGTTGCGTATTGGGTATGCCATCGAGCATAGCATTCCCTTTAAAGTAGTATTAACATTTTATTCACAAATATTGATAAACATTAGAATGTAATATTATTTATTTACCTGGGATGTTACATCCTTCCCCCCTTTTGGGAATTGTGTCCTCGCAATTTCAAAATTGGGCTTAGAAACTTCATTGAAAGTCCCACATCGGAACAACAGTCAGTAAAACTATCACTTTAAAAGAAAGGGATAGAAGTACAAAGATCACCCGAGTTAACCCATACTAGGATTCCAAGTATGAAAATATTGATATGGAGGAGAAAACAAAGGGTCATGTTCTGATGGAGACTGATAGTAAACATGTCTAGGAGAAAGTTAACCACAAGAAAATCACAAACTTGTGATGGGTTAAACAGTATTCGATTCCCCAGTAGGAAAATTTAACAGACAAAATTTTTGTTTTAAGTTACTCTTTATTGAGGAATTTATTTTTGAGCTTAACTAAATCATAATGAAACATACTTACTTGTCACGTAGACTTTCAACTTTTACTATATTCCTTAATCAAACTCATATTTTCTCCAAAAGATGAGTATTTAGGAAGACTTGTTCGCATTAAGAGTACTATAATCAACATCTTGAGAATCACCTAATCCAAAAAAGAGAAATATATATTTCCCATGTCTTTATATCTCAACAAAAACCAAACCAAAAAGTTTAGTATGATATCTGATAATACCCAAAAATGAATTTTTTTTACAAAAAGAAAAACTACTCCTAATCTCCAAAATTGGTCAAACAAAACCCAAATTGCAATGAAGACCATTCAATAAACAATTTGTCCATAAAATTCTTCAAATTAAACCCAACTAAGATTGAAACCCAAATATTTTAAGGATTTAATCACATAGTCACCCAAGGTACAAATTAACATTTATCTCCAAATAACATCAGTTGCTCTTAAAGTCCCATAATGAAAAGTAATTAACCTAATCACATATCCTCCATGATAGGTTAATAATTTCCATAGATAACCCAAAATCAACTTAATCTTGATCCATAAAATCATCTAACTAAAAATAATTAATCAAACTAACCAGGGACTTCACGTAGTCCAGTGGTAGGCGATAAATACCAATCGCACTTTGGTTGTGGGTTCGATTCCCGCAGCTTTGTCCGACACGACGGGTTGTCACATGGTCTGCGTGTTGTCCTTTTTCCAAAACTATATAATTCTTAAAACATTCCCCAAAATGAGATAAAATCTTCAAAAATAACCATAACATAATTTAACCTCAAGTTTATCTCATGTCATTCATATTCCATCATAACGTAAAGTAACCCATAATTACCTCAAAAGTAAGGATCATATGAACCCTAATGGTTACCTTTATAATTATTACCTAAAATTCCATGTCGAGTTTGTTCTCTCGTACATGATGCATTAGATAACTCACCAAGGTTCAAGTGGTTTATCATGACTCATGATAGTTGGTTTAGAATAACCACGAGATTTCTCATTGAATCCCCCATTTCATCCAGTCTCTTAATCAGAGAACCACCACAGTTTCCTTCAAACCCATTGTCACTTTGGTGCCTGCTAGATCCATCCATTTACTAAAACCAAAAATGTCAGTGTGAGTATATCAACAAAATCATTATGTACTAAAGAGGAAGATAAACACTAATATGTACTTATCCAAGTTATCTCAAACTCATTCCAACCTTCAAAAATAACAATGAATCTATCTAATATAATAACCATTGTGGTTATACACAACTTGTAACTTAACACTCTAACCTATAAAGTTATCTAAACCGTCCTTTGATACCAACTATAAGGACCCAGCCTTAAACATTACTTATTATTGAATTAAATGAATAATTCACATTAAGAATCTTTTCAGGTTTAGAGTTGTAGATAATTAGGACATAACTATTACATCTCAAAGGTTACAAAGTAGACACATCTACTCATCTTACTTTTTTTCACAAAAAATAAAAACTCTTGAACAAAAGAGTCATGTCTAGTTCCTTGTTTTAGACAGCCTGACATTTCTGTGATCCCATCCTTGACCCTATTTAACTTTATGTCCTGTGAAAAACATTTCAAAAAAAACTTGGGATGAGCATAAAAATCTCAGTAAGGGTTATAACAATACGGAAAGAAAACATTAGTCCATGTATACATAAGAATCAATGAAATCATAATTTACTCATAAAGCATAAGAAATTTAACATACCTCATGAAATCATAAGATTTATGAATAACTAATAGAAATCATAATACATAAAGGTAACTTGAGGAATTAATAAAATTCTTACATAGGGAGTTACCCTCATGGTTACATTTGGAATACCCATCAGAGTATATTCCCTAAATCTCTTCGGAGAAACCTTAGCGTTTAACCCCTTCGCGTTACCCAATGCATTGGAGAGCTATATCGGGCTCACCCACCTTTAGTTTATCACGGAACCACCCGTTTTCATAAACAATGCCCAAGAAACAAAAAATAATTATAGCACATAACTTAAGCATAAAGGAAATATAACATTCCCACATTTTAATAACAATATAACATTTTAAGATATTGAAATAATGAATCCATTCAAAAAAATCATTTTCAAAACCATTTAAAACATTTAATAAAGAGATTTTTGAATCAAAGTGTCCCATTCCACCTTGAAGATTTTAAAATTTTAAACCATTAATATCCATATAAATAAATCCTTAAAATCATTTTGAAAACATGGATATTAATAAGAACAAATCATTAAAACATTTAAATCGATATTTTAGTTAAAGGGTTTTTACCAAAATTAGACACTTGAATTCAATAATTGAGGAATAACATTTAATCAGAACTTTATAATATAGTGAGAATAAATGGATTCATGATATAATATTCCAAAGGACAGTATATACACCTTATAAGAGTTAATTGGTGTATAACAACAATGAAGTCTTAATAGAAATGTAAAATGAGATGAAATCCCTTATAAAGAAGGTATCCTTAAATTAAGGATAAATCAATCTCAAAATTATGTGTAAAAAATATAAATACACCCAATATAAGTGGATATTAAGTGTAAAACAATCAAATTTCATTCAAAAATATTAAAAGGATGACATATTCAATAACTACATGTTGAACCCAAAGAAATCGAAATTGGGTTAAAAAGTTCCCTTGGTAAAATTCGACAGCCTAGCGGCGTCACTTTAAAATTCATAAAATTAGTTGATGAGAGAGAAAATGGTATCTCATAACTTGGAAATAAAATTTTCATCAATAAGGATATATAATAACATATCCCAACATAAAAATATGTAAATTAAAATACATAACAAAATAAGTCTTTTTAAAAGAGGAGTGTGAAAGGTTCCCTTACCAATTTGGACAACTTTCGAGACGTACACCCCATGAAATAAGGGTCATACAATGAAGATTTAACTACCCATAAATGAGATTATATTATACAAATAGTAAAATAATGGTCAGTACATACACCACACAAAAGGAAATAGTGTCCAATGTATCATGAATCTCACAGGAATAAAAAGTGAGATGAAAATCCCCTTATGAAAATTCGGCTGCCTAACGGCACCACATATAACTTCCAAAAATGGATTGATGAGATAAAATAGGGTTTCTCATCATATAAACATAAAATTTACATAAATATGAATATAAAATAACATCCACAAACATAATAAATAAGATCTTAAAGTAAGTTACATAAAAAGAGTACTTAAAAATAAAGAGAGAGGTAGGATCTCTTACCTCAAGTCTGACTTGTCTTGTTCGTTTCTTTATATTCCTGAATAATAAACTTTACTCAATTTATAATTTCTTAAGTTCCTCCTTTAAATATTATTATTCAGTTCATATCACATATTATAATGTTATAATAACTGGTTAATAATGTGAGTTCATATCAGACGTTTTTGTCGATGTTTGGTACATGAGTCAAAAATGAACTTGTTTGAAAATGATTGTCCATGTAATTATAAGTAAATCATCTCAAGAATAGTATTAATGATTTAAATATCATATATATCCAGTACATATTCATTTTATACTATTCCATAACATTTGGAGATAAAAAGAAAATGAAATACACCGTTCATGGAGACGGTTGGTCGTACATACGCATGAACGCTACTTTCATTTCTTTGACATATTAATGGAATTAAAAATAATTGAGATATATATATATTACAATTACAGTATAATATAAATGTTTTATAGGTCACATAATTTCTTTAATTTCATTCTTTATACATTCCATGTATTGTATGAATGAGTCACATCACTTGAGGGGGCGGTAATCCACACTTTCTCGTATGAAATTATCGCATTTGCACAACATGAAAATCATAAAGGTATGTTTTAAATATAAAATACATAAGCATATGGAAAACATAAATACCATATATATCATATATAAAATAAAATTACATCATAATGTTCACCATGAAAGGCGTTAAGAGAAGATTTAACAATCATCGTTTCGTGAGGCAGTAATTTGTCATCCACAGAAACAGTGTGTTATTTAACCATTAGACGGAGGTGTGTGTAAGTGTAGCTAGAATACTTCACATAACAACATACTAGTATATTGAAGATACTGGTATTGTTGCAAAATAAATCAATAAAAAGATATTAGGGGTTTGGAGAAGCAAAATAAAACAAAAGAACACAAGTGAAGACTTTACCTTTAAATCGGGTAACTCTTCTTGGTTTGAAACAAAATGGTTTCTTGAAGAGAATTATGCCAAAGTTGAGGCTTCAATGATGAATATAGGGATGTGGATAGATGAAATGGGCAGGGGTTGGCCAAGAAAAAGGCTTGAGAGGTGTGGTTAAGGTGGTAGAGGTGGGGGCCTTTTATAAGAGAAGAGGAGGGGCACTCTTGGAAAGTTATAAAATATTATTTTATTATAAAATGATTTTCAGATTTTAAAGGTCCCAAAAGGATATATTTCTAGGATAAGGTGATAAGGTTTCTAAATACATCCATCCAATTGGTTTATTACAAGTGTAGGACTTAGAGTTCACCCTATCTTCTCATTTTATTTAAATCGTTCATTTATGAGGTAATCATTGCATCATCACGGTGTCATAAATAAAATAATTAATTTAATGTCTAAAAATTATAAAAAAATATCATGATGTAGGAAATATTTTTATATTTCTAATTAATATTTATAGTCAAAAATATGACTTGTATAACTCCATGTAAAAATTGTTTTAGTAAAACAATACATGTTTGTGACATTTTAATTTTAAGTTTAAATAAAAAGTTATTAATGTCATTTTCCAACCAAAGTGGCTCCATGGGGTCCCCAAGTTGACCCATGGATTTACTTGGTCGAACATGACTCATCCAATAAGAGTAGGACATGTGTCAGGGTCATTTAATATTATTATAACATTATCTTTACCTTAAATTACACTAATTACCTCTAATCGAGATTAATAAAACTTAAAAGTTATTATTCACCAAAAAATTATTTTAATCTCATTGAACCACATTTTACTTCCTAATGACAACCATGTATGTTGGATTTTTAAAAATAAAATCACAGAAGTGGTAAAGTTTCATTTAAACGAAAAATCAGTTTCTTTAACTACCACTTAGTGGTTTCACTATTCATCAAAAATTGAAGTTTTTCGGAAAAATACCAAAAATTCACCCTAAGATATATTTGATATTTATAAATTCAAAAATGATGTCTATTTTAAAAAATTAAAAATATATAAGTTTCATTAATTAATTTGATAATTCATTCCTGCTGTCAAAACAAATAGCGTGTTTTTAAGAAACAATATCTATTAAAAGATTGACACTAGTTTAAGTCCAATTTCAAAGTGAAATTAATTCCAATGAACAACATTGGATTAAATGGTAAAAATATATTCTCAATAAACATTAATCTCAATTAAAAAGATAATCTATCCATATAAATACATCAGATTAAAAGGAGGTTTTGAATTAAAATGCAACATTTTCACTAGAAATGATCTTTATCGGAAAAATAACAAAAATTTACACAAAGTAAATTTTGATGTCCAGATTTTAAAGAAGGATTTTATTTTGTCAAATACAACATATAAAATTTTCAAAATTATATTTAAAAAGGGTTCTCCATCAAAAGGTGGTTAATCGACCTTTTAAAGAATATTAGAAGATTTATGCTTAAAATTGGATTCATTTGCATTTTAAGCCTCTAACATTTATTGGATAAATGTAAAAATATTTAACAAACATATATAATCATTTTGTAGTTATTTCTATTCATTCCTGGCATTACAACGGCTTGGTGTTAACTATTATAATATTATTATATTATAAGTGTGCAACTTAAGATTTCAATGAAACTCGTTGTTGCGTATTGGGTACGCCATTGAGCATAGCATTCCCTTTAAAGTAGTGTTAACATTTTATTCACAAATATTGATAAACATTAGGATGTAATATTATTTATTTACCTGGGATGTTACAATTATAATTATTGGACAATCTTATACCTCATTTTATCCATCCTACGAATAATAGTGTCATCATGCGTGCGTACGTACGGCTTACCGTCTCCACACTGTGGTGTAATTTGTTATTCAAATATAATTTATTATGATGTGTATAATGATGATTATAATGGATTTAAATGGTTAATATAACATTATAAATGATTCTTTATGATTAATATACCATCCAATTACATACCATTTAACCATCAAGAGAATGATATTGTCGCTCGTGCGTATGTACAGCCTACCGTCTCCACGACGCGGTGAGATTCATTATTCACATTAAAAATTAAATAATGATTATAAAATTTATATAATTAGTGAAAATAATAATTTTGAACTTAATTTCATGAATAAAATACATCCTATTCATAACAAACATGACTTACACGGAAAAATAGGAATGGGAAAATGAAGCAGTTAATGCCCGAAGTAATGGTAATATAGAAATACAATTAACAAAATGATATAATAGGATCATATATGATATAATAAATATGTATATTTTCCTGATATAATTTAATAACATGATTTAACCATTATATATAATGTGACCACACCCTGAACTAATGAAAATTATAAGGTAAGGGATTATTTTGTCTCACTTTTATTTCTCTGGGACATATGTCTTATACACTATCTAATTATTTTGTATGGTGTTTATGTTACCGATGAATGTTTTTATTATTATTATCATGGAGGTTATGATATTTACATATGCATATAATTTTCTTTATTTTATGATACATGATTCGACTGATTGTAAATTGGTAAGGGATAATTGTGCAATCTCATTTTTACCCGAGATTGTTTATACGAAAGTATTTACTGGGGCATGTTTATCATCCATGTCCCTGAATTCTAAAAATGTTTTCATAAAATTTTTATTATTCTTATATGTATGTTTAAAGTCATTTTTACCCATTTTTTTACTTTTACTACATGGTTTAGATGGAATATTTCTTTTGTTTACCATACAGGTTACTTTTTGACTTCTCCGACATAAATACAAGGGGAATGTTTTTTTTAACTTTTACGACATGAACAGATTTTTACATATTTATAATTAATTATAACCATGAATCTTCCTCTACATGTTTTCAAGTGTATTTTAAACTAAATTATTCTGTTTTAAAATTGCGTGGAATTTTGAGAAAAGAAAACGTTTTTGAAGAAGAAATGATATTTTCCTTATGAATTAAGCTCAAGTGTTTTATCAAAATTATTTTCTAAATAAGATGACATAGGGTTATGTTTCTATCCCTATTATTACTATGATTTTATTGTGTTTATTATGGAATTATTTTTATGAAATCAATTTATTTTATATAGAATATTTTGGAATGATGTTTAAGAAACCCATTTTATTTCATGGGTTATGCTATGATGAATGATTTATTTATTTTTGTGGCACATGTAAGAATGATTTCACTATGAGATAGGTGGGAAATATACCTCCCTCAAATTAATTGGGTAAAGATTTATATCTCATGAGATAGACATGACTAGAATGGAAAGTAAATTTGGTTCTGTAATACATGGCTAGAATAGAAAATAAACCCAGTTCAGTAATGGAATTTGTCCATTATGATGGTCTTGGAAGAAATGCCTTAGAAACTATAGAAATATATTATGTGATTATTAGTTTTCCACAATTAAAAGTTTCATGCTAATGATGTTTTATCATGGTTAATGTTCCTTTATGATCTATTCCTTAAGTACTGCCAAGATTTATTTCATGACTCAAGATTTTGATATTTAAACTTTATGTTCATGTTTTTACGTTCAATTGTTTATGGTTTGTTTTATGTTATCTATGTTTACCCTTATTAAGCATTTGATATCACCCTTTTTATGTTTTCTTTTTCCCAAGATATAAATAATGGTTTTAGGTAGGAAAACAAAATGGGAAGATCTTTATGGGAGATGTTGAAGATATTTCACAAAGTTAGAAGATTAGGTTCTAAGTTTCCAAAGACACTAAACTAATATGGGATTTGGGAGTATTTTTGTGTCTTCCATTAATTATTTCGCAAAAGTAATGTAATTTCCATGTACTTAAAGCTTGGGTTATTAGAGTTGGTATCAGATCAAAAGAGGTAGGAATGAATCTGATCCTTGGGAACTTTCACGTGTGAACGTTGGATGAATCACGGCACTCCACTCAAGGGATTCATGTGGAAATGGATAGCACTGGGGATGGTGGAGTGTCCTGCCCAAGGGGTGTATACTCCCTTATAGTTCTCTTATAGGTATCAATTCTAGTCCACTAGAAATAATTCTAGACCGTTAGAGTTGGTATCAGAGCAAAGGTTTAGTCAACCTTTGGAAACTAGGATGTGAAAAAATTTAGTGAGATCCCTAGAGATATTTATAATGATATGTCTAGGGATTTCCTAAGGATAAGTCAATTATATGTCACAATACTAGGGTTTTTCTGATAATCACGACTAACCTAGGGTTAAACCAAAGATATCATAGATTGAAATATTATAAGTAATTTACCTTACTTATGTGTTTCTAATCACTGATATGTATTTATCACACTTTTCTTCATGGACTCAGTCAATAGTTATAACTATATATAACATTGTTAACCATTGAATATTTAAGATGTGGTAATTTTTAGAATTGTAAAGATTGATTTCCTAAGTGTAAATATCATGAATATAATCATGACGATGGTATGAGTATTAGTTATACTACTAATGATAAAGAGATTGTAAATGACATGCGAAAGGTATGTGATGTTATTCCAGTATTTTTTACAGTAAACCTAAGAATATTGAGGTTGAGAAACCTTAATACATGATTCATATTTTATAAAATAGGAAAATTATGGATCCTGAGTAATGGTTTATGAATAAATTTGGATGATTAAGGTGTATATGTTTCAGAATTAAAAGATTATGTTATATGTATCATGAAATATATGTGTGTTTTCAGTATAATTTTTTCATTAAGGATTGGAAAGGATATGTTGAATAGTTATAATGATCCAAAAAGTGATTTAACGGCAAGGTGATATACTTATAGAACACATGATTAATGGAAAAATAACCCTTAAAATGTCTCGTATGTTATTATAATGAGGTTTCGATAAATATATGTTGGATTGAATAAGTAAATTGGATGATTATAGTTTCTTAAGAACTAATTATAGAGTTTTTGACAAGAGGGTTATGATATCATGGATGAAGTATACAACTTTTTGGGACTTAAGGAATTTATCCAATAAGTTTTGTAATAAGGAAACATGCATGTTTTCAATAAAGATATATGGTAATTTAGGTTATTACCATGACTCGGTGGAATGTATGATGAAGTCATTAAAATGTTTGTAATGTGACCAACAAGATATATCTTATGATATATAGGGGATAAATGATGGTATTCACATGATTTTTATATGACCTTTCTTGTAATTGTTTTTTTTTTGTACTGTGAGTTTGGACAAAAGTATTTTGGATAAGACTAAAGGTTGTAATGGATTAAGTTGGACATAGGATAGTGTTTTTTAAGGCTAAAACTTTTTTATATTATTTCTAGAATGTTATAATATTTTAGTTTTAGAAAAATCACAACCCACAAGATGGGAAACAACCCGTCATGTCGGACAAGGGTGTAATAATCGAACCCACAACCGAAGTGCGACATGCCTTTATCACCTACCACTAGCCTATGGGAAGTCCCTAGTTCATATAAATTGGTTTTATTTTATTTAAGCGGTATGATAGATGAAGTATAAGTCCATTTTTGGAACCATATACGATTAATCTCTCTATAGGTGGACTTATGCAGATGGAATGACCTATCATTCTATCGTATGATCGGCTAACACTTCAAAAATGAAAAAATCAACTTCATTTCATTAAATTAGAGATGAAGTGTAAATTGTTCAAGGCATGAACAATGGTGAGATTGTAAAAAATAAATTAAGTATTTATTTTCATGAAAAATTCTTCAACTTTAGGAAAATGATCTTGAAAACCAAAAAAAATTATCCTAGTATCCTCTTATCCAATTAATCAAATAGTCCCTTAAATCATCACAGATTTATGGATTTCTAGTTGTTAAATTTCTCCAAACCTTGTTCTATATCACTATCCATCAGAACATGATGGTAATACTTTTCTTATATATCCATGTTTTCACATCCCACCTGTGTTCTCCTATGTAGAAACATAGTCATGAGTTACATTGGGTAACCATTATGATTTTAAAATTTCTTTTTAAAATGAAATTTTAGTATTCCTTATTACGATGTGGGTTTTTATGAAAGAAACTTTCATGTAGTAAACCATTTATAACCCCAACGAATTTTGAGGGCGAAATTCAATTTAAGGGGGGTGGAATGTAACACCCTGAGATTTTATGAGATAGATTATTTTTAATTTCTTTCATGTATTGTGGTGTATGCTACACCAAGATTAGGTTGTACTATACGCAGCACTTTATTATCCTGCAGTATATGCAACATTGTTTTTGGCTTGTGTTACACACAATTTCAAGTTCTTTTGATAGAATTAATTTCACACAATAGTGAGTATATATTTTGTTCAATGTATAAAAGAACTATATTTGGATTATGTTATACGCAACACAAAAATAATATTTCACTAAACGCAAAACTTACTTGGATTTCATTACATGCAAGAGCGACCTTCCGTGATAGCTTGCATTGTACGCAATACCTGGTTTCACTAAACAATGATATATTATTAAAATATTATTATTTAATGGGATATAAACTAGCAGTTATGAATAGTATTAACCAAAATTTTAATTTTAAAAAATTAAAATTCAACTTATGTATTTTCTATAACATGATATAATAACAAATTCAATTTTCAGATAAAAAAAGTATTTTTTTTCCAAAAAATGCGGTTTTACCACCTTTTGATGTTGCACCCATTTTAAATATATTTTTAATAATTTTATATATTATATTTGACAAAATAATATTCTTCTTTCAAATAGGGACATAAAAATTTACTTATGTTTATTTTTTGGAAATTTTCTGATAAAGTTTATTTTTCAATGAATAGTGAAAAATACTGCATTTTAAGTCAAAACTACCTTTTCATATAATTTATTTATATTGTTAGATTGTACTTTTAATTGGTTTAAAATTTTAATTGTATTATATTTTTATAATTTAATACAATTTTGGTCATTGGAAGTAGTTTCACTTTTAAATTGGACATAAACACATGTCAATATTTCGATAGTTATTACTTCTTAAAAACCCACTTTTCGGTTTTAACAGTGGGAATTAATTTTAAAATAATTAATTCAACTTATGTGTTTTGAATTTAGAAAAATGGATTCCATATTTAGAATTATAATGTTAAAATTTTGTAAATAGTTACCTTTTATTTTTGGACATTATGAATAGTAAATTTAGTAATTATTTTATTTACCATGGTTAAAGGGTAAATCTGGTAAATAAGGGTAAAAATAATATTATAATAATATTAAACTACCCTAAAACTTGTCCTAATACTATTTTATGAGAAATTTCTGACCATGGGAATCTTTGGGTCTATTTTGGGACCCCATGGAACCACTTGGACGTGAAAATGACATTTTATAATAATTAATTTAAAGTAAAGAGAAATATGACATAAACTTGTATCTTCTTAATAAAAGGGTTATACATAAGATAAATTAGATTATAAATAGTCATTTTAAATATAAGAATATTTCCTACATCATGATATTTTATTTATAATTTTTAGACAACAAATAAATAAATTTATTTATGACACAATGATGATGTAGTTATTACCTTATTAATGAATGGTTTAAATAAATGAGATTGTAAATAATAAAATAAATTTATTTAAAAACTTTTTATGTAATCCAATAATTTTATGGATTATTATTACTTTTTATATTTTAATTAATTAATTTTTTTCGAAATAATCAAGTTTTTATGGATTTTTAAAAAGTCATGATATGAATAGTATAAAATTTGACATAAATTATTTTTTAAAACAAATAATATTTTATTAAATGATATAATAGTCCTAAAATATAATATTTGGAAAAATGACTTAGATAATGTTGAAAATGTAATTAATTAACCACTTTAGATTCTATTGTCATTTTATAGTAACTATATTAACCATGTAGTCTGAATACACAAGAAGATATGGTAAGAATTAAATTAGTTAACTAAAGGTTAAAGCAAAAATATAAGGTTAAATTTGAAACCTAAACTTTTCTAAAACCAATTGATTGAGATGATTTCTAAAAATAATCATATTATCTTAGAATTAAATTATTTTTGGACCTTTTGAAACCGAAAATAATTTTATAATAAAATAATATTTTTATACCTTACTAAAGTACACCTCCTCCTCTCTTATAAAAAGGAATGTCCTCCCACATTTTCTCACACCACCTTGATCCTTCTAGATCAACCAAAACCTGACCAATTATCCTATAAAAATTCTTATTTAACTTATTGAGGTCTTGTTTTTCTAAAAAAAATCATCCCTAGTGTCCCTAAGAAGAGATCCAAAGGAAGTCTAACGAAGAAGAGGTAATTGCTTTACCAATTCAATTCAATTTATTTTCTTCTTCTACTTCCTCTTTCTATGTTTATTCCATAATAAAGTAATAAATTCATTATATTCTACATTCTGATATGTTATTATAATTATGGTACAACCTTATACCTTATTTTATCCATCCTACGAATAATAATACCACTATGTGCGCATACGTACAGCTTGTCGTCTCCACGTTGTAGTGTAATTTGTTATTCAAAAATACTTTATTAGGATGGGTATAATGATGAGTATAATGGATTTAAATCATGAATATAACATGATAAATGATTCTATATAATTAATATACCATCTAATTACATACCATTTAACCATCAAGAGAATGATATCATCGCTCGTGCGTATGTACGGCCTACCGTCTCCACGACGAGGTGAGATTTATTATCCATGTTAAAAATTCAAGAATGATTATAAAATTTATATTATGAGTGAAAATAATAATTATGAAATTAATTTCATGAATAAAATAGATCATATTCATAACAAACATGATTTACATAGCAAAATAGAAATGGTAAAATGAAGCATTTAACACCCGAAATAATGGTAATATTGAAATAAAATTAACAAAATGATATAATAGGATCATATATGATATCATAAATATGTATATGGTACTAGTATAATTTAATAACATTATTTAACCATTATAAACGAGGTTACCACACCCTAAACTAATGAAAAGTACAATGTAAGGGATTATTTTGTCTTACTTTTATTTTTGTGGGGCATATGCCTTATACACCATCTAATTATTTTGTGTGGTGTTTATGTTACCCATGAATGTATTTATTATTATTATTAATAAGGTTACGATATTTAAATATGCATATAATTTTATTTATTTTATGATACATATGATTCTACTAGTTATAAAATGTTAATGGATAATTTTTCAATCTCATT
Organism: Viscum album; assembly: GCA_963277665.1. Lineage (NCBI taxonomy): Eukaryota > Viridiplantae > Streptophyta > Magnoliopsida > Santalales > Viscaceae > Viscum > Viscum album. The sequence continues at coordinate 462,215,797 of OY728142.1, forward strand.
TTTATTTGAGATTGTTTATACGTAAGTATTTACTGGGGCATGTTTATCATCCATATCCCTGATTTCTAAAAACGTTTTCATAAAATTGTTATTATTATTATATGTATGTTTAAATTCATTTTTAATAATTTCTGAATTTTACTACATGGTTTGAAAGGAATCTTTCTTTCGTTTACCATACTGGTTACTTTTTGACTTCTCCAACATAAGTACGAGGGGAGTTTTTTTTAACTTATACAATATGAAAGGATTTTTACATCTTCATAACTTCTTATTTCCATGAATCTTCCAATAAATTTTTTCAAGTGTATTTTCAAATAAATTCTTCTCTTTTTAAATTTCATGGCATTTTGATAAAGGAAACATTTTTTAAGAAGAAAGTATATTTTCCTCAGGAATTAATCTCAAGTGTTTTATCAAAATTATTTTACAACTAAGATGACATAGGTTTATGTTTGTATCCCTGTTATTAATTTTATTTTATTGTATTTATTATAGAATTTTTTTTAATGAAATCCATTTATTTTATATAGGTTATGATGGAATGATGTTTAAGAAAACCATTTTATTTCATGGGTTATGCTATGTTGAATGATTTATTTATTTTATGGAACATATAAGAATGATTTCAATATGATATGGGTGGGACTTATACCTCTATCTATTGAATTGGGTAAATATTTATATCTCATGAGATAGAAATGACTATAATGGAAAGTAAATCTAGTTCAGTAATACATGGTTGGAATGGAAAGTAAACCTGGTTTAGTAATGGACTTTGTCCTCTATGATGGTCTTGGCAGCAATGCCTTGGCTACTATGGAAATCATATTATGTACTTATTAGTTTTCCATTATTACATGTTTTATTCCAATGATATTCTATCATGGTTAATATTCCTTTATGATCTATTTCTTAAGTACTACCAAGATGTATTTCAGGACTCAATATTTTGATGTTTAAATTTTATGTTCATGTTTTTATGTTCAAATGTTTATGGTTTGTTTTATGTTCTCTATGTTTACCCTTACTAAACATTTGATCTCACCCTTTTTATGTTTTCTTTTCCCCAGGATATAAAGAAAGGTTTTAGGTAGAAAAAACAGAAGGGGAATATATTTATGGGAGATGTTGAAGATGTTTCACAAAGATAGAATATTATGCTCCAAGTTTCCAAATACACTAAATTACTATAGTATGTGGGTGTCTTTTTGTGTCTTGTATTAAGTATTCTACAAAAGTAATGTATATTCCATGTACATCAGGCTTTGTTTGTTATAGGATATATAGGACCCACCCATCCTTGGTTATAACATGACCACCATCCTTAACTATAACATAACCATCATCCTTGTTTATAAAATAAACACCACGCATAATGAAAATCCTACATATGTATTCCACAAGATCATAAAATACAAATAGAAAAAAAGGCTATAGGAATGTTTTGGAACTATTGGTATTTGTCTTCAAACCATTGGTATACCCTATACAAATGGTTTGAAGGTTTGTTGGATAACTTGGTGTTGGTATAGACCTATACCAACAGTTTTGAAAACTTTTGGTATAAGTCATTTAAAAAACCTATACCAATAGTTTTGAAAAACCATTGGTATAGGTAATGTAAAAATAAAATCCATATTGGTTTTGATCCCAGTGCCTCCCATTTATATTCCAATGACCTAACCACTAAGATACAATGACTTTTGAGAAGATAATTTGATTAATATTTATGTGTGTATTTAAAAGTAATTTAACTTTTTATGTATTTAATTTTATTTGACAAAATAATCAATAAAAAATAAGGGTACCTATACAAACAGAAATAAAAACCATTACTATAGACCTATACCAACATTTTTGACACCTGTTGGTATAGGTACCCTAATTTTTGGGATTTATATGAATGGTTTTGGAAAACCCATCCCAAACTGTTGGTATAGTTCCCATGGAGAGAACCTATACCAAGATTTTTTTTCAAAACAATTAGTATAGGTTCTCTATATAGTATCGATACCAACAGTTTTGTCCAAAAAATTTGGTATAGGATTTCTCTATGGGACCTAAACCAATGGTATTGTCACAGAATAACCCACAGGAAAAAAGAGAGTTTCATAATAATTTTACCATGGTATAAACCATGGAATAAAAAAAAATTCATAAATATTATAACATCATAAAAATAAACCATTTAAAGAAATAATAATAATGGTATCCTTGGATCATATCCCTATTAAATCATAAGTAACATAAAAGGATTTCATATTATATAGAAAATTATTTTGAAAGATCACATGTAACATATCTCGATGAAAATTTCATTTGGAAATTTAAAACAACTTTTTTTAATAAATAAAACATTTTTAAAATATTTTTTTTAAAATAACCTTCTAAACTTATAAATTAATTTTTAAATATCATTTAAATCATTTATTGAGGAAAATATCCTTCCCACTTTGAAAAAAATTAAAAAAAATTCATATTCAAAATCCTTTTCTTTGAATATAACCTTGAAAACTTATAAAGTAATCTTCAAAGAAAATAATTTTCATTATGGGGGTAAATTTCATTCATGTCTTACTCATTAAAACCAATATTCCTTACACTTTTTAGTAAAATCCAAATGGGACTTGTTTAAAAAATGACATAAATATTCCTTTAAAAAAATTAAAATTCAAACACATGTAAAAATGAATTTAAAAAATCATATAGGAATATAAAAACATTTTTTAAAAACATTTTTAGAAAACATGGTCATGGAAGAGAAAGGGTTTTTGAATGAAGATAGAAATAAAGTTGGTTTTCTTTGAAAACATTATTTTGAAATATTGAGTGTATAAAGAGAGGAAAATTAAATTAAAACATGTATTCTAATGAAATAACTAGAGGAGAATAAAATTTATGAGTTTATTAAGATATGCATCATAATATTTTATCATCAGAAGAATGAACATAAATAATCTCGATAAACGATGAGATTGTATCATAAAACCCTTTTCTCGTGATAAAATTGAATTGTAAGACCCATGAAAGAATAACATTAGATAAAACTTAAAATATTTTAAGAATAAATAAATTCATTATATTAAATTTAAAAGTGTAATTTTATACACATCATAAAATAATACAGGTGTATAACATAATGAATTTCCCAAAGAAGACAAATTGAGTCAAATACCCCTTACCACTCTGGTAACTTTTGAACTGTAAACACCATGAAATCAATATCATAAAATTGATATCTGAATCCCCATATTTTTAAGTATAATAATAATAAAATAAATTCATTTTAAGAATATATACTACATAAAATAAACGTGTGGTGAATATGGCGTCTGTCTCCCATAAAATAAAAGTGAGATGGAAATCCCATAACTTAAGTATTGAATTACTTTGTACATGTTCAAACAAACTGTATAATAAATATAATTTAATTATAAATATATTTAAGAACCATAATTATATATATAATACCATATATTATTTACTTATAAAATTTTATTACCCATTTATTAACAATTCCATGTTAAAATCATGTTTTGAGTAATAACTGCTTTGTTTTTCATGTATGTTTTGATTTGGTATTTTTGATCCTACTACTTTGATAATGGTTCCATAATATCAAGAATGTAAAAAATAATATAAATATAATATATATATTCATTATATATATATATATTTATATTAATCCATAATTGTTATAGATGTAAAATAAAATACATCATTCATTGAGACAGTTGGTCGTATGTACACATGAACATTTTTTCCATTTTCTTTAAGGATAGAATGAAATAATGTAAATAATATATAAATATTAAAATATAATTTTCATCTCATATATATCACATATATTAAATAAATGTATACTAATTACCTTCCATGCAATGTGTTAGTGGAAAACGAAACGCATCACTTTGCGATGCGGTAGTCCACCGTACACACGAATGACATTATCGTATCCCATACGGAAGGGAAAGTAATAAGTTAAATATGATATTATAATTACATAAGTATAATTATATCATAAATATCATATATATATATATACATATATTATAGTTCATTATATCCAGCCATTAGAAGTGGTAATGGGAAACGAATTACGTCGGTTCGCGAGGTGGTATTTTTTAATACACACAATCAACAGATTCGTTTCTCATTTGAGGGAGGAGCAGATGTTTATAGGTCATGACCTTAACATAAACACATATTAGTATATTTAATATTTTTTTTTATTATATCATTATGGTTTAATAATAATTGAATGAGGTGGAGGAAGAAATGAAATAAAACATTGTGTTAGGGACGTTACCTCTTCTTCGAACAATTTATTTTAGTTTGAACCAAATTCCTTCCTAGGTTGGATTCTAGGATGATATAATAAAATTTATAAATTTATTTTTGAAGTTATTTTCTGAACCAAAGGTTTTTTTAAGTGTTAAGGTGGGAGGAGAGGGGGTGACCATTTATAAGTGAGGTGGGTGGCACACTTGTAATTTTTTAAAAGAAAAAGATGTAACCATGTTATTAAAATAAATAAAAGGATCCAAAATAGTAAATAATCAAAAATTATATGTGTTAAGGTTGAAATATATCCATAAATTCTTGTTGTAAAATTTTATAGGTCATTTTACCCCTTATCTTTTTAGTTTAACTCCCCAATAAACCCATTTTCACCTTGATTGCAGTAATTAATTTTTAATGATTTTACTGTTAATAATGGTAAATAATTAAGTTGGGATTATTAGAAAATATAAATTATGATTATTATAAATATTGGATCCATTTTTTCAAATTCAACTCATATAAGTGAAATAATATAATTTAAAATTAAACCTACATACGCAATGAAAAAGTGGTTTTCCAAAGAGAAAATTTTTATAAGTATATAAATTTTTAATATCCTAATTCAATATGGAATTTATTAAAATTATATAAATTGGATTAATAAATATATAATTTAGCTAATTTTACTTTTAAAACCATATGAAAATAATTTATAAATTTTTAAATGTTTTGAACAAAAAGACAATTCTTAATAAAACCCAGTATTTTTCGGTATTTACTGAAAGAATTATCTTTACAGAAACTTTTATAAAAAAAACTCCAAGATAATTTTGAAATATAGATTTAAAAAATTAAAATTATTTTTTAAAATAAATTTTCTAAAATTGGTAAAATTTAATTCTAATAAAAGTGACAAAAAAGTGACAAAACTGCTTTTTTAGAAGAAAGCAGTTTTAAAGCATAAAATTAGATTTATTACTATCTGATACATAGAAAAAACATGAGATGAATGTTAAAATTTTGATTAAATATATAATATATAAATTTCATTAAAATAATTTTTTGATAGTTTTTTATTTAATATACAGAGATAAAACATGTTTGTACGCATAAAAATAGTTTTCAGAAAATTATTTATTTTATTTTCAAATTGTTTTTATTTTCATTTATAATTAATTTTTAACCAAATAATTCATTTTATATAAAGGTTTAAACCATATATTTTCATAATTTAGTTAATCATGTTCATACCAGTGTTTCAAACAGCTATGAGATAACAATCATATTGAATAATAATATTTTAATAGTATGTTGTGTTTAATTTAAATAAAATATTACATGTAATGAAAGATAAACTAGGTGTTTCACATAACTCAATCTAAACTTGGTGTTGATTATAATTAGAAATATCAAAAATATTAAATTTACTTGAAAAAATATATTTCAAAAAATATTGGGGTGTTATATTCTACCCCCTTAAAATAAATTTCTCCCTAAAAATTCGTCACTTTGGTACCAATAATTGAGGATAATTTTACCTAATTACATCCTCAGGTTTTTATATAACTTCTTTAAGATATTGGTTTCACCACGAAACAATGACCAGTTAAGTGTTCTTGTTTCATAGAACTTTCTCAATATTATCCAGAATCTCCACCAGTTGTTCCTTATAAGAAATATCATTCTCTAGTGGTACAACCTATGAGTTCAATACATATAAAGGATTAGGAATTTACTTCCTCGGGATAGATACATGAAACACATCATGTACTTTATATAGTTTTAGTGGAATCACTAATGGATATAATACAATCCCTATATGATCAATAATATCAAAGGTATCGAATACCTAGGTCAAAGATTTCCTTTATATCATAAGAAAAATTTCATCTTTTGGTTGTGGTTCGATCAATTCACACTTCATCACTTAAAATAAGAAATGAAGATGGATTTATTCTCGAAGAACTAATGGATCACAAGATCCATAATATAATGATAATTTATTACTTCCATCTCTAGTTATCATCATAACAAAATGGTTAGCACAACTTATCCAATATGCATAAATCTTAATATGGTAAAATAATACATTAATCTATAAAACCTCATAGAAATTTCAAATCAAACTATTCCATAAATGGTTAACCTTATGGCCCTTCCAAAATTAAAAATATATAAATAAGGTCACTAAAATTCCCAAAATCAACTTAACATTAATCCCCCAAATATCATAAAGTATCTATTAATTATCACATACCAAATATGTGAATACCTTAGTCATATATTTTCTTGAAACATGGTAATATCCATCATTACTATAAAACCTTAATGAAAACATACACATTATCTCACTACTTCAATAAAATCATATATTTTTTGAATATATTCTATAAATCTATTAATGTTGTAAAGTCCATCAATGATAACATAAACCACTTTTTCCACAAATCATTAATGAGTTCCAAGTTCATCAATATTATCCAATTTATGTTATTCATATCCATAATATCTTTATACTAGCATAATTATCTCAACATCAGGAACATATTAAGTTTTTTCTTCCCCTAATCATGTGCATTCCATAAAATATCACTTTTCCATTAAATCACTTTTCTAGTTCATTAGTATTATTCACTATATTATTGAAAATCCTAAATGAAAAACTTCTACTAAACCATCCTTATATATTTAATAATTCTATAATTCCAATACATAAATACTTCAATAATTTTAATTCATTATTAAACCATTAATTAGGCTTAATAATCTTATTCATTAATACCTTCTTCCTTTCATATATAAATTGTTTTATTTTCATCATTAAGAACAAAACATTTACTTGTAACACCTTGTGGATCCTCTTCTTGAGATTTCCCCCTAGGAAATAGATTTTTATAATGGTCATACTTTATACATTTATAACATTGAACCATTGATAATGCCTTAGGGAAACCATTATTCTCAGCCGTTATTTTAATTGAACTTTTCATTTTTTTTCCTTAGTAATTGCTTACTCTATATCCTTCTTCTCCACACATAAAATATATTCTCATTCCGTTGAGACATACCTTGGAGTTCTTATTCCCACATGATTGAAATATATGAAACTAAATCATCTTTCCTCTAGGGTATCCACCACCCAAACTCTCAAAAAACTCTATCCTTATCTTCTTTGATGAGTTTGATAGTTGGTTAAGGTGAAAGTTGTTAATCATATACCTTAATAAATAATTTGGAATAATAATAATATCCTTCACTATAGTATTCATCCCATTTGGTTTTTCATCAACACATTTTCTATCACATTCAATGTTAATAAAGTTCCTTCTATTCTCCTCCATTGACTAAAACCAAAAATAATAGTGTAAGCAACAATAATCATAAAGAGGAACCACATGATCATGAAAAACATTTATAAGATATCTAAATCCTAAAACCTTATTTTAAATCTATTAAAACTTAGGTTTAACATAGGTTATTTGTTCTAATTATTAAAATTATTTATGATAGTTCATAAAGAGTTTGTGAATTTCTAAAGAATATCCCCTGGGAGTGTCAAACTAGGTATGTAGTAAGGTATGTGGTCATTAACCAGGTGATGATCAATCCAAGATCAATGCACCATTTTTGGAGTTATTACCCTTAGGTACCTTTGTTCCAGAGCTGAATCCCCTTGTGGTATCTAGAAAGGGATTTAATTTCTTTGAAAACACTCACTCTATCCTTTACCAAAATTCTAGGACATTTTTCTATAGTATGAATCATCCATATAATTATCCTTATAAATATACTTAGACATATCCTTAGGGATCTCACTAAAGTTTTCTCATCCTAGTTTCCAATGGTTAACTACACCTTTCTCTAATATCATCTGCAAAGAATCAAACTTCTCATATATAAATATTACATATTAGTATATTAATATTCATTAAATAACATAACAATCCATTCCAGAATCATTTAGGTCTAGTGCCTATGTAAATTTGGACACATAATAAACTTGAACATAAGTGAGCTACATAATCTCCCACTAAGTTCTTCATAACTATCACCCATATTAGGCATATCATAAACAATACCTTTCTTAATATCCTATGTAAATGAAATAGAAGAAATGGTGATCTCAAATGCTTAGTATGGGTAAATAAAGGAAATATGTAAACATAACATGAGAATAAGGTCATGAGAACATGATAATAACATATTAAAACCATAACCTACATATAAAAGATCAAAATATTAATTAATTGAATAAATATTAGCAGTTCATAAGACATTAATCATAAGAAAATCAAATAACATGATCCATGAGAGAATAACATTGATATAAGACATAGAATTGTAGCATATAAATAATCATAGAAAATAATTTCAATAGTAGTCAAGGATCATTTTCAAGGCTATCATAGTGGAATGGGTTAACTCATCAAACCATCATTTTAGTCAAGGTTCACTCTTAAGACTATCATAGTGGAAAAATTCCTTTTTAGAATCGGGGTATCTCCCTATTATAGTTCTATTTATCTCACGAGATATAATTCTTTACCCAGTACATTGGAGGGAGATATATGTCCCATCCATCCTTGGTTATAATGTGACCACCATCCTTGTTTATAAAATGACCACCATCCTTGGTTATAATATAGCCACTATCACATAATTAAAATCATACATATGTGTTCCATAAGATCATAAAACATTCATCATATCATAACCCATGAAAAGAAATGGGTTTCATAGATATTTTATCATAAAATAACTTATGGAAAAGAAATAGGTTTCATAATTATTTTATCATTTCATCATATCATAAACCATGGAAAAATAAGTGGGTTTCATAAGCATTTTATCATCATATAACCTGTAGAAGAGGAACTAGTTTCACAAAAATCAGTTCATCTTAAACTCAAACCATTCAGAGAAAGAATAAGAATCGTATCCTTGGATCATATCCCCAGTAAAGAATAAGTTACATAAAATGATTCCATATTAGATGTAAAATTATTTTGAATGATCAGGTGGAATATTTCTTAAGTAAAATAGATTTAAGAATTTGAAAACCCCTTTTTAATACATAAAACATTTTTAAAATAATTTTCTTGAAAATTACCTGGGAAACTTATAAAGTAAGGTTCAAAGATCATTTAAAACATTTATTGAGGAAAATATCCTTCCCTTTTAAAAAAAATTAATGATAAAACATTTTCAAAATAATTTTCTTTAGATATAAACTTGAAAATTTATAAAGTAAGATTCAAATAAAATATTGGTCATGATGGTGGGAAATTTTGTTCATGACATATAAATTAAAATAATGATTACTTTAAGTTTTTAGTAAAATACAAATGGGACTTTTTTAGAAAATGATATAACTATTCCTTTTAAAAAAATTAAAAAATTTCAAAAAATGTTAAAAATTAATTTAAAAATCATATATGAATATAAAAACATTTTTTGAAATCATTTTTAGAAAACATGGGCATAGAAGAGAAAGGGTTTTTGACCAGAGAGAGAAATAAATTTGGTTTTAATTAAAAACATTATTTTGAAATATTGAGTGTATAAAGAGATGAAAATGAAGGGAAAACATTTATTCTCATGACATAACCATATGAGAATAAAATTTATGAGTTTATTAGTGATTTATCATAATATTTCATCATTGGAAGAATGAATATAAACAATCCAAATAAATGATGAGATTGTATCATAAAACTCTTACAACTTTGATAACATTGAATCATACTCCCCATGAAGGAATAAAATTAAATAAAACCTAAAATATTATGAGAATATATAAATTCATGATATTAAATTTAAAATTTTAATTATATACACCTCATAAAATAAGATAGGTGCATCAAATAATGTCCCAAAGAAGACCAATTGAGACAAAAATCCCTTACCACTTTAGAAACTTTTGAAACATAAACCCCGTGAAAGATAGATCATCAAATGGATATGTGAATTCCCATAATTTTAAGGTTAATAAACATAAAATAAATTCATGTACATTATATAAACCACATAAAATAAACACATGGTGAATATTGCATGTGTCTCGCATAAAATAAAAGTGAGATAGAAATCTCTTACCTTAAGTCTCAAATTCCTTCATACACATTAAGAACATCTATATACTAAATATAAGTATATTATAAATATATTAAAGAACCATAAATATATATATAATACCATAAATTATTTAATTATGACACTTTATTATCTTTCTATTGATAATTTCATGTTAAAATCAGGATTTGGGTAATAACTGCTTAGTTTTTCATGTATGTTTTGATTTAGTATTTTCGATACTCTTAATTTGATCATGGTAAAATAATATCCAGAATTTTGAACATGAGATAAATATCATATATATTTATTATATATGTATTTATAGTAATCCATAAAATTTAAAGATAAAAAAAGTAAATACATTGTTCATGGAGATGGTAGGTCATACATATATATGAACATTTTTTCCACTTTCTTAATGAATGAAATGAAAAAAAAAGGTAAATAATATATTACCATTAAAGAATAATTTTTATTTCATATATATCACATATATTCATTAAATTTTCCATAATTACCTTCCATGCAAAGCATTAGTGAAAAACGAATCACATCGCTTCGTGAGGCGGTAGTCGACCATACACACGAATGATGTTATAGTATTCTCTAAGGAATGGAAAGTGAGAATTTATATGTGATATTATAATTATAGAAGTATAATTATATCATAAATATAATATATAAACATTATATACTTTATTATATCCATCCATGATAATCAGTGATGGAAAATGATATGTGTCGTTTCTTAAAGTGATAGTCTACCATACACAAAATCAATGATTTTGTTTCCCATTTGAGGAAGAAGGACATGGTTTTAAGTAATGACCTTAACATAAAAAAATATAATTATATTTAATATTATTAGGTGATTATATATTCATGTTTTAATAATAATTTAATGAGGTGGACAAAGAAATAAAATAAAATGATCAGCTAGGGACGTTACCTCTTCTTCAGACAACTTATTTTGATTTGCAACAAAATACTTCCTAGGGTTTATTTTTGAAAAAAATAAGGCTTAAATGATGATATTAAGGAATTTATTTCAGAATTTATTGTCCAAAATAAAGTTTTTTTTAAGTGTTAAGTGGAGGTATAAGGGGTGTCCTTTTAAAAGTGAGGTGAGAGACACACTTTTAGTTTTTGAAAAGAAAAATGTGTACTCATGTTTTTCATAGGAAAAAGGCTCCAAAATGAGACATTATAGAACCTTATAGGTGATAAGGTTATAATATATCCTTAAATTTTGTTTTTTATACGTTTCTAGGTCATTTTTCCCAAAATAATTTTAGTTTAACCTCCATGTAAACCAATTTTTACCTTAACTATGGTAATTATTTTTTACTATTTTTACCATTAAAAATGGTAAAAAATTAAGTTTAACTTATTAGAAATTATAAATTATTTTGATTCAAAATATTCAATCAATTTTTCCAAATTCAATTCAAATAATTTTAATTTAAAATTAGACCCCACTGACGTGATGAAAAAGCAGTCTTCCAAAGAGAAAATTATCATAAGTATATAAAGATTTAATATCCCAATTCAATATTTAATTGATTAAACTAACCTAAATAGGATTAATAAATATATAAATAAACTAATTTTAATTTTAAAACCATATTAAAACAATTTTTATTTTTTAAAATGTTGTGAACTAAAATACAATTCTTAATAAAAACCTGTATTTTTCACTTTTCACTAAAAATATTGTCTTTTAAAAAAAACTCAAAAATATACTCCAATATAATTTTGAAATGTATATTTAAAAATTGAATTTTATTTTTTAAAATAAATTTTATAATAATTTTAAAAATTAATTCTAATAAAATCTTCAAAAGGTAACAAAACTGCTTTTTTAGAAGAAAAAAATATCGTTTTTAAGTTTAACATTGGATTTATTCTTATATCATACATAAAAAAAATAATAAGAATTTTAAACATTTTATTGAATATAATATATATATATATATATCATTAAAATCATTCCCTAAGAGTTATTTATTTAATTTATTGAGTTAAAATATGCTTTTGTGCATAAAAAATATTTTTCAGAAAATGATTTCCTTTATTTTCAAAAGACTATTATTTTCATTTCTAATTAATTGTTAACCAAATAATTAATTTTATATATAGTTTTAAACCATATATTTTCATAATTTAGCTAATAATATTCATACCCACCATTCCAATGTCGAAGTGATAAGTGTCACATTAAATAATAATATTTTAATAGTATGTCATGTTTCGTTTAAACTCAGTATTGCATGTAATGCATGATAAACTCAGTGGTGTGTGTAATGAAATATAAACACAATGTTGTACATAATTAAAAATATTAAATTTATTAAATTTATTTGAAAAATATATATTTCAAAAAATCTCAGGGTGTTACAGATTAGGGAGAGATTGATATTGAGAAATATGAAAAAAAAAATTGAGTGGTCAGTGGAGATCCAAGATCATCTAGAGAAGGTTTCATGAGGATTATTCATTCCCTTAGTGTGTATTTTTTATAGGCATGGTGTTTTATATTGAATCATGTGGGATAAAGAGTCATATTTTTTCATATTTTTTTGAACTATATTTCTTGTAATGTGAAATTGAAATTTTAGTTAAAATTTTGGAAGTTATAGTTGAATTACCTTTGTTTAGTCATTATTGAGTTTTTTTGGTAATTAGGGGTCTATTTGAGAGGAATCTCATATTGTGGAAAATTATTTGTTTGATTATCTTGCTTATTTTATGTTTCTTTTGAGTTTTTATTAATGAAAATTTTTAGAGGTATTTGATGTATTGGTTTGGATTTTGATGTGTTTACTTTAATTTTATGATTGTACTTTCAAGGGTGAAATACATTTTAGAGTTATCTAATTTAGAGAGATGTATTTTTCTATGTGTTAACTTTTTTTTGAGTTTTTTGGAAAATGGTAAAATAATAGAAAGATGAAGGGTTGGATTTTGGGAGAATTTAACCTAACATGTAAACCATGTCATGGTTTGGTGGAATATTTTTGTGGTAATAGTTTTTTTGATGAACTTTAATTATAATGAAGGAGTGAATATTTAATAAATTTTTTATCAAGTACAACATTTGTATTATGTCATGGTTTTATGGTTTGAACCGTAGTTTCATTGAAAAAACTAGAGTTAATAATTATGGTTTAAAGGAGACATGATAGAGATACTGGAAATCGTAAAGCATAAAACAAAATATGGTTATATAAACCATTACATAATGGGTAATGAATAGATTTTTTGTTTCAAATGGTTGATAATAGGATGGTGATTAGGATATAGTTCCACATCAAAGTTTTTAGGGTATTTATAAGACATGATATGTTTTTATTTTTTATATTATATTTGATTTCAGATTGGTTATGATTAAAATGAAAGGAGGTTATAATTATATGCGATTGATCTGGATTACACCATGAATTATTGATTGACCTTATACCAAAGGAAAAATGATGTGATGGATGTGGACATGTCATGGTTTTTGAGAAAATGGATGAAACTGTTGAGAGAACTACCTAAACCTTATTATTTACTTGAGATAATTCTCTATGGACATGAGATTGAAAAAAGGGTCATTTTGGTAATATTTTTCAATATTCTTTGCAATAATTAAATGAATTGTTCAGGGGAGAGACTCAATAAAAGCTTGGGTCATTGATAAGTGAGATTCATGATCTCTTTTCTTATGTTGGTTTTAAAGGACTCTTCTTATCCACTATTTCTCTTGAGAATTTATGTGTATATGGATGAATTATAAGGTTTATATCATAAATAGAGATTTTTGTATTTATATAATGAAATCAAAGGATAATTGATGAAATTATTGATATTTTATGAGGTGGGTGACTTTAACCTTTATTTTAATGTATGTTAAATGGATTTTTATAGTTTGGTAGATGTAGTGATCAATAATTATCATGTATACCATGTGAATTAAAGATAGATAAACATAAATGATGTTATATGTTTATATGTGTAATATAAATCAATATGAAATAATGAACTTATATTAAAATAGTAATTATAGTGATTGGTGAGGTGACATAATAATTTAATACATAAATATTACTTCCTATTAAATGAATATTAATTACATAACATTTTTATCCATTATAGAATCATAAAGGTTTAGTTTCTTTGGAAAATTGGATACATAAACAATAGGCACATAAAATATCTACATTATCTCCCACTAGGTTCTTCACAACTAGAATATTTCTTGGACATATCATACTTAAAACCTTTATTTATATCCAAGGGAAAGGAAACATAATAAAGGGTGAGCACATATGCTCAATAATGGTAAAAAAGGAGGTATAATTGATCATTTAATAACAACATGAGTATAAGGGTATGATAACATGAGCTTAACATTTTAAAACCATACCTTATAATTCATAGATAATAATCATGAGTCATGGAATAAAGCGTGACAGTTCATAATACATGAATCATAAAGTAATAAAAAAATAAACCATGAGAGCATAACATTGGAATAATATCATGTCATAAAATAGTATCATAAAGTGTGGCATGCTCATAATCATATAAATATCATGCCAAGATAACCCACAAATACATTAGTTTACCTGCTTCGGGCTTGGGATAACATCTCATGTACCCTCTTTTGGTCTTGGGATAACTTCTCGTGTACCCTTTGAGATCATAAATCATTAATATTTACTAGATTTATTTAATTTATATAATGGAACCACCTATCAAATAATCATAATACATTCAAATGTATGCCCAATAATCATGAAAAAATATATCATTTAATCATATCTTAAACTATGGAAAATAAAATGGGTATCATCAAGATTTAATCATCATAATAAATAACCATATAGAGAAATAATAAGAACATAATCATATAATCATATCCCTAGTGAAGCATAAGTAACATAAATGGATGTTTTCATAGATGAAAAATGCCTTAAAATATCACTACAATATTTCTAGTGGAAAATACCCTTTTAATTTTGAAATCACTTAATTAAAATAAAAAAAATTATAAAATATTAAGGAAATAATTTTCATAGAAAATAATAATATAAACTTGTAAATAAATTTTAATGTAAAATATTATTCATAATGATATAAAAAATTGTTCATGTGTTATATTGTAAAATAAATATTATGTTCAAACCTTTGGTAAAAATTACCTTATTCAGAAAATGACCAGAATATTCCTTTTAAAAAATTATAGAAATTAAAAAATGGGTAAATTTTAATTTAATAAATAATTTTATAATATTAAAAACATTCTTGAAAATATTTTAAAGAAAATATATATGTGGAAGAAAAAAATTCTTGTCTGAATAGAGAAGCTAAGTTGGTTTTCTTTAAAAATGTTATTTCAGACATTTGTTTGATTAGAGAGAAGAAAGTGAAAGGAAAACTTGTAATCTCTAAAAATAACTATATTGTAATACAATAAATAATATTTATGTGTGATATATCATATAACTACATGGTTTAAAATTTAAGCATAAACAATCCTGATAAAAATAAGATTGTAACATAAACCACTTACCTCAAGTCTTTCTTTTTTTAGGTGATCTAAACTCCTATATAATAAATTTAATTTTTTTATAATTACATAAAATAACCATATACATACGGAGAATTTCATATATTATTCACTTATAATATTTCATCACCCATTCATTAATGATTCTTTATTAAATTCATCTTTTTCAGGTTTTAGCTATTTAGTTTTTCATGAAATTTTCAATTCATAAGTTCCAATCCTTATGATTTGATCATGGTTATATTATATGTATAATTTAAATAATAATATAAATATCATATATATTCATTATATATATGTTTAAAACCATCTATAAAATGTTGATATAGAAAAATGAATTACACTGTTCATGGATATTGCAGTATGTACATACACATGAACATTGTATCCATTTTCTAACGAAAATAAGTAAAAAATATAAATAATATTTTGTCATTAAAGAAAAATATTTATATCATAAATATCATATATATTTATTAAATCCACCACTATATCCATCAATGTGAGGCATTTATAGAAAATGAATTATAATGCTATGCGGAGGTGATAGTCCACACATATAGATGAGTGATGCTTTCATTTCCCATTTGATGGAAAAGAGGAAGAAAATGGTTGTACCATCATAATAATAACATATAATTATATTTATGATACCAGTATCATCATGTTATTATATATAAAACATTTTTTATAAGGTGTAAGAAAAAAGAAAATCAAAAGAGTATAGTTAAGATTTATAACTTTTTTTAGAGACACCTTTGGCTTACAACTTTAGCCTTGAAATATTCGTCTTTAGAGAATACTAGAAGCTATAGAATTAAGGAAGGAATATAGTAAGGTTTTGAGGTGGTTATTGGCTGATCTATAAGGTCAAAATTCTTGAATAACAGTGGATATGAGGTTCCCTTCTATAAGTGAGGGAGAGGTCACATATGGAATAACTTAAAAGATTTAAATAATATAATGTCACTTTCTTGTGAAAGTGGATAAAAATAGAAAAAGGTGAGAAAATGGGACAATATAGGGTCAAATATCACTAAAAATAATTATTAGATAAGTTTTTGTGACAATCTGACCCTTATCTCTCGGTTTAACCCCCTGGTAGACTTGTTCTAACCTTAACAGTGGTAATAAATTTTTATTGTTTTTACTATTCATTTTGACAAAAAATTAAAATGGCATAATTAAAATATATATAGATTATTATTTCAAATATTTAATCCATTTTATCAAATTAAATTTATATAATTGTTAGAAATTAATTTTATAATAAGCACCAAAAATGCAATAAAACCCCTTTTAAGTATAAAACTAAATTTACTTTCATTCCTTCCATAGTAAAGACTATAAAATTATTGTAAAAATATTTGATTAAATATATAATATATAAATTTCATTAAAATAATTAATCAATAATTATTTATTTAATTTATTATGATAAAAAACACATTGTGCACATAAAAACAATTTTCAGAAAAAGAAATCTTTTTAGCTTTAAATGACTTTATCTTCTTTCCTAAACTTCAGATATATAATATATGAATTTTTATTCATAAATTTAAAATATATTTAATTAAAATCACTTTCTAATAGTGATAAATATCTAGGTTTTAGGCTCAATGGAATCATGCAATGGGTCGTTCCCAACTTTTCTTTTTTTCATGATCGATGATCAATCTGAGATTTACATAATGTGTACTCTATAATCAAAATAATTGAATAAAAATAGATAATGGATAATAAAATGAATCCATACATCGGATCATTACATATTATTTATAATTTATTTAACTATTTAAATAATTTCCTTGTTGTAATTCTTTCTTCATTGATGGATCTGACAAAAGATCTATGTTGGACCATTTTTGCATTGTAGGAATCAAGAGAAGATTGCCTCTAGAAATGATCCACACATGTTCCAAAAATATTCAAATGTCGTATTAGGAATATTTGGGTGCTAGCATGGAAGATACTATCACTTTCATCATCTCCTTTTTATCTCCTCAAGAACCACTTCCAAAGCATTCTCCTTAATCTCTTTTGACTTGAGAGTCGGTGGTGGGGGAAGATCTATCTTTATTTTTATGAGAATTATTAGAGAAGGGAGATCTCTAGGGTTTAAGAGGATTATCAAAATTCATTGTGCATAAACAAATAAATGAATTGGATTGGCTAGAAAATAATATAATTGGGTTTATATATCGCAAGGGTTAGAAATAAATAATTGCACAAGTGCCTCTTATTATTTATTTAATACCTTGTGAAACCCCATGTCTATAATAATATTATTATTATTATTTTCTTGACATTCACTTAACTTGCGAATTAAATTAAATATTATTTAATAATATAATATTTATTATTTATTATTTCTCACCGAACCTAAATGCTCATTCCTCCATTCCACCATAATATTTATTGGTCCTTGAATAATGATTATTTATTTATTAAATAAATATCACCATATTATTCACTAATAAATAAATAAATATTATATTCACTAAATAAAAGATTAATATTTATTAAATATTCTGCTCACATTATATTCTCTCTAATAACAAGTGATGGAATACATGTGATCAAGAAAACATGAATAATTATTAAACCACATGCGATAATAATATTTATTAAACTTGTTAAATAATAAATAATAATATGTTATTTAACTGAGATTCTGGATACACTTAGTGTGTGACCCTCTAGGCCTCTTTCTCAATGGTATTAGGCAAAACAGCCTAAATTCCATGGTTAGAGTCTAAAAACTCTACAAGGTACCCATAGAGAAAGAAGTTAATGTTGAAATGACATAATACCTTATAAGGATTATTACTAAGTAATATAATGCCTTTATCATGATATCTCTAATCAAGAAAGTTGCATGTCGGTGCCATTAACCTATGTGTTTAATGCATTTTTATTTGACTTCTTTGAAATATAACTTTCCTGTAGAACACCATGGAAATTGATTTATTTAAGCTATATCATTTTCATCAAATGGAATGAGATATCAACTTATGTTAAATAAAAGAAGGGGAAAATAATTTCTCACATTATTCATTAATGCAATATTACTAGCAATGCATCCATTGTATCCTACCTTTCCACGAACATCTACCATCACAGTTTTCGTCAATACATCAAAGTACACGACTCGTAATACTCATTAATAATAATATTAAATTATAAGGGTAAATACACGCATATGAATATAGGAACATCTAATGACACATACAAATGTGTATTTCTTACTAGTGGGTCTCATTCTCATTATATCCTACACTGGATATTACCAAGGGAATACACCATGAGAAGGTGCCTAAAATTACTAAGATTCTCCACCCATGATAGACTATATAATTTTTTCCCTCAAATGATATCATCTAGATATATAAAATATATTTAAGAATAGTGTAATAACACTTCTGGGTTCTCATCATAGTGGGGAACTGCTATGACCTTTTAGAGCAACAGCTACTCTTAGGATATTATCACATACTATGTTACATAGAAGAACAATCATGATGTGATAAAGAGTTTATTAATATTCAAAACTATGAAAGCAGCTTATCATAAAGTACATAAAAGTTTGTTCTAGGGCAACAACTCCAACATAATATAATTTGTTCATATGATAATACATAACATGTAAAAATAATTTTTTTTTTTGAAAAAATGGTTTTCTAAGCATTGAATGATTTTATTAAAATTGAGTTATTATCAATAAATTTTTAACATCCGAAAATATTATACATATATTTCAAAATGTGGTTCATCTTATCCATACCCATCGATACAATTCCTAGGTTATAAATGTATACTATATCATGAGTTCATTTAGATTCGGGGTTGCATGTAAAGAAAGCTATCAAATACTTCAAATTTATTTTAAAGTAGATATATATAAAATATCAAGGTATTAATTTCAACCCATATTAAAATGAATTCCACCCTAAAAATTATGACACTGTAATATTAAATAATTATCTCTCTAATTTATCACATCATTGGGCTCCAATATAGCTTCCCTAAATTTATTATTCCTCTAGAGGAATTTAACTAGGTGATTAGTCTTCCTCCATAAAACTTTACCTCTATGATCCAAGAAATATATCAGTTTTTATTCATAAGAAATATCATTCTCTCGTGGTATAACATATGAGTTCTGTACATGTGAAGGATCATGCATGAACTTCTTCAGAAGAGATGTGCCAGATTTTATTTATAGGAAAGATTGTGATCCAGTGGTATAACCTCTGAGTTTAGTATATGTGAAAAATAATGTATGTACTTCCATAGGGGAGATGTGTGGAATACATTGTCAACTTGAGAGAGGTTCAATGGTAGTTCCAAGTGATAAGATAAAATCCCTACTTGATAAAGAATATTTAAGGGACCATTGTACCTAGGGATCAGCTTACCCCTCTTTCTAGATCTTATAACCTTGTTTTATAGAGAAATTTATAGGAATACTTTATCACCAACTTCAAAATTGAAATCTCACCAGTGATTTTTGGCATAAATATTTTATCGAATTTGAGATGCCATGATATGTTGCTGAATGAATCTAACCTTATCTACCATTTCCTCAACTAGATTAATCTCCAATAGCTTTCTTTCTCTAACTCTATATCATCACATTAGAGTTATACACTTTCTTCTATAGAGGGCTTCACAAGGATCCATATGAAGGATTGATTGAAAGGTATTATTATAAGAAAACTTAACTAGATGAAGGTTTTGATCCCAAACACCTTTCAAAATAATATAACACTGCTACAACCCTGTGTTTAACAACACTTTTATTTATCAGCACTAAAAAATCACTAATAAATGGCATCTTTATCAGTGCTAAGGAAAGCACTGATAAATTTAACCTTTTTTCAGCACTTTATTTTTAGTGCTAATAAATATTTATTTCATCATTACTTTTTTAGTGCTAATAAGGGTTCGAATAAATAAAATGATGTAATTAAATAAATTGAAAATAAAAAATGAGTTAATTAAAAAAATATTACAAATTTTATTAATTAAATAACTATTTATACAAATGAATAAATTGGTTATACATTATTAAATATTAAACATTTTATTAATTATATAATTATGATAATTAATGTTATTAAATTGTATAAATTAAATATATAGATATATATTAATGTATATAAATACGATTTATATATTACAAAATATTTATGCGCTTTACATTAGATATTCATTAATAATGTTAAAAATATATTTGTAAAAAATATTTATAAATAAATATATTTATAAATGTACATTTACTATATTTATAAAATTATATATTTATAATTATAAATAAATAAATATTTTTTAAAAATTATTTATATAATTAAAAATAAATAATTATATATATTTAAATAATTATTAAATTTATAATAAATTTACCTAAATAATGAATATATTTACTATATATTTATTTATATATATTTATTAAATATATATATGTATAATTATATAGATATATAAAATGATATAAATATTATTTTTTTTAAAAAGTATAATTATAAATAAATAATTATAAAATTATAATAAATATATTTAAAAAGGAATATATTTGTTATATTTATATTTATATATATTTATTAAGTATATATAAATATTTATAATTTTTTTATTTATAATTGTAATTATAAATCCTTTATCAGCACTTAAGTAATAAGCGCTGATAAAAGCATCTTTATTAGCACTAAACAAAGTGATAATAAAATGAATATTTATCAGTGCTATAACTTTAGCGCTGATAAAGACCTACCTTTATCAAAGCTAAAAAAAGTATTGATAGAGTCTTTTTATCAACACATATTACTTATGTTTTGATAAAAGTACTCTTTATGAGTGCTTATTTGTAAGTGCTGATAAAAGTGACCCGATCTATTTAAAAAACGAACCATTTATGAATTTTTCATGATATCAGAAGCTTCCCGTGAAATCCACCCACTATTGGAGCTCCTCCTCGGTGAATTGAAGCTCAAATCACACCACTTGACTACCTCCAGTTGGTCGAACATCTCATTTGACATCTGGTGTTCGATTGTAGTTAGGGTTTCCAAAGAGTTTCTTGGATTTTATTCAACCTAGCAAGGTAGGTCTTCCAATTTTCTTTGTGTATTTTTTGTTTCATTTTTAATTTCTTCTTCTACAATGTCTTTATTTGTGGTATGGTGATGGTATACTATTTTGATTTTAGATTATGAACAGAATTATTTTTTTATGATCCTTTTTTTGATTGACTACTGATGTATGGACACTCTTGATATATAGATTTATTAGTTATATATAACATTAAACCATGGATTTATTCATTTTTGTTTTAATGTTATTTTTTATATGTTCTTACTAAATAATTTTTTCTTATATGTATATAAATCTGTAGAAATTTTCATGTATATTCTTGTTTATTGACTACTGATTTGAGGCACATTGATGGTTCCCTAATGATTATCTATATGCTGACACCTTTCATGGACTCCTCAGTGTACATGCAGCTTCAGATACTATTTTTTAGTAACTAAGTTATTTTAGTGATGTATTTTCCTCTATTGGTTATATATATCATAGGATCTAGTTCCTATTAGAATTTACTATGGTCCTTAGTTTTCTTATGGAGCAGATTCAAAGGGGCCTTCCCCAGTTAATCACATGAGGTTTTATCACATCAAGCCTTCACTTTTTGAATCATTATGGTGCCTTTAGTTTATGTTATGTTTGAATATTAGCTTTTTATCTATTTAATATTTCTTATAGACTATAAGTGAGTTTTTATACGTGATATGTATGTGTGTCTATATAGTTATTGAATTATTTATTTCCATAGTTGTTGGCCTAATAGGTATGCCTATATTGGGTAATGATGATTTTGGGTCTGTATTTTCCTTGACCCCAAGGGTCATGCTAGAATTTTGTTCAACCTATGGTACTAATTTTTTTTATTTGGGGGGGGTACCTCCCATTTATAGTTTTTACACCAAAAGTTTAAACCATCCTTTAGTGACTTTGAGGTGTGTTAGAGGTCACATGCTGATTTGACCTGGTGTTGTTTGGGTAATTCAAGATAGGGTCATTACATTATCTATATTTCAGTTTACACATATAAATTTTAGTGACAATATCATTTATTATCTTCCATTATCTCACACTCATTATCATATTCTTCGAGATGATTCTATATAGTGTATCTATCCATGTCCTTATCTTGTATCCTCAAAACAGATACAAAACTAATAACACGATTCATCAGAAATATGATGCATCCCCTATGTGGATTTTATAGGCATTTATCTCACCCTCACTCTCTCAACTTGGTTTATAATCAGGTATAAGGTATTATGAAAAATTTAACTTCTATTCTTGGTATAATATAATGTGTTTGTGTCTGTACTGCTTCTACATGTTTTCACTGAATATGAGATTTTCTTTCTCCAATTTTGATCATAAGGTTAGTGATGTAGTCAAGTAACTTTCCATTATCTACAGAAATCAAATAACATTTATTGCATTTTAACAATTACTAATTGTGATGTTATTAATGATTATATTATATCTCCTTCTATTTTTTCAAATACCAACAACCCTTATTGTTGGATTTAGAATATCTAGTAACTTAGATATTCTAGTAGAAATGATCCATATTTCCATTCATCGAAGTATTAATCCCCTCGAACCAAGATTTATTCCTTTCTTTCCAAATGCACCAAAATTATACAAAAAGAATGATAGTTCTCTCCCTTTTATCATTATCATTATTCCTCGAACCATGAAACCATTGATCTAGTTGATTGAATGAGAGTTTATTATTCTTGTTTATCATATTTTATTTTCTTATTACTCCTTAATTTTATATATTATATTTTCATTTGTTTAGATGATTTAATAAAGAATTGATGTGGAGTAATTCTTTTCTTAAATTCAATTACTCATTTTATTCAATGTACTGAAATTTTTTGAAACAATCAAATGTTGAGTTTCCCTTATTAGAAGATTTTATAACTTTCAATTTTGATAATGAATATCTAATGTGTAATTATTTATATATTTTATGAAATTGATATTTTATTAACCCAATAGGATAGATATGAACCAAAAATAGATGCATGCTAATATTTTGACAAACAAATATGAAGATGGTGTTAAAGAGTTCATCATATTTGCAAGAGATCATGCAGACGACCCTTCTAAAATCTTGTGTTCGTCTTTACATTATTGTTATTCAAGAAAAATTAGTCTAGAAGAGTTGTAAGAACATTTTATTTGTCATGGAATAGATAAAATCTATAAATGTTAGACAAAACATGTATAAAACTGAATGTGGACATCGATTGGGATGATATTATGGTTTATGAATCATTTGATATGAATACCTTTGTAAAAGATTATAGAGATCACATGGAAAAATTAAAATAGAAATTAAAGATGACCTTCATGATTTTCAAAAGTTTTTTTAGGAGTTAAATAGTTGTTCCAATAAACAATTGTATATTAATTGTAATAAATACACAACATTTTCAGTTGTATTGAAGTTATATAATTTGAAATCTAGCAACGGATAGAGTGACACTAGCTTTATACAACTACTTGGTCTCCTAGAAGATATTCTACTAGAATAAAATGAAATATCATGCCCAACATATGATTCTAAATGAATGTTATTTTCAATGGGCATGATCTCTAAAAAATATATACTTGTAAAATTATTGAATTTTGTTTCACAAGGACCATGAATAACTCATAAAATTCCCTATAATTGTGGCTCAGATCGATGCAAAAAAAATGAATCAAGTGCTTTGAAATCTGTTTGGTAATTTCATTTCATTACATGGTTTAGAAGACAATATAGATTTCAGGAAACCATGAGATAATTAACATGGAATGAAGATACAATAATTAAAGATAAAAACCTAATTCTTCCAGTAAATTATCCTCAGTGGAAGAAAATTGATTACGAGTTTCCTGAATTTGGAGATGAGCCAAGAAAATTTCGTCTTTTTTATCTATAGATAGAATAAATCCTTTTGATGTATATAATAGTACTCATATTACATGGCCCATCATGTGGTAAAATTATAAATTTCCACTGTGGTTATACATGAAGCGCAAATATATTATGTTGTCTCTGCTTATATATGAACCAAAGAAACCCGGTAATGATATAGATTTCTGTTTGGTTCAATTTATTTAATATCTATAATTGATGTGGGATACATGTGTTATAATGTATGATACTCGTATAAGTGAAGAATCCACATTGAGGGTCATGTTGTATGGAATGATAAATGACTTCCCCGCTTATGGAAGTTTATCAGGCTATATCATTAAAGGAATGTTGGGGTGTCACATTTATGAAAAACACATATACTTAGTTTGGTTGAAACATTACTCAAAGAATGTATTTTTAAGACATCAAAAAATTTTACCTCGACGACATAAATACTGATCATGGATGATAGCATTTGATGGTAATATTGAACAAGGTACAACACCGTATCCAGTAACGGATGATAAACTGTAAAAAAAGTAAAAAATATTGAGATTATTTTTGGTAAACCATTTTATAAAAACCTTATAAAATCAGATTGGAAGAAGAGATCAATTTTATTTGAATTACCATATTGTAATTTTTTGTATGCCATACATTTTCTTGATGTCATGTATGTAGAAAATAATATATTTGATAGTGTTATTAGTATGTTACTAAATGTTCATGGAAAAACGAAATATGGAATCAAGTCTAGGTTAGACTTGATTGAAATGGGGATAAGGTAAGATTTATCACTGATGAAATTTAAAAGGAATATTTTTCTTCTTTTATCATCATACACTTTATCCAGATAGGAAGCATTGTAATTTTTTCTTATTTTTACTAATGTAAAAGTTCCACAGGGGTATTCATCAAATATCAAGAATTTAATTTACAATAAATAATTTAAAGTTACAAGTACTAAAATTACATGACTATCATGTTTTGATGAAATATTTAATGATTTTTTATTTCTATTATATTTTTCCTCAAAATTTGTTACATACATTTACCAGACTCTGCTTCTTTTTCAAATCCATGTGCAGTAAAGTTATAGACCCAGTAAATTTTCTCATCATGAATAAAGAGATTGTAATCATATTATGTGAATTAGAGATGTTATTCCCACCATCATTTTTTGATATAATGGTCCACCTGATGGTTCACTTGGTTAGATAGGTTCAACTATGTGGTCATGTCCATTACAGATGGATGTACCCCATTTAATGGTATATGAATATTTTGAAAGGGTATGTCAATAATCAAAGTCAGCCATAAGGTTTTATTGAAGAACGATATACTGTTGAAGAAGCTATTGAATTTTGTACTGATTGCCTATCATATTTTGAAATCATCGGTCTCCCAAAGCCTTGTCACAGAAAACACCTTAAGGGCAAAGGGATTTTTGGAAGATATATTGTTAGAATTACCTTGAAAGAGTGGTATCAAGCATATCTTTACATATTACATAATAGTAAAGATGTTGATCTATACATTTAATCCCATAAATAAATTCTTAGATATTTGAATCCACCGAGGGATTAAGGATGGATATCAAATACACATAATCAATAGTTTATAAGATGGTTCATAGATCAAATTTATAAGGACTTATCTAAAAATCTGAATTCAATTTTCGAATGACTTCAATATCTAGCTAGAAGAATGAATAAAAAATTTATATCTTACACTGGTTTTGTAATCAATGGTTATATGTTCGATAAAAATGAACATGATGAATTTATTATAATGAAAAATAGTGGTATTACTCTGTGGCTGAAGCGATGTGCATATCTAGTTCCAAGGATAGAAATCAAATTTATTCAAATATGTCATATTTTTTCATTATCGAATGGATATAAGAGTTGTATTATACAACATTTCAAGTTCTTATTTACCATTTCAAATGGGTTGACAATATCAATGGAGTGAAAGTTAATGAAATGGGATTTGTGAAGGTGAATTTTAGTGTGGAAGGGGAAAAGGATGATTCATTCATAATGGTATCACAAGTAGTGAAAATATTTTATATCTCTGATCCAAAAAACAATAATTTTTTTATTTTCCTACTGGAGACTAAAACAAATGTTTTAGAGTTTGTTTATTTTATAAGATTTCTATTCATGTGGCATGACTTTGAAAGAAGATCAACGACGTTGTCTCTGCTCAATCACAGAGTTAATCCTAATTTTTTTACAGTAAAATAATTGCCTATAAAATTAATATATTGTTTCATATTTATGTTTAATGTATTTCTTTTTAATATTACTCACATAATATTTTTTTTCTTATATAGGTGGATTCTTTTGTTCGATTTGGGGTGATCTATCCATCTTTCATGCCTTTTTACACCAAAACTTCCATAGAATTGTTCTCCCTCAAAACCATTTCACCCCTATAGTGGTGAATTTATCACTTTCATTAAAGTTACCTCTACTTAATTTTCAGTAAGAGAAATGACGCTACCTATGCTCAATTACAAAGGTAATCTTGATATTTTCACACTAAAATCATTATCCATAGAATTAATGTATTGTTTCATATTTATGTTTAATTTATTTATTTTTATTATTACTCAAATAATAATTGTTTTCTTATATAGGTGGATTATTTTTTTCGATTTGGGGTGCTATATCCATCATTCATGCCTTTCTACACTGAAACTTCTAAAGACTTATTCTCCCTTAAAACCTTTTCACCCCTATAGTGGTGCATTTATCACTTTATCTCAAGTTACCTCCACTAACTATGTAGTAAGAGAAATGATACTGCCTCTAATCAATAACAGAGGTAATATTGATGTTTTTACAGTAAAATCATTGTACATAGAATTAATATATTGTTTCATATTTATGTTCAATTTATTTCTTTTTAGTATTAGTCATGTAATAATTCTTTTCTTATAAAGGTGGATTATTTTGTTTGAGTTGGGGTGATATTCCCATATTTCATGCCTTTCTACACCAAAACTTCCACAAACTTCTTCTCTATCAAAACCATTCACCCCTGTAGTGTTGACATTTATCACTTTTATTTTAAGTTCCCTCAAATGCTCAATAACAGTTCTAATCTTGATATTTTCATACTAAAATAATTTTCCATAGAATTAATTCATTATTTCATATTTATGTTTAATTATTTCTATTTTATTATTACTCGTAATAATTTTTTTCTTATACAGGTGGATTATTTTTTTCTAATAGATGTGGTTTGTTTAAAGGTACTCATGTAGTGTTGAAAGTTAGACAAAGAAAGTTAATGGAAATCGTGGTAACATTAATAGTTAGGATTGTTTTGAGAATTTGGGATGTGTAGGAATCAACCTTGCCTCAATCTGACACACGATGTGACTGATATGATTCCAATTACTTCTTTATATTTAAAATTGACATTAATTTTAGTAAAAAAGACAACTGACATACTTAAACAGAACTAACATATTCATATTGTTTTGATACTTTAAGAAAATGATCCATAATTCATTTGTGATGTGTAAGAATTAGTTGCATGTTAATCATTTGTGATGTTTAAGAATCAGTCTCACATCAAACCGATACATGATGTGATACGTTTGAGTCAAAGTGCGTGTTTCAAGTTAAAAATGACATTTTAGTAAAAAACAAGTGAAATAATCAAAATCAAACAAGCAGATTCATATTGTTTTTATACTTTAGGACAAAATTACATAAGTGATTTGATATGTGCATGAATTAGCTACACCTCAATCTGACACAAGGTGTGACTAGTATGACTCCAAGTGTGTTTTTATTTAAAATTGACATCAATTTTAGTAAAAAGGCCAATTGACCTACTCGAAATCAAGAAAACGCATTTACATTGTTTAAATAATTTATAAAAATGATCCTTAAGTCATTTATAATGTGTAGGAATCATCCTCACCTCAATCTGATACACAATGTGATCGGTATGAGTAAAAGTACATGTTTTAATTTTAAAATGAGATTTTAGTAAAAAAGACAAGTGACGTACTCAAAACTGATCAAACACATTCATATTGTTTTTAAAATTTAGGAAAAATATCCATAAGTTATTTTGGATGTGCATGAATCAGACGCACATAAATATGATGCATGGTATGACCGGTATGACTCTAAGTGCGTGTTTTTATTTAAAATTGACATCAATTTTAGTAAAAAGGCCAAATGACCTACTCAAGACTGAGAAAATGCATTAAAATTATTTAAATACTTTATTAAAAAGATTCATAAGTCATTTATTATGTGTTATAATCATCTGAACCTAAATTCGATACATAATATGATTGATATGAGTCAAATTATGTGTTTTATTTTTAAAATGATATTTTGGTAAAAAAGAAAAGTGACTTACTCAAAACTGAGAAAACACAATAAGGTTGTTTTGAAAATTTATGAAAAAAATCCATAAGTCATTTTGGATGTTTATTAATTAGTCACACCTCAATTTGAAGCATGGTGTGACTAGTATGACTCAAAGTATATCTTTTTATTTAAATTTGTCATTAATTTTAGTAAAAAGGCCTACTAACCTACTCAAAAGTGAGTAAATGAATTCACATTGTTTAAATAATTTATCACAACAATCTATAAGTAATTTTTGATGTGTAGGAATCAGCCTAACCTCAATCTGATATAAAATTTGATCAGTATGAGTAAAAGTGCATGTATCAATTTTAAAATGACATTTTTGTAAAAAAGACAAGTGACGGACTCAAAATTAAGGAAACACGTTAATATTGTTTTTAAACATTATGAAAATGATACATAAGTCACATGGGATGTGTAAAAATCATCCACAACTTAATATGATGTACAGTGTGACCAGTATGACTCAAAGTTCGTCTTTTCATTTAAAATTGTCATCAATTTTTGTAAAATGGACAATTATCCTACTCAAAACTGAGAAAACACGTTCATATTGTTTTCATACTTTACAAAAATGATCCATAAGTTATTTTTGATGTGTAAGAATCATTTTCACCTGAATCTCATACACAATGTGCCCGGTATGAATCAAAGTGTATGTTATCAGTTTAAAATCGACATTTTAGTTCAAAAAGTGTCACTCACTGAAAACCGATCAAACGCACTCGGATTTTCTTGATAATTTAGGAAAATTATTCATAAGTCATTTTTGGAATGTAGGAATTTGCTTCATGTCAAACCAATACGTGATGTGATCATAATTTGTCAAAAGTGTGTGTTTCCAGTTTAAATGATATTTTATTGAAAAAGGTAATGGACATAATCAAAACTGAGAAAACATATTCAGATTGTTTTGAAACTTTAGGAAAATGAAAAAAAAAATCATTTGAGATGTGTTGGAAGCAGTTTCACCTCAATCTGATGCACTGTGTGACTATTATAACTCCAATTATATGTTTTTATTTAAAATTTACATCAATTTTAGTAAAATTAACACTTTCTATTAATTTATTTTTTTATATTATTACTAATATAAGAATTGTTTTCTTATACAGTTGTGTTCTTTTACTCAAGAATGGGTGGTTTATTTGGTAATTTCATGAGTTGGGTTAGGATTAAAATATAAAGTAACATTGATGTTTTTGAATGTATGTAATAATTTGTATTTATGTAATTGTATAAACCAATGTTTTAAATGTCTATAATATAGAGTTTTTTCTTGTTTTTTTGTTGTAAATTTCATTTCATTTAAATCCTATTTGGTAATTATTTTTGTTGATATTTAGTATGCTTCTGGTTTTGTGTAGTGTTATTACAACACACTGTAGTATAGCCCTTTATCAGTGCTTTTATAAGCGTTGATAAATGGTTCCTTTAGTGGAACTAAATTAAAGTGTTTATAAATGGTTCCTTTATTAGTGATTTGTTTAGAACTAATAAAAGACCCAATTATTAGTGCTTTTCCAGTATTGATAAAATATTGGTTCTTTTAACCTCGCTCATGTAGTCAGCACTTTTCTAGTGATGATAAAGTCCATTTCTAGCACTATTAAAGCCCAGTTTTGTAGTAGTGTAATAGGATCCTAACATATCCTCTAGTTTTTTAATGTACCTCTTAAACTAATCATCTATCTAAGGAGGATAGGTTGTACTAAAATACAACTCAATATCTATAGTTTACTGGATACTTCTATAGATCTTTGAGGTAAACCTCAGATCTCGATCAGATATAATAGAATGTGGTACCATGTGTAATGTTACCACTTACTTAACGCATGTGATAGAAAGTTGATCAAGATACACATCTTATTTTATATTAATAAAATTTTCTAACCATTTAAGGTGATCAAATACAACCCAAATAGAAATATATTCATGAACTAACCCAATAGGGCTCGATCTGCAACTACCCCAATCTCACCTCCATAGGCTAGGGGATGGCTGAAAGAGATGAAATGCATAACTGTTATGTGAGTTATTTTCCAAAATTACCTATATGCAGACACTCGTCCATTTTAATGTATAAGTGAAGATAAATAAAAGAAAAGGATACAACATCTAGAGTAATAACTATACATGAAAAAACTATAGGGAATACAAAGAGTATAACAGAGTAAACTGAAAAGTAAAGGGAAAAAATACATTACCAACCAGAAAGATGTCCCAACCTAAAAAAACTAGAAAATTAAAATTTTAAGAGATCTTAGATCTAGATCTTCAATCCCTATCCATTGTACATGGTCAAATGCACCAAGTATCCCTAAGATCGTCTATAATTATCACTAACATGTCTATCATCTGCATAAGATATGACACATGCAGGAAAATCCCATGCAAGGGTGATTATATACATACCTAGTAGGAAGCCT
Organism: Viscum album; assembly: GCA_963277665.1. NCBI lineage: Eukaryota > Viridiplantae > Streptophyta > Magnoliopsida > Santalales > Viscaceae > Viscum > Viscum album. The sequence continues at coordinate 462,247,540 of OY728142.1, forward strand.
CAAAAGATAATGTGGGAGCAGTAAGAGACATGATAGAAATATACTAAAATCTTAACCCAAATAAATATAGTAAAAAATCCAATGACATATATATATATATATATATATATATATATGCTCAAACAAAAGAATCCCAAACAATAGAGAAATGGGATCCCATCTCAAAGCCCAACCTAAGAAAAGAGTGTTATCAGTTCTAGAAGGTCCATCAATGATTCCCAGCATATCATGCGTCTCTCCATAGAAGAGACATCTAAGTCAAGGCACACCTTGCCACTATGTCACATAGTCAAGGGGAAAAACTCTAGTTAGAGGACCCATACCCTGGTACAATAGGAGGGTGTCACTTAGTAGATAGATAGAAGATACATGCCATGTCCTGGTAGGATGGTTCCACTTTGATGGTCGAGGACCCATACCTTAACTCTACAGGAGGGTTCCACATAGATAGTAGATAGAGTACTCATGCCCTATATAGTAGGAGGGTGCCACTCTAGTGGTTGAGTAACCAGTCCCTAACTCTAAAGGAGGGTTCCACTCAATGGATAGGTAGAGGACTCATGCCCTATCCCAGCATGAGGGTTCCATTCTGATGGTTGAGGACCCATACCCTGGCTCCAAAGGATGGTGCCACTCAATAATTGATAGAGGACCCATGCCCAGCCCAGCTAGAGGGTTCCACTTTATTAGTCATTAGAATACCCATGAACAGCCTATCTTGAGTGTTCCACTTTAATGATTGAGGACCCGTGACCTAATATCATAGTAGGGTGTTACTCAAATACCAAATAGAGGACCCATGCCATGCTCAGTATGAGGGTTTCACTCTAGTGTTTGAGGACCCATGTCATAACTCCATAGGAGGTGACAAAAAAATATTTTCAATAATTTTATTTTGAATTTAAATGTTTTTAATCCCAAAAAAAGTGTTATTTTAAGGTAAATTGTCATATTTTATGGTTTTAGTGGTATTTTGAGCTTAATTGGAAAAAATCCCTATTTTGGATTTTAAAACCTTTAAATTATTTCTGTATTTAGGCCATAACATTTTCTATACTAATCCAAATCATGAAATTATATATTTTTATAATTCTATATATACTAGGATATATTTAATTCTTCTGAACCAAAAGCTAAATCCCCCATTTGGAACCCCAAAACTAGCTCACAAGTTGGGCCTTGAAAACTATTCATAGATCTAGATATTTTTTATATTCAGACCATATCTCATGATTGTAAATACCAAATATGATGAAATTTTTAATGGAATACACTCAAGACATTTATAAACAAATTTTATAAAGAAATCCATGCATTAATTTTCTATTTTGAAGGTAATTAATGCATTGGAAACCAGAGATATGAAATACGGAGATTTTGTCTAGGTAAAATAAATTCTTAGAGTAAAAAACATAAATATCGCTAAACATGGACAAATATGATGAAATTTGGTTGGGAGACATACAAGACATTAATGAATAACTTTAGTGAAGGATTCCACATGTGAATCAGCTATTTAATGGGGATAACATTCAGAAACTTTCGAAGGAAAATTATATCCTATAAAAAGAGGAAAGAACCTCCTTTCAAAATCATCCAATTCCAGCCAGTGGAAAGAACTCACACCCCTAAGAACCAAGGAGAAAAGAGGAATTGTCTAAGGATAAAGAAGTAGCACTACAAAAGTATGAGGCCACAACCCTCCCCCTTTATTTTCCATTTATTTTTCACCATACTTAAATCTTCATATAATTATGTGTCCACTTCTTTCATGAAGTGGTAGAATCCTTAGTGATTGTGTGAAGAGAAGGGGTCCCATTTTGTGATCTATTGAGTTTTTAAAGTTTTAAATCAAAAGAATTATTTTCTTTTAAATTAATTGTTTTAAATTTAATTAATTTTTTAATTAAAATTAAATTCGATTGTGTTTTAATTAATTCTTAAATATTAAATTTCATTGATTTAAATATTATTCTACTCTTACTTGACTTATTTATTTTTTTACACCAATTGGTTGATTTTTAAATAAAATTAAGTAAGGGAGTGGTTTATTGATTACTAAAACATGTGAAGAAATAAAGATAGAATAATTTAATTATTTAGGGAAAATCAGTATGAGATTTGATATTGCTTGAGTAATTAAAAGTTAGTTCATTTAAATTTATACACTTTTATAAATAATTAAATCATAGGTAAATCAAAGAAACAATTGTTACTCAATTCATTTAATTATTTTTCTAAAACAAAAAGTTTCATTTTTTTAGAAAATATGATGACATCACAAAAGGGAAAACCAAACCAAAATCCAATCACTTATCTCTCATTTTAGAATTCACCAAACCTCAAAAAAATCTCTTTATTTCTTAAATCCTTTAATCTTGTAATTTTAAGTGACACCTATATTAAAATAATGCTTTTAGAGATGAATTTTTGTTTACCACTCATACTACACCCTTAGGGGGGTTTAATTATTTTTTCCACACCTCATGACAAGTGTGTGTCAAAATTGGCACTGCTGTCGGGGAGTAATTGTGAATATAAATTTACATGACTAGGCCCTCGAGTGAGGAACTATTAAATTTTGACCCTGAAATAGAAATAAAATTATTATAAAGGATTATGAATTTTAATCCTAAAAACAAGTTTGAATAAGTAAATTTAGAAGAGTCAAGTGTCTAATCAGAACCACAAATAATGGAACTAGACCCACAACAAACATTGAGGGCCTCTGTGCCCTAAAATTTTCTAACCAGAAAAATAGATTAATTGTGACTACTTAACAAAATGATTTTGAATTAAGTTTTGACATGATTATGGTGCTACAAAAATTTTATGGACTTCCAAGTGAAGATACCAATTGAAACATTCAATAATTCATCTATGTTTTTTCAGTTTTCAAACCAAGAGGGGTGGCTGAGGAGAAAGTCAAGTGGAAATAATCCCCCTTCTCACTTAATGGAGAAGATAAGGGGTGGTTTTATACCTTAAAACCCAAATAGATCCAATACTTGTATGACCTCCAAAAATGTTTCATGAAAATATTCTTCCCAACCTCTCGATGTACATCAATTTGAAATAAATTTATTCAATTTGAAAAGATATTGCTGAGACTCTTTATGAATACTGGGAACGGTTTAAGAAACTTTGTGCAAGATACCCGCACCAAATAATGTAGGAGAACCACTTCCTATTCTTATTATACCAAGGATTTCTAGACAATGAGAATAATCCCTTGGATTCATCCCCCAAAAGATATTCAATTGAAAAATCACCCTTAAAATCTAGGAGTCTCATTAAGAAGATATCTCAAAATTCACAACAATTCGAAACAAGAGGCACCATCATAAGAGGTGTACATGAGGTAATAACTTCTGACTCATCAACCCACCTTGTAAAAAAATTGAAGAATTGACAAGCCTGGTAAGAAAAATGGTCATAAAATAAGTGGGTGAGAAACCATATCCACCTTAGTTATGTGGATTATTTTCATCACCCAATCATTGCACTAATCAATGTGCTGAGATACAGGGCACAGTTTTTTGTGAAGCTGTATTTCAAAAAAGAAAATTTATATATAATTAATAATGTAGATAAGGGAAAGACCAAAAGGTATTTGGAGGTCAATGGAATCAAGCTAGACCAAATTTTCAGAAAAAATACCAGAACCTGACACCATTCCAACAATCTTACAGGCATCCCTTCTAGCAAAAAAAAACTTTTCAACCACCATATTTCCATGAAAATAATTATGAACAACCCCCAATAAGTTATCAAAATAAACACCAAGAAATAGATATTGAAGATCTAAAGAAGATAGTGAAAATTTTGGACAGTGAATTTTATAATCTTATGGACCTTCTTACCAAAAATCAAGGCAAACTCCCAGTATAATTTGTTCTGAATCCCAAGGATAATGTCAGTACGATCACAATTTGAAGCGGTAAGTATCTTCCACCACCTGAGAAAATTAAGTTAGATAATTCAAAGAAAAAACTTGAATAAAAACACATCCACTCTAAAAAGAATATATAAACACAAGTGAAAAAGAAACAAATAGAGAAAAGAGACAATAAGGTACCATTCCCTTCTGCATTGACTCGATCATCAAAGGTTGAAGAAGAATAAATTTAAAGAGAGATCCAAGAAACCTTCTATAAAGTTGAAATCAATATTAACTTACTATAATCAATCCAAAAAATCCCAAAATATTCTAATTTTCTCAAATAAATGTACACCAAGAGAAATAATCATGATGTGGATGAATTAATAATCTTTAGGAGTGTATAAGCCCTGATCACCCCACCTTTACCCAAAAAATTGTCAAGATACATGGACATTTTTTTCCCTACACTATGGTTTCTTTAAAATTTTCTAATTATTTGCATGATCTTGGTGCTTACATTAATGTAATGTCTAGTTTTGTCTTTTAATATTTTAAAATAGGTGATTTGAATCTCATAAGAGTGGTTGTCCAACTAGCAAACCGATCCATTATTTTCTAGCTGGAGTTGTGGAAGATATTCTAGTGGGAGTTGAAGGACTCATTTTACTAATGGAATTTTATGTACTCTCCATGGAGGAAGACAATGCACTAGGGAATTCACCCATAATTTTGGGAATACCATTCCTAAAAATAGAAAAAAAAATCATCAATGTGCATGAAGGAACTCTGACTATGGAACTATAAGATAGTAAGGTAAAATTCAATGTTCTTGAATCAAAAATAAACTCATCAAACAACCATTACCTCTTTTAAATTTCCCACAGAGAAGGTAGTGATCCCATCAATGATTCAAGTATGATTCTATAATTAATGTCTTTATAATATCACACCATGGAAGGATAAAGTACTCAAAAATCTAAAAATTATGAAATCACATTTGAATAATTTGATAATTTGATGGAAGAAACTAATATGATACCCTTTATCAAGGGATTTAAATCTTTTGAGATAGGAAATGTAAATTTATTATCATCTATAGGATAGACAATGATTCTTGAATTAAAACTTCTCCTAAGTGATTTAAAATATATCTATCTATTGGTGGGAGAAAATTTTCCCGATCATAGGATGAATTATAGGATATATACCTAGAATCAAACCCAAGTTCTTCTCACATAGAATATTTTTATAAGAGGACTCTCAACCTGTTTGGTATCCCTAGAGGAGACTGAACCCCACCATCATGAGAGTTTTAAAGAAAAAAGTTTAAAATTTGTTAGCAGTCAACATAATTTACCAAAATTTTGACTCCTAATGGGTTAGCCCTATCCATGTGGTTCCAAAGAAAATAGGCTTGATCATTATAGAAAATGAGAATAATGAATTAATTCCCATGAGAGTCCAGAATAGTTGGACGGTATGAATTGATTATAGAAGGATGTACCAAGTCACCCAAAAAGATCATTTCCCAATCTCATTAATTGATCATATGTTATAAAGGCACATAGGTATAACACATTACTACATTTTGGATGGTTTATCTAGTTATTTATAGGTCCTGATTACCCCATAAGACCAAGAGAAGACAAACTTCACCTGTACTTTTGGGACCATTGTGTACAATAGGATTCCTTTCATATTATGCAATTCCCTTGGTACATTTCATTAATGTATGGTAAGAATTTTCTCTGATCACGTAGAAGACTACCAAGAGTTATTTCTCAATGAATTTACTATTTTTGGGAATTCATTTGATCATTTCTTGGGAAATCTTGAGAAAGTTTTGAAAACATTCATAGAGAATAATTTGGTTTTAAACATTGAAAATTGTTCCTTCGTGGTTGAAAAATGAATATTATTAGGACATATCATTTCAAAAAATGGGATTGGGGTGGAAAAATATAAAATTGAAGTGACCAATTCTTTTCCATACCCCACCTATGTGATTCACATCAGATCATTTCTAGGGAATGTGGTATTTTATAAATGATCTATCATAGATTTTAGTAATATTTATTTTTCATTCTCAAGATTTTCTTAAAAGAGGTTGAATTTGTTTTCAATGAAAATTTCAAGAATGGATTTGATGAGCTAAATTAAAATTTAATTAACCCACCAATAATGAAGCCCCCAAATTGAAAACATCCATTTGAGTTACTTTTCGATGAATCAAACCAACCTATAGAAGTATTTCTTTCCCAAATAATTGACGGAAAACCCCATTTCATAACCTATGCTTCAAGAACCCTAGATTCCCCAGAAGTCAATTACACAAAAACTGAGAAGTATTTTCTTATTTTTATCTTTACATTAGATAAATTTAGGTCATATTTACTTGGAACTAAAGTAGTGTTATTTTTGACCATGTATCACTTAGGTATTTTATGAATAAGGATGATGTCAAACCAAGGCTGGTAAGATGAATACTACTCTTGTAGGAGTTTAATTTAGAGATTAAAGACAAAAAGGGATATGAAAACCAAGTTCCAGATCACCTCATTTGGCTACCCAACACTATTGAAACAGAAATTCTAGAGCCGATCCCACCCAATAATCACATTCTAGGAGAGAATCTCTAGATCATAGAGGATGAAGTACCATGGTATGCTGACATAGTAAATTATTTAGGCACATATCAGCTACCTCCTTCCCTTAACTCCCATCAAAATAATAAACTCAAGGCTGAATCTAGATTTTATATTTGGGAGGACCCCTTTCTCTGGAAAATTTTCAATGACCAAGTAATAAGAAGATGTTTTTCAGTATGTGAAATAGATCATGTTTTTCAATTTTTTCATATACTTGCTTATGTAGGACATTTTGGACCTCAAAGAATAGCGAGGAAAGTTTTGGAATCTAGGATCTATTGGCCTTCCTGGTTTAAATATGCTCATGATTATTGTAAAAAATTTGAAATATTTCAATTTGATGGAAACATATCAAAGAGAAAAGAGATTCCCAAAAAACCCATCATTTTCTATGAAATATTTGAAGTTTAGGGCATTGATTTTATATGACCCTTTCCCATTTCTTTTAGGAAATATTATATTTTACTTGTTGATTATGTCTCCAAATGGGTGGAAGCCAAATCCACCAAGACTTATGATGCCAAAGTTGTGTGTGATTTTGTCATGGAAAACATTTTTTGTAGGTTTGGAATGCCAAGAGACATCATCAGTGACCAAGGGACATGGTTTTGTAATAGAATAATGGATTCAATGCTGAAAAAGTATAGGGTTCACCACAAAACATATACATCTTACCATCCCCAAAACAATGTCCAAGCTGAAGTGTCCAACTGGTAGATTAAAGAAATTTTGGAGAAAATAGTTAAACCCAGCCGAAAATATTAGAGCCAAAGGCATGAAGAAACTTTATGGTCATACCGGATATCATAAAAGACAACCATAGGTATAATACCATACTATTTAATTTATAGAAAAGGTTTTCACCTACTGATGGAATTGTAGCACTAAGCATATTGGGTTGTGAAAAATGTAAATTTGGATTTAGAGACTACTGGAAAAGAGATAAAACTTTAGTTATAGGAGTTGGAAAAAATCATAATAGAATATTTTGAAAATTCAAGAATTTACAAAGAAATAACTAGGGTTCCATATGAAAAACTGATTCAACCAAAGACCTTCCAATATAGATACCAAGTCATTCTCTATAATTCCATACTGAAGTTAATTTCAAGTAATCTTAATTATAATTCGGAAGGAACTTTTCATTTTACTAATATATATCATTTTGGTGCCATTTAAATTGAGAAATAAGGAGGAGGAAACACATTCACTGTAAATGGGAAAAGACTAGAGTTCCATGGAAGTTTAACTCAAGAATCGGTGGAGCTCAAATTTCTCCAACCCATATACCAATTTATTCTCATGAGGTGAGGTTGATCCAATAACAATAAACAAAGGATATTTTGGGAGTAAACTTGAGTTTCACTATTTTATTAGAATTTAGGACTCAGTTACCTCTTACATCAGCCCTTTGCACTTTACTATAATGGTTCTTACATTGGTATGAGTGGTTTCCATCATGGAAGGGAAAAAAAGGTCCAAGAAGAGGATGAAAATGACAAAAATATTTATGTCAAAAGGGAGTTAAATTTTTATGATTATATTTTAAACTCCCTTTATTTTTTATACAAAAACATGTTTTGAGAATTAAAAATAAAATTTGATTCCCATGCTTAGATTTATGTTTTACTTTACTTATCTAGGAGACATGAGTTTTTTTATGAATTTTGTGATACCATGTTTTAGATCTAAATATTAATGAAATTGAATGAATAAAGTGGATAATTTAATTATTAAATTTAATCATGGATATTAAAATGAGGACTCATGATTTGAAGAAATTGATTGATTCATGTAAATGAAATTTCCAAACCATTTTTCCTACTTTGAATTTTTTAAATTTATGTTAATTGATTTTTTATTATTAATCATGCCTTGAGTGACTTTCTAATATCAAATTCCAATTCCCAGTATTATTTCTCGACCAAGTAATACTTATTTTATTCTTGAGAATATTTCTTGATTTATCTTGGGATATACCACCTGATATAACTTTCATTTGAACTTTAAAAAGCTATAACGGTACAAAAACACATTTAAAATGATTGAGGGATATTTTGAAAATCCATTATCCTTAAAATATCACCTTTAAATAAATCTTTCTTTATCCCATAGGGATCATTAATTAACTTGTTATGGATGAGTCATCTTTCAAGACATTTTTATTTGTTCATACCCTCCCCTTAGTAATTTTATAATATTTTAAATTTGAAATGTGGGGGTGAAGGGAATCATGGTGGATGGGATGAAATGCATTGTGAGTAAGAAGTGTGAGGGTGATTATTTTGAAAATTGTAAAAGGTTGTGGAATCATTAATTTTACTCTATTATATTTACCCTCTTAAATATAAAAAAATAAAAATGACAAAAAGAACTAAAAATCATAAAATGGGTTGTGATTTAGGAAAACCAAGAATAACCAGTGTTGGGCTTATGATTTCTATCATATTTGGTTAGGTTTTGGATGTGAGGTTCATTATAAAAACATAACTTTCAAAAAAGAAAAAAAATGGGTATAAAAATAAAATAAAAAATATTCAAGAGTGGGCATAAATCATTCATTATGCATAAACTGATCATGATCTTCTCTTTGAGTTTTAAGAAATTTGGGAGTTATTAAAATCTTGAGGGTAGAATTTCATTAAAATTTTACTTTTAATGTCATGATATATGATTCAATAGATAAATCTTCTCTTAGAGCCTTAATTTTTAAAGCATCAAATCCTACTAACCTCAAACCTCTGAGTCCTTTGAACCTTTATTAAAAGTCCTAGTGATTTTATATGCCTTTTGGCTTTACAAAGTAGAGAAAGTAGTTCATCTACAATACTATGTATAAGTATCGTGTTATCATGATATGATAATAAATCTACTTTAATTTTATCATGATATATGAGTGAAAAAAAATCAGGTGAGGTGAATCCTAATTTGGCATGTTGACTAAAAATTAATTGAGGAACTTGAATGAATGAGAAGATAAGTTCCCTCATTTTTTAATGGGAAAAGTAAAAAATATGATTTGAATACTTATTTTATAATTGAAAAATTAAATTAATATTTTATGTGTATTTTTGATAATTTTTTTGACATTTGAAATTGTTTGATTTCATTGCTTTGGAATTTGAATATTGGTAACAATAGTGTCCTTTTTAACTCAATTTTGAGATTTTATGATTGAGGAAAAGCATGGTTTAAGTGTGGGGTAATTTATAGAACAAATATTTAAAATAATTTTACTATTAATTTCATTATTTTTAATCCCAAAAAAAGTGTTATTTTAAGTTCAATTGTCATATTTTATGGTTTTAGTGGTATTTTGAGCTTAATTGGAAAAAATGACTTATTTTGGATTTTAACTACTAAAAATTATTTATGTATTTTGGCCATAACATTTTCTATACTAATCCAAATTGTTAAATTATTTATATTTAGGATTATATACATAATTTTATGAATTTCATTCTTCTGGACTCAAAGCTAAATCCACCATTTGAAAGCCCAAAATCAGCACACAAGTTGGGCCTTGAAAATTGTTCACAGATCTAGAAATTTTTTATGTTGGTACCATATATAATAATTTGAAAGAATTAATACAAATAAATTTTTAGTAAATAAAAAAAATACACTTATTAACAACTTTAATGAAGGTATCCATATGTGAATCAGCTATTTTGAAGGTTATTAATGCATTGGAAACTTGACATATGGAATATAGAGAGTCTTCTTGGGAAAAATAAACTCTCAAAGTAAAATTGACATAACTATATCTACACATAACCAAATACTCTGAAATTTGGAGGTAATATGATAAATACACTTGTGAAGAACATTAATGAAGGATTATATACATGAATCTTTCATTTAATGGGGATAACACAATGAAACTTTCGAAGGAAAATTCTGGACTATAAATGGAGGCAAGAACCTCCTTTCAAAATCATCCCATTCCATAAGGTGTAAATAACTCACACCACTAAGAACCAAGGAGAAAAGAGGCTACTATTTAAGTATAAATAAGAAGAACTATGCATGGAGGAGTCTGCATCCCTACACCTTTCTTTTCCACTTATTCTTTGCCATGCTTTGATCATTATATAATTCTGCGACCCCTTATTGCATGAAGGGGTAAAATCCTTAGTGATTGGGTAAAGGTAAGGGGGTCTCATTTTGTGATTTTTTGAGTTTTTAAAGTTTCCATTAAAAACAATTCTTTATTTTAAAATTAATTATTTTTAATTTAATCAATTTTTTTAATTTAAATTAAATGCAATTGTATTTTACTTTATTCTTAAATATTAAATTATTTTGATATAAATATTATTCTACCCTTTATTTATTTATTTATTTATTTATTTACACAAATTTGTTAATTTTTAAAGAAAATAAAGTAATTTATTGGTTTAGTTATTACTAAAACACATGAAGAAATTAAGATAGAATAATTTAATTATTTAGGGAAAATCAATACCATATTAGGTATTGTCTAAGAAATTAAAATTTCATTCATTAAAATTTCTACACTTTGATAAATAATTAAATTGAAGGTGAATTGAAGAAACAATTGTTACCCAATTAATTTAATTATTTTTCTAAAACCAAATGATTAATTTTTTAGAAACTATAACGAAATCAAAAAAGGTAAAACCTAACCTAAATCCAATCACTTCTATCTTATTTGAAAATTCACCAAACTTTAAAAAATATCTTGTTTTATTAAATCCTTAAATCTTATTATTTTAAGTGACACCTATATTAAAACACTACTCTTTGAATATGACTTTTTTTTACCGCTCAAACTAAATCATTATGGGGATTTAATTATTTTTTCCACACCTCACGACAATCTTGTGTCAAAACTGGTGTAGCTTCTAGGGAGAAAGTGTAAATCTAAATTTACATGACTAGGTCCTCTAATGAGGAACTATTAAATTTTAACCCAGAAATAAAAATTACATTGTTATAAAGGATTTGGAATTTTGATCCTAAAAATAATTTTAAAGAAGTGAATTTAGAAGAGTAAAGTGTCCAATCAGAACCACCAATAATAGAACTAGACCCACAACAAACCTTGAGGAACCTTTGTACCCCACAATTTGCTAACCAAAAAAATCAATTAATCATGTTTGTTGCGTGTTAAAATGATTCTAGTTCTACCCAAATTTTATGTCCTTACAGGTGAACATCCCAATAAAAACATTCAAGAATTAGGATATGTTTTTTCTAGCTTCAAACCAAGAGGATAAGCTGAGGAGAAAGTCAAGTGGAAAGAAATATTCTTCTCACTTAAGGGAGAAGCTAAGGAGTGGTTATATACCTTATAACCTAGAGATATCCAAGACTAGGATGACCTCCAATTAAGTTTCATGAAAATATTCTTTCCAATATCTCAGAGAAAATAAATTACAAAGGATATTTACATCACTCAACAAGATACCGGTGAGACTCTTTACGAATACTAGGAATGGTTTAAGAAACTTTGTGCAAGATTCCCACACCAAATAGTGGAGGAGCACCACTTCCTAGTCTTCTTCTACCAAGTATTACTTTATAATGAAATGAATCACTTGGATTCATCCTCCATATGAGCATTAATTGACAAATCACCCATAGAATCTAGAAGTCTCATTGAGAAGATGGCTCAAAATTCACAACAAATCAAAACTAGAGGCACCGGAATAATAGGTGTACATCAGGTAAGAACTTATGACTCATCACCCCTCATTGGAACAAAAATTTAAGAAATTACAATACTAGTAAGAAAAAATTTCATAAAAAATTGGGTGAGTAACCATATCCACCTCAGGTATGTGTATTTTGCTCATCTCCCAATCATTAAACTGGTCAATGTGCTGAGATACAGGGCACAAAAAGTTGCGAAGCTATATTTTAGAAAATAAAATTTCCACATAATCAATAATAGAGAGAAGTTAAAGCCCAATAGGTATTTAGAGGTCAACATAACCAAGACATGCCACCTTTTTTAAGTAACAATACTAGAACTCTACACCATTACAACAATCTTACAAGATTCCCTTCTATAAATAATAAACTTTTCAACCACCACCATTCCAGAAAAATAATTATAAAAAAATCCCCAACAAGTTCTAAAAAGATCCACCATGAAATGGATATTAAAGAGCTAAAGAAGATAGCGAAAAATTTGGATAGTAAATTTGATGTCCTTATGGACCTTTTGACCAAAAATAAAGGCAAAATACAAGCACAAACTATTCCATATCCTAAGAATAATGTCAATACTATCATCAATAGAAGCGGTAAGGAGATTCCACCACCTGAGGAAAGTAAGTTTGATAATTCCAAGAAAAACTTGAAGAAAAACTTATCCACCCAAAAAATAATACATAAACACAAGTGCAAAGTAAAAAATGGAGAAAAGAGACAACAAGGTACCATTACCTTATTCAATGACTCATTCATCAAAGGTTAAAGAAGAAAAAATTCAAAGAGAGATATATGAAACCTTATGGAAATTTGAAATCAATATTCCCTTACTGGAGGCAATATGAAAAATCCCAAAATATTTTAATTTTATCAAATAAATATTCACCAATTGAAATAAGTGTGATGGGGATGAAAGAATCAACTTCAGAAGGAGTGTCTCAACCATGATCACCCCACCTTTACCCAAAAATGTCAAGATCTAGGGAAATTTTCTATTACTTGAACTGTGGGTTATTTAAAAAAATATTCTTTGTGTGATCTTGGTGATTCCATTAATTTAATTTATAATTTTTTATTTTCATCTTTGAAAATAGGTGAGTTAAAGCCCACAAGAGTGGTTTTCCAACTATCAAACTTATCCACTAGTTTTCTAGCTAGATTTGTGGAAGTTGAGATAGAGGGAGTTGAAGGACTCATTTTCCAAACATACTTTTACATACTCACAATGGAGGAAGACAATGTACCAGGTAATTCACCCATAATTTTGGGAATACCATTCCTAAAAATAGACAAAACAACCATCAATGTTCATGAAAGAACCCTGACAATGGAACTAGAAGAAAGCAAGGTGAAATTAAATGTCCTTGACTCAAAAAGAAACCCATAAAACAACCATTACCTCTTTTCAATTTACAATGGAGAAGTTATTTATCCCATTGAAGATTCGGGTATGCTTTGATAATTCTTGGCTTTAGAAGATCACACCATGGAAGGAGAAAGTACTCAAAAATCTAAAAAATCTAAAATCACTTCTAAATTCTATGATAATTTGCTGTAAGAAACTGATATGATACCCTTTTTCAATGGATTTCAAACTTTTGATATAGAAAATTTTAATTTATTTTCATCCATATAAAATCCACTAAGTCTTGAATTAAAATCCCTACCAAGTGATTTAAAATATATGTATCTATTGGAGGGATAAAATTTGTTTGTGATCATTTCTAATAATCTATATCAGACCTAGGAACAAACTCATATTTACCTTCTAAAAAGAAATATATGATCTATAAGATAGATTCTAGGAGATATACCCAGAATTAAACACAATGTCTGCTCACATATAATCTTTTTCAAAGAGGACTCTTGACTTATTATGTAACCCCATAGGAGACTCAACCCCCCCATCATGGAATTTCTAAATTGTTAGCGTCTGACATAATTTACCCAATTTCTCACTCTCAATGGGTCATCCTGATCCATGTGGTTCAAAATAAAATAGGCTTGACCATTATGTAAAATGAGAACAATGAATTAATTCTCATAATATTTTAGAAGATTTGTAGGGTATGCATTGATTATAGAAGGCTGAATCAAGTCACCCAAAAAGATCATTTACCAATCCCATTCACTGATCAGATGTTAGAAAGGCTCATAGGTAGACCATATTACTACTTTTTTGAAGGTTTTCCTAGTTATTTTCAGATTCCTATTACCCTATAATACAAATATAAGACAAACTTAACCTTTCCTTTTAGGACCTTTGCATAGATGCCTTTCAAATTATGCAATGCCCTAGGTACATTTCAGCGATGTATGGTAATCATTTTATCTAATCACATAGAAGACTAGTTGGAGGCATTTCATGATGACTTTACTATTTTTGGGAATTAATTTTATTATTTCTTGGGAAATATTGAAAAAAATTTGAAAACATGAATAGAGAAAATTTTGGTTTTAAACATTGAAAAGTGCCCCTTCATGGTTGAAAAAGAAATAGTGTTAGGACATATTATTTCACAAAAGGGGATTGAGATGGATAAATCTAAAATTTAAGTGATCAATTATTTTCCATACCCAACCTGTGTGAGTCACATCAGATAATTTTTGGGGATTGTGGGATTTTATAGAATATTCATCAAGAATTTAGGCAAAATTTCTCTTCCACTATCAAGATTTCTCTTAAAATAGGATGACTTTGTTTTTAATAAAAATTTCAAGAAGTAATTTGATTATCTAAATCAGAAGTTGATTACCCCAAAAATAATTCATCCCCCAAATTGGGAATATCCATTTGAGTTGCTTTATGATGTATCAAACCAAGCAGTAGGAGTAGTTCTTTCCAAAAGAATTTAAGGAAAACCCCAAGTCATAACCTATGCTTCAAGAACCTTTGATTCCACTCAAGTCAATTACACAACCACTAAAATGGAGTTTTTTTATATTAACTTTGCATTAGATAAATTCATGTCATATTTAATTGGAACTAAAGTAGTGGTATTTTCTGACCATGCAGCACTCAAGTATTTTATGAAGAAGTATCATGCCAAACTAAGGCTGGTAAGATGGATACTTCTCTTACAGTAATTTAATATGGAGATTAAAGATAAAAAGGGAGATAAAAACCAAGTGGTAGGTCACCCCAGTGGGCTACCCAACACTGCTGAAATGGAAATTCCAAAGGTGATCCCACTCGAGGATCACATACTCATAGAGAATTTATACATCATAGAGGATGAAGTACCATGGTATGCTGACATAGTAAATTATTTGGCCACATATCAGGTACCTTTTTCTCTTAACTCCTATCATAATCTTAAACTCAAGGATGAATCTATATTTTATATCAAGGAGTACCCCTTTCTCTGAAAAAATTGCAATGACCAAGTCATAAGAAGATGTTTTCGGCAAGTTAAATGGAATCTATTTTTCAATTTTTTTCATACACTTACTTGTGGAGACCATTTTTGACCTCAAATAACGACTATGAAAGTTTTGGAATATGGGATATATTATCCTACCTTGTTTAAATATGCTCATGATTATTGTAAAAAATTTGAAAAGTTTCAATTTTTTAGAAACATATCAAAGAGACAAGAGATGCCCCAAAACCCCATCATTTTCTATGAAATCTTTGAATTTTGGGGAATTGATTTTATGGGACCCTTTACCATATCTTTCCTTAAATCTTATATTTTACTTATTTTTGAGTATGTATACAAATTTGTGGAAGCTAGAGACACCAACATTTATGATACCAAATTTGTGTGTGATTTTGTTAGGGAAAACATTTTTTGTAGGTTTGGAATGCCAAGATCCATCATTAGTGACCACGAGACACATTTTTTAAATATAATAATGGATTCTATGCTAAAAATTTATGGGGTGCATCACAAAACATCTACACCTTACCAAAACCAGAAAAATGGAAAAGATAAAGTGTACAATCAGGAGATAAAATGAATTTTGGAGAAAACAGTTAAAGCTAACCAAAAATATTAGAACCAAAGGCTTGAAGACACTTTATGGCCATACTGAACAGCATACAAGAAACCCATAGGTATAAGCCAGTACTATTTTATTTATGGAAAAAAATTTCACCTACTAATGGGATTAAAGAACCAAGTATATTGGGTTGTTAAAAAGGTGAATTTGGATTTATAGAGTGTTGGAAAAGAGAGAAAAAATTATTTATAGTATATGGAAGAAATTATAAGATAATCTTTTGAAAATTCAATAATTTACAAAGAACCAGGGTGGAACATGACAAACTGATTCAACCAAAGACCTTCCAATCTGTAGACCAAGTTCTACCCTATAATTCTAGACTGATGTTAATTCCATGTATGATTTTTTCTAGGTGGGAAGAACCTTTCCATGTTACTAATTTTTATCCTTTTAGGGCCTTTTGTATCAATAAATAAGGAGGGGGAAACTCATTCACTGTAAATGGGAAAACTCTAAAGAATCTCCATAGAATTTTACCTCAAGAACCAGTAGAGGTGCTCAAAATTCTCCAACCCATCTACTGATTTATTCTCATGGGGTGAGGTTAAGCTAATTATAATAATTAAAGAGAATTCTGGGAGGTAACCTGATTTTCATTGTTTTCTTATTATTTAGGAATTAGTTACCTCTTACATCGCCCCTTTTTTCTTTAATGGAATGGTTCTTACATTGGTATGATTGGTTTTGATTTTTCAAGAACCGTCATAGAAGGAAACCACAAGGAAGTCCTAAGAAGAGGAGGAAGTGGACCCAAATATTTATTTCAAAATGGAGTTCCCTTTATATGATTATCTTTTAAACTCCCTAAATTTTTTGTGCAACAATATGTTTTTAGATTTAAAGATAAAATTTCATTCTCGTTCTTAGATTTATTCTTTACTTGACATATCTAGGATACATGAGTTTCTTTGGAATTCTGTGATACCATGTTTTAGATTTCAATGTTAATGAAATTGAATGAGTAAAATAGATAATTGAATTATTAAAGTTAAGCATGAATATTAAAATGAGGACTCGTGATTTGAGAAAATTGATTAATTCATGTAAATGAAATTTCCCAACCATTTTTCATGTTTTGAATTTCTAAAATTTATGTGAATTGATTTTTTATTGTTAATCATGCCTTGAGTGATTTTCCAATATCATATTCCCATTCCTGAGAGTATTTCTAGACCAAGTACTTCCTATTTTATTCTTGAACATATTTCTTGATTGACCTTGGGATATGCCACCTGCTAGAACTTTCATTTTAACTTTTCAAATCTATGACTGTACAAAAACGCATATAAAATGATTTCATCAAATTTTGAAATTACCTTATCCTTAAAAGACCACCATTACATCAATACTTCTTTATCCCATAGAAACCATGAATGAACTTGTTAGGTATGATCCATGTTTCAATCTATTTTTATCCATTCCTACCCTCCTCTTATTAATTGCATGATAATTTAAAGTTTAAGTGTTGGGGTGAAGAGAATCATGGTGTATGGGATTAAATGCATTATAAGGAAGAATTTTGGGGGTTTTTATTGTGTGAGTTGTAAAATTTTGTGGAATCATTCATTGTACTCTATTATTTTTCCTTTCTTGGATATAAAAAAATGTAAATGGAAAAATGAACCAAAAATTTGATAAAATGGGTTATGATTTAGGAAAACAAAATTCACTATTACTAGACCTATGATTTCTATCAAACGTGGTTAGGTGGTGGATGTGTGTATTATTCTAAAAACATAACTTTTGAAAAATAAAAATAGGGTATAAAAATTAAAAAAAATATTTAAGAGTAGGTACATATCATTCATTATATATAAATTGATCATGATCATCTCTTTGAGTTTTGAGGAAGTGGGGAGTTTTTATAATTTGAAGGGGAGAATGTCATTAAAATTTTACTTTGAACATCATTCTCTATGATTTAATATATAAATATCCTCCTTGAGACTTAATTTTTAAAGCATAAAATCCGACTAACATTAAACCCAGAATTCATTTGAACCTTTAATACAAGTCCTCCTAATTTTATGTGACTTTTGTCTTTACAAAGTGGAGAAAGTAGTTTCTTTACAAGCCTATGGATAAGGATAATGTTATAATGAAATGAGCATAACTAGGATTTAATTTTATCATGAGATAAAAATGAAAAAAAAAATAGGTGAGGTAAATCATGATTTGGAATGTTTAACAATAATGAATTGAGGAACTTGAATGAATGAGAAGATAAGTTCCATCATTTTTCAATAGGAAAAAGTAAAAAACGTGATTTTATTACTTCTTTGAAAATTGAAAAATTAAATTAATATTTTATATGGATTTTTGATAATTTGGTTTGGAATTGTATATTTTTTTATTTCATTGCTTGGAATTTGAATATTTGTAACATTGGTGTTCTCTTTATCTCAATGTTGAGATTTTATACTTGAGGATAAGCATGGTTTAAGTGTGGGGGAATTTATATAACAAATATTTTCAATAATTTTACTTTTAATTTAAATGTTTTTAATACCAAAAAAGTTTTATTTTAAGTTCAATTGTTATATTTTATGGTTTTAGTGGTATTTTCAGTTTAATTAGAAAAATGGAATATTTTGGATTTTAACTGATTTAAATTATTTTTGTATTTAGGCCATAACATTTTTTATATTGATTCAAAACATGAAATTATTTATTTTTAGATTTTTATACAAACTGGTATGCATTTAATTATTATGGACCCAAATCTAAATCCATCATTTGGAAGCCCAAAACCATCTCACAAGTTGGGTCTTGAAAACCATTCAAAGATATAGAGATTTTTTATATTGGGACCATATCTCATGATTTAACAGAAAAAATATGATGAAATTTGGATTAAATACTCACAAGACATTTATGAACAAATTTAATTAAGCTATCAATGCATGAATCATCTGTTTTGAATGTCATTAATGCATTGGAAACTGGAGATATGGAATATAGAGAGTCTACTTGGGAAGAATAAATTCTCAAAGTAAAATGGGCATAACTCTCTCTACACATGAAAAAATATGCTGAAATTTGGAGGGAAGGTTTGAAAGACATTTATAAAGAAAGTTAATGAAGTAGTATATGCACTAATAGGTCATTTAATGGGGAAAACATGTAGAAACATTTGAAGGAAAATTTTGACCTATAAAAGGAGGTAAGAACCACCTTTCAAAATCATCCCATTCTATCCAGTGGAAAGAACTAAAACCACCAATAACCAAGGATAAAATAGTAAATTATTTAATGATAAAGAAGCATCACTACATAAGGAGGAGGTTTTAGACCTCCCCCTTTCTTTTCCATTTATTTTTCCCCATACTTCAATCTTCATATATTTATGTGACCCTGTATTACATAAAGGGGTAGAATCCTTAGTGATTGGGTGAAGGTAAGGTGGATCCCATTTTGTGACGTTTTGAGTTTTTAAAGTTTTCAATAAAAATAAATCTTTTCTTTTAAATTAATTATTATAAATTTAATTAATTTTTAAATTTAAATTGAATACTATTGTATTTTAATTTATTATTGAATATTAAATTGATTTGATTTAAATATTATTCTACCCTTACTTGATTTATTTATTTATTTATTTACACTAATTGGTTAACATTTAAAGAAAATAAAGTAAGGGAGTGGTTTAGTGATTACTAAAACATGTGAATAAATTAAGATAAACTAATTTAATTATATATTGGAAATCCATACAAAATTTGGTATTTTCTGAGTAATTAAAAGTTAGTTCATCAAAATTTATACACTTTGATAAATAATTAAATCAAATGTGAATTAAAGAAACAATTGTTACTCAATTAATTTAATTATTTTTATAAAACCAAAAGATTCATTTTTTTAGAAACTATGATGAAATCACAAAAGTTAAAACTTAACCTAAATCTAAACACTTCTCTCTCATTTGAAAATTCACCAAACTTAAAAAATACCTTTTTTCTTAAATACTTCAATCTTGTTATTTTAAGTCACACCTAGATTAAAACATTTCTATTTTGAGATGAATTTTTGGTTACCACTCATACTACACACTTAGGGAGATATAATTGTTCTTTCTACACCTCACGACAAGCATGTGTCATAGGGTGCCACTTAGTGGATAGGTAGAGGACCCATTCCCTATCTGCGAAAAAGGTTTACACTATTATGGTAAGTAGAGGACTCATAACCATCCCAACTAGAGGGTGACACTATAATGGTTGATTGAGGGCACATGCCCTGCCTAAAAAGAGGGTGCCACTGTGATCTCTCTAATCATCCTGCCTGATCACTATAATCATCGAGCATATCCTAAATAAGATTCATTCCCATAACACCTTGAATCATATATCAAAACCCACTATGAAAGTTGTCTTTATGTTCTATGTAGAAAAACACACAGAATATGCTACTCATGATCCAAAATCTAAGTCTAAATAAACTAGATACGAGAGGTTGAAATTTCTTAAAATGGAAAGTAGGGGTACATGGAATGTAAGGGGGCCCACATGGCATGTGGTCCCACTATTCTTCCTGGTAATTTCCCTCCTAATAAATGGATCACTACTCATGTATCCCTATATAGTGTGTAAGGGGACTATGTGGCATGTCTAATCCACTCGATGTCCTTCCTGTGCTTCTGGACATATTCGTGTAAGCTTGCCCATTTTTGTTTATGGTACATGGTGTGTACTCCCGCACAGGGACCTACTCATGTGATCCACCACATGAACTATCCACCTGGGGAGGGTCACACAACATTTTACCCAATTACATGGCATGTGATACTTAAATTTTCCAAAACCCTAGCACCACAACCAAAGGGGCACTACACTACGTGTGTTCATCATAGTACCCACTATGTAGTCAAGTTTTTAGTAAAAATTTAGATCGTCCTTTGGAATTCTAGATCCATCCTTACCTCCTCAAATCTTGCCTCTATAATTCCAAAAATTAAAGTGGAATCCTTCTTTAATTTTTTATATCCATTAGTTGGAAGTAAAATGAATTTCCAAATTACATGTACAAAGTTGTACACAAGCTATCACCTGAGGCACCTATCGTCATCACCCATTGAATCATCGGATTCCCAATATATGGTGGAATCATTTGTAACCCACAATTTCTTTGAATCCATCCCTGATTCATTAATCAGTTCATCTCACATGAATCCACTGTGAATTTGGGGGTCTGATCGGGCTCGATCCCGCCTAGAAATATTGAACCCAAATGTCTAATTGAGACCCTATAGGCCAATAAATGAATAACACAAAGAAAAGAGTGGTAAAATCATAATTAAAAATATGAAATAGTCATTGGACAAGTTTTTTAGGACAATGGATTCAAATTAGAGATATTTGGGTGAGAATACTGATTAAATAATTTAAAATCGGTACACAGGTGCATGCAAAGGTTTTCAATTGGTGTAGATCAAGAGATATAATCAATAATTCTCAATAAAATTAATAAATTGGGGTAGAATACACAAATTTTAAATTACTACCTAGATATTGGATTGTTCATCAATGAATAATGTGTTCACCAATGAAAGAGAGAGTTCATTGCTTTCAATGCGCCTCGATCTACTTGGATCTGGAGTTTCATCGTCATCAAATCTTGATTTGCCAACGATATGTGGAAGGATAATCCTACCAATGATCCCAGGGTTATGTAGATAACCTTTCAAATCATCCATAATAATTATTTTATATACAAAATTTAATTAGGTTATTTAATTTAAAATAAATAAATTTAATTATTTATTTTAATTAAATGCACCCGCTAATGGTCGCAATATCTGAACACCCCACACCAACCAATTTTAGGTTACGCCTAGGGTAAACTTCACATTTTGGACCCAATTATGTCCTAGAATTTATAATCTGGTATTCCATTTAGGATATATCCCATTTTCTTGAAAAAATTGTGCAAGCATAATATAAAATATTTTTAATATTTTTATAGAATTAATCTTAGGCACACTAGGACTCATAATCACATGTCTTCTTAGCGCTTGACACAAAAAATATTTCTAGATATATTTAAAAGTATTACAGGGGGAAAATAGGTTCTTTACATTACTCCCTCCTTCAATATTTTATTCCTTGAAAATCAAAACTAAATAAAAATCTCAAGATACTAAGCTCGCATTTAGATCTTTCACTCCTAGGATCTCTCCTGCAAGCTCATGTGCTACCACAACACATTAACTAAAGGGATAGTCCATACACATAGGGTCCTCTCTTGTCGATCCTCAATCACCATTGAGTGCTTCAAAAAATTGGATTCATCTTCAATATCTATCTCTCCCCAGTAAATAATGTGTGTGGGGTCATGCATATATCTCCTCAGCTATGAAACGTGGAAGATATCATGCACCTTCTCTAACTATGGGGGTAGGGAAAGGTGGTAAGAAACCTCGCCAACCCTCTGCAAGATCTTGAATGGCCTAATGAACCTCAAGGATAACTTGCTTCCCTAGCCAAATATCTACAATTCTCATCATGGGAAGACTCTCAGAAAAACATAGTCTTCTTGCTTGAACTCTAAGGTCCTATGATGTCAATTTTCATAAGATTTCTACCTACTATGAGTTTTCCTCATCCACTCACAGATGACATGGACCTTCTCTACCATCACCTACACCATATATGGCCCAAAAAGATATTCCATGATGGTATCTCTCCAGCATAAGTGTGACTTTTAGGGTCTCCCATACCAAGTCTCAAAAGGTACCATGTTGATAGTAGAGTGGTAGATATTATTGTATGAAAAATCTACCAATGGAAAGTGATCCTCTGAACTCTATCCAAAGTCTAACATGTAATACCTCAATATATCCTCCAACACCTGGATAGTGTGCTTAGTTTTTTCATCTATCTGGGTGTGGAAGGTTGTACTCATCCCCATCTAGGTCTCAAATGCCTCCTGCAAGCCTATCCACAATTGTTACATCAACCACACATCATGGTCAGAGATAATATTTGTGGGCACCCCATGAAGGTGAACAATCTCCCATATGTATAACTTCCCCAAACTATCATCCAAACTCTACTCCCTGATAGAAAAATAATTATGTCGACTTCTTGAGTTGGTCAACTATCACCCAGATAGAATCACGACCTCTCACTATTCGCGGAATCCCTATCATGAATTCTATGGATTATTTATTGTATTTCAACTCTGAGATCTCAATGGGTTGAAAAACAACTATCAGAATTCGGTGTTCAACCTTAACCTACTGACAGGTGAGGCACTAAGGGACAAACTCATCCATTTTCAATCTCATGTCATCCCACTAAAACTACCGTTGAAGGTATATATACATATTCCCCACACAAATATGTATATCCAAAGAAGATGTTTGAAACTATCTCATCACCTCCTCTCATGTCATGATTGAGACCACTATCCTTCCCTAGCAAAGGATTAAGTGATTCCCTCCATTATAATATCCATCGAGTGAATACCCTAAGTATATATGGTCACATAAGACCTCGCGATCAATGTCTCCGAACTAATACTATATCATATTCTAAATTAGTGGAGAATTCAACACCATCTACTAGAGAAAGGCTACACCCTCCTCCTCAAACAGGGTCATCTGTAAGGAATCCAACTACTCAGATTCCCCCTACACCAATTAGGTCTAGGAATTCCTATTAAGGGAATATAACACCATGTTTCCCTTCCCAGTATTATAAACTATCTTAAATTCATAGTTCTACAGGAACTCCAACCAGCGCCTCTATCTTGAGTTCAAGTCTATCTGTGTGAAGACATACCTAACAATCTAATATTTAGAGTAAACAACAATTCACTCTCCTAGAATTTAATGAATCCACATCCTCAGAGAAAAGACTATCACTACCAACTCTGGGTTATGATTCATGTATTTCTTATTTTGGGGTCTTAAATTACTCAAACCATATGCAATAACTGTCTACTGCTACATCAAAACATAGTCAAGCCTAGATCCTGAGGCATCACAATACACTACGTACTTCACACCCTCCTCTAGTAGTCTCAAAATATGAGCACTCATCAACCTCATCCTCAACTCCTCAAAGGCCCTCTGGAACTACTTAGTCTGGGTAAAAGGATTCCCTTTCTATGTCAGGTTCATCAAAGGGGATACAATCCTAGATAATTCTATAAAAAACCTCATGTAATACCCCACCAAGCCAAGAAAACTCCATACCAAAGACACACTCTTGGGTGGATCCCAATAAAGAACTTCATTGATCTTTAACGGGTCCATAGATAATCCATGCTCATAAATGACTTTCACCAGAAAGTGAACCTCATGAATCCATAACTTTCACTTTGAGAGACTTCCATAAAGCTGGTGATCCTGAAGAAAATCTAGGACCATCCTCAAGTTCTTTGCATACTCCTCCTCTGATGCAAAGTATATAAGTATGTCGTTAATAAAGATAACCACAAATTGGTCCAAGTACAGCTAGAAGATCTGGTTCATTAAATTCATAAACATGGAGGGTTAATTCGTCACGCCAAAGGGAATCACCAAGAACTCATAGTGTTTGTTCCAAAATTATAATTATAGATTTATAATATCATCCTTTTTAACTCTTAACTAGTGTTATCCAAACCTGAGATCAATCTTTGAGAACCATCTCATGCCTCACAACTAATAAAATAGGTTATCAATCCTCATCAAGGGGTACTTGTTCTTTATCATGGCTTGGTTCAGACAATGATAATCCATACAAAGTCATAAAATCTCATCCACCTTTTTCAAGAACAATACTGGATCTTCCTAGGGGGACACAATGGGCCTGATAAAACCCTTCTCTATAAGGTCATCCAACTACAACCACAACTCCATGAGCTTGGTAGGGGCCATCTGATATGATATAGAAGATATAAGATCAGTCCTGGGATGCAAGTTGATACCAAACTTCATCTCCCACCTTAGAGGTAGTCCCAGAACATCCTTGGGGAAGAAATTTATAAAATCCTCCATGAATAAAGGAATTTAGATACCTGAAGATCCTATTGCACAAAGGGTTACACTCACCAACTGATTGGTAATGAGTTGAATCCTCCTACTCACAAAACCAACTCATATCTCCATGAGATCTATCTTGCTCACAAAGGAGAATATCATCCCATCATTGTGAAGGTATCTAACTCTTCTGTTGTGATAGTTAATCTAGGACTGGTCTACAGACAACCAGTCCATATCCAAGATAATTACATAGGGTTTCATTGTGATGACCAAAAGTTTCCATGAGAACCTCTCTCCACCAAATGATAGCTTGCACTACCAGTAGATAAAAGATATAGAAGAAGTGTTCCCAATAGGGACCTCATGATGAAGCTAATAGGATTAATCCTCAAATGGGATCTCCAGATATCACACCAGGATTAAATAGATGAAGGAATAACTCACACATGTGTCTAATAATACTAAATAAAGAATATAATAAACATGCATAGTACCTATAATCATATCATGTTACACTAGGTCATATGCCACTATATCTTGTAGTTATTCATGGCCCCAACCACCGACTCCATGAGCCTGATATTGTCTACTAGATAGTGGTGATGGAAGAATCTCATAGCATCTTACATCACCCATATATCCTCCTCTTAGAGCCCCACATACTCCTATTCCAACTCTGACTCCCTCGGGTCCACCCTACCCTCACCTGGGAGATCCCTGATCATGGTATTTACACTGTCATGGTAGACCTTCCACTATCTACATGCACTCATCAGCATGTCGGGTCAGAATATAACTCCCCATGTGACCTTTACCATCACATTAATAGCACCACCCCTGTTTGGGCTGCCCTATTCCTCCATGTTTCCCCTAACCATATGTTGAAGCCTGATCCTAGGAAGATCTCCTGCATCAAGATCCTGTCAAATGGTGTCTACTAGCTCTTATATATAACTAAGAACTATAACGACCACTGCCAGCTCCAACTACCTGGATCCCCTCTGAAAGGAATCTCTCCATAACTAGTGCATGTTCTAACACCCCAGCATAGGTGGGACTGCACAAGGGTACCACACTGACATGGATATCTCTACAGAGTCCCTGATCAAACTTATGTGCTCTAAAGTATCCATCTAATATCAAATAAAGGGAGTACCGCATAAGTTATGTGAACCTCGTAGTGTACTCAGCCACTATCATCCCTCCCTATTACATCTCTAAAAGCTTCTGAATCCAAACTGAGTGCAAGAAGGAGGGATATTACTCTTCACAGCACAACTGATGGAAATCGATCCATGAGAGTGTTGAATCATTATGAATCTATGTAATAAGACTCCACAAACAGCCATATTCTCCATGGAAAATGATAGATTTTGGTGTATCCACCTAATCAATCGATGTCTAGATAAGCTCGAAGACATGGATCGCTAACTCTATCCAATCCTCTACTACCTAGGGATCTGGAATGCCATGGAACGTTAGCATCCTTTGGTGTTGGAACTCACATAGTGTGATAAGACTATGTGTATCCCCATCCTACTCTGCTGGTATAATCTACTGCTCAATAGGTGGGTTTTCTACTACCTACCCACCTAGAGGAATAATATTTCATGATGTACCCAGAACTAAGGCCTCATCACTCATCAGATCATCATCATTTTTCCGAATCAGTAACCTGGATGGTTGTCACCATAGAGGCATATTAAAGAATTAATCAAGACATATCATGGTCAGATGGGAATATATATATATACAATAGGGAGCTAACTCAAGAAGGAAAGTAAAAGACTCAATCATATATTATGTATGTACCATTTATCCCTACATTCAATGTCTCTAGATACTGAGTCAATAAGTAGATTTTCAAAGTCCTGGTGAATGGATACATCGGTCGCCCACACTATCACTGGGTTCCCTAGCCTGAAATTCACACTCAAGCCACATTGACATTATTTCCCTAAGTCTCAACCAAATCCTCATAAGGGGAAAACTCCAAACGTTTTCCCAAGTAATGAACTACTCTAATACCAATCTATCAAGACCCGACCTGACAAGACTCGATCCATAACTACCCTAAGGTCATATATATAAGTTAAGGGTTATAAACAAGCACTAAAAGGAATAACTAGTATGGGAGGACTTTTCCTGAAGTACATGTATGCACACACCCAACCCTCTCAATGTATAAGAGAAGAATAATAAAAGAAAAAGATGCAGCATCTAGAGTAATAATCATACATGA
The DNA here is from genome assembly GCA_963277665.1 of Viscum album. NCBI lineage: Eukaryota > Viridiplantae > Streptophyta > Magnoliopsida > Santalales > Viscaceae > Viscum > Viscum album. The sequence continues at coordinate 462,274,971 of OY728142.1, forward strand.
AAAATCTCTAGGGAATACAAAGAGTATGAAAAATTAAACTAAAAAGTAAAGGGGGGAAATACATGCTTGGACCTAAATATGTCCCAACCTAACAAAACTAGAAAAGTAAAATTCTGAGAGAGATCTTGGCTCTAGATATCTAATCCCTGACCACCATATGAGGTCAAATGCAACAAGTATCCTTAAGCTCATGTGTAATCACCATTGACCTATCCATCGTCTTCATAGGACATGACATGTACAGGCAAAACCCTTGTAGGGGTGAGTATATATATACATATTAAGACACCCAGAAATCTAAAGGGGAGGATTAAGATACATTATAGGAATAGATAGATAACTCATCCCAAAGTAAGAGAGTAAACAAATCCAATGACATGGATATATATATATATATATATATATGCTCAAACAAAAGAATCCCAAACTAGAGAGAAAGGGGATTTCCATCTCACAATATAACCCAAGAAAATAGTTTCATCAGTTCAAGAAGGTCCTTTAATGATGCATGTAATCTCGGATGTCTGTACGTAGAAGGGAAATCCAAGTCAATCCACACCTTGCCACTATACCGCATAGTTGAGGGGAAAAACTCTAGGAAGAGGACCTACACCCTGGTACAATAGTAGGGTAACACTCATTAGATATCTAGAGGACCTATTTATTATATTGATACTATTTTTCCACTATAATGGTTGAGGATTCATACCATGGATCTGCAGGAGGGTGCCACTCAGATAGCAAATATAGGGCCTATTCCCTACCCAGTAGGAGGGTACCACTCTAGTGGTCGAGGACCCATGACTTGACTCAATAGGAGGGTGAAACTTGATAGATATATAGAGGACCCATTACATATCACTACTAGAAATGGGCTCTAAGCCAATAGATGTATACCCATGGTTCAAAAAAACCATGGGTATAGACTATTTGTATTAATCAATACCGACGATTTTCTAAAAACCGTGTGAATAGTCAGTTCAAAATCACGCACTGCTCGGGATTCTCCCACCCCCCCCCCCCCATTCACGAACCCTAATCTCCCTTTTACTCCCCACCCACCTTTTCCTCGACCTTGACCTCGACCTCGACCTCCCAGCCTCCGCCTCCACCTCTGCCTCGATCTCCCAGCCTCCGCGTCCCGGTCCCGAAGTCTCTCCCTCTGCGTTCGCCTCCCAACCCCCTCCCTCCCTCCATGTCTACCTCCAGGCCCCCGACTCCCGGCCTCCCCCCTTCACTCGTCAGACCACCCCCCTCTCTGCAGGTCTTTTTCCCTCTCCCACATAGGTCGAGTGATTTTCTCACCTAATAAATGACCGGCCTCCTCCTCCTCTAGCATTATCCCCTAATCTACTTTGTCGATGCACATCCTATCAGGAATCTCCGGTTTGTCGAGGAACACCCCTCTAGGTCAAGGTGTGTTTCTGTTCATCGAGGGGAATCTTCTATTCATCTATCATTCTCCTCTAATTGGTTGTTTTTATGATTCTGGTCTTGTTTGATAGTGAGTTCTTAATCCTTCTATATCCACTATTTTGGAAAACACAGTACACTTTAATTTGATTTATATTAACTTGATGTTTTTTTAAGTTCCTTTTATAAAGACTGTAATTTCTGATTCCTTGTTCTATTGAACAATAATATTCATATATTTTCTAGAGAATCATTAAATTGAGCTAAATTTATTTCATAAAAATTAATAACTACTTCAAATGTGTGTATAAATATGTCTTAGATATGTTTCACTGAATTTATCTCAGTGAAATATTTAGTTATGATTTTTTCTTCTAATGATGTATCATCTAAACTTGAAGTTCTCAGAATAAAACTGTTGGATCTTATTATGAGTTCTTTTATAAATTAAACAATGACATTGGGGATTATGAGTTGCTATAAAATATGAATGTGATAAAGCATGGTTGTAAATTTTATTGAATCCTACATTATCTCGTGACTAGTGTGGTTGTGATTGTATTTTTAAAATTTATTATATTTTCAAAAGAGATTCCATTCTCTAAAGTATCATTGTAAAAGCACATAGTTTTTCTTTTGTAATGGCATTTTATGATTCTACATGATTGAAGAGATTTCAAGGCTAAGAAACTACATCTTCTAAATGTTTATTGATGATGTCTAGTGTTGGAAATTATAGATCATGTATAAAGAAGATGAGTATAGGATGATGCAGGATGTCATGGATGCCGCCCTTCTTCACCTTGTTTCCTAGACTACGATCCAGGTATCACCAAGTATCCACCGTAGGCCTATCTATATATTTAATTTTTTTTAATTGTTCAGTAATTATTAGATGTAATTGTATTATTATTGAATTGTTTTTGTCAACTGTCCACATTTAATTTTTATTTTTTGAATTTTATTGTATTATATTTCAAGTTCAAGTAAAATGACTATTGAGAGTATAATTCCAGCATCAGATGTGGTAGAATCTACAACACATGACTGTTTTGATTGCAATTTTTCATCACAAACTCAATCGTTACTTTTATATACGATTAGTTTTTTTCCACAGTAGTCTGATATCATCAATTATTCATTATATACTACACACTAACCATTTATTTCTTTATATGTTTGAGTCATTTTTCTGAAAATATTATTGAAGAATTCAATTTTTTAATTACACCACATACATTTTAAGTTTTCATGTCAATTAATTTATTAATGAATTTATATAGTTTCTTGATTTTTTTCTCTATGCGTGTTATATATTCTATAATTCGTTTATTATTTATTTAAATTTTTTTAATCATTTACCTATGTCTATTTGAATCTATTTAAAATATGGAATCTTTTTTTCTTAACATTTACAATATGAGTGTGAATTGGGAGGATTCTTCAATAAGTTGTGAAATTGGTATTCCCCCCATTATTTTCTCATTTGTTGATTTTACAATGTAATTTTTATGTTTGACTTTAATTAATTAATTAAGGATTATTTGTTTTCATAGGTAATCATCTGAGCTATAGAACCAAAAGGCATTCTATTACCCCACCTAATATAATGTAATAACGCTTTAAATGGATGCCAAAAAATATTCTACCAAAAGGTAATTTTCTATGTTAAAAGCATGCAACTTGCTAATTAATTATTTATTTACTCTAATAATTTGACACTTCTTTGTCTATTTTTTAAGATTCATTAACTGATTTAACATCCCTCTAAGACAATCACACCACATCCATATGATACTTTTCATTCCATGTTAACATTATGAGACTAATCATTGCATTCATATAGATTTAGGTTAGTTATATGTCAATATTAATATCTTCTTCCAAAATCATGTTAACATAATAACCTTTCATGTATGTATAACATAGGAACCGATTTGCAAAATAAAATTATTCATCAATTCAACTATATTAGTAAAGATGGTATTCCTTTAATTACCATGAATTTATCTGTATTGATAATAGTTTAATATATACCAAATTTGGTTGACAAAAATAGTTGTTGCATACACATTTTGTTACATATGCATTGTCTAATGACTTCTATCATAACTGTTACCAACGTATTGTGTTATTTGGAATTGTGATTTCAATGAATTTTGAAATTTCATGATTACATATAAGTATTTCATAATTATTTCAATAAATTTTGAAATTGATACCAATGTATTGTCCAATGAATTATATCATTATTGTTCTGCATTTTCACTTTACTCATCTATATTTTTATAAAACCACATTTACTCTAGTAATATTTAATGTAATATTACTACTGCTTGTGAATATCACTTTATATAAAATTATAGTTGTTTGGGTATCATCTTTTAAAACTAATAATATATAAATCAGTTCTAGGAATTGAATATTTGAAACATTATTATGTTGTTTGGGTGCTGATTTTTTCATTTGATTTTTTTTAGTGTTTGATAATATTTTTGGTAAAAAAATATTTACAGTTACCATCCCTTTTGATTTCTCTTTGCATGTTCTCTCTTATGCTCATTTAGGTTTTTGGATTTCTTCATTGTTACAGTTTTCCTAAGATCTAAATAATGGAATTTTTTATCTTCGTTCTCCTCACATTTTCATAAGATCGAGGTAATCACTCTGTTCATCATTTTTTCATCATGAAGGAGAATATTTAGATAATTTTACCTATTTATAAGTCATTAATCATTTTGTAAAAATAATTATTCTAAAATGATTTCTTTTATGATATCATGTGAATTTCTTCCTGCAATGTCATGCATTTTGATTATGTTTTCATTAGGGGTGTTAAATGGGAATTCTTTATTAAGTTATCCCACTGGCGTGAATATTAATGTTATGGTGTGAATTTATTCTATTATGTAATAACATGAATTTTGAGTGTTTGAAATAATCATAAATTAAAACCATCATCAATTGGAATTTCTATGACATGTGTTTTGATTCTATCTGGCTACCAGTGTTTGACACAATCATCAAATCAAGCCTAATTTATTTTATTATAAACTCATCTAAACATATTAATTTGTATGACTAAAGGATCCCCTTTTTTTCTATGACATGTATTTTGTACATTCAGAAATTTTATTATTCATTTATATTCTGCATAGGATGATGTCTACAATCTCATAGTAGTGGTATGATGTGAATTTTTATTTTTCTAAACAGTCCTTCTAAACTGATTGCTATACTTTTATGTTGTGTTATCATCTAGGGTGTTTTTTTATTCCAATTATACTATGACCTGTATCCATTGATCTTCATCAGTATTTGAATCCCTTTATTGGATTTCTCTTCAAACTCATTTTAATTTCCTGTTTCATTCCCTTCTTATATGGATAGCTAACCAAGATCCTCTACTCTGCTATGGGAAACATTGTTGTATTATGGATCACGTTGGTTCGCGCATCAACCCTCACCTTCCGGACTGCAATCATTTTGAGTATGCCACTCAATGTGATTGTGGTTTTCATGACCACGATGCTCTTCAAGATTTTCTGGGAACCCATTGGGACCTTCCCTCAAACCATGATCTTGATGCCCCAAACCATGATATCCCTCAAGAGATTGGATCATTACATGACTAGTGCTAAATTATATATATATTCAATAGAAAGAGTGGATCATTGGGATGGTTCCATTTCCATCAATTTCAAAAATAGATATTTTAGCTTGGATGATGATGATTAAGAACCTTGTTTGAGGAATTTGAACCTGGATATTCATAGGGGGGCTTGCAGCCATAGTTGGGACTGTTGGATCGAGGAAGTCTTCTCTATTGGATTCAATTCTTGGTTATATGCAAAAAAAATGGGAAGGTTTGTATTGGGATAGTGACTAATTTTTTATTTATTAGTTCATCTCTAGAATGTATTGATTATTCCATATACTTGTATGCTTTCTTTCCTTTCATCGGGTCATGATTTATGGAAAAACTACATACATTTCCCAAACATCATGGATTCGAAGTGGTACCATTAAATAAAACATGTTGTTCAGCTTGATGATGAACCTCGATAGATACAGGGAAGTCATTCAGGCCTGTTGTTTGTAGAAAGACTTGGAAATGATGGAATCCAGGGACTAGAATAAAATTGGGGAGTGGGGAATCAACCTCAATGGTGGCCAAAGATATCACATATAGCTTTCCAGATCTATTTATTAGGATCTTCATATTTAACCTTCTTAATGATGCTTTTAGTGTAGTAGATACCCACACTGGTTCAGATATATTCAAGGTGACAACCCTACACACACTATAATTTTAACAATATTATATAGAATTTTTGATACATTTCATTCTTTTTTTAGAAATGGGTTAGGGTTTTTCTCAAAGGCAAGACCATTTTGCTGGTCACCCATCTAATTGACTTCTTACATACTTTTGACAACATATATGTGAGTTTCCTTTAGTCCATTTCATTATTTGTGAAGTGGGTCTTTGCTGAGTTGACATGGAAAATAGGTTATGCGAGATGGGATGGTAGTGCAATCTGGGAAGTACAGAGATATATTTTAATATGGAAAGGATTTTAAAGATTTTTTGATGGCTGATGGCATCTCATTGGAACTAGAAGAAACAGGCTGCAATGTGCCTAATATGAGTTCCCCTAAAACACCAAACTCACCAAAAGTCTCGTTGGAATGTTTAGAATCCACCGGTGGTGAAGGCATGTATCTCAAATATGTTTTTTCAACTAAAGTATCATATGAACTGTGTGAATCTATTCAGTTTTTATTTGTACCTTCAAATATTTTTTGTCAAGTATATTCATCTATCTTCAAATCTATTTTGTATTTTTTTATAGGTCAGGATCTATACCCACGGTTCATTGAACTGTGGGTATATTATTTCTATTGTGATGATCTATACCCACAGTTTTGTAAACCATGGGTATAGATATATACCCACAGTTCTAAAATCATGGGTATTATAGAATTTTTTAGGCCTATACCCACGGTTCTATAGAACCGTGTTCATAGATCTATCCCAACGCCTTGGTAGCCCATGGTTTATAGAACCGTGGGTATAGATTATACCCATAGTTCTAGGGGCTATAAGGCCCAAACCTTAAACCTTACTTAATCTTGAGTTATTACAAGATTACACATTAAGGATCTTTTTAGGTTTAGAGTTTTAGAGAATTAGATCATAAAACTTGCATTACATTCCACATTTAAACAAAGAGGTTACATAAAGATAGTATTCATTTATCCCATCAACGGAAACATATTTAAAATAAAACATGGATTCTTTCTTGACACTTCCTTGTCACTATCATCATATCATGTACCTTTCCCTTGACCTGTGAAAAACATTTCAAAAAAAACTTGGGATGAGCATAAAAAGCTCAGTAAGGGTTATAAAAAGTATGGAAAGGAAACATGAGTACATATATACATAAGAATGAAATCATACTTCACCCATAAAACATATTAACTTTAACATACCTCATAAAATAATGAATAAATCATAGAAATCATAAGACATAAAGGTAACTTGAGGCATTCATAACATTCTTACGTAGGGAGTAACCCTCTTGGTTACGTTTGGAATACCCACCACAGTATATTCCCTAAATATCTTTGGAGAAACCTTAACATTTCACTCCTTCGCGTTACCCAATGCATTAGAGAGCTATATCGGGCTCACCCGCCCTTAGTTTATCAAGAAACCATCCATCTTCATAACAATGACCAAGAACCATAACATAATCGTATCACATAAAACATACATAAAGGAAACATAACATTTCCACATTTCAATCACAAGATATAAATAAAACACATTGATATAAAAAACCTTATGAAAACCATTTTCAATACCAGAATAAAAGAAAAGTAAAACATGGTATTTATTTTTCTTTTAAAAAGAAGGTATGTCTTGTAGAGGAAGCCGAAACTCAAATAATGGTCACGGTGGCGGAGAAGTCGTTGTCACCGCATACGTACGACAAAAAAAACATTCCCTTTTGTCGTTTAGTAAACGCTTCGTATAAAAAATATTCCTTTTGAATAAACATAAAAGTCAAAGGGGTTTATACACCGTATAAAAGAAGGTTGTGTATAAAACAAAATATGCCTCAATGAAAGGAGATTGAGACGAAGTCCCATACAAAGACAGTATCCTTGGATTAAGGATAAATCAGTTACATAATTATGTGTGACAAACTAATACACCAAATATAAGTGGATATTAAGTGTAAAACAATCAGAGGTTATTCACACATATTCATAGAACGAAATATTCAATGAGTACAAGCTTATCCCAAAGAATCAAAATTGGTTTAAGAAGTTCCCTTGCAAAAATTTGACAGCCTAACGGCGTCACTACAAAATTCAGAAAATGAGTTGATGAGAGATAAAAAGGGTATCTCATCACTTGGACATAAAATTTAAATCACTAAGGATATAGAAGAACATATCCCAACATAATGTTATGTGAATTAAAATACATAACAAAAGAAGTCTTTTAAAAAGAGGAGGGTGAAAGGTTTCCTTACCGACATGGGTATCTTTCGAAACATACACCCCGTGAAATAAGGACAATAAAACATTGATGTAAATACTCATAAATGAAAGTATAATACACAATGATTAAAATAATGGTCATTACATACACCACTCAAAGGAAATTATGGCAAATTTAGCATAAATCTCACAGGAATAAAAGTGAGATGAAAAATCCCTTACGAAAACTCGGCAGCCTAACGGCGCCACTTAAAACTTCCAAAAATGGATTGATGAGATAAAATAGGGTCTATCATCATATTACAATAAAATTTAAAGAAATAGGAATATAAAATAACATCCCCCATCATAAAAAATAGGATCTCAAAATAAGTGACATAAAGGAGAGTACTTAAAAATAAAGAGAGAGGTTAGATCTCTTATGAAAATTTGGCAGCCTAACGGCGCCACTCAAAACTTCCAAAATGGATTGATGAGAGAGAATAGGGTCTCTCATCATATGAACATAAAAATTACAGTAAGTGTAGTATAAAAGATCATCCCAATCACAAGAAATATGAGCTTAAAATTAATGACATAAAAGAGTGTACTTAAAAAGAAAGAGAGGAGTAGGATCCCTTACCTCAAGTTCAACTTGTCTTGTTCGTTTCTTTATATTCCTGAATAATAAACTTTGTTAAATTTATAATTTCTTAAGGACATACTATAAAGATTATTATTTAGTTCATATCACATATTTTAATGTTATAATAATTTTTTAATAATATGAGTTCATATCAGACGTTTTTGTCGATGTTTAGTACAGGAGTCAAAAATTGAACTTGTTGGAAAATAATTTTCCATGTAGTTATAGGTACATAATATCCAGAATAGTATTGATGTTTTAAATATCATATATATCCATTATATATTCATTTTATACTATTCCATAACATTTTGAGATAAAAATTAAAAGCATCGTTCATGGAGACGGTAGGTCGTACGTACGCATGAACGCTACTTTCATTTTTTGTCATATTAATGGAATTAAAACAAAATGAGAGATATATATATATATGTTATAATTCCAGAATGATATCCATAATTTATATGTAATATATTACATATATATCCATTATATATATGTACTTATAATATTACATAACTTTTTGAGATAAGAAATGAAATGTACCGTTCATGGAGACGGTAAGCCATACGTGCGCATGAACGCTACTTCCATTTCTATTTCATATTTAATGGAATTAACACACAACGATAAATAATAGTATTTTAATTATAGTATGTTATCATATATAATATAATTAAATATATCCTTTATACGTACCACATATGGTATTAACGAATCCAATCACTTTGAGGGGGCGGTAGTCCGCACTTCCTTAAATGAAGATATCGCGTTTACCCATAATGGAAACCATAAAGGTATGCCATAAATGAAAAATACAGAAGCTTAAGTAAAACATAAACATATTATATATCATATATAAATATAGTTTAATCTTAATGTCTACCTTTGAAGGTGTTAGAATAATGTTGAACAATCATCGTTTCGTGAGGCAGAAATTCGCCATCCACAGAAACAGTATGTTCTTTAACCATTAGATGTAGGTGTGTGTAAGTGTAGCTCGAATCCTTCTTATAACAACATCCTAGTATATTTAAGATAATGTAGTTGTTACAAAAGAAATAAATAAAAAGATTTTATGGGGTTGGAGAAGCAAAATAAAACAAAAGGACTCAAGTGAAGACATTACCTTAAAATCGGGTAACTCCCTTTGGTTTGATCTCAAAGGCTTCCTTGGTAAGACTTCTACCCAAAGTGAGGCTTCAAGGAGTTATAGAGGGATGTCGAGATACAAAATGGGCAGGGTTTGGCTGATCCAAAGGCTTTGGAAGTGTGGGTAAAGAGGTAGAGGTGGGGGCCTTTTATAAGAGGAGAGGAGGGGAACTCTTGGAAGGTAAAGAGATGTTACTTTATTTTAGAATGAGTTTCGGATTTTAATGGTCCCACATTGATGTGTTTCTAGGATAAGGTGATAAGGGTTCGAAATCCACCCATCCAATAGTTTTTGGGCATGTGTAGGTCTTAGATTTTACATTATCTTTCCATTTTATTTAAATCCTTTATTAATGAGGTAATTGCTGCATCATCATGATGTCATAAATAATTTAATATATTTAATATATAAAAATTATAAAAAAACTATCATGATGTAGGAAATATTTTTATATTTCTAATGAATATTTATAGTCAAAAATATGAATTGTATAACCCCATGTAATAATTGTTTTAGTAAAACATCTCATGTTTGTGTCATTTTTACTTTAACATTAAATAAAAAGTTATTTATGTCATTTCCCAACAAAAGTGGCTCCATGGGGTCCCCAAGTTGACCCATGGATTTTCTTGGTCGTCCATGACTCATCCAATGAGGGTAGGACATGTTTCTATGTCATTTAATTTTATTAAAACATTATTCTTACCTTAAACTACACTAATTACCTCTAATCGCGATTAAAAACTTAATAAGTTACTATTCACTAGAAAATTATTTTAATCCCATTGAACCACATTTTACTTCTTAATGAAAACCATGTATGTCGGATTTTTTAAAATTCAAAACACAAAGATGGAAAAATTTCATTTAAACGGAAAATCAGTTTTTATAAGTACCACTTAGTAGTTTCACTATTCATCAAAAAATGAAGTTTTTCAAAAAATTACCAAAAATTCACCCTAAGCTATATTTGATATTCAGAATTCAAAAATGATTTCTATTTTACAAAATTCAAAACATATAAGTTTCATTAATTAATTTAATAATTAATTCCCGCTGTCAAAACAAATAGCGTGTTTTTATGAAACAAAATGTATCAAAAGATTGACACTAGTTTAAGTCCGATTTCAAAGTGAAATTAATTCCAACGAACACTATTGGATTAAATGGTAAAAATATATTCTAATTTAACTTTAAAACCAATTAAAAAGATAATCTAATCATATAAATAAATTAGATTAAAAAGAGGTTTTGAATTAAAATACAACATTTTCCACTATTCATTAAAAATTGAACTTTTTCGGAAAAATACCAAAAATTTACACAAAGTAAATTTTGATGTCCCGATTCTAAAGAAGAATTTTATTTTGTCAAATATAACACATAAAATTGTCAAAAAGTGGATTTAAAAGAGGTTCGCCATTAAAAGACGGTTAATCAACCTTTTAAAGAATATTGGAATGTTTACGCTTAAAATTGGATTCATTCGCATTTTTAATCCTATAACATTTATTGTAAAGAGTAAAAATATTTGACAAACATATATAATCATTTTTTAGTTAGTTCTGTTCATTCCTGCCATTACAACGGCTAGGCGTTAACTACCATTTAAAGTAATATTATTTTATTATTAGAGTGCAACGTAATATTCCCAAGAAAATCATTGTTGCGTATTGGGTACGCCATCGTGCATAGAGTCCCCTTTAAAGTAATATTAATATTTTATTCACAAATATGGATAAATATGAAAATGTCATATTCTTTATTTACCTGGGGTGTTACACTATACCCACAGTTTCAAACCATGGGTATAGGTGATATTTCCAGTAGTGTATCCCTAGAGGAGGGTTCCACTCTAATGGTCAAGGACCTATACCCTGGCTCTGTAGGAGGGTTTCACTCAATAGTCTATAGAGGACCCATGCCCAACCCAGTTGGAAGTTGTAACTCTAGTAGTTAGTAGAGGACTCATGTCTAGAATAGATAAATGGTGTTACTCTAATGGTTTAGGAAACATGCCCTGATATTGTAGTATGGTTCCACTCAGATAGAAGATAGAGGACTCATTCCTTTCCCAATAGTAGGGTTCCACTCTAGTGGTTGAGGACCCATTCCCTGACTCCGCAGGAGGGTGCCACTCGGTGGATAGGTAGAGGAACCATATCATATCCTAGTAGGATGGTGGCACTATAATGGTTGGTAGAGGACCCATGTCTATCCTAGCTAGAGGTTTCCACTCTAATGGTCAATTAGGACCCATTCCCTACCCAGCAAGAGGGTGACACTCTGATCTCTCTGATGATCATGTCTAATCACTTTTGTCGTCAAGCATTTCCTAAATAATCATTATTCCAAAAAAAATCACACATAATATCTCAAAATCTACTAATAATTCCACCATCAAGTTCTATGTGGAAAAATACTCAGGATAGGCTACTCGCAGGCCAAAATATGATTCTAAATGAAGGAGATACGAGAGGTTGAAGTTTCCTAAAAAGAAAATTATGGGTACACAGCATGTATGGGGACCCACAAAGTGTGTGGTCCTACTCTGATGTCTGGTCATGTCCATATCGGTACATGAATGAATTCCCATATGGCCCTATGTGGTGTGTAATGGGACTATACGATGTTTCTAAGACACTCGGGGTCCTACCTATATTGTTGGTAGTGTTTGTATAAGCTTGCATTTATTCATGTACTATGCTACATGACATGTACTCCCACATGGGGTCCTTCTTGTGTGATCCTCCACAGGGCCTATCCACCTGGGAGGGTCACACAGCATGTCACCTAGTCACATAATGTGTGATACTTAACTTTTCCAAAACCTTATCCTTGCATCCAAAGGTGCACCACACAATGTTTGTTCATCATAGTACATGTTGTGTAGTCATGTTTTTCACAGAAAGTTGGATCTATATCCAGCATTCCTGATCTAGCCTTTCCTCCTCAAATATTAGTTCTAGGCCACCATAAATCAAAGGGTAATACTTCTATCATCATTTTTATCTGTTCATTGGCCAGAAAATAGATTTCCAAATCACTCATACGAATTCCTAAGAACGGTGTTGCCTAAGGTGCCTTTGACCGTCACTCGTTGCCTCAAAGGAATCTTGATCCATGGTGGAATCATTTTCAACCCAAAATTTCTCCTAATACATCTATGATTCATAAATCTATTCATCACACATGAATTTTTCACAAATTTGGGGGTCCAATTGGGGTCGGTCCTACCCAGTAATGTCAAACCAAGACCCCATAAGACAATCAGCAAATAACGTGAAGAACGAAGGGGGAAAAGCATAATAAAAAATGTGAAATAATCCTTGACCAAGCCTTATTATAAAAAAAATAAAATTTTGTATATTTTGTTGATAAAATTGATTAAACAATTTAAAACTAGTACACATGCACATTCAAACGTTTTCAATTGACATAGATGATCAGATAGAATTGATCATGCTCAGTAAATTTAATCAATTGGGGAAGAATCCACAAATTGATGAGTCCTGCCTATATATTATACCATTCGTTAATGAATAACATGATCTCTAATGAAAGATATGGGTTATTTCATTCACTACGCCTTGATCTACCAGGATCCATAGTTTCATCATTTTCAGATCTTGATTCTCCAATGAGAGGTGGAAGGAGAATCCTCTCAATGATCTTCGAGTTATGAAACTAACCCTGGATATCCTTCATAATAGGGATTTTATAGATTAAATAGAATTACATTATTTAATTTAAAATAAATAAATTTAATTATTTATTTTAATTAATCGCACCTGCCAATAGTCCCGATATCTGAACGTCCCACGCTGGCTAATTTTAGGTTTCACCTAGGGTCAAACTTGCATTCCATACTCAACTGTGGACTCAGGTTTATGAATTGATATTTAATTTAAGATATATCCTATTTTATTTTTAAAAAACATGCATTTTTAATATAAAATATATTCAATATTTTTATAAAATTAATTTCGGGCACACTAGGCCTAGGAATCGCACGTCGTATTAGCACCTGACTCCAAAAATATTTATAGATATATTCTTAATTATTATAGGGGAAAAAGTGGGTCTCCACAATTATGCACTTAAGATATTTTGGGGAATCTGACAATGGAATCCATGGTGATATTTTCCCATTTCTATTCTAGTATGGGTAGTGGTTGTAACATCCCCTTACACTTTTGTCTATCAGCCTTAACATTTTTATACACCAAGCACCAAAATACATACTCTTAAATATTTATCTTCATGTTATCCCACTAGAAATACTCTTTTATATCTATATACATCTTTCTACTTCCTGGATGAATAGATAATTATGAGCTATAATCTTCTTATAATATATTCTTATTCAAGTTTGATATTGATGGGACATATACTCAGTTCATGAACCTTATCATTCCAAAATAATCATGGTTAAACTTAGAAACATTTCTCACCTTCTTTTTCAACTCTACATCTTCTTTATAAACCTATTTAATCTTCACATGGATAGATAGTTGAACACTCATTTTAGGAAGATAATATTTTCCCTCTTCCTTCATGATTTCAATTTCAATCCTTTGAAAATACAAAAATAGTGGATAATTTTGTATCCTTATCATAAATAAGCTGGAATGATTCTTTGGACTCAAAGGATTAGCCAACTTTTTCATTTTCTCAGGGTGGTAATGTATTAAGTAGTCATAATCATTAATTGACTCCAACCATATTCTCTTACATGTATTCAACTCTTTATTGGTGAAAATATACTTTTAAACATTTAATATCATTATATATGTAACACATTTCTCTTTAAAGATAATTCCTCTATATATTTAATACAAATATTATCATTTCTAACTCCAAATCATGAGTCGGATAATTATTCACATGAACCCTCAATTAGAATGAGGAATAAGTTATCACCATATCATTATTCATAATAACACATTCCAACCCCTTATTTTATGCATCACTATAAATCACAAACCCTTCTCAATTAAAGGGTAGTTTGAGCATAGGTTCACTTACAAACTTTCTCTTTAGTTACTTGAAATTTTCTTCACATTCATCAATCTAAATGAACTTGATTCCCTTCTAAGTTAACTTGTTTATTAGATTATATATCCATGAGAAATTATTAAAAAAGTGTTGATAATATCAATACAATCTAAGAAAACTATAGAACTGAGTCACCATGTTTGTTCTAGGCCAATGTTTAATAACTCCTATCTTTGAAGTATATAGAGATATACCCAAGCTTGAGATTATATGACCCAAAAAATGAAAATTTATGTAAATAAAATTCACACTTGGTAAATTTTTCATGAAAATCCTCCTTCCATGGATTCTTTAGTACAATCCTCAAGTGATCTTAATTCTCTTTTTTTCTCTTAGAATATATAATAATATCATCTATAAATACTACCACAAACTAATAAAGGTGATCTCTAAAGTCTTTATTCATTAAATACATGAAGATAGTAGGAAAATTAGTAAGAAAAAATGAAATCAATAAAATCCATAGTGTCCATACCTCACACGGAATGCATCCTTGGTAATGTCTTCACTTATAACCCTCAATTAATATTATCCATATCAAAGATCAATCTTTAAAAAATATTTAACTCCTCATAACTGATTGAAAAAATCATCAATATGGGTAGAGGATACTTATTCTTGATTGAAATATTGTTAAGTTAATGATAATCAATATAGAGTCACATTAATCCATCTTTTTTCTTAATAAAAATAATAGTTTCACCCTATAGTGATTCACTTGGATGAATGAATCCCTTATCAAGATTCACCTAGATTTTCTTATTTATTTCTTGAAACTCAATTGATTCCATTCTATATGGAGTCTTTAAAATAGGTGTAACACAAATTATGAGTTATATTGAAAACTAAACTTCATGATTTGGATAAATAATATGCAACTCTTTCAGAAATATAGCAACAAACTCTTATAAAATAGGCATATCTTCAATGTTTATTTTCTCCACAACCATATGAGATAAATACACACTTTGAATAGGAATCAATACCCATAAAATTAATTTAATTTCTATTGGAAGTGAATATTTGTCCTTGAATCAATATAAAATCATAAGTTTGTTCGAAATATCAAATTTACTTCCCTTCATAATAAATTGATATGGGATTTTTATAAAGAAAGTTAATCCGTGTCCAAAATAAAATCAAAATCAAATAGAGGAATAATAACAAGATTTACAGGAATCACCTTCCCACAAACTTCAATTTGAGAAGAATAGTATAGTTAAGATTCAATAATCATACCATTAGGACTCTTTACTACTAATTCAATATCTAATTATTGAGGTGGTAATGTGATACCCTTAGAAAAAACTTTAGATATAAATGAGTCGAATGATATAGAATCAAATAATACATTAGAAGTTCCAGAGTGAATGGTAAGAATACCTTTAACCAATTCATTCTTGTACCCCACATCTACAATAGTTATTGGATGATATTTCCCTTTGTCTCTGAGCTTAAGATGTTTCTAATGTCGATTATATTCATTATCCCTCGGGTTCAAGCACTGGTTAGCATAATGCCAATACTTCTTTCATTTAAAACAATAGAATGTGGGTTGTGTACTCTGTGGAGCTATCTATTAATTCACATAATTAGATAACTTCTTCCCATCACTTAGGTATTTGATTTCCCAATGAACTTTCTTTACATGCATAAATAATTTACTAATCCCCTTAATAAAATTTCATCTATACTTCTTTCCATGCTTCTGGAATAATCAAATACTCTTCTTCTTCCCTCTATAGTTTTTATTATTTGAATTTACTTTGAATTTAATATTTATTTTATTATCAAAACCATGAGATTGATGGGTGACACTAATCTCTATTTCTATCTTGAGATCACATTGAATGATATCTTCATAGATACTAAATTATGTTATGGATAAATCACTTTGGAGGATTGTTTTTAATCCACTAAAGAATCAATAAATATTTCTTATAGGTTAGATGATAAGACCTAAATAATACCTTACAAGTATTGTAAAATTTTCCTCATAGATACTAATGTATTCATTATCCTTATGATTCAGGTCAATAAATTCCTTCACCATTTTCTTATGAATAATAAGAGGAAAGTACCAATTAAAAAATAACCTTCTAAACTCATCTGACTCTATAAAGTTAAATTCTTCTTATTTACTCATGTTCTTGAAAATATTCAACCACTAATCTACTTTACCTTACAAATTATAAATAAAAAATATAAATTTTTCATGATATGAACACTAGATAATAAAAAATACATTTTTAGTGGTATTGATCCATTTCTCAAGAATTGGTGGATCAACGGACCCACTAAAAGAAGGTGGATTTTGCCTCATGAAGGACTCAATAGAACATTGTTCCCTCTTTTTATTTTTTAGAATCTCAGTATGATTCATGTCTTGAGAAATTTTTGTAAGCATATCAACAAGATTTTTCATTCCATCTCCCATAACATGTGGTTTCTTAGAAGGATGATCATTTCATTTTTTATCACATTCAGTGTTAACATTATTCCTTGTGGTTCTATTCATTGACTACAACCAAAATGTATAATTTTATCAATAATAATCAGAGTGATAAACCATATAATCATGAAAATCATTTATATAATGTCTAGATTATGTCACCTTATTTTCAATATATGATACCTTAGCTTTAATATAGGTCATCCATGTCCATCAACTATTCAAATCCTTTATAATGGATCATAAATAAAATTTGAATTAACCTAGATATATCCCCCAGGAGTGTCTATCCAAGTGTGTAGTCCTAGTACCACTCATCATGCACCAGTGACAATAAATTTAATACCCAATCCTACCCTTTAATAGTTTTTACTCCTAGGTGCATATGTACCACAACTGCATTTACTTACCAGTATCTTGATAGGGATTTGTTTTCTAAGAATACCACACTTCTTTATTTATTATAACTTAGGATGTTCCCCTATACTTAGTCGTATCCTAAGGGTTATCACTAATTTTTCTTTATCCTAGTTTCCAAAAATAACTAAACATTACTCTGATACCAACTAAAGAGACCTAATTATTTCATACAGAAATATTATATCTTATTAGAAGAATACTCATTACATAACAATTAGATACATGTTATAACCATAAAGGTTTAGTGTCTTTTTTAACTTTGATACATAAAAAACTAGTACATAAAATATCTACATCATAACCCACTAGGTTATTCACAAATAGCACCCCTCTTAGACATATCAAACTTAAAACACTTATTCATATCCTAGGGAAAATGAAGCATAATAAATGCTGGGATCAGATACATAGTAAGGGTAATTTAATCATAACATAAGTATAAAATTATGATAAAATTATCTTATTATTTGAAAACCATACCTAGTAAATCATAGATTATAATCATGTGTCTTGAAATAAATCTTGGAAATTTATAAGATATAAATGATAATGGAATCATATAACATGATCCATAAAAGCATAAAATTGGAATAATATCATGTCATAAAATAATGGAAAAATTATTTCATGGCCATAATCATTGAAATCACGTGTCAAGGCTACCCACCAAGACATTCATCACATGTTAGGCTTGGTATAACCAACCATGTACCTGCTTTGGTCTTGGGATAACCTCTTGTTTACCCTCTTTTGGGAATAGGATAACCTTCCATTTACTATTTCATCTCATTAAACATTAATATTTACACAATTAATTGTAAATATATAACAAACCCACCCATCACATAATCATAATCCATTAATATGTATGCTATAAGATCATGAAAACATTTATAATTTCATCATATCTTAAACTATGCAAAATAAAATGGGTTTCATCAATATTTCATCATTATAATCAATAATCATGTAAAGGAAGAATATGGATAGTATCATAGAATCATATCCCCAATAAATCCTAAGTAACATCAAATGAAGTTATCATAGAGGAAAAATTAATATAGGAAAATACACTTTTCATTTTGAAATCACATATTTAAAGTCTAAAAATTTATGAAATATCAAGGAAAACATTATATTTGAAAGTAAGTATAGAAAATTTTGAAGGAAAATTAAAAGAAAATGTTATTCATGATGGTGGGAAAATTATTTTAGGTGGTATATATTAAAACAAATATTATGGTCACACATTTGGTAAAAAGTACCTCATATGGAAAATGGAAAGAAGATTACTTTTAAACATTTTTATAAATAGTAAAAAATGGGTAAATATAAATTTAATCAATAATTTTATAATATTAAAAATAGTATTTAAAAAATTTTAAGGAAAATATGTAATGTTATAAAAATATTCTCAATTGAATAGAGAAACAAAGTTGGTTTTTCTTAAAAAAACATTTCGAACTTTTGAGTATTTTAAGAGAGTTAAATTAAAGGAAAATATATAATCTATATAAATAACAATAGGATAATAAAATAAATATTATTTATGAGAGATATATTATATAACTTCATCAACATAATTTTAATGATAAAAAATATCAGAAAAAATGATATTGTAACGTAAAACCCTTACCTCACATCTGACTTTCTTTGTAAGTGAGATAACCTCCTATATAATAAATTTGAATTTATTATAATTCTATAAAATAACAATATAAATACTTATTATATCATATATTATCCACTTATAATATTTCAACACCCTTTTATTAATGGTTATTTATTAAATTCACTGTTTTCAAGTGTTAACTATTTTGGTTTTCATGAAAGTTTTAGTTCGGAAAAATTGGTACTTAAACTTTTAACATAGTTACATCATATTCATAATTTTAATAATTATATAAAAATAATATATATTCATTATATATATATATATATATATTTACAACCATCCATAAAATTTAGGTATAGAAAAATTAATTACATTATTCATGGAGACGGTAGTCCGTACATACTCATGAACACTATTTTCATTTTCTAATGAAAAAGAAAGAAAGATGAATAATATTTTTTCATTTAAGAATCATAATTATACCATAAATATCATATATATTTATCAAATAAATCATTATATCCATCAATTTGAGGCATTGGTGGAAAATAAATTATAACGCTATGTGGTGGTAGTCCACACATACACATGAGCGGTACATTCATTTCCCATTTGATGGAAAATAGGTGTAAAATAGTTCTAAAATAATAATAATAATAACATATCATAATATTTATTATAATATATCCAAAAATTTATGATGGATACAATATTTTTTTTGAATGTACATTAAGAAATAAAAGTAAAGGACATTGGTTGAGATTTATACCTCTTTTTTGAGAGATCACCTTTGGCGTACACCTTAAGCCTTGAAATATTGGTATCAGAAGAAGACCAAAAACTCTAGGATAAAGGTGATGAATCTAGTAAAAAAAAGTTAGGGATTTTATAATATATAAGGATAAAAATTCATGTATAAGGGTGAAGTTCGTTCCCTCTTATAAGTGAGGGAGATGACACACATGGAATTACTTCAAATATTTAAAAAAATATAATGTAACTTTCTTGTAAAAGTGGTTCCAAATTGATAAAAATTAGAATTTAGGATAATATAGGATCAAAATATATCCAAAAAATAATAATTATACAATTTTATGGGATAATATGACCCTTATCCCTTGGTTTAACCCCTGGTAAACCTGTTATAACCTTAACCATGGTAATAAATTTTTACTATTTTTACTATTTATTATGAAAAAAAAGGAAAGTAGCCTTATTAAAATATTTTTACATGATTATTAAAAATATTTAATCCATTTTCTCAAATTTAATTTCTATAGGTGGTAAAATTTAATTTTAAAATACACATGTGAAATGCAACAAAAACCCATTTTTAGAAAAAAAAATATTTTTTAAGCATAAAAATAAATTTACATTCATTAATTGACCGATAAAAACTATAAAATTAATGTAAAAATATTTTATAGAATATATAATACATAAATTTCATTAAAATCATTAATAAATAATGATTTGTGTGGTTTTTTATGATAAAAATACATTGCGCACATAAAAATGGTTTTCTAAAAATAACTTTATTTAGCATTAAAAGACTTTTATCTTCATTCCTATAAGATCCCAGCCTTTAATGGAGCAATATCAGGCATTTTTCAGGAATTTTTTGTTTTTATTAAGTACCTTTGGGTTGGGTTATGACCTAGGTGTGTTTGGGTGAAGTTTTTAAGGAATTTGGGAAGATAGGGGGTTGTGCACGGTTTGCACATAGTTTGGGCAAACCGTGCACAAGATAACTATGCGAGCAGTGGAGGTCAGCACAGTTGGCACACAGTTTGCCTAATTTTTCTCCATTGAGTCATATGGGTAGTGTAAGACTGCATGGTTGGTGCACGGTTTTCCCTAACTGTTCCCCCCTACCCAAGAAACTGTGCGCTTAGAATTTAATATTTGAAAATTCATTTTAAAACCACTAACCCCCCCCCCCCAAGACTCCAATATTTCAACCTTGGCATGGGCTTGAAAATTTTTAGGTGTTCCTAAATCCTTATATAGGGATTCCAAGGTGATCTTAACACCATTCTTCAAGATCGAAAGCCTGTATTGAAGATACTCTCTCTTCCTAGTAAGTAGATTTCATCCCATTGCTTCTCCTATTCTTTCCTCTATCTTTCCTTGATCTTTTCATGGGAGAACTTCACCATTTTCATAGACCTAAACCTATGAGTTAAGACCTAGATCTAGGATTTTATATCTAGATCTAGATTTTAAATATCTTTATGCCTTTGATCTTAATTTTGTTTTAGGGATTTATATCCTGATCTTAATCGACAACGTTGTACTGCTTGGATTTTGGGGATTTCCATTGAGATAGCATCCATCAATAAACCTAAGTAGGTGGTATAAATCAAACTCCCATGGTCGTGATTTTTATATTTTTATGTGAGTTTATGATTTTTTATATTCTCTTGATGATTTATTTCCAAATTTTGAGTAATTAGGAAAGTGGATTTGACTTGTGATTTCCATGGTGATTAATTGATAATTTAATCATAGAACAAATAAATGGGGGTTACCCAAATTGATATTTGTTTTGGAGATTTATTATGGGTTGAGATATTGTCTTTGATATATTTAATTGATTGTGATAAGATAATTAATTTTGGGTAATTAATTATGAAATGATGTTTGTCTATGTGAGATAATTAATTGTGAGAATTAATTATGTGGCATGATGTTTACTAAAGATAATTAATTGTGAGAATTAATTATGTGCCATTTTGTTGATCAAATATAATTAATTGAGAGATTTAATTATGACAATTTGAGATTTTATATGGATAATTAATTATTAATAATTAATTGTTGAATGAGAATTGTATTGATTGATTAATTAATTGATGAATTAATTAATGGATTATGTGCTTAGTTAATTTTTGAGTTAACTAATGTCCTTTGAAATGCTTAACTAATCATTGGTTTAGTAATGGAATGATGTGGCTAATTATTGTGAATTAATTAATGATTAAATTGCTGAGATTTTTTTGGTGCTAGACATGGCATTCTAGACTGATTATAAGTTGGGAATTGGACATGGAGTTCCTCCCCAATATTTGTCTAAGCTTGATATTATGGGGTGCTAGGCATGACGACCTACACCGAATGAGAAAGGAGTTCTAGGCATTTTGACCTACACTCAATGATATTATAGGGTGTTAGGCATGAATACCTACACCAAATTAATGATAATAATGAATAATGATTCAAATGGGAAACATGAATTGAAACTGGGCCTAATGTGAAGATTATAGATTAAATAAAAATGTGATAACTGTTTAAATTATGCACTGTATTTATTACTTCATAGAACTGTATGCACTATCGTTTTACTGGACTCATTTTAGACACCATTGGTGGTGGCCTACTGAGTTGTAATCACACCCTATTTGGGCCACCTAATCAGAACCTGAGAAGACTTTGCTGTTACAGGATAGGATATGGGCAAGGCCCAATGATAGATTTCTATTTGGGGTTGTAGAATGGGATAGGTAACCAGAAGTGGTTCAGGACCCACTTGGGAGTTTTTGTGTCTTTACTTTGAGTTTCATTATAGATACTTGACACTTTCATTGTCATAGAATTTTTTACCTTCTAGTTTAGTATTGTGTTTTTTGGTTTTGACTATCATATGACATGGTATTATTCTGGTTATTTATATGCGTCTGCACTTGGTTATTGTTGTTTGATTCAGTTGGTGTTTTATTCTGATAAAATATGGTAGAGTCTCAACAAAACTAACTTACCAGACCCTCTCTACTAGTCATCACCCTCTGGCATACGGGGAGGCGCACTTGAGGGCATGTGGCCAACCGGCTCAGGGCACTATTCAGTGGCTCCTGGTTCAGGATGTTACAAAGTGGTATCAGAACTATTTCTTTTCTTTATTCTTCTTTTGTCTTAATATTTTGGGGAAAGGTAGATAGGAGACTAGGAAGAGTCTATTCTTGGTAATGAGCTCATGCATGGGAGTTTCAAACCCATGTACGGGGGGAAATCCAAGTACTCAGGGTGAGATTTTTGTGATTTCTATTTGTTGTTATAGTTGGATGTTATTTCACCTTGGTTGATGAACTTGTGGTGTAATGTGAAATTTATTTTGAATATTGTTTCATTTTTATTTGTTTCCTAAAGAGGCACGATACTTGAGTCTGCATGAATCATTCTAGGCACTCAGGGATTAAACTAACATGCATCATTCTAGTCACTCATGGGAAATAGGTTATGGGTAAGTTTTTGAACATGAACTATTTTTTATTGTTGTGAGATTGAAATAATGATGAAAAATGAGAATAAATGGGTTTCTAATGGGAACCTTGATTGATTAAATGAGTATGATTAATTAATTAATTTTTTAATTAATTAATTTGAGATAATGTGATTAATTAATGGTTATATTAATTAATGATAATGAATGTACCCTCGTTAACCAAGACCTAGGAGTAGTATGGTTAAGGGTGGTGATAAATCCTTAGTGTCGACCATGAGGAAAAAAAGGGGGGGAAGGACATGTTGAAACTTGTTGTTTTAGTTTATCCTCTTAAGTAAATGTTATAAGGTTGCGTTATGAGACCTAAGATGTGTGTTTGTCCTTATAGAGATATACCTTTACAATGCTTGTTGAGGGAGAGACTGAGGGGTATGGCTTGAAACTAACTTCTAGACAGGGAACATGAGGCACCATTGGTGCAAGCTGAGGAGGAAGGGGAGTAGTTCCAAGATAACTTTGCTCGTTTCATGTAGTTTATAGAGAGAGAACCGGTGTGGGTTCTAAAAATCATGTCAAAGTTGACAAAGGAGTTTCAACTGCAGGACCCTCTTACTTTTAATGGAGAGGGTGAACCTGAGGGAGCTGAATTTTCTATTGAGTCCATAAAGACGATACTTGAACATTTGGAGACTCCATCTGGGAGGAGGGTTAAGTTGTATTTTTATATGCTATGAGTTTTAGTGAAGATCTGGTGGGACATTCAGGTAAAATCTGGATAGACAGATGATATGTTATGTACGGACTTTTTGGATAAGTTCTTGGATCACTTATATCTAGAGACGCTGAAACAAGATAAGGCTTTAGAGTTTATGCATATGACCCCAGGAAGCATGTCCATATTGGATTACACTGAACATTTCATGGATTTACAGCGTTTTTATCTATCTTTGGTAGTAGATGAGGCTTCTTTGACAAAACATTTTTAGGATGGACTTAGGTGTGAAATTAAGTCCTAGGTGAATATATTTTGGTTGAAGAAATTATCAGAAATTGTTAATCAGTCTCTCATTTTAGATGGGAACCTAAAGGAGGTTTCTAGTACTAGATAGGTAGTTATCACTGGACGGTCAGGGAGTGTGACTTACAAGATCAGGAAGCACCATTATTAGAACCTTAGTCAGGAAAGTGGAAATCAAGTTGGACAGTCAGGAGGAATAGTTTCACTAGATCTTATGCATGTGCTTTTCCACCAGTACGGTAGGCAGGGACACTATCATACACATTGTCCTCGACCACTATTAAAGTGCCAGTTTTGTGGAAAGATGGGGAACCTACAGAATTTCTACAGGAAGCAATGAAAGGCTGGTACTGAGGGAGTAGTTGCTCAGAGTCAGAGTGTGGGAAGGGGGTATTCTACACCATATAGGTTTGGCAGTTTGAGTTCTACTAAAAGAGGTGGTAGAGGAAGTGGATGTGGTACTTTAGGGTATGAATTCCCGTATCAGCAGAGTGGTGCTACTCAAGAGAGTCAGACAACACCACAAGGAAGATGGGTAGGACAGTTACATGCATTGAAGCCTACACTTGTGGAGAGTGAGGCTGGTCCATTGACAGTGAGAGGTACTATTCTAGTTGCTTCTACTTTAGCTACTACCTTGTTTGATACCGGTGCCTCTCATTCCTTTATATCTTCAAATATTGTTAATGGAATGAGCCTAGAGTTGGAGTCCATAAGTGGGGTGATGAATATTGATACGTCATTGGGAACACGGTCTAGGGATATCTATTTATGAAAGGGATATTCTCTAGCGATCGGAGAGTATCATTTTATTTGGGATATGTATATCTTTGATATGATGGGATTTGACCTGATTATGGGTATGGATTGGCTAGTCGCATACTGAGCCCACATAGATTGTTGCCACAAGAGAGTAACCTTTGTATCTATAGAGGGTGACTAGTATGTTAATTATGGAAATTGGATATCTATGAAGGCCGAGCTGGGCCAATTACTCAGCAACTGGGATAGGTCACAGCCCAAGTTTCTATTCTTTTTCTGGATGATGGTAATGGTAGGAAAGATATCCTTCCACTAGTAGTAGAACTATTTTAGGATGTATTTCCTGAAGACTTTTCAGGGTTTCCACCAGAGAGAGATGTTGAATTCACTATTGATCTCATGTCAGGGGATAATTCGGTATCTATTCCACCTTACAAAATGGAACCAAATGAGCTTCAAGAGCTTAAAAAGTAGTTGGAGGAGTTAGAGGATAAAGGTATTATCTGTCCAAATATGTCACCTTGGGGGTTACCTATTTTGTTTTCAAAGAAGGTTGATGTAATTTTATGATTGTGTGTCGATTACCGGAAGTTGAATAAAATTACCATGAAGAACCGATATCCTCTTCTGCGTATTGATGATCTGTTTGACCATATGAAGGGGGATAGTGTGTTCTCAAATATTTATCTGAGATCAGGGTATCATCAGGTGAGATTTAGGACCTCTAATATACCAAGAAATACTTTCAAAAGTATGTATGGCCTTTATGAATTTTTCATAGTGCCGTTTGGGTTGACAATCACTCCAGCAATGTTTATGGCCTTGATGAACAAGATCTTTCATCCGTACTTAGATCAGTTTGTGGTGGTGTTCATGAAAGACATATTGGTGTACTCTAAGACTCATGACGATCATGACCAATATCTTGACATCATCTTGGGTACACTGAGAGAGTATCAGCTATACTCAAATTTATCTAAATATCAATTTTGGATTGATAGGGTTCACTTTTGGGGGCACGTCATCTCGGAAGAAGGTGTGGCAGTAGACCCAGAAAAAGTGAAGGTAGTGGTTTATTGGAATCATCACAAGAATTTTTTTGATATCTGAAGTTTTTTGGGATTAGATGGATATTACTGTAGGTTCATCCCGGACGTTTCCTGATTGGAAGCTCCATTTTCAGGTTTGACAAAGAAATGGATAAAGTTTTATTGTATAGAATCATGAGAGAATGTTTTCTAGGAGTTGAAGAAGCACTTGATATTGGCACCAATTTTGATCTTACCTGAGTCAGGTGAGGAGTACATGGTGTATTGTGGTGCTTCTAGAATCGAACTCAGAGCTTTGTTGATGCAAGGGGATCTATTTGTTTCTTATGGGTCTTGGTAGCTGAGGACACATGAATGGAATTACCCTACACATTACCTCAATTTGGAAGTAGTGGTTTATGCTCTTAATTGTTGGAGACACTATATTTTCGGTGAAAATTTTACAGTTTTTACTAATCAAAAAAGCTTGAAGTATATCTTTTCACAGCGTGATTTGAATCTTAGGCAGCAAAGATGGGTAGAATATATGCATTCCTTTGATTTTTGAACTGGAATATACACTTGGGAAGGGGAATAGTGTGGATGATGCCTTGAGTAGGAAAAATTAGACTCAATTAGTACATGAGTCAAGTGTAGAGTGGAATATAATTAATTTTCTGGTAGAAATTCATGTGGTAGTTCAGGAGAGTCATAAAAGGATGACTCTGGTTTCTATAGTAGTGGATTCTACACTCTTGAGATGGATCAGGGATAGAAAGTACGAGGATCCAAAGTGTTTAGCCATTAGGGAGATCCTTGAAGATGGGGAGACGCCTTTATACTGGATAATATATGAGGATGAGATCATCTATGTGAAAAATTGGATTTTTGTGCCTATGAGTATGCGAGAGGAACTCATGCGAGAATTTTGTGCTTCAAAGTGGGAAGTACATCCTAGAGTGAAAAAAATTTATTGTGACCTATGAGGATAGTTTTGGTGGTCAGGCATGAAAAAGGAGATAGTAGGGTTCGTAACAAGATGTTTCACCTATCGGTAGGTGAAGGTAGAGCATCAATGACCTGGAGGCCTATTGCAGTCAATACCTATTCTGGAATGGAAGTGGGATGATGTGACTATGGATTTAGTGGTAGGACTTCTACAGACTCTTAATAAGAATGATTTTATTTGGGTCATGTGGATCGACTAATGAAGGTATAACATTTCTTGACTATCTGGGAAACCTTTACAGTAAAGCAGTTGGGAAAACTATACGTTAGAGAGAGATAGTTCATTTGCATTAGGTGCCACAGACTATAGTTTCAGATCATGATTTTCTCTTTATTTCATGATTCTGATAGGTCTTACCAAAATCACTTGGTACATATTTTTTGTTAAGTATAGCCTTCCACCCACAGAAAGATGGGAAGTCAGAGCATACCATTCAGGTGTTAGAGGATATGTTGCGAACATGTGTGCTTGAATTTGGTGGTTCTTGGGAGAAGCACTTGGCTTTAGTGTATTTTTCCTATAATAATATTTATTAGGCAACTATATAGATGGAACTATATGAGAAACTTTATGGTAGAACTTGTAGATCACTAATTTTTTGGTTAGAGGTAGGTGAGTCAGAGCTGTTGGGACAGAGTCTCATTTAGGAGACATTGGAACAGGTACAGTTGATTTGGAAATGAATGGTTATGGATCAAAGTAGGCAGAAGTCATATGTTGGTAGACGGAAATGGCCCCTAGAGTTTACATAGGGTGATCATGTATTCCTTCATGTGTCGCCTAGATTGGGTCACCACAAGATACGGAGGTAGGGAAAGTTGGTGCCAAGGTTTGTAGAACCATTTGAGGTGCTGGATAGAATCGGTCCAGTGGTGTACCAATTATCCCTTCCACAGAAATTCAGTACTATGCGTGATTTTTTCCATGTTTCACAACTACGGTGGTATCACCCCAAACCTTATCATGTGATTGATGTGGAAGAGGTTGACCTCAAGAGAGATGTGTCCTTTGAAGAGCATCAGATACATGTGTTAGGTCACAATGAGAAGGTGTTATGGGGAAATACCATACTGTTAGAACATGTGTTATGGAAAAATGGAAGTGTTCAAGAGGAAACTTTGAAATGGGAAGCAAAAATTAGGGCTCAATGGCCCAATATTTTTGGCTTGGAATCTTAAAGAAGTTAGGGAGTGCAGCTCGAGGATGAGTTGTTATAATGTGGACAGATTGTAAGCTCCTGGCCTTTTCTAGAGCAATATCGGGCGTGTTTTTTGGTAATTTTTGTTGTAATTAAGTACCTTTTGATTGGGGTATGACTTGGGGTGTGTTTGGGTGAAGTTTTTAAGGAAGTAGGGAAGATAGGGGCTATGCACAGTTTGCACATGGTTTGGCCAAACCGTGTGGATAGTGGAGGTCAGCATGGTTGGAACACGGTTTGCCTAACCATGTGATGAGTCATGCAGGTAGTGGAAGACCTCATGGTTGGTACATGGTTGTCCCTAACCATGCACCCCTACCCAGAAAACTATGTGTGCAAAATTTAATATCCAAAAATTCATTTTAAAACCACCTGAACCCCCCAAGACTCCCATATTTCAACTTTTTCTTGGGATTGACAAATTCTAGGTGTTCCCAAAGCCTTATGAAGGGATTCCAAGGTGATTTGAACACCATTATTCGAGATCAAAAGTCCTGATTAAAGATTTGATCTCTTCCCGGTAAGTGGATTTTATCCCATTACTTCTCCCATTCTTTCCTCTATCTTTACTTAATCTTTTCATGGGATATCTTCACTGCCTCCATGGATCTAAACCTATGAGTTGAGATATAAATATAGGATTTTGGATCTAGATCTAGATTTTCAAGATCTTGATGTCTTTGATCTTAATTTTGGTTTAGGGATTTAGATCCAAATCTTGATCGATGACGTTGTGCCGCTCAAATTTTGGAGATTTTCATTGGGATAACATCCATCAATAAACCGAGGTAGGTGGTCTAAATCTAACTCTCATAGTCTTGATTTTGATATGTGTATGTGATTTTATGATTTTTTAGATTCTCTTAATGATTGATTTCCTAAATTGGAGTATTTAGGAAAGTGCATTTGACTTTTGATTACCATACTGATTAATTAA
The DNA here is from genome assembly GCA_963277665.1 of Viscum album. Lineage (NCBI taxonomy): Eukaryota > Viridiplantae > Streptophyta > Magnoliopsida > Santalales > Viscaceae > Viscum > Viscum album. Next base: position 462,304,400 of record OY728142.1, read on the forward strand.
TAATTGAATCATGGAACAAATGAAGGGGGTTTCCCAAATTGGTATTTGTTTTGGAGATTGATTATGGGTTGAGATATTTTCTTTGAGATATTGAATTGATTGTGATAAGATAATTAATTGGGGGGAATTAATTATGAAATGATGTTTGGCTATGTAAGATAATTAATTGTGAGAATTAATTATGTTCCATGATGTTGACCAAAGATAATGAATTTTGAGAATTAATTATGTGCCATGATATTAATCAAAGATAGTTAATTTATAGAATTAATTATGACAAGTTGAGATTTTATATGAATAATTAATTGTGAGGAATTAATTATGGAATGATAATTGTATTGATTGATTAATTAATTGATGAATTAATTAATGGGTTATGTGCTTAGTTAATTTTTGAGTTAACTAATAGACTTGTAAATGTTTAACTAATCATTGGATTAGTAATGGAATGATGTAGCTAATTCTTTTGAATTAATGAATGATTAAATGAATGATATTTTTATGGTGCTAGACATGGTGTTCTAGACCAATTAGAAGTTGAAACTTGGACATGGTGTTCCTCCCCAATAGTTTTCCAAGATTGAGATTATGGGGTTCTAGGAATGATGACCTACACTGAATGAGAAAGGAATGCTAGGCATGATGACCTACACTCAATTAGATTGTAGGGTGTTAGGCATGACGACCTAAACCAAATGAATGATAATAATGAATGATGATTCAAATGGGAAACATGAATTGAAATTGTGCCTAATGTGATTGTTAAAGATTACGTGATAGTGTGATAACTATTTAAATTATGTATTGTATTTATTACTTTATATAATTGTATGCACTATCATTTGACTGGACTCATTTTTGACACCGTTGGTGGTGGCCTACTGAGTTGTACTCACACCCTATTCGAGCTGCCTGATCAGCACCCGAGAAAACTTTGTTGTTGTAGGACAGAATAAGGACAAGGCCTTGGGATAGGTTTTCGTTTGGGATGGGAGCATGGGAGAGGGAACCAAGCATGGTTTGGGACCCGCTTGGTAGTTTTTGAGTCTTTACTTTGAGTTGCATTGTAGACACTTGACACTTGCAGTGTCATACCATGTTTTACCTTCCATTTGAGTATTGTATTTTCTAGTTTGACTATCATATGGCATGGTATTATTCTGGTTATTTATATGATTCCACACTTGGTTATTGGTTTTTGCTTCTGTTGGTATTTTATTCTGATAAAAGAGGGTATAGTCTCCCCAATACTGACTTACCAGACCCTTTTTGCTAGTTGGCACCCTCTAGCATACGGGGAGGCACGCTTGAGGGCATGTGGCCAACCAGCTTGGAGCACCGTTCAGTGGCTCCTGGGTTGGGAAATCACAATTCCTAACCTTTATATAACTAATGTATGGTTTTTTATTCATAAATTTCCAATGTGTTTAATTAAAATCACTTTTTAATATTCATTAATATATTTTTTTAGATAATTATTCATAACATGTAAAAATATATATTTTTTGAAAAATAGGTCTTTTAATCATTAAATTATTTTATTAAAATTGAGTTCTTATCAAGACATTTTTATCATCATAAAACATTATGCATATATTTAATAATTTGGTTAATCCTATTAATACCCACTAATCCAGCAGCTAGGTTATAAAGGTATATTATATCATGAGTTCATTTAGACTCAGGGTTTCCTGTAAAGTAAGTTATCAAATAGTTCAATTTTATTTAAAAGTAAATACATATAAAATGTTAAGGTTTTATAATAGTAGTGCAGATAAATTGACATAGATTAAAATTTTCAATGGATATAGAATAATAGAGGGCTTTTGTAATGGTTAATAAAGGGAAATTAACAACTTGTTGTAAAATTCTATGAGGCATGACTATATGGTCATGATGTATTGTATAATTAAGGTAGTAGTTGTGGTAATTATAGTGAAGTGTGAGTAAGTATAGGAATCCTTGATCAATGAATGTGATAAATTGGTTATTATATGGTGGAAAACATACTGGTGGAATTCATAGGTGAATTTAGGACATTGACGTATCATATAGGTTTTGTGGTTATGAGTTAATGGTATCACTACAAACTTTAAGTGAATTTAAAGTGTATTATTTATGATAGATTTTTATCAAAAAAATATTTGTTATAAAAATACATTATAAATAACCTTACGTTGAAATATTCATCAAAATTAGTGTCATTATTTTTTTAAAAATCACTAATAAGGTGAGGTGAGATATTATTTATGATGGAAATAAAAAACTATTGTAAATACTATTTGAAACCAAACTAAAGTGCATCAAAAATAGTTTTTAGTTACATTAATGGTGATAGAAATGTATTTTACATCATAAAAAACCTCTACAAATTTTTACAATGGATTCCATCAAAAATAACTATAAAAAATAATTATTATTAAAATAAAATAAAATGAATTGAAAATTAAAAAAATATAAAAAATATAAAAAAAATTATTAAATAATAATTTTACTAAAAATGAAATAAAAAAAGTCATCATGGGGTAGATTAGTCGTAAGAATAACCTTCGGTGGAGGGAACTCCATCCCTAAGCCACATACAAGTCATCATATATACTCTTTCATTTTATCATGATGTTATTATTATTGTTAATGTTTATATTCCTATTCACTAGTCAATCTCTATATAGTATATTCCCGAGCTCTTATCCTCTCCTCATACTTCATAGTAGAAAAGGATGAAGGTCACACATGATATGAAATCATCCTCTCACTCCATCATAGACCGAAACTCTTTTATGAGATAATTATATGTATTATACATATCTTTCAAATGTGAAATTTGAAATTAAAAAGGTAAAAAATATTATATTAATTTTAAAAACTAAAAAATAAATAATAACCAAGATTGTTTGTTATATCTCACTAGCAATTTTCCTAGTATTATGATCAGTGTACATCCTCTTGTGCATATCAAACTCCGTAACATAAGGATCAACCAAAGAATATATAAATTTTACATATTCATTTAGTATTAATAATATATATAAATAAATAATAATTGTTATTTACCATCTCTTAATGATGTAGACTAAAATTAAAAAATCAAAAATTTGTGTGTGATATCATGCCTCTCCTAATTATGTCAACCAAATTATGATCAACTCTTAAAAGTATCCCTTATTTAGTAGGTGAAAAATCCCCTTCAAGCATGGGAAAGGATGTAGTCTAGTTGATGATGCACACTAGAGTGATCAAAGATAGTAAAAGATTCTATCTTCATAAATCTATTTCAAATATTGTGTAAACAATAACAGAAATGATCACACATGCAAGCCTCTAATTCCTTCCAAATGGAGGGTCTCATGTTATCATCAATATATAACTATAAACCCTATAACCATTTAATAATATAGTAAATTTAAAATTAAATAAATTTAAAATAAAATATTTTATTTATGTATGCAACATCAAGTTCTCAAACATGAAATAATGCATGTTTGTGGGAACCTGGTCCCAGAACACCCATGGAGAAGAAAAATAATTTCTTAGAATGGAACATGCCTAACCAATGGATAGATGTAAAAAACTATGAAAATAAGGACAAATAGTTAAATAATTAATAAATAAAATAATTCATAATAAATAAATAAAATATATTTTTTAACTTACTTTATAAAATAATAATAAAATTTAAGAGATAGAAATTGCTAGTAAATAGGGTCTAGAATCATCTATTTAGAAATTCCATGACCCATCCAAGTTGACATTGAAACGATAACATCTTAACTACATAGCTTAGATAAAGGAATGAAAGGCTCATTACCAAGTAGAACATCCTTAATCAAGCATCACGTCACCTCATCATACTCCTCTCAAGACATTTAAAACATATAAAAAATATTAAAATTATAAAAAAGATATTCTTAAATTAATATTATTATTGAAAAGTTCATCCATTTGAGGTTAAAGATTCATTCAGAAGGATAGAAAATGGTAAATCAGTTGGGATATATTACATCTACATTAAATTGTGGGAATATTTATGGGAGTTAAGTACTAGTTGGATCACTAGTTTATTTAATGAGAATATGAAATATAAGAAAATGATTGATGAATAGAGGAAGAGTTATCTATTACTGATGTCTAAAAATTGAGGCATTTTATGTTATGTTAATTATAGAGGCATTAAGATTATGATTCATATCATTAAACATTGGGAGATAGTTATGGAATAAAGGATTTGGAGGGAAATACTATTTTAGATAATAAATTTGGTTTTATTCTTGGAAAATAAACCAAAGAAGTAATTTATTTGATTAGAGGTTATATAGATTAATATCAATAAAAATACCAATATTTTAATATAGTCTTCGTTATTTTTGTAAAAGGAATATGATAAAGTTACTAGAGAGGTTTTATGGAAATATCTTGAAAGAAAATTTGTGAATGTGGAATATATAAAACTCATCCAAAAAAATTTATGAATGGAGTTTTACTTAAGTTAAAACTCTGGTAGGTGATACTACAGACTTATTTATCTTAATAAAACTATAATAAGGTTCAACTTTAAGCTAGATCTTTTTTACTTTGGTCTAAGATAAACTTACAAATCATATTCAAGATGAGATGACTAATTTATTACTTTTTAAAGATGATATAGTTCTCATTATATAATTTAAAGAGACTATCAATTTAAAGTTATATTTTTGGAGAGAGACTTTAGAATCGAAAGGTTTATATTATATTATGGATATAATAGAATATATGGAGTTTCGTTTTAGTAAAGGATTACATAGTAATGTTATGGATGTGAGATTGGGAGCCCAAGTTATTTTAAAAGTTAATTATTTTTATATTTAGGTTCATTTTTTCAATGTGATGGATAAGTTAATGTAGTTCTCTCTCATGGGGGTCAAACTAGATGGATAAAATAGTGAAAGGCTTATGGGGTTCTTCATGATGATAAAATTCCCTTAAAATTAAATGTTAAATTTTATAGGACTATTATTTGACCATATTTTCTATATGGTAGTGAGTGCTTCTCTTTGAAGAGATACCTTAATCAAAAAATATGGGTAAAAAATGAAAATATTAATATGGATAGGTGGGAATAATAAGATGGATAATATTAGAAATAAATTTTTTAAGAGAAAATTATAGTAACTCAAATTAATGATAAGATGACTAAGACTGCATTAAAATGGTTTTGAAATGTTATAAAAATGCCTATGGATGAACCTATTAATAGGGTAATATTAATGAAAAAAATCACTTATTAAAATAAGGTAGAACAAAATAAACCCTCAAACAAATCATTTAAGATGATATTGTTTTAAATAGTTTAAATAAAAATATGTTCTTCAATAGAGCGAATTGGAGATGATTGATCTATACAGTGGACCCCATTTAATTGGGTTTAAGGATTGCTTTTTTAGGTTGTTGGATGTACCGTAATTAATAACCCCAACTAGATTTATGGTTCCTTCATCAATATCTAAGGAGGTGTGTTGTATAGAGTTATAAAAATAGATCAACATGAATATTGACTATTGTAAGCACTATAAGGATAAAACCATATATAAAAATATATAACCATATGTTACAAGGTTTTGAAGAAAAATTTGGATGAAACTGATCAAATTGTTTCCATGAATCACCACTATAAGGATAATTTAAGATTCTATTTATAGAAATATTTTATTAATGTCAATGCATAGACACATATGTGTTTTGAGATAGAAATGGATAATGGAATATTGGTGTAATTGGAAAATACCGAAAATATTTTATAGGAACATGTTTAGATTTTCCATGTTGAATTTCTTTGTACCATGATTATACATACATTGGAAAATTAACTAAATACTAAAAATAACCATAATATAAGACGCAATCATTTGAACATGCGTGAATATTCTAATGAATGAAACACAAATTATGGACCAATTATTTATTATCATAGAAATCTATAGGTAAAGTATTTCCCTCAGGTAACAAATATTTAACTAAAAAAAATATTTGACTGAAAAATCTACTAGGTATTCTAAAATCAAATTTAATAGCCGTCAATTTCATAACATCTTTTAATTTTTTATCTTGTATCCAGGATATAAGAAATCCTTGAAATATTTCATTAATTCATAAAATTTAGATGGTACCAATACAAAATTAAAATCATTATTATGAAATATATATATCTTGAAAACACAGGACAACAGTCTAATGTACTAAATCATGAAATTTTGAATGATTATAAACCAAAAAAATAATTTTCCTAAAATTTTTTCATAACATATTGATGATGAAAAACATAATCTTCCAAAAAACCTAAATATAATTTATAAACTCTAATAGTATCAAATATTTTAAAATCTCCTAAGATCACATTTCTTATAGGAACACTTAATTGTCTCTTCTTAAACAAATTATGGATGTGACAATGCAAATGAAATAAACACTTCAACAATGTCAATGAAGATAGGATTTATACCAGATGTGTGTGTATTTTTTCAATGGATTATCTAAACATGATCATGTAATAAAAAAATTTACCTACTTCCTTTATCCATAAATTTCTAAAAAAATAAAAATAATTAATTTAAAATAAAAATTTGTTTTAAAATTTTTAAAATAAATATTTAACATATAATAATTATATTTTTAAAATAAATGAATATTCAAGAAAATTAATTATTTTATAAATTTATTGAAATTTCAATAATTTCCTATTAATTTTTATTAATTTATTATAATTTTTATCTCTAATAATTTATTATAAAATTTATCATTTATTAATTTATATAATTATAGTTAATTAAATTTTATGTTTCTTATTTATTATTTTATAATAATTTATAAAAATAATATTATTTTTATATTTAAATAATTTTATTAATGAATATTTTATTTATTTTATTTTAAGTTATTTTTAATATACTTTATTAAGTTTTATTAATTTTAAAAAAAATAATAAATAAATTATTTCTAAAATTATTTTACTAAATTTTATTATTAGGTTTTATTATTTTTTTAATTAACTAATTTTCATTAATTTATTAAAATATAATTTTTAACTAAATAAAGTCTTTAAAAAAATTAATTAGTTTAACAATTTATTATATTTTTTATTTATAATAATTTATTATATAATTAAAATTGACTAATTTTTACTATTACATTATAATAATTTTTTTTACTTAACTAATTTTTATTAATTTAGCATAATTTTAATAATTTTTTAATTATTAATTGATTTCATTATAATATTATTCTTTTTTTATGTTTTTTTTAATTTTAATTAATTTTTATTAATTAAGAATAATATTTTAATTTTTTAAGAATTAATATTATTTATATTTAATTAACTTTTAATTTTTGTATTTATTATTTTAAAAATAGTTTTTTATAGTATAAAAATTATAGAAATTAATTATTAAAATATTTTATTTTTTATATGGTTAATTTTAAATAACTACTATGTACTTTTTACACTATACGAATTCTTTAAGAAAAAAAATTAAGTTAATAATTTATATAAATAATAATATTTTTATTACTTAATTAGTTTTTATTAATTTATTATAAATTATTTTTTACTATAATTTTTTAAAATATATCTATATTTAATTAATTTTTTATTAATTTTTTATTAATTTTTATTAATTTTATAATATTTTTTAATTTTTTAGAAATATATAAGTAGTTTTATGAAAAAATTAATAATTTTTACTATTTCATTTTATTGATTTTTTATTTAAATAATTTTTATTGATTTATTATAATTTTTATTTTTATTATAATTTTTATTTATTTGAATACTTTTTGTTAAGTTTTACCTATTTATAATAGAATTTATTTTTTATTTTTTATTAAAATTCTTCCATTTTAAATTATTATTTTCCTTTTAAAATTTTAATTTAGAAAAATATTATAATTTATTAAGTATTATTATAAATTTTTTATTTTTTATTAATTTTATTTTCTTAAATATACTAAATTATTTTATTTTTTATATTAAAAAAACTATTTTAGTAAAAAAATCATGAAAAGGATTAAAAAATTAAAAACCTAATAAATTAAATTATCAATAACATACTAATTAAATAAAAACAACTAATAAATTGTCTATTAAAAAACAAATAAAAACCGATAATTAATAACTTTTTAAAATAAAAGTTTTTTTATAAATACCTCTTTTATTCCTACGCACAAAGGCATTTGATTTTTATTATTATTGGGATAAATCTTCTTTTTTACTAGGTTGAGAGGGAACCCTTACATGATCTGAAGGTCCAGAGCAGCATAATGCCTTAAACTATAACGACCCCTCATGTATGTCTGTCACCCATCCCTACTAGCTTACCACATTTGTAACCCCACCATTGCCTGCATCAACCTATTAGGTTATCCGTATAGTTGTTCGCTGCTGCTAGTGATTGGCTGCACCACTGTTGTATCCTCAATAGACTCCCCACATCCAGACTTGTGAGCCCTCCACTACCCATACTCCTCCTATGATGCTCCTATGGCCTAAAGGCCCATTTGCATCTTGTAGGCCTAGTGGCCTGAAAGCCCAATACATGGCCCAAAATCCTAAATTGGTTTAATAGTACTGATGTTATAGTACCTGCTACAAAGCTACGAAAATCCTTTCCCCACCCAGATTTGAACATGAGTTTTTTCATGCAGAATTATAAGGTGCTTACTACTAAACCAAACCCTGACTGCTGGAAAAATACATCTTTAATGATAAAAATTCAACTAGATTTGGATATTGAATGCTAAATATGGATTAGAAGATACTTTTTTGAGAAAAAAAGATAATACAAAGTAAATTGTGAAAGAAAAGGGTTGGGCACAAAAGTATTTATAATCGAATTACTTATGACAAAAATTAGTGATGGAAAGTTTTTCACCACTAATAGTCAAGAATTTATTATCAATTTATCATTAATATTATTTACAATTTATATTTTCAATGGAATTCAATATTTACAATCATAATTTGTGGTGGATTACATATTTGTAACTAATAGTAGACATCATATTTAATTTATCCTTATTTTTCAAAAATTATTTGCAATGAATAGAGCCCATAACAAATAATCTAGTTCCATTTTAAAAATTTCTATGGAAATTTATGGTGGAATTCATTATTTATAATGGGTATTTGTAATTTATTTCATATTCATCTCAAATAGTAGCTACCATATTTAACTTATCTCAATTTTTTAAAATACTTTGTAATGGATAGAGTTCATCACAAATATTCCACTGCTATTTTTTAAAATTATACAATAATTAATTATGATGAATCATCTAGTGGGTCATAATTACTAGCCTGTTGTGACATAACTATTCAATTACATCACAAATAAGTTTGGTTTTCCATATCGCGCATGAAAGTGCACCACATCTATTTGTGACATATGTAAATTCTAATGTAATAAGTCATCTCTATTACAATTATTAGTGACAAAATATTTGTCCATCATAAAAAACTATCTGAAAGGTTGATTTTTGTGATGGAAATGGAATCCATCATAATTATTCAGTTGTGAAAAATTGCATTTCTTGTTGTGTATATGAGTTATTTTTCATGGTTTAGCTAACATTAATTGAGTTAGATTTCCTAGGGACATGTGTATGTTAACATAGAGGTTAGTATGAGTAATATAAGGTTAGAAAAATTTTATATAGTTTCTATATTATGAATATTGTTCTGTTATAGATTGTGGTTATTTTGATGTGGTTATTTGATATGTTTTATAACTTATGTGATGTTGAAGTTATGTTGTGGAATTGTATTAACCCTATTTGGTAGGTTATGATATGGTTGTTGGAGGTATGTGGTATTCCCTTATAGTAATGTGATGTGAGGGATGTAGTATTTTCTAATATTAATGTGGAGGAAATATATTGTATCCTCAACACAGATATAGTTATTGTTTCTGTAGTTTTATTACTATAATGATTTTATTGTGATTGTTGTAGTTTTATATTTCTCATTAAGGTAAAAAATAGTTAGTGTGGTTGTATAAACTTTTCATGGATTAATTTCACTAGAACCTCTCTAAATTATATGGTAAATCCAAGTATGACCCTCAGAGTCCACTTTAATAGGTCATGAGTTAATGTCTAGTATCAGGTGTATAAACACACAATTTGGGAGGAATTATCCTCTAGTAATAAAAAATAAGATAAATAGATTTGAAATACACCAAAAAATAAATAAATATCTACAATTCACTATAATTACATCAATAATATAAATGATTGAGTGTCATGTAGAAATATAAATTAAATATATAAACAAATTAGAATAATAAAACAAGACGGGTATTCCTAAATAAAAGAAAATTATAACATCAAAGTACCTCAATCAATCATATAGGCTAGTAAAAAAGGATCAAACAATGAACTATGATCTACCACTTCTCAACTCCTCTGCCAAACTTCTCTTAAAACCCTATAATAATAGTGGGGGTGAACATATACACATACTCAGTGGGTCACCCCTGAAAGGACTGAACAACTTAGACAACATTATGTATGAATAGTTATAAATAATGAAAATTATAAAAGTATTATCTAGTCTTTTATTATAGAATCACCATCCCATGGGTCAATCAAATACTTATTTCCCTCTTAAAATTGTACACACCAAAGAGAAAAAATAAAAAATATATGATATATAATTAGAGAATAAATTCCTCTAAAATGCTAACAAGGATCCTAGAAAAACATGGTCCCTACTTTTTACATCATAAAGGACATCAAACTCATGCCCTCCTCATTTCTATATCTACTACTTTCTCACATCATAGGGTATATCAATCTTGTACATCAATTTCATTGCCATTAACATCATGCATGATCCTCCCAAATTACAAAATCATGTGTGTTCCTCCAATATCATGAAATTGTGTGTGGTAATCCAAAATTATAGCATCATTTTTGTTACTCCCACATTATTAAAAGGATTCTAATAATAGATTAACATTTAATCTGAATAGCATAATCACATAGAAACCTTAAATCCAATAATATCTATGCATCTGATACTAAAATTGTAAAATAGAAATAAAGAATATGTGTCACTTTAATTGTTGTTATCTATTGTAGATGCCTTTCATTTTTGTTTGGTGATGATCACTAGATAATAACCCATAGTTTCTTGACTCCATGGTTTTTCCATGAGTTACTTTGAATTGCCCAAAATATTTATGTAGGATATTCCAATTCCTTCATGTTATTCCAGTAACTCAGTGCCTAGGAAGTAATGAAGAGAGAGATTCAGGAAAGAAAGAGTTTCAACTAAGTTGATCATACACAAAAACCCTTTGACAAGACTCCTTTATATATTCTTTGGGTATTCTCCCAAATCCATGAATCATCCTCATTATCACATCCATATTTTTATTTTCATACTATACTCTGACTTATCTTTTGGTCTTTGGTCTCTCCCTCAAGTTTCGGGTGTTCCAGATTTAAATTTTTATTTTTGGGATATTTTTCCTCAGTTGCACAGTTTAGGTTCATGGTTAGGAGAAACTGTGTTTCATTCTCCAATAAACTATGTGGGTCCTTGGTTGTCTCAGGTAAAGGGTTCACAACCCATGCACCATTAGGAAAACCGTGCAGAAGGAGTGTGCAAGGTTCTTCCATTTTGGATAGAACTGTATTGCATGGTTGGTGCACAGTTCACCAAAATTTGTAGCCAAAATTTGTGAGTTCCCAGGTTATCCAGTAAGGGGCACATGATTGGCGCATGGTTTGGGAAACTGTGCAGCCTAACCATGCATAGTGCCTAAGTCATTAAAAGTGTGAATTTCCTCTTCTAATCTCTTCAGTATTTAACCCCAAATCACCCTATTCATCCCCCGTTAGGTTCACATAACCCTAGAAGGATCCTCCCCTCTTCATCACACCACCCACCTCCTTCCAAGGTGATTCCAAGTGGTTTTATTCAAGTTTTGAGGGTGAATCTTCAAGGTAATCTCCTCATTTATTCCTCATCTTCCTTATCCTTCTATTTTATCTTGATTTCCTCTTATCCCTTGGTCATGTGGATCCAGTGTTCCTATTTTTTATTCTTAATTTAGGTTTTTTGTGTGTTTAAGGTTCCTTATGGTTGTTCTTGATTCCTTAGACCTTTGTGAGGTTGTTTCGGGTGGGTGTTATTGAAGCGCATGTGATTTGAGGTAGGTTTTGCTTTGTACTTGCTATTTAAATTTAAGAATTGTTGATTTACTACTTTTATTACCTTTATTATATGTTAAATAGTTATTTGTGATCTTTAGAATAATTTTTTAATGTGAAATAAGGTGGTTTTCATAATTGTTTTTAAGTATATGATGTTGTTTCATTAATATGTGCACACCAAGTGTTTGATAAAATGCCTGATTAGATTTTGTAAGTGATTTATGATTTTTAAATCATGGTTTGGATTTTTAAATTTATTTATAGAACTTTAAATGATGGTTTGGGTTTCTTGAATGGTGTTTACAAGTGTTTTTGGATTTAAAAGAGGTGTGTTCTTAGCTTATGAAAATGGTTTGGCATGTGATAATGGTGTGTGACCCATTTAGCATCTTGATGGAAGTAGTTTTGGTTTGAAGATGTGGTGTGGGTGTTTAAATATAATTTTATAATTGATTTTGAAATATCTAATGGTGTGTTTTCACCTTTTTGGAATGGTGGATTTGGTTCTTTGGAAATGAATGATTTCTCTAATGGTGTTTAAGACACATTTGGATTTTTTGTAAATTTTGGTAATATTGAAAAGTCTCCTTGGATAATTTTTTTCCCTTAGTTATGTTGATTGTTGTGGGAGTCCCACACTAAGATTCTACCTTGTGATCAGTTGGTTGAAATTCAAGAGGTTGTTCTTTGGGGTGACTCTAGGTGAATTTTTATGTTCATTGCTTGTGTGTGATATATGTGCATGTGATTGTATTATTTGTTGGAATTTTTGCCTCACCCCCACTATAGTCTTGACATGGGGACCTGGAATAGCTAGGGGATTTCCAGTGAATGGTTGTTTCAATAGCTTAGGATTTCGCTCTAGCTAGCAACCTATAGTAGGGGATATGTTTTGTTTTTGTTGCTATGGGTTCGTGCCCCTCTTTCAGACCAAGTAGGGTGAAATCGAGCATTTGGGATAAATTTGATGTCATCAGGTGAGGTATGCCTTCGATATGATTCAATATGTATAGTATGTTCTAGATTATTCCATTGATATCATAGGTTCTCCCATGTCCTTCGGTGCTTATTTTTCTATAGCAGATGATTGAGATGCTTCCTTGGTTGGTTATTATTGTGTGATATTTTTCCATTTCCCTTATTATGTGAGCATTATTATTTATTTCTTGTATAGTGTACTCCTTGTCTAAAAGTGATGTTTTGGCTTTCAAAGGTTTTTAGAAAATGTTTTGGAAATATTTTACACTTCTTTTTCCTTTATTTAAATGAAAACATCATCTTTCTCCTCGAAAATTATAATGTTTGTATCATAGAAAGGAATATGGATTTGAATGTAAAAAAGTAAATGGTCCATGTTTGGTTTTAATAAAAAAGTGTAGGATACAAACCTACTTTCATATATTGTATTTCAAACTTGAAATTGATGTTTCTTTTATTTTAAGTAAGTGCATTGGGAATAGTTTTTTTCGGGCACTCCTACTGAGTTTTAATACTCACACCTATAGTCATTCCTTGTTTTTTAGATTTTAGTGAAGGTTTAATCTTGTTTTTGATCTCCATTGGTGATTGTTGGTTTTGGTATTGGAGAGTGTTCCTTGAGGTCACTTGGAGACATTGTGGTTTGCAGGTTTAATTTGGTTTTACTATTGGACTTTGGTTGTATTTTCATTTTATGTATGAATGATGTTCAATTTGGGATATTGTATTTATTTAGGCTACTATATTTATTTTACATTATTATATTTATTTATATTGGGTGAAATTGTTCCCTTGGTTACTTTTTTGATGCTTTGACACTAATTTCCAACTCTGGAGGATCGAAAATTCCTCCCGGGCCTTGTCACGGATCGGTTCAGGTGACCGGTTTGGGGTCAATCAGGGTTGGTTCCTAACAATCATTCCATTACTCATATATTTCATAAACATACAAGTAATGGATTCAATTACATCCTATGTACCTTGAAACTATTAACTCTCCTATGCTTTAATGATAGCTAATGTGAAATAGAATTTGTGTGTTAACTCCTTAACTTTTGGTTGAATGAATTTGTTGTTAAAGTAATGAGAATATTAGAACCATTCTATATTTAACATTATTCCTGGGGTATATTATCCAATATGATATTCTAAGTAGCCATCATATAATACTTCTCTTCAGAAAAATGTGATGGCCCTAGATAGTCTTTAAGACACCCCATATTATCAAATATGATATAAGCAGAATCTTAAATAAAATCATTTTTCTATATAGTTGTTGTAGCCTATGAAAATACCTATCATACAATATGTTATCTAAGGCTTTAGGGTATATTACTTTAAATATCCTTATTTTACTAAAGCCTAATATATTTTCATTCCATTTCACTTTATATCATATCAAATACAATAACTTGAAAAATCATATTCAAAATAATTTTGTAAGGCTATAAATAACTTCACCTTATATTATATCTTATGTAATATTTTGTGAAAATCCATTCCAAAATATCTTTTAGATAAAACTATAAAATTATTTTAGTGTATTTCTCTGAGTCAAACTCAATCCATATTCGTTCAACCATGAAATGTGACCCCATGGGAAATTATATCATTGAAAAAATATAAGAATCACTAGATTCATAAATGTAAGAAAATACCATACTCTAGAAAATAATCAATGATACTCATGTTATAAAGGTATCTAATATGATTTACATCAATCATGTGCATCACTATACTTGCATCCAACAGTTGTATCACATGATAACATACATTGTAATGTGCTCCCTTTGTCTAATAAATTGAGTGACCAAGAGAAACGATGTATGTCAATCCCATATAGCCACCTCAAATGTTCTCGACTCTCTAAGTATCGACCAAATAGGTAGATGAATAAATCACATGTCATTCATCTAGAAAATAATCACATCACATGTCCCCCATCCATGTAAATAAGTGAATCATATATACTTACTAAGTATGGAAATACATTTCCTCAGTCTATCACAATTCAGGGGCCAGATTTCATGCTTTTCATATGAGAGTAAAAATCACATATTGGTTGATCTCTAAGTGATGAAATGATTAGTAACATACCTAACCACTCCCTATTTTTCTAAGCCTAAAGTCTTGTGTAATAAGGGTATAAAATTATGAAGGTTCTCAAGCTAGGTATCATGCCAACCTCAAGTAACAGAGACTCTAAATATAAACAATTCATCCATTATTATACCAAATACATAGTATATGACACTCCATGTGGTATACTTCATAGGTCATCTAGCGCATAAAACTCTTTTTTGCCTCATGATAATATTCTATATCTTTATACAAGAGTCCTACTCATTGTTAATCTTAACATTGTTCTATAACATATAATACTTCATGATGAACATTGGTTTGGGATAATTCAAAGTTGTACTTTGAGGGGATAATTATCATTACTCTTCTTGAAATTTATATATATTTACACATATATGATTTAAATATGTAGGAATGATAAAATAAAAGTTTTATTTTATATGATACATTTAATATTATTAAAAATATTGTAATAATACATAACAAAAATATACATAATCACATGTCTAACATATCATATATTATAGACTTCTAGATTATCCTTATGTTTGTTATACTTTTTGGGGGTTTTGTTAATGAATTACATCTATATGTAATCTCTAACACATAAGTATGAGACTATCTGATAAAACTCTCCCACTATATTCTTTAGTGAGTACCATCAATGGAGTAAACAAGTTTGAATTGTGAAACTTATGAATTATATTCCTAATGTTTAACTCCTTGAATTTATTCAAATTATTTAACTCTGTAACATCTAATGTTATAATTTTAATAACTCATATTGTCTACTTAGAAATTTTCTAAATTCATAATTATCATCATTGGAACTAATTCCATCAAACTTCTCCCTTTAAATCTTCTAGTAACTAAATTTAACTTTTACATTGTATATTTACCAACATATCCTAAACTTCTTTAGGATATCAAGTGGAATTCACTATTTTATGGTAACTAATGTAACTTTTACATTATTTATTTACCATCACATCCTAAAACATTTAGGATATATAGTGAAATTCAAAAATAAGGTTGAATAGTATAATATTTTATTTATTTACTTTAAACTTCTCAAGTCCAAACATACCCCCATTAAACTCTTAGAAACTATATCCTTTTAAATAAATTATGCTAAATACACACAAATTATTTTGAGTTCAAGAAATAAATGTTATCTCCTTTTAGATAAAGAAAACATTATATTTAGGAAATAACTCTTAATTCCTTTCAGTGGAAATATTAAAACAAATAAACTATTATTTCTATATCATATATATTATTTTATGTGTCTAAAAATATTACTGAAAAGAATATTTTATCAAATATTCCACTGTTGGTGGTGGAATCATATTACCTCAAATTCCTGATAAATACATTACCCTAAATAAATTTTATTTTATCCTTGTCTCATTTTCAGTCATGTTATAGATTTTATATGAATCATAAACCATGTGTATCAAAAACATCATCTCATTCACTTAAACAATGATTGTTTACAATCCCTTCACAAGATAAAATGATAAAAAACACACAACTTTTAAAAATTAATCAATGATTGAAGTGTTACTTTCATCCAATTCCTTAATAAAATAACTCTTTATTCCATTATTTGAAATCAAACTTCAATCCCCTTCCTTCAATTATACTTATGAACTCTTGTATATTTACAACACTTGTAAAATTACAATTGGTATCAGGTACACTTTAGAGTATATAAATTTTATTCTATAGCATTGATACCTCAAGTGGAATATCTATAGAGTTTCTTGGAAACCTTCAAGTATTATGGGTAGTTATTATTCCAATGGACATGGTTTTTATAATGAAAATATTTACCCTCCTTCATCTTCTTGTATTTATGGGTGATGTGAACCCTCAATGAACTATTTTATTCTCTCTTTGGCCAAAAGAATTACATTTATATCTATACACCTCCATCATGGAACTTGATCCTGGACCACTCATGACATACTCAGCCATCCTCAACATATTGAGGAAATTGTTTAAACTTTAATTAAAATAATTCATATTATACTTCATAATAAACCGTTGGATCCATTCTAAAAATGATTATAGAATGAAGTTTGTGGCCAGATCAAGCCTAAGAGGTAAACCCAGCCCTTCCAATTATTTGTTTTACCCAATAATATTGAGAACATGAGTTGATATTGAGGTTCCTTCTACCATTTTACATCAAAAGAGATCCTTTGATATCTCATACCTATGTTTCCTCACTTATTCTTGATATATCCCTTTTAGTTTTTATATCATTTTATAATCATCTATGGTCTAATGTTTCTTTTGAAACTTAGCTTCCATGGTCACAAGCATAAGAGTAGAGACTTCTAGGGAATCCTTTAGATGTCTATCATAGGCACCCAACACCGTTTGTAGAACTAATTAACCAGTCAGTTTCTAAGGAAGTGGTTCCCCTAACACATTGATGTTTTCCTCTTGCTTGAGAACCATTCTCATGTTATGGTACAGATGGTGTAAATTACTACCATTTATTTTTCCTTATACAAAATGATCTCAAGGTAAATCTTGATTATGATGATGTTATTATCTATAATATAAGTTTCATCAAATGAGTATCATGATTTACATTCATTTAATAAGGTATTTTATTAAAATTGATCTCACTAAAAATGATGACCCCTTACATCATATACATTGAGTGAGACAAGACCCATATTTCATCATTACTTACATCTGGACTCATTTAAATAAGACATTACTATATATGGTAGAAAAAAATCAATCATATCATATATGATTCTTGGATAGCTAAGTGGATAACCCTTTATCAAAATTCATAATATGGATTTAGTCAATGTTATTCCTTTGTTATCTTAATAGTTAGGGTCACCTTATCACTTGCTTAACATACACAATATAATCCATAATCACCCAATAGTTAGGGTCACCTGTATTGAATGATAGAGGTCTTGAAAAGTGACACATTGGAAGGAATCTAACACTTAGTATTTTTATGTGTCTTTAATCACACTATCTTATCACATGTTATTCCCTTTATATATGCATGATTCTAAAAATTTAGTTTTTAAATCCCTATTCCAACTATGAAATTAATATGTTCATATCATATTAATGTGTGACACTTTACACAACCCACAATTTTGTGTTACTCACCCAAAAATAGAATCTAAACATATTCATAAATATCTAAATGCATCTCATGCATATGGTTTCATGAAACCTTCATGTAAAGGTTTAGAAGTATATGATATTTATAATCTATACAAGAGTAGTCCCAGAGCTATAATAGTCAACCCCTATTTTTTTAGAACAAGACATAAGCCTCTAGGATAGTGGGAAGTCTGGCCCAAAGTCCCTCTACCTGGGGATACTTTACTCAAGGAAGAATCTAATTCATGATAACCCTAAAATCTTATATGTATAAATTATATTTAATAATTAAATTCAAGTTCATAACTTTAATAAAAAATCAAGTTCAATGTAGATGGAAACTAAATTTTGTGTTTTCATGCATAGCATGGTATGATAGTTTATAAGAATCAATTTATATCATAATCTAAAGAATACATAATAATTCATAATATAATAATTATATATATGAATTAAATGATAATAATAGATAAATGAAAATTTTAAGGATTTAACATGAGACATGCATTTATGAAAAATTCATAAGTTAGCAATTATAAAAAAATTATAGTTCCTTATGGAAAATCCAAAATAATATAAATATAAACATTTAATATTTATTTCCAATATGAACACCTTCATATTATTCATGATATGTCATTTTATTTTAATATATGATATTTCATAAAATATAGAAATTTTATATTTCAATATATATTTTATAAGAATTTTACATAATTTAAATATCGCACATTAATATTATTTAAACCTTTGATCGTATCATTTATCAAAATAAGGGCCTTTAAATTTTAACATTTCAAATTAAATATTATGAAAAATTCATAATTTCTAAATATAAACACTTTATAATATGCCTTGTTTTTATAATTTATAAACCTTTTATAAATTACTCTTATAATTTTCATATAAACACTTTATATTTAAATTATAATATATTCCATATAATTTTGAATATATATTTTTTAATATTAAAACTTAATATAATGGAATATTTATTAATAAATGTTTCAAAAACATTTAATTAATTAATTATAAATTATTTATAATTAAATAATTTATAATCAATTTATAAGTAAATAAATATTCTAAAAAAATTATTATAATTTATAAACAATTGATATATTTTATAAATTAATTCATAACTAAAAATTATGAAAAAAAAATCTTTAACTTGTCATATTTAATGATTCAGGGTCAATCATATGATACGATTGATAACCCACAGCACATAAACTCTTTATGAGTTATATGTTGTATTTTACTACTGATAACCCAATCGCAAAATATGATAAGAAGTTATATTTTATGATATATAGAGATTTCATATTAATGATACAACACTCTTTTTTTATCCTATAGTAGTGTTATCATAGGATATGATATATCAATATCATATGTTATGACCTATAAAAAATAAAATATTTATTATAAATCATAGATTATGATATCCCCATATTTTAAACTATGTTTCCATAGGGTAGAGCAAATTACATATCATATTTTAGGACTAACAAGATAGAAGGTATTATGATATACCATAAACATCATTTATCAAATTATTTCACATATCAAACAACATGGGATGACTTTAATGCCCCTAAAAAGATTATAAGAAGCCTTAAATCCAAGAATATTCATGCATATGATAATTTTATATTAAAATATAAATGAATAACATGTTTACCTTTCACTATTATCAGTTACTTTAGATGCCTTCTATTGTTGTTTGATGAAGATCACTAAGGAACAACCCAAAGTTTATTCCCTCTATGGTGAATCCACGGGTTTCTTCAAATAACCCAAACACTTTGGATGGTATATTCATATTCTTTCACATTATGCTAGTTACTTGGTGACCAAGAAGTAATAGAGTGAGAGTCTTAATGAAGGAATATTTTTTTCTAGGATAATTGCACACAACATCCCTTGTACATGAGTCCATTATATAGGCTATGGGGATACTCCATGATCCTTAAATATGTGTCATGAAATTACTCATAATTTTAATAAATTTATGAGTAAGGGATTCAGTTACATCCCATGTAACCTATTTCTATTAACTCTTCCATTATTTAATGATAGTTGATGTGTTGGAGACTTCATACGTTAACTCCTTAAGGTTCAGTTGGCTAAATATATTTCCTTAGTGCCAAGAATCATTTAAATATTAAATTTTTAGTATTATGAATTGAGAATATCATACAATATGAAATTATAAGCAACCATCTTATGATAAAACATTACTGTAAAATATGACTTTCCTATATAGTCATTATGATACCCCATATCATCAAATATGATATAATCACAAGCTTAAATAAAATAATTTTTCTATATTCTTATTGTACCCTATGACAATACCTATCTTACTATATGATATCCAAGGATTTAGATGAGATTCCTTTCAATAATGACATCACATGAGGTACTATCACATCATGGAAATAATGTCCCATACTAACACCTAAGAGTGGGTGTGTGGAAATGCACATGTAAATTGAGAAATAGGAACTCATTGATAGTTACACTTCCCTCTTCCTAGGAAATACCCTCTTGGAAAACTATATTCATATCGAATATTCCAAGTACATCTATAATTAATGAATAACCACACGACTCCTCTAATTTATAGGATGGATCTGAACATATTATGAATTTTCATGCTATCCACATTATTACTATCACCCACATAGCCATTACTACAGTCTTCATTGTCATAATTACCATTAATATAATCAAATCATTGACCACATTTTCACCATTAAATAATTATCTTGGTCATTTTCATTAATTCCTCATCCTCATAATTAAATCTTCATATTAAATATCACACTACTATCAAATCCATTATTGAGTTGAGTACCACGAATTATATAGCTCATCATATCATATCCATAGGATCATCCCCTTATTAATAACATGTACCATATATAATCTTTATATCAATTTATCTCTCACCATTAGGTATCAAACCATAGTTTCATAAACACTAACCCGAGTAATACTTATAATCTTTTACACGCCTCTAGGTACCCTCTAAAAGTTACATATATAAACACCTAATAGAGACCTAGGATGGGCATTAAACCAATCATGTAATTTTCTTTCCATAAAAGGAAACATCATTCCATAAGTATAATTGTATTGAAAATATTTTAATCTTGGATATGGTTTGAGAGAATTAAATATAAATACATCACATGAAAATTAATTAATTAATAAAATTTCTTAATTCGTTTCAAATGTATAAAAAATTAATATGTTCTAAATCACATCAAAATATATTACTAAGTGAAACAATAAATTATAAACTTAATGATGTCATCAAAAAAATCAAGGTCTTTTTGTTAGGGTATAATTGATATTTTATACATTGTATTTAAAATAACCAAAATGACATTTCCCTTTCATAGCTCTAGATATAAGGAATTTTTAAGATTTTATATTAGATATACCTTCAAAAAATTACATACTAAAAAATATTGTCCCCATCATTATCGTTTAACCCATAATGTAATATAGTCCTAGAAAATACACCTATGAAAATTTTTATACCATAACCTTGTAATTCATTGCATGATAGAAGAAAATATTGATCTCCCTTTTATCACTCCTAGTTTAGAGATCAAGAGGTTGTATTAGAGATGCAATTTCAAAAAGTGTGAATAGTATCTTAGTGACTTACACCATAACATGTTTTAAAACATAACTAAAACATATCCAAATCCAAGAATGGGGTCAAAATAAAAAAATAATCAACAAGAAGAGACAATATAACTAAAAAAAGTTAGAGTGTTGAGCCCTCGTATGGGAATTTTACTCTTAGGTTATCTCCTATACACTTGTGTACCTCCATCATAGTCTCACCAATAGAATGACACAACTACACAACAACTTCTATTGAAGATACTCTATCTCCATAGTATACTCTACAAAATCACATCCTCCTCCTGCTCTAACTCACCTTAATCGATCACATAGGTCAAATCATGGATGTACTTCCTCTTTTTTAACACATGAAATATGTCATGTTCCCTCTATAAACGAGGAGGTAGTTCCATCTGATAGGCTATATGGATGGTCTTGATCATCACCTAAAATGGATTAATGAACCTCAGGGAGAGTTTACTCCCACTTTGGAATATCTTATGTCCACACTTCAAAGAGGCATATAAAAACATATAATCTAAAATTATAAACTCTAATGGTTTCCTCCTCTAATTTGAATAGTAATTTTACCTAATATGTGTCATCCTCATATAATCCTTTATTATCTTTACCCACTCTCTCATGATATACACAAAATCAAGTTGAACAATACTTGAATATCCAAAATTCACCTAGAATAAAAAATACTGGAAAGGTCACATGTGTAAAACATTTAATTGATTCATATTGATAGAAAAATAGTTAATGTTGTTGTTGGAGAACTTCACCAATAGTAAGTAATCATCCCACAAGCCACCAAAAACTTGGATGAAATCCCACAATATATCTTCAAACATTTGAATGTACCTCTATATATTTATATCTTTATGAGTGTGAAAGGTGGTGCTTAGATATAATTAAGTAAAAAATATATCCTATAATATACTTCATAATCTCAACGTATACCAAATATTTTGATCAGACACTATCAGTCAAGGAATTCCATGTAGTCTCACCACCACTATGAAAAAAAAAATTAGGCCATGAACTCCATTGAACATTTCTATAAAATAGGAATAAAGTGTTCAAACTTCACTAACCTATCAACCTAACACAGATAAAATTGTAGCATATAGGTTATTTAATAAAACCAATTATTAAATCTATATACATGTAATCCAACTTATATGTAGGCATACTCAATGGTTGTAATAATCTTATAGGTACTTTATTCTCATATTTCACCTATTATAAAGTTAGGTAACTTACCATAAACTTAACAAATGGACTCTTTAATCTTGACCACAAGAACCATTATCTCAATACATGAAACATATTACTAAACTCAGGATGTATAGAGTGAAGTGAGCTATTAAAATCACATAGGGAATCCTCTCACATGATAGATGGAATGAGTACCAAACCTATGAATAATACCTGATGCTAAAAACCCTCTAAATATCCCTTATGGGAATCCCTATGAACAATGTGATACTATCATAACTCTACCTTTAAATATCCCAAATAAGAATTGATTTCTCTATACACTAAGGGAGAAGTGTGTATCACTTACAAACCCGTACTCCCAGATCCGGTGCCAAAAACACATAACTTAAAACATTGACTTTGATACACATATATGATCAAAATATCTTTCTCGAATTTAAAATCCAAGGACCTTTAATATTATAGTTTTTAAGAGTTATGATAAATAATAAAATACTAAATCTCGAGTCTTCTCAATAAATAGACACTTTTTTCCACTATATAAGATGCTGATAAATCCACAATATGTCTTTAACATGTCTTATAAAATCTCCACATAATTTACTCCTCTAGACACAACATACGTATTACTTTTCTTCATAACTTGGGGAAAGGGAAACATAATAAGGGGTGATATCAAATGAACAGTAATTATAAACATAATAATAAATCATATCATGAGAGACATGAGTCATAACATGATATTATAATGAGGATGGTCATAAGCATGGGAGCATTAAATAAAGAGATGATATCATATGTACATGGATTAAACAATGATAATAACATAAGATCATGGAATCATAGGAATGTGAAGACAATATAAAAATGACATTATAAGCATAAGTCAAGGATCTATAACTTGTTAACATAACATAGTTGTCTAGGCTAATTTCTCACACACCATAATTGGATAATCTCACTTCCCATGCACCATGATATTTCATGAGTTGGAAACATTACCCAATGCATTGGAGGGTTGTATAATTCCAGGCCCACACACCACATAATTAAAATCATACATATGTGTGACACATGGTTTCAACCAATATATAATAAAAATCCAAATGAATAAAATGGGTTTAATATCCTTTTCAAGTGGTTCCCTAAAGAAGCATTCATGATTTTATCAATAAACATGACAAAATAAACCCATGGAAAATAAATGAGTATCCAATGAGATAAAGCATCATTTTTGGTAAATACCAATCAAAAAATATGATTATACATAAGTTATTTACGCAATATATAAAATGGAAATATGGTTTAGACAACAATTTCCCCAATCAATCGATGTATTGGTCATATTGGTGAAAACCCTTTAATCAAGTAATGTAAAATAGGGAATTTACATAGGAAAAGAAATGAAAGTAAATCATTCCTATAAAAGTGTATGAATAGGCAAGAACAAATAATTGATGGATCTTACCATATATATAAAAGATAATTTCGTAATACATCTATATAAAGAAATTGGATGGTGTCATTTAAAGTATACCCATGATCAAGCATATGACATGAATAAATAACACTCTTATATATCAAGAAAATTTAAAACATATTCAATAAATTATTATTAAATTTCATTAATATTATATAACATTCCTTAATCATTCACTATAAAAACATTACAATATTTCTCAAGTAAGAAGTAAACCGACCAAAACAATAGCATGTCGTAATGATCAAATGAGTAAGAAAGTGCTATTATATAATGTTAATATAACATTTACAAAAGATTATACATGTAATATATATAATATATCTCTATAAAATCAATTATTATAACCATTTATTAATATTGGTGTTGAAAAAATAAATTCATCGTCCGTGGAGGCGGTAGTTCACACCTATGCACGATTGAAGAACCCATTTCTCAACGAATGGATGGAGTGATGGTATATGAAAATTTATCACTTAAAAATTATAATAATATTATAAAATCATATTATTTCATTATTTAAACTTTTATTTAGATCTAAGTTAGGTGGTTAGTATAAATAAGACATGTCGTTCATAGAGGCGGTAGTCTGCACATACGCATGATTAACAATCTCATTTTATAACAAATGGACCGAATGAAGGTAAATGTAAAAGGAGACCATTTAATAGTTTTATGAGTGAAATAAAAAATATAATTATTAATTAAATCCATCCTTTATACCATCCATAATAGTTAGTTATGAAAAATGGACCACATTGCGTCATGGAGGCGGTAGTCCGCACATACGCACAATCGAGGCGAATGTTTTTCTTAGCAAATACTATGGAAAGAATGAATAATTTATGTAACATTAATATAACTAAATTTAAGTATATATATGATTCTAATTAATTATATTAACAATTTCATGAAATATTATAATGATTAAAATAATAAATAAAGACTAATAGGAGAGTAATACTCATGTTAGGAACTTTTATTTTCCATAGAATTATCCTTAGAAATGAAGGGCTTCGGATAATTTAGGGAGGTCTAAGGCTATGGTTCCTGAGATAGGGTTATAATAAGAAAAAATTTACATATTTTTATTAATTAAATATATTTTTTTGTTAAATTATGTAATGGTTTTAAGTTTTCTCCTATTATAAGTGAAGAAAATGGAACTTTCCATGGAAAAGAATGTTAAGTTAAGGGACGGAATGGAATGACATGAAAGTTAGGAGAGGTGGGTGATATAAGGTTTTTAATACATTTAGGTATGACTTTAAAACCTAAAAAATTACTTATACAAGGTATATAGGTCATATAAACTTATGAAAATTCATGCCACATTAGATTACTCTATTAAACACAAATTAATCTTCGTTTAATATTAATCATGGTAAATAATTTATAACTAAAAAAATAAGATTAACCTTCCCAAATTTTTTTTGAAATTATGAATAAAAATTTAACCTCCATTTAATCTAATTCAATTTCTAAATAATATAAAATTTACTTTTAAATTAAAAATATAATATATCAAAAAATAATTTTTATAATAAAATACCACTTATGTTCTAAAATGTTACTCATGGGCTTATAAAAATGATATATTAAATATATAAAATATATATATATATATAATTATAGTTAAAAATGGTTTCATAAATATTTAATTCATTATTATGTTATGATAATATCATATTTAGTGATAAAATTAGCCAAAATCGATATTTTTCACTATTCACATAAAAATTAAATTTTTTAAAAAATACCAAAAATTCATACTATTATGATTTTGGTATTCTAAATTAAAATATGACATTAATTTTATCTAATTATATTTCTAAAAATATTTATTTAATTTTGAATATAAAATAAAAAATATAAAGATAAATTACTTTTATTTAAAAAAAAGCTTCTTAAACATTAATTATTTATAATATTATTTCATACCAATTATCTAATTTAAAAAATTTTAATATTTTATATCATATATAGATATATATTATGTTATCATAATGATATTTTAAAGATGATTAATTTAATTTACTAATGTATCACAACCTTCATTTTAGTGCATGTGAAGAAAGATGTCACACTCAAAATTATTTAAAGGAAAATATATATACTGAAATATCATAATGTTACATTCTCTCCCCATTAAATAAATTATTTCCTCACAATTTTTTAAAAATTCATTAATTAAGGATGTAAAAAATATAGACAAGACTTATGATAAAATTTCAAATTAAATGTTTATATTAATATCTTAAGTAAAAATAGAAGACAAATCTTATTCCTCTATCGAGTTAACATAATAATTCATTTTTCCTCGGCAGCTAGTGGATTTATGTCCTACTTTTCCACACATAAAACCTTTTCTAGTTCCTTTTATAAATTCCCAATTGTGTTTCTTCCCACATTTTTTACATGAAAGAAATTGAAAAAAATTTTCTTTATCATCTTCAATACTTGTTCTTTCATGAGAAATCATCCTTATTTTCTATATTGTTTTTTAGAATTATTATTTGTTCACATTATTAATCATATTTAGTGATAGTTGATTTGGTATAATAATAAGATTTAAAATCCTAGTTATTATCCCAATAAATTGTAGGTCGAGACAATCACCACATTGTTGATTAGATCCATTGTTAGCTCAGTTCCTTCTTACTCCATCCATTACATTAAATGAAATTTTAGGGATGAGAATACTTAAATTAGTAAATTTACCAAGGGAAAACTATGTGATTAGAATAAATTATTCTTAAATGATACTCATTCCCTAACTTATGATTCTTTATCATCAATATGGGTCATCCATGATTATTTTACTATTATATTCTCTAATCTAGTTAACTCACATAAAAGAATATGCGTAAATCCTTCATAATGGGTTGTGAAGATAATGTGAATTAACCCAAGTATATCCCTTGAGAGGTTCTATCCAGGTGTATAGTTAGGTCCCATTTACCTTACACTATAATGATGACTAGGATATACCCAGCTAACTATTTTTGGGGTTGTTACTCCTAAATACATCTATGCTAAAAATGAGTCCACTCACAAGTATCAATATAGGGATCTAATTTCTAAGAAAACTAAAAAATGTATACTTTACCAAAATTTATAAATGTTATCCTATACTTATATGTATACCCAGGGATTCTACTAATTTTATCTTATCCTAATCCCAAAACAATATAAAATATTCAACACTTACAACAAAAAGGTTTATTTATACCATTGAAACTAAGTTTGTCCTTAACTCATAAACCCTTGATTTCATTCCTAAATATTAAATAATCATCAACCAATATCATCCTAAAATATAAAGTTATCTAAAAACTACTCTAATACCAAATTTATCACCCCTCAGACCTGTGCTTATGGATCCATCATTGAAAACACATAACTTACAACACAAACTTTGATAAACATCTATGATTAAAATATCTTTCTCAATTTTACAATCCAAGGACATTTAAGTTTATAGTTTTAGAGAGTTAGGAAAAAGAATAAACTACTAAATATCAATTCTTCTCAAAAAATAAACACTTTTATTAACTATATAATAGGATAATAAATCCACAGTAGGACTTCAATAAGTCCAATAAAGTCTCCATATAAGCTAATCCTCTAGACACACAATATGTATTATATTCCTACATAACCTAGGTATAGGGAAATAGAAGAAGCGGTGGGCTCAAATGCTCAGTAAGGGTAAAAATAATAAAAAATCATAACATGAGAGACATGAGGCATAACATGATATCATAATGAGTATGATAATAAGCATAAGTTCATGGAATAAAGATATGATATCATATATACATGGATTAAAAAATGATCATAACATAAGATAATTACACCATAAGAATTTGGAGACAATATAAACATTACATCATAAACATAATTTAAGGATCTTTACTTTGTTAACATAATATATTTGGCTAGGATAATTTCCCATAAACCATAGTTGGATAGGCACACTGCCCACACACCATGATATCTCATGAGATAAAAACATTACCCAATTATTTGGAGGGTTATATAATTTTGGTCCCACCCATCACATAATTAAAATCATACATATGTTTGTCACATGGTTTCAATCAACATACCATAAAAACCTAAGGAAATAAAATGGGTTTTATATCCTTTTTAAGTGGTTCCCTAAGGAAGAATTCATGATTTCATCAATAAACATGACATGATAAACCCATGGAAAATAAATGTGTACTCAATGAACTTGACCATCATTATAGGTAAATAACACTCAACAAATATTATTATGCATAATTTATTTACATCTTAAAGTAAATGGATATATGTTTTATACAATAGTTTTCCCAATCAATTGGTGTATTGGTCATATTGGTGAACACCCTTCAATAAAGTAATGGAACATAGGGTTTTCATAGAGGAAAAAATTGGAAGTAAATCATCTTTATACAAGTGGATAATTGGGAAATACAAAAGCAATGATGGATCCTACCAAATATTTAAAAGATAATTTCATAAGACATCTAGATAAAGAAGGTGGATGGTATAATTTAAAGAATACCCTCGATCAAGCATATGATATATATGAAGAACACTCTTAGACATGTTAAGAAATTTTATTTGAAAATAATAATTTCTATTGTCCTTTGAAAACATTTAAAAATGGATATTTTATTAAACCATGAGAATAATCATTTCCTTTTTTGAAAACTTAAAAGTGTAGAGAGGAATTATATTATAAAATGATAATGTTGGAAAAAAAGATACATTCATATGGAAATGTGTTAAAGATATTCCTTTTCATAAAAAAAATGACCCATATAAAAACATCTAAAATATTTTCATTTAATTTTTTAAATAAATTCAAGGTAGTTAAAAATTAAATATTTAAAAAAATGGAAATAAGACATTTTGGAACATTTTAAAACATTACTTGAGAAGAAAACATTTTTAAAAACTAATCATGAGGAAAATGTTTAAAGTCTATTAAAACCATTTAGTAAACTCATATCATAAAAAAGTATGATAAAACATTTCATTTATAAGGGTTTAAGATAAGTATGAAGGTAACATGCGACATTATAGAAAATACTTTCAATAGGTATAACGTGAATATGGAAGAAAAATATCCATTGAAAAGTATATAAGTAATTTTATCAACATAATGATTTTATTTGAGGAAGTGTGTAATAAAAGGGGGGATATTAATGAATAGAAGTAATATCTCTAGAGAAAAATAAAATATACCATTTAAAAATATAATGGTAGTAAAAAGAGATCCAGAAGATCAAAAACAAGATAAGATTTCATAACTCGCGAGAAAAAGGACTTGAGTTGGGAAAACAATTGTGACTTGAGTAATATTTTAATAAAAACTATTTAAGGATAAAGAGATAAAAAATGAACCTAAAATACCATGAATAAAATATATTTCATTATAACATAATAATTTGGAAGCATATACAATATATAACAGTAAATCAGTGCATAAATTAAAATGTGTCTTGATGAAGGGATTTTGTGACAAAAATCTCTTACCTTATTTCCCCACTTAGATGATAGTACTATAACTTCCTATAAAACAACCATAAATATCTTAATAATAAATTTCATAACCTTATTCATCTCTATAACATTTTTATACACTTGATTTATAATTATTTACTATGAATATAGTGGTTCACTAAAGCTTAATTTTAATATCAGGTGTTAACACTTTTAATTATCTTGCACATTATTTGTAATATTAATGTTGATAATTGATATTTGATACTAATTTAATCATTAATATATTACATGTAGTTTTATAATATATACCACATTATTATTTATAATTTTCTACTTTTATACCAGGAGTGTTTTAATTATGACTCTTGAAGATGATGTCGGAGACAAACTTGTTTCAGTAGTTTTCATGAATAGAGATGATATATTATTAACATGTATAGATATAAATATTATAACTTTATAACCATTAAAATATATTTAATTACTCGTTATTATATGTCATTAATATTTTATAACATTCCTTGATCATTCACTATATAAACATTACAACATCGCTCAAGTAGGTAGTAAACCGACTAAAACAAAAGAATGTCATAATGATTAAATGAGTACTAAGGTGATAATACATAATGTTAATATAAAATTTGTAGCATCAATCCCTTGTTTCCACTCAATAGTGCATCAAGATAGTGGTACACAGGACCTCAAGCGTTCCTCCCTAAACATCATAGGATGATAACTAACAATGGGGGCCTAGGGTGTGTCCATGGGGAGACTATTACCTCATAGATCGGAGTTAGAATAGTAGTAGATAATAAATGATAAATAGTGGAAACGGGAATGAGAAATAGATAGAAGTGGAAATAATGTAAATAAACCAAACAATAAGAAAACAATTGGTAGAATCTAAATAAACAATAGATACTAAAAGATAATGATGATCATGATGCTATAAAAAATGAGTACACAGGGAATAATGTATATAGGAATATACCACATGCTATATATAAAAATACCAAAAAGACTAAAAACTGAGAGCATAGGTTCATTCCTCTACCCCGTACTCTATCCTGATGAAATAAATCAATCAATCATCGTAAGTCGCATGATTCCCTTTATACCTATAATCATGATGCCTACTTGGGTACCAAAGGTGACCCAAGAAGGGTGTGAGATACAATCTCAGTAGGCTGCAACCCATGGTGTCTAGGAAAATCAATTTCGTGCAATAAATAAATGATTTTTGTTCCATAATAATAAGTATAGGGTAAAGAATAAATAAATAAATACTTCAGTTTTGGTTTTTAATTGGAGACCCAATCAATACTACCTGCTTCGGCCTAAGATGGATGTCTGAAAAAAGGTACCTATACAAGTGATATGACATTTACATAGGACATCATGAAAAAACAACAAAGTTAGAAAGACCCCAACCTTATGCTTTGTCTTGGCGGTCACATACCCATGTCATTATTCAAGCAATCTCTTAATATAAATAAGAAACATAACATATGTACAAATAATAAATTCATCAAATCCAAGGGTGGAGTCATAATACCATACAAGGAAACCTATAAAGAATCCCAAGGGTTTCTACAAGAGTCTATGATATAACCCATGACACTGAGTATGTCCAAGTAAACCCATAAATGTGTCCCTTGTATCACTAATGGCATGGTGAACTCTTAGTTTGTACTAAGTATCTCGCATAGGGGACTGGGTATCACTTGATGCATGGAGTATCTATCTTGCCAAAAATTTCATCCACATTTACCCCCCTAAGGAACTGGTGTCACTCATGAGTATAGATAATTTTCCTAGAGATCCCATACAAGGAAAACTAAATTATCACTCTCATCACATCAAGTAGATCCAACCAAGCATAGCAAGTCCACCCATGGCATCTTTAAATCAGGACTCATGTTCTCTCTTATCCCATAGTAGTTGAGGCATAACAACCAGGTCACATTATCACAAGTCATAACAAATACATTCACATGTCACCAATAAGGCGTGGAAATATCACATGCTAACAAGCTAGCCCAAGCATAAAATCCAATTCAAGCCAATCAATTTTGGCATAATCAGTGAGTACATGGAACTAAACAAAAAGCTCAAGGTATAAGGCACATATAATGGAATAAATTTAAGCAATTTCATAATGCAATAAGCATAGGCATCCAACCAATTTTCATAATAAAGTAATCATAGACAAGTTGTATGAGCTTAAGAATCAATCTATGAGGGGAGGCTCAAGGAATATCAATTCATATCAGTTAAAATTATGGTTTTAAGGTGTCTAACTAAGGTGAAACTATCAAAAACAAGTTATTAACAATTTAAGGTATAATAAAAAGTCCATTCAAGTTGGGAACACTCAAAGGGGTGTCCAATTCCAAGGCGAACAACCCACAAATGGTTTTCTCCATAAGGTACTGTCACAATGACATGAGGAATCCATTAAACTAATTTATTATACATAATAGAGGCAACATCAGAAGGGTTCAGCATGCGGCACAATGGAACATCATTTAAAAAACGGAAAAATAAGCATGAAAGATCTAGACCACCTGCCTATATGTAGTATCACTCCACTCATCCGTTTTCAAAGCTTGATTCGAGCTAGAATGAGATAAAATGAAGAAATCTCCCAACATCCTAAAAATAGGGAAAAAGATTTCTCACCTAAATAGTTCAACATAGGAAGGAGGAACCTTGAAATAGAAGTAAGAGGATTGAAGACCTTACCGATATATTTCCAAATCTTCCAATAGTGAGAGATTTGGAGTCCAATTAAGAGAGTTATCAAAAGCCCTATGAAGAGGGAAGGAGGATCTTGTGTGTGAGGGAGGAGGGATGAACCACTGGAGAACCAAGGGAGAATAAGGGTTTTATTAAAATCATTAAATATGGGTAGAATTTTAAATTAAACTTCTAATATAGGGGCGTATGGTTTGGTCACATGGTTGGCCAAACTGTGCGTCAACTATGTGCCAAGCCACTACTTCAAAGGGGAAACCTGCACGGTTAGGTGCATAGTTTTTCCAATTGTGAAAAAACCATAAAAATACACTATAAAAAACCTACAGTTGGCCACATGGGCATGCTTCTAGGGTCACACGGTTTCATAAAAACTGTGAAACCCCCATCACCCCTCTGTTTGCAGTCGCACAGCTTCTACTAATCGTGCAGACCAGTCTGCCTATTTCAATTTCAGGGCTATAGGCTTTGAAAGAACCCCAAAAAAACCCTATACCTCCATTAATTCATTAGGAATCATTATTAGGGTCAAAAAATAATTTAAACAAAAAACAAATGGTCCTCATCTTTGAAAAAAGTCAGGATGTTACATCCTCCCCTTCTTAAGACAATCTGTCCCTGAGGTGCCCTTCCGAGGTTGGTGGAATGTCATCAGAGAAGAGTTCCTGACACTATGAACGTACATTATCCTCCCACTCCTGGGTCTCACCATGTAAGATTCTATGCTGCTATAACACCCATACTAGAGGAACGGAGCTACCTCAGATAGCCTTCATGCTTTAATCAACGATACATATCAGATACTCCTCAAAGGATGCATTCGCCTCTAGATCAATATACTTGGGGTCAAATGAATGAGATGGGTTGGGTTGATACTATCAAAGATGTGATAAGTGGAAGAAATCATTCATTGAATGGTACCTCTAGGGTAACAGAAACCGATAGGGTACTGGTCTGACTCTCTCCACTATCTCAAAAGGCTCGACATACCGAGGTGATAACTTGCCCTGTCTCCATATTCATCTATAACCCAATCTACGAGATACATGTATAAAGACCCGATGTCCCGCCTTTAACTCCAAAGGTATATAGTGACAATCGGTATAAGACTTCCACCTAGAGTGATTTATATCCATACACATCTGAATAAACTGGACCTGGTCTAAAGTCTCCTAAATGAGACAAAGACCCAGTAGTGTTGCCTCACCTAACTCTATCCACCAAAAAGGTGAATGGAACACCTACCATAAAGGTCCTCATAAATATACATTTATATTGTTTCTTGAAAGTTATTTTTGTAGGAAAACTCAAACAAAGGAATATTTTTTCCCATGAAACTCCAAAATCAAGGATGTAGGCCCGTAGCATATCCTCTAACACCCATATTGTCTGCTCAGGTTTCCCATTGGTATGAGGGTGATATGTTGTATTCAATATTACCTATGAACCTAGTTCCTTTTTTAACCCTTTTCAAAACCATTAGGTAAACCAAGAATCTCAATTCAAAATGATAGAATGGGGAACACCATGAAATCGCACTATCTTTTGAATGTATAACCTTCCCATCTCATCAATAGAGAAGGTTTTCTCAATTTGGATGAAAGTGTGAAACCTTCATTAACCTATCAATGATCACCCATACCACATCATGGCCTTGAGGGGGTATCAGAAATCCTATTATGAAATCCATGGTGACGTTATTCCATTTCCACTAAATAATAGAGATAGTTTGTGGAATTCTAACAGGTCGTTGGTGATCTGCCTTCACCTACTGACAGGTAGAGCACCAAGTGATAAAAACTGATATTTTTATCTTCATACCTATACATTGATACTAAAAATTTATATCTTTGTACATCTTGGTAATCCCAGGATGAACTTCCCAAAAATAGGCATGAGATTCCATCATCAACTCTTCTTATATATTAGAAGAAACCCATACACAGCCATGGAAGAGTAGGGTTTCACTCCCATCAACAACCCAACTAGGAGGTAGGTTCTCTCTTATGATGATCTCCCTTAAGATGAGACAACCAGAATTAGATAACTACCTCATATAGACCCTCTCTAGAAGGGAGGGTGTCAATTCTAAATCTGCTAGAATTGGCTATTTGTGCTGCTCCTAGACCTCTAGATGCATCTTAGAAAATAAAGTCATCAACTACCACTCACTTCTAGACTCTTGAGAGTTTGTGTCTGAGTCTTTTGAATCAAGTTGTCAGCAACATCATTTCCCTTTCTAGATGTGTAAGAAAGCTCAAAATTGAAGGACTATAGGTACTCCACCCACCTATGTTTCCTCAAATTAAAGTCTCATTGCGTGGAGATGTATTTTTAGACTCTTTTGATATGTGTAAACAATGAACGACTCACCTAAAAAATAGTGCCTATAACAGTGTAAAAAATGAACCATGACTACTAACTTTATGTTGTGAATGGGGTAATTCTATTCATGTGGTCTCAGCTGGCAGGACCCATATTTCACGACACAATCACCCTGCATTGGAATTTCACCCATCCTCATACTTGAAGCATCATAATAGATTGTATAACTCATTCCCAGATCCAGAAATATCATGATCAGTGTTGAAGTAATATATTCCTTTAACTCCTAAAAATATGTCTCATAGGCTTCATACCATAAAAACTTCATACCCTTCTTAGTCAAGGTCATAAAATGTGATTCTAAGTGGTATAATTCCTAAATTAATCACATGTAATAGTAGGAAAACCCTAAGAAACTATGTATGTAAAAAACATTCTTGGGATTCTCCTATAAAACCACAACACTCACCTTCCCTAGGTCAATAGATACACCTACCTTAGATATGATATAACCTAAGAAGTGAACTTTGATGATCCAAAAGTGGCATTTACTGAGCTTCGCATGTAGATGGTGCTCTCTTAGTGTATTCATCGTGATATCAATGTGATTAGTATGGTTTTTTATGGTGTGTTAATACACTAATATTTCATCTATAAAGACCACCACAAAGAAATCAATATAAGGGTGGAAAACCTGATTTGTCAAATCTATGAATACTATCGGTGCATTCTTCAAAATAAATGGCATAAACAAATACTTGTACAGGTTGTACCTACTCCAGAACATTGTACATGGTATGTATGATGGTCTCATATGCACTTGATGGTATCCCAACCTCAAATTGATCTTGGACAAAATAGTTTCTCTTTAGAGATGGTTGAAGAGGTCGTCAATTCAAGGAAGTGGATATCAGTTTTTCACTATAAGCTGGTTCAATCAGTGATAATCCACACACAATATAAGGGTATCATCCACATTCTTATATAAAAAGGATAATTAAACCCCATGGTGATGTTCTATGTCGAATAAATCTCTTAGCCTCTAGATCTTCAAGTTGTTTCTTGTGTTCTTGGATTTCTGTAGGTTCCATCCTATATAGAGGAATAGACATAGGTGTCGCACCTAGAAACAAATTATAAGTGAACTTAACCACTATCTAAGGAGGTAATATATATAAATACTATGGAATATTTCCTTGAAATGATCCATAATAGGAAGGAACTCTACTAACTCTATTCCATGATCACTCATAAGGAGACTCGCCAACTGAGTCATCACTCCACCTAGCCCATTACTTTTGGATCCAGCTCGACCAACCTAGATATACCATTCACCCTTTTGGATATACGTGCTACCATTAGGTGATGTGAAAGATACCCTATGGTGATAGAAATCCACTTGGGCATGATAAGGAATGATCCAGTCCATATTGATAATGACGTTGACACCGGTCATCTCAAGGATAAAGAAACTCCAGAAGAAATGGTACCCACCTATTTCAAGGGGGAACTCCTGACATTGGTGTATTCCCTCTGTTTCAACCCATAACATCATGTTGAGATACATGATGCAACAAAATTACTCAATTGTAAGTCCAAGACTTTCCACAACCATAGAAAATATAAAAGAGTTCAGTACGCCTGTATCAAAAGGGGAGAAACTAATGTAGAGGCTACAAGAATAGTAACTATGGTCGTATATGGCCTTGGAATATTCTCCTATATAATTGGTTTCAATGAATAAATATTTCTTCAACTACGGCCCTGAGATGTTTCCTGACTAGCCTGAGCAGATCCACTCTGCTGACACTGGCGCTCTAGGGAAATACTACCTCATGCATGACCGCTACCACCTCAGCCTGATCGGCCAGTAGAAGACCAACTCCCAGCCTAATGTGGATTCATGGATCTTATACCTTATATAGGTGTTGGTATGGATCCCCTCTCACTGGATGATGGAGGAAGATACTGGAAAATGTGCTAAAGGTATCCTATAATGCTGCAATCTCGGCATTCGATCGGGTTTCTCATGCATTTAGGCTTCTTATGTATTGGACTGCCACACTAGTTACCCACTATAAATTTGTTAGTATGTTTCATTTGGTCGGCACCTCCCCCACATACACCCTCAAAATGGAGTTTCCTACTGCCATATGAACTGTCACCCTACCTCAGAACAGAACTTCCCTAGATTACATTGCCAGCTTCTATGAAATTACATTATGTAATTAGGGATTGGTTCATTATCTATGTGAAGGTAGTCAATAGAAATATTTTCACATAATAGTGGATGATGTACCCAATACCATACTCAAAACACCTTTCAGTCATCAACTCATCATCGGATAGAGATGGAGCGAAATGCTGGAGCTCAGTGAAGAGAGAAGAATACTCTATCATGGTCATAGTGCCCTGATGAAGATGCATGAACTCCATGGTGTGATCCTCCCTCATAGTATATCAAAATAAGTGATCATATAAGGTTTTCTAGAAGTCTTCCCAAACCATACTCCAATAATAATTAGCCTAAAATATGATTTCCCACTAGTGATTGGCAGAATCACATAACAAGTAGGTAGCAAGTTTGACCCTCCACTCTAGAGGTATCTCAAGATGGCTGAAGATTAATAACATGGATTTTATTCACGAATCTATAGCTTGAGGTATTTCATCCTCTGAGAATGTGGGAGGATGTTGCTACTGAAAATCCCAAGTCAGTTCTACCAAAGTAGGCACGGGCTAGGGAGCACTCTGAACAAACTGCATGAATTGAAGAAAGTTTTCATGGAACTGATCATCGATTCCCAATGGAGGATCAGTAGAAGGTACCTAAGGTGGAACTATAGAAGGTATCATAGGTGGATCAAGTCCCACCACCTTTGAAGTATGCTCATCTCCACTCTCTTGGTGTATAGCACAAGGAAATCATTGTGTCATAGGTCTAAAATTTTCAAGCGCACTCCTTAGATAGGATTTATAATAGATAGGAAAATCATAAAAATAAATAAATAAGAGAGGGAAGGTACAAGCCCTCCCTATAAGAAATTTACAACCACATCATGCTCCAAGATCCAGGTTTGGGCGTAGAGAAAAGGTCGTAGAAGGATCTCAAATAATCATAAGAGACACAACCTACTACCCATTGATAATGTTGGGTTAGGATCAAGGTCTCACATTTCTCATATAAGGTTACCATTTCATTTTAAAGGTGGTATTAATTTTAATTCATTTATGTACTTAAAATCCTTTTTAATGGTTTAATTAGATGGATCTTAATTTCCAATTTATAAGGGATCATACAATTTATAAATTGAAATGTGGAATCCACTTAACCCTAACCATATCATGTTCTATCCCTATAAGAAAATTTGTCACCTTTCCAAATATAAAAACCAAATCACCACAAGGCACAAATATCAATCACGTGAAAAACAAGAAAATGCACGTTGAAAAGTAAATATGGCATGTCATAATGAATTCCATTTTAATCCTACGGTGCCTAGTATGATGCATGATTTGAAACTCCCGCATATCATTGGGATATGGAAAAAGAAATCTCATAATTTTAATAGTTTTATCCATAATATTAATGACACAAAGCAAATGCATCACCCAATGGTGAAATCTATAAAACTGTAACAACACAAGTATAACAGCATTTACCCATCCTGGGTAATTTGGGTTTCCCCTATACATGGGTTAGCTACTCCCAAGAACAAGTGCATTACAAAATTTCAATATCCTAGTCTATTTCCAAAACTCAAACAGTAAGACAAAAGGAAAATACCCTCTGATACCACTTTTTAGTGTTTCGCCCTGGTTTCCACTCAATAGTGCCCTGAGACGGTGGGATACAAGTCCTAAAGTGTGCCTCCTTGAATTCTAGAGGTTGACAAATAGAAACGGGGGCCTAGGGTGTGTTCATGGAGAGACTATGACCTCATAGATCTGAGTGAGAACAATATAATATAATAAATGATAAATAAATGAAGTAGAATTGAGAAACAAATAGCAGTGGAAATAATAGAAATAAACCAAAAAATAATGAAACAACTGGAAGAAAATAAATAAATAATAGATACCAAAAGATGATGATGATCATTATTATATAAAAAATGAGTACATGGGGAATAGTAGATACATAAATATACCATTTTCTATATAAAAAATACCAAAAAGACCAAAAACTGCTCCCAAAAATATCTCGAGCAGAGGCTCAGTCCTCTGCCCTGTACTCCATCCTAATGAAGTAAATCAATGAGAATCATAAGTTTCATTCTTCCCTTTATCAATACTTATAGTCATGAAGTCTTATTGGGTACCAAAGGTAGCCCAAGCAGGGTTTGAGATACAATCTCATTAGGCCACCACCCATGGTGTTTAGGCTAATCCATTTCATGCAATAAATAAATGAGTTGTGTACTATAATAATAAGTGAAGTGAAATAAATAAATAAATAAATAAATTGGTTTGGGTTCCTAATTTAAGACCCTACCAATACTACCTACTTCGGCCTAATCTTGATGTCTGAACCAAGGTACTTGTACAAGAGATATGACATTTACATAGGCCATCATGAAGAAACAACCAAGATAGAAAGACCCCAATATTTTACTTTGTCTTGGCGGTCACATTCCCATGTCATCATTCAATAATGCTATTAATATAAATAATAAACATCACATATGTAAAAAAATCAATCCGTAAAATCCAAGGGTGGAGTTTTGATCCCGTCCAAGGTGATATATAAAGAATTCCAAGGATCGCTATAGGATTCTTTGATAAATCCAATGCCACCAATTCCATCGAAGGAAACCCATAAAGGTTTCCATTGTATCACTCATGGAATGGTTAACTCTAAGTTCATACCAATTATCTCACATAGGGGACTGGGTATCGCCCAAGGCATGGCATAGCCATATTTTTAATGAGTCCATCCACAATTTCTCCCTTGGGGAATCGGTGTCACTCACTAGTATAGATAATCCGCTCGGAAAGCCTGTATAATAAAATCCAAAGTATTGCTCCCATAACATCAAAAAAATCCAACCAAGAATGGTGAGTCCATCCATGGTATCTTTAAATCAATTCTTGTGTTCTCTCCCAACCCATAGTAGGTGAGGCATAACAACCAAGGCACATTATGACAGGGCATAGCATATACATTCACATGTCGCCAATATGGCATGGAAATATCACATGCTAACAATCTGGCCCAATCATAACATCAAATTCAAGCCAATAAATTTGGTAATAAGCAATGAGTACATGGAACTAAATAAAAATCTCAAGGTATAAGGTACATAGCATGTCATAAATGTAAGAAATTTCATAAGTCAGTAAGCATAGGCATCCAACTAATGTACATAAGAAAACATGGAAAATGTGTATGAGCTTAAGCATAAAGATATGAGGGGTGAATCAAGGCCTAAAAAATCATCATAGTTCAAATTATGGTTTTAAGGTGTCTAACCAAGGTTCAACTCACACACACAAGTGATTAACAATTTAAGTCATAGGAAAAAGTTCATTCAAGGTTGGAACACCCAAAGGGGTGGCCAACACTAATGCAAACAACCCACAGATGGTTTTTGTCATAAGGTATGTTCACAATTACATGAGGATTCCATTAAAATAATTTATTAAACACAATAGATACGTCATTGGAAGGTTATAGTGTGTGGAACAATGGAATTTCATTTAAAAAGTGAAGAAATGATTAGAAAAGACCTAGACCACCTACCTCGATGTAGTAGCACTCCACTCATATTATGTTGAATCTTGATTCGATCTAAAATGATATAAAATGAAGAAATTGGCCAATGACTTGAAAATAGGGAAAAAGTCGTTACACCTAGAGAGAACAACAGAGGAAGGAGGAACCTTAAAATAGAAGGGATATAATCTAATATCTTACTGAGAGATTTCTAATGCTTCTAACGGTGAGATATTTGGAGTCTAATTGAGAGAGTTATAAGACACCCTAAGAAGAGGGAAGGAGGAGATCATGTGTGAGGGAGGAGGGTTGAACCACTAGAGAACCAAGAGAGAATAAGGGTTTGATTAAAATCATTAAATAGAGGTGTAATTGTAAATTTAACTTCAAATACAGGGGTTCATGTTTTGGCCGCACGATTAGCCAAACTGTGTGTCAAGCCACAGCTTCAAAGGGGCACCCTACATGGTTAGGCACACAAATTGTCCAACCATGTGAAAACCATGAAAAAATAAACTATAAAAAACCTATAGTTTTCCATATAGTCATGTGTATAGGGTTACATAGTTTCAGACAAACCATGTGGCCCCCAACGCCCTATTGTCTACAACCGCACAGTTTAGGGTAACCATGCGGGCTTAGATGCACGGTTTCTAATAACCATGTGTCAAAGTCTTACTTTTTCAATTTTGTGGATATGGGATTTGAAAAATCCTTATACACACTTGATACCTCCTTGACTTCATTAGGCATCATTATTAGGGTTAAACAAATGAATTTAAACCAAAAATGAATGGTTTTCACCTTTGAGAAAATTCAGAATGTTACAAAATTTAAAAAAGATTAGAAATGTAATATATAAAATATATCTCTATAAAATCCATTCATAGAACCATTAATGATGGGTGGTGTTGACAAATGAAATTCATCATGCGTGGTGGTGGTAGTTCGCACGTACGCATGATTAAAGAACCCATTACTCAACAAATGGATGGAGTGATGATATATGAAAATTTATCACTTAAGAATTATAATATTGTTATAAAAAACATATTAGTTCATTATTTATAATTTTAGGTCTATCAAGTTTAGGTAGTTAAGAGAAATAAGACACATCATTCATGGAGGTGGTTATCCGCACATACACATGATTAACGATCTCATTCCTTAATGAATGGAAGAAATGAAGGAAAATGTAAAAGGTGATAATTTCATAATTTTATAAGTGAAAAAAAAAATAATTATTATTAATAAAACCCATCCCTTATGAAACCATAATATTTGGTGATAAAAAAACTGCATCATGTCATAGAGGCGGTAGTTCACACATACACATGGCCAATGCGTTTGTTTTTCTTAGCAGATGCTACAAAATAAATGAATAATTGATGTTACATTGATATAATGAAATTTAAGTATAAATATTTTACTAATTTAATTGTATTAAAAAAATTATTGAGTATTATCAAGAGTAAAATTAAAAATAAAAACTAATATGAGAGTAATACTCATGTCGGGAACTATGATTTTCCTTGGAATTATCCTTGAAAATAAAGGGATTCGGTTAATTAGGGGTGGAAAAAGGATATGTTTAGTGTTAGAGGGTTATAGGATGAAAAATAGGAATAGTTTCATCAATTAATTGTAATGGGAGGTGAATTATGGAAGGGGTGTAAGTGTTCTCTTTTTATAAGTGAAGAAAATGACACTTTCCATGGAAAAGAATGTAAAGTAAGGGGAAATAATGGAATGACATGAAAGTTAGGTGAGGTAGGTGAGGGAAGGTTGGTAAGACATGTAGGTAAGAATTTAAAACCTATAAAATTACTTATATAAGGTCTATAGGTCATTTAAACTTAGGAAAATTCATGCCACATTAGATTACTCTCTTAAACACTAATTAATCTTAATTAAATATTAATCATGATAATTAATTTATTATTAAAAAAATAAGAGGACCCTCCCCACAAAAATTTTACATGATAAATCCAAATTTTACCTCCATTTAATCTAATTCAGTTTCAAAATAAGTTAAAATTTACTTTTAAATTAAAATATATAATATATCAAAAAATAGATTTTATAATAAAATATCGCTTATGTTCTAAAATGTTAATCATGGGTTTGAAAACATGATATATTAAAAAATATTAAATAAATAAATGTAATTATAGATATAATTGTTTTCATAAATATCTATGTTATTCTTATGTTATGATAATATCATAATTAGTGATAAATTTAGCCAAAACTAGTATTTTTCTCTATTCATCTAAAAATTAAATATTTTAGAAAAAATATGAAAAATTCATAATAATATTATTTTGATATTATAAATTAAAATATTAAGTTTATTTTATCTAATTATATTTATAAAAATTATATATTAAACTTTTAATAGAAAATACAAATTATAAATATAAACATATTTTATTTAAAAAAAAGACCTTCTTAAACATTAATTGTTTCTAATGTTATTTCATACCAATTATCTAATTTAAATAATTTTAATATTTTATATAATATATATATATATATATATTATCATAATGATCTTTTACTGATGAATTACAACCTACGTGTGAGTGTGTGCGAAGGAAGATATCGCACTCAAAATTATTTAAATGAATATATATATATATATATATATTGAAATATCAGGATTTTACAAAGTGACTAAGTTAGAGAATAATCATTATTGACCATAACTTTTCTCTATATTGAGATTTAATTCAAACAAATATCCTATTATCTCTAACTCATCATTGGATCCACATGAAGCATCTATAGTGACCCATATTTGTTTCTCGATTGGTACTTAGCTTAATTTTGAGTTTCATTTTCTCAGAACATCCCCTAGGTTAAAAAAATAAATTTACCCTTTTATAAAACCTAAAATAAATTTAAAATAGTTTCATTTTTTTCAAGAAGTATTTTTTACCCCCAAGTTGAGTTTTGGGGAATTTCTAAGCATGTTAAACTTTAAGGATATTTTAATATTTTTTTAAATAAAAAAATATTTATTTAATGATCTCAAATGGTGATATATTCTAAATAAAATATCATATGTAAATTCTAAAATATTTATTTTTTCTAGATTTGGGTGTTTTCCCTAGATAAGTTGTAAGTTATGTGCTCGATTGTTGGACCCTAGACTGAGTTGGTGTCGGATTTTTAATAAAATTCCTACAAACACGACTTTTTAGTTAAAATATGTATTTTAGACCCTATACCCAAATTTATCCACATACATTTGTGATGAAACTCTAAATATACCCTAGGATAATGAATAACCCCACTCTTTGTGGTGACAACGATGGTATTCATGGATCCAGGAATCGATAGTTAACTCACATGGTGATGAAAAATAGGCCCATGGTATCGATGAATGTTTGAAGCATTGATGATTCTTCATAAATGTAGGAATCATTATTTCAAATGTTTTGAAACATTATTCATGATTTATAAGACTTGAAAAATATTATGGATTTATGGTTCATGTTTTTATGTCCCTAATTAATTAAATGTTTATCATATCATCAATTATGATTTCTCCATCAAATATGTCATAATTTGTGAATTTTTGACCTATGATAAATGGTTAGACCTTACACCGACCACTAAAAAATAAATTCTATGATATTATATTCTTATTATTCCCATTTTTATTCATAAATTTTCCATTAGAATTCACCATGACCAATAATTCAATGAAATAATATTGGATTGATGAATATGTGGTATCTGGGCTTGCAAGTAGCCAATTTTGAAACAAAAGTAGATATTAAGGAACACATAATGAT
This sequence comes from Viscum album, assembly GCA_963277665.1. Lineage (NCBI taxonomy): Eukaryota > Viridiplantae > Streptophyta > Magnoliopsida > Santalales > Viscaceae > Viscum > Viscum album. Next base: position 462,349,260 of record OY728142.1, read on the forward strand.
CAATGGGTTATATAAGATCACCAAGAGGTATGAGGCATGAGATATAAAAGGTAGTGTAATTTTATGGTGTCGTAGATGAACATGAATGGATTTAGAGTGGTTTTTCCAGTGAAGGATGCTCAAAAAATGGGCACTGGAGGTGTGGGAGAAATGGATGAGGACCCTGAGGGAAATTTGGGAGCAATGGAGGAAAAATGGTTGAGATTTGACTTTCATGAAGAAATTAAATGAATAAAATGACTACATGAAATGTATTTCATAAGTACACAAGTTGTGTCATTTTTTTAGTGGGGGCCCCAAGGTTTCTATAGATTATAAGTATCACACAATGTGCATCTTGGATACACACTGTGTAGGTCAATATTACATAACCTAGTCTGTGGTAGAGTATATGCCCATCTACTCTGTTTGGTACACATGGAATATAGTTAGAGTACACACCATTTTTAAACAACAGTACATGACTCAGGAAATAGTACATACCCAGGATAATCACCATAGACCACACATTATGTGTCTATTGAGACACAATATGTATTTTTAAGACTACATGACTCAAAATTATGATCGGTACATGCCAGGTAACACTCATGTTTAACACATCATGTAATATAGGATGACACATTGTGTATATTGAGATGATGTGACTCCATGTGTTGGTGGTGCACAACGAGTACCCACACTGGTCACACACACTATGTACACTAGTATACATGCTATTAAGAAATTCTCATACATTCCATGTAAAATGTAGTACATGAAAAAATTTATCATGAGAGACTATATATTTTGTGCCCCTAGAGTATATGTCATGTACTTTTTCAAAAAAAAATTGATTTCCATATCATCTTTCCTAGGACTTGGATTTTGGAATAAGTGTAGTCCATCCTAATAAATTTTCCATATAAAAAATAATGTTGCATCCTTATTCAGCATCAGAGATGAAACATGAGTCGATTTAGGAATATTGGTTTTTATACATGTAGAGCTAAAAACTGGGTTTGGGCAAGATAGTAGGAATAAACATGGGGTCACGTACTCACTAGGTTATGTGTTAAAGATAGAGCATGGGACCCTCATATTCATCCTGAAATTTTATACACACATACATATTTAGGACATGGGTCCTCCAGATCACACATGGGGTTGGTATCCCCTTTCACATCAAGAGGTTGTGGGTCCCCCCACACAAATAATAGAGTTTGGTACTCCCCTGAAAACTTGGGGAATGGGTTCATTATCCATGGAGTTATTCACCCCTTTGTCTAACATGCATTTCTCAATGAGGTGTGGGTCCTCCATAGGGGTTTGATACTCCCTTGACCGAGACAAGAAAATTGTAGATTTGTGAGTCCCTCATTACAATTTTTGAAAGGAAAATGAATTTTTCACATGGATAGGTGGTTATGGAAGGTATTGGTAATCCATTGACTAACTATTATTGGACAAGGTATGGGTACCTTAGTTTGTTTCTAGATTAAAGGAATTATATTTTTGGAATTTATGTTGTAATACTCTCTTGACTGACATAGATACTTCATCAAGGGGTGGGTCCCCGATGATGGTTTTATGTAGTAATGTAAAATTTACAAAGGATGATAAGTTTAGATACTTTGGGAATTTTGACTCCTCAAAAACCCATTGGTTGCATTCAAGATGTGACTTACAATCAAGCTACTGACTTCAGACTTTGTGATCCTCTAGGTACTCCAAGAATCCCAAGTTTCTTGTGAGTTGTGATCCTTCATAGATTAGAGATAAGATTAATGGGGCTTCCTTGTGTTCTAGATACTTCTAGTTATATAGAATATATAGATTCCTTCTCTTCCTTCCAGTTTTTTAACTATTCTGATGTTTGAGATGACTTGTTGTTTTTTCTTTACTTTGTGGTTTTGAGGCATCCTACTAAGTATGTTTATAATTTTCCCTATACAATATTTGGGCCCACATGTGTCTTATATGTGTAGATGATACATTTCTAAGAGATGGTATTAGTAAATATGGTGTTGGTTCACCTTGTTCATAGCTAACACTTTATATCCCTTAGCAAAGATTAGTGGTTCAAGATGGTAATGGTGACCACTATGGTTAGAGACTGATTCAAGAGTGCTTGTAATGAGGATGAGCTTTCCAATTTCATGTGATCATTAGGTTTGGAGACCGTGTCAAATGTATAGTTCCTATAGTTTTTACCTATATAGAGATATAATTATCATGTGATGTATTATATATGAATTGTATATAGTTAAATTGTTTACATATATATTACTAGTATTGATGGTTATCTTATGATTTGTAGATACATGTTTATTGATGGTTGATATAGGTTAAAGCCTCCCATGCATGTTATTCCTTCTTGATACTAGTCGATAGCCCGTATACTATTGGAGGTGGTCTTGGGGTGGCACACCCAGCTTACTACCCACCTGAGTGGGGCCTCGGTGGGTCATGTTATGTTAGAGTGGTATCATGTGTTTGGAGTTAACAGTCATTGTGAGTATTGGTTTAGAAATTTATAGAAACTATTTCAATAGGATTTTATGTTTAGTTACTAGACTTTAAAAAAAAGTATAGGTTTTATGTTCGTTGTATCCTTTAACCAAGACAATGATAACCTGTTAGTGGACATAAATCTCTAAAACATAATTTATAGGGTACAATCATGGCGGTATATGCATTATATAATCATCAGCTATGATTTTTCATGTACTCCTCATGTCATCTCATCTAGATATTCTCTAATCCTTATAGGTTCATCCTATAAAATAAATGATTCCACCTATTAATATCTATCTTTTATTCAAAAGAAGGGTGGTGAAAATCTTGTGACTATGGTTAATCCTCTCACCACTAATTAGTTGAGTGGTGAGGCATTAATTCTAAAGTTCCAAAGGATCGAATAAAAATTGAAAAGGGAGGTTGAATCAGTTGTTAAATTTTTATAAGTTTCAATACTTTTCAAAACTTAACCCCTGTAAGCTATTAAGATTTATTTTCTTATCAAGTTTTAGTAAATAATCATGCATGAAAAATTAGAAAAGCAAGTAAAGCACAAAAGATTTACAAGGTTCAGTCTTAGTATGAAAACCCGCATCCTTTACATATCCACTCCCATGGGTCTATGGAAATCCACTATTATTAAGAAGTTAATACAACTTGTTCTAACTCCCATTAGACACATTTTATCTTCTAATAGGAATTATTATACCGACTCCTATCAGTTTAAAAATTTTTCTTATAAAACTATTGATCCAAAAAAAAGAATAAAGACTTTGTTGAAAATGTTCCACAATTACTCTGTTTGATTTGGATGGATCTGATTTTCTTAATCTAAGGAGACTGTATCTGATTCTATCAATACAATGAATCTAGATCTGATTCTTTCAATATTATGGACTCAATATGATGAACCCATTCTCAATCTGTAAAACTAAAACTCTACTCAAATTCTCAATATGATGAACTCAATGCGATGAATCCATTCTCAATCTGCAAAACTCAAACTCTACTCAAATGATCAATACGATCTTATCAATGTGATATTTTTCAATCTAGTAAACAAAAATTCAACTATATGATCCTCCTCATGAGATCTCTGGCCGAAAATGACTTCACTTAATTTCTTCAGCACCCCTCCTTTTTCACTTTCATGAAAAGTCACAATGAACTAATGATCTGATCAAGTATTTATAAGCAACTCAAAAAACAAAAGCGAGAAACTTTAAAACTTTCCCCACTTACTCAAATTTCAAAACTCTAAAAATATCTCACATTTAAACTTCAACTTTGACATCTTCAATCCTACTTATATTTCTCTGAGATTTACACAAAAATGAATTTCAAGTTTGACCTCTTCAACTCTTCACAAAACTTATGGAATTTTATTTTTGAGTCCTCTTGATAATAAACTCATTAAGAATATATTTCCTTCTCATATCATTACGAATTTTGTTTCCTTCAGAGATCATTATGAATATTATTTCCTTATTAGTGATTATGAATTTTGTATCCTTCTTAGTGATTACGTATTCTATATCCTTCTCAGTGATTAAAAATTTTGTATCCTTCTCAGTGATTATGAATTTTGTATCCTTATCATACCATTATGATTTTTATTTATTTCTCAGCTCATTACAATTTCTATTTCTTTCTCAGCTCATTATGATTTCTGTTTCTTTCTCATCTCATTACGATCTATCTTTTTTTCTCAACTCATTATGATCTACCTTTCTTTCTCAATTCATTGTGATCTGTCTTTAGCTTCATCCCGATGGAATCTTCAAAATTATGGAATTCTCATTACGATGTATTTTACCATTATTATGAAACTCTAATTCCAATGGAAATCCCAATACAATGAAATTTTTAATTATGATAAAATTTCTCATTATGATGGAATTCTCCACTCTGAAATTTTGAATTTCTTCAAACCTCTCCACCATTTCTTTAAAAGCTTTTATTATGAAAGTTTTCATGATTTTTGATAACTTATTGATCAGAAAAGAATCGTTTTATTTAGTTTAGAAAGTATGGAAACTTTATAACTTCTTACTTCACAATATTCTTTCAGAACTCTTTAGCAACAATATGAATTTGTCAAACAGAAACACCAATCCTTTATTTCTCTGATTATGGAAGAGGTAAATTTACAGCAATCAACAATTTCTGCATTTGATTCATTTGGATCTGATTATCTAAAATCGGTGTATATGAATATGATACTCTGAGTTTGATGAATATTTATTATGATGGATATGGGTCTGATTCCTGAATAAAAAAACCATTCTTTTATAAAGAGGTTAGTTGCTAATAAATACAAAAAAAATTAAAAAAAAATTATCACAAAGGTTCTTTAGTCCTTCCACCCCTTTGGATTTGTTGAAAACCCATGTTAATAACTTTTCCAACTATCAAAATTTTTTTCCAAATCAACTTTTGTAAATAACCTAAGTTTTTTTACTTTTATCAAAACATAGTCTTTCTCAAAAGAGAGTGTCCTGACACCACACTACTAGATGAAGTAATATTTTTTAAGAAATTTCATCCCTCTATGGAAATAAATTTTTTTCATCCATGTAAATATACCCCCCCCCCCCACACACTTTTATCATTCTCTCTCCCCCATTATATGATAACCATAGCTTCAGATTCATTTAAGAAAGATAAGTAAAAACTACTTATAAATTAGAAAGTTGTTACTTTATATCCCCCTTTTTAAACATAATCCATATCATGGTGGTGGTCCTTCCTTATGAGGTTTAGGAAGACATGGGAGGAGGTTGAATATTAATTTGTAGCTTCAACTCCACAAACCTTTCTTTCAGCATTGTTTTTGTAAAGATGTAAGCAATCTGATACTTTTTTGAAATGTATTATAGAAAAACGTCTCTAGAAGAAACATTCTCTTTTATAATTTGAAACTTTATATAAATTTTTATTGATCTTGAATATTGGAAAGGATCCTTAGAAAGATCAATTGCACTCTGATTATCACAAAGTATCTTCAATAGTTTAAAAACTTTTACTTTCAAATATTTTATCTAAACTTTCATCCACAACATTTGAGTATAATCCTGAGTAGCTGCAACATATTTGGATTCAGTTGTGTTCAAAGTTACTGGACTTTGTTTCTTACTATTCCAATTCACACAACATTCACCCAAGAAAAATGTTCCTCCTGAGGTTTATTTTCTATCATTTCAATATTCATCCCAATCGGTAACAGTATAACCATGAAACTTCAACTCACTATTTATTTTATATAACAACCCATGTAAATTTGTTCCTTTAAAATGTCTCATAATCCTATTTAATTCCAATATATGTTATTATTTAGGATTTCTTTTATACCTAGAACATAAAGTCACAGCATAATCAATATTAGGACTTGAGGTTTCAAGGTAAAGAAAACTTCCTATCATCTTCCGAAAGGCTTTCTGATTCACACTTATTCCAGATTCATCTTTACTTAACGTTGTGCTCACTAAAATAGGAGTTGAAACTTATTTAGATTATGTAATCCCAAACTTATTTAACAATTACATGGCATACTTTTATTAAGATAAGAACCTGTATTTTTCTTTTTTTTTTGAACTTGTAAGATAAGGAACAAATTTAATTCTCCTAACATAGAAATTTTAAAATTATTATTAATTTCATCAAAAAATGATTTAAAAACATCTTATCTATCCCCATCAAAAATTATATCATCCACATAAACAATTACAATTAGATTTTTGGAGTCATAGTCTTTCATATATATGTTGTTATCAAAATTTCCTTTAGAAAGGTTCAACATTATAAAACAATTGTCAAGTTTAGAATACTAAGAATTTGGAGCTTGTTCCAGCCCATAAAAATCTTTCTTCAATTTATAAACTTTGTTTTCATCCTTATCAAGCATAAACCCACAAGGTTGTTCAATGTAAACTTCTTTCTCAATCTCACCATTTAATAAATGTGACTTTACATCCATATGATAAACTTTGTGATTTTTATGAGTATCCACTGCAAGAAACATTTTAATAGTTTCTAGCCTTGTAATAGGGGCAATTATTTCATCAAAATTCACACCTTACACCTATGCATATCCTTTAAAAAATTCTTACTTTGTTTCTTGAAACTTCTCCATGCACATTCAATTTGTTTCTATAAACCCACTTGGTCCTGATAATAATTTTATTTGATGGGCATGAAACAAGTTCCCATGTTTTATTCTTCTCAATCTGATTCAACTCTTCATTCATATCATCCACCCATTCTTTATGTTAAATGGCTTCTAAAACTGATTCTGAATCAACTTTTTAGATAAGCGAAGTCTGATTATCTAATCTAAACTTTATTCTTGTCTGAACTGGAGCCTTATGATTCCCAATAATGTTTTCAGATTCAACATGTTTTTGTAAGTTAATAAATTTCATAGTTTCTTTCCTATATGAAATTTCCTCATCACGTGATTCTTCTTAATCTTGATAAGGATGTTTTAAATTACTTTCGCTATTTTTGTAAATATCCAGTGTATCCTCCTCATCGTTCTCAAAAAAAATTTGTTAAGGAAATTTAATTTTCAATTACCTTCACATCATATGAGTCCAAAAAAATTTGTAAACGTTTTTTCTAACATTTTTAACTTCTTTCATTTGGTAAATAACCCATAAAAATTTCTTCCTCAACTTTCTCATCAAACTTTCCCAAATTTGGATTTTTGATTTTGAGTAAAAATGGACTTACAAAAACTTTGAAATATTTCAATTAAGTTTTTTTGTTATAGCACATTTCATATGGAGTCGTGTTAGTTTTTAGTCTCAACAAGAATTTATTTTGAACATGTACAGTATTACTAATAGCTTCTCTCCAATATAATTTTGAAATTTTGTATTCTGCTAACATACTTCTTCCCATTTCCACCAAACTTCTATTATTTTTTCTACTACTCCATTTTGTTGTGGAGTACAGGGAGCACTATACTAATGTTTGATACCATGATTTATCAGATAATTTTCAAAAGTATTTTTTGTGAATTAGGTACCATTATATGTTCTCACCTTATTTATGGAAATCCTCATTTCTTTCTCAACATCTTTTCTAAAGAATTTAAATATTTCAATAGCCTCTAACTTGTGCTTCATAAACATGATGTTTATCATCTGTGTGAAATCATCAATAAAACTGATAAAGTATAAATCTACTTTTTTTATTGATGTCTTATCATCCTACATAAATTATAATTAATATGTTCAATAGGTATGGTATATTGAATCTCAATTCTCATATGACTTTTTCTAGTCATAATTCCTTTTTGGAAAGTAATATAAACATCTTTATCTCTTCTTTTCAATTTTGGAAAATTCTAAACAACATCAAATTTAGAAAGTTTGTTCTTGTTTTCCTATCTAAGGTGGAAAAGTCTTCGGTGCCATAATTTTTTTTCATTTTAGCACTCAAGTAATAGGATTTTTTGAATTCTTCTCTTTGAAAGAAATTCTCACCGGTTTTTCTTCTTTTGTAATAACTTTTCCATCTTTCACACATTTGATGATACAAATATATTTTATAAAAAAAACATCTTTTCCATCATCAAAAAGTTGACTTAAACTAATTAATTTATGTTTTATACCATCAGAAAATAAAACTTCCTTAGATTTCAAATTTTTGGCTTCAATCTCAGCTATTCTAATTCCTCTTATTTTTAAGGAACTATCGTTACCAAAAGTAACTACTCCTCCATCATGAATTTCAACATGTTTCAAGATTTTTATATCACCTACCATATGTAAAGAACAACCACTATCAAGTACCCATGGTTTGTTCCTTTTACTTGATTTCAAAGTTTTCTCAACAAAAAAAGATATTTCCTCAACTTTCTTCTTTTCAGCTTTCTTTTCTTTTCTATCATAAGAAAATTTTTCTGGAAGGACTGTCATACATATTTTAGCATGATGATCAGCTTGATCACATATTCCACAAACTTCTTCCAAAAATTCAAATTGATTTTTTTGGAAAGATTCTAACATCTTTAGAACTCACCTTTTCAACTTTATATAATCTAGGAAAGTTACTCATTCTACTTCCACTATTTATTACACTTTTCTAAAATCTTATTCCAGATAGAGATAAGTTTTTCTAACAATTATATTCCTTATTCCCATAGATTCTAAAAAAATAGAAATAGATATAAAATATTGATTTTATATTTAAGAAAGATCTTTCTTTGTATATACCTTGTTGAGTTTGGTAACTTCTTTCTGATCTAACATACTCATGAGGTGGACCATCTTTTCTTTTGAGTGAATTTTCTACTTCTGTAGATTTGATAGGTTTCTCACATCCTTTATCTACCCAATCTTTCCCAATACTTTTTATGGAACCTGAAATGTTAAAATAATCGTATGAAACATTATTTTTAGTAAGATAATATTTCACCTGATTCTCATATTTAACCTTCTCATCAACTTTAGAAATCTTGGATTTTAATTCAGAAGATTTTTTGAAGTTTCCATTCATCTTACTCAAGGTACTTTCAGACTCAAGAAGTTTTTATTGAAAATTGTTTGCTTATTATTCCTTAACTTCCATCTTCTTACTAAAATCCTTAATCATCTTTCCCCATTCAGAAATTATAAGTTTGTAACTTAAAAACTCTATAATGTATTCTTCCTCCTTATTAATGACATCTTTTATTCCATCAGTAACTTCTTCAAAATCTTTCTTCATAACTTTAATTTATTTCATGAAATTTATGTTTTTCTCAAGACATAAAACAAGTTATATTCAAATTTGATACTCTCTATGAGATTCTTCACCACCTTCTTCACTATCTGAAAAATCTTTTGTTTTCTCAACTTTTGTAATGAAGGTTTTGAATTTTTCTGAACTTTCATCTTCATAAGGATTGTTTTCAGTTGAGTCTGATTCAACTTTCTTACTCAATATACTTATTTTTTTTGGTAAAATTCTTCTTGTATTTGTTGGAATACTTTTCTTATTTATCATTTTTGTTCAACATATTTCATAGAGGTTTTTCATCGGAATCATATTGATATTCTCCAACTTTATTCTTAGGGAAATTCATAGAAAAGTGTTTGATTCCACCACACTATAAAAAATTGAGAGTAAGTTTACCACCATACTTTCCTCTTACTCTTTGATAGTTCTTGGATATAAGAGATGTGATTTTTTCATTTAACTCATCATCATCTTTATCTTTGGAGTCACAAAGATCAACATCTTTAACATCTTGAATTTTCAACTTTCTTATAGCTTCAAAAGACATTTCATCTTTCATATTATTTTTAAACATTAGAGATTTCCTCATTTCATAATAAATAAGAAATTTATGCAATTAATCAAGAGATAAATCATCCTTATCTTATAAAGAATAAATTTTAGAATCAAACCTATCGGGAAAGTTTCTCATAAGTTTCTTCACAATTTTATAATTTTCTAAGACATCTCTGAATCCTTTGATGTTGCAAACAATTCAATTTAATATGGTGAAGTATTCATCAATTGTTTTTTCATATCTCATTTTGATGTCTTTATACTTACTACACCATATTTGTATCTTTACTTCCTTAACTTTTGTATTCCCTTTGAAAACACTTTCTATATTTCCCTACATACCTTTTGAAGTTTGGAGACCCATCTCCTTCTGATAAACATTTTTTGATAAGTACATGAGAATAAAATTTCTATTATTTTCATCAACTTCTATATTTATCTTATTAGAAAATGCCATTGGGTAATATTTCTCAATAGGTGGAAACCCAATAGTAGTAAAATAAAGAACTTCTAGGATAAGAGATAGGAGATAATAAATAATCCTATTTTTCATCCATAATAATTTTTTCCATCAAATGTAGGAATTCCTCTATTGTTGATAGAATTAATATTATCCATGATAAGGATTCAACAATGGAACCTTCCCTCTAATACTAATTTAAGTTATAATGGATCGAATAACAACTGATAAGGGGGGTTGAATCAGTTGTTCACTTTTTATAAGTTTCAATACTTTTCAAAACTTAACCCCTATAACCTATTAAGATTTATTTCCTTGTCAACTTTTAGTAAATACTCATGCATGAAAATGTAGTAAAGTAGGTAAATCACACAAAATTTAAAAGGTTTGGACTTAGTGTGAGAACCTACATCCTTTCCATATCTACTCCTGTGGGTCTATGTAAATCCACTATTATCAAGAATTGAATACAACTTGTTTCAAATCCCATTAGACACCTTCTATCTCCAGATAGGAATGATTATAATGACTTCTATAAGTTTACAATGTTTTATTATAAAATAATTGATCCAAATAAAATAATAAAGACTTTGTTGAAACTACTCCACAATTACTTAGTCTAAATCCTCAGTCTGATTTGGATGGATCCTATTTTCTCAATCCAATGAGTCTAGATCTAAATCTCTCAATAAAATGAGTATGAATCTGATTCTCTCAATAAGATAGACTCAATACGATGAACCCATTATCAATCAGTAAAAATCAAACTCTTCTCAAATTCTTAATACAATGGACTCAATATGATGAACCCATTATCAATATGAAAAAATCAAACTCTTCTCAAATTCTCAATACGATCTTGTTAATATGATCTTTCTCAATCCAGTAAATAAACATTAAACTATATTATCCCCCTCATGAGATCTCTGATCAGCAATGACTTTCACTTGATTTCTTCAACACTCCACATTTTCCGCTTGAGTGAAAAATCGCAATGAATGAATGATCTAAGCAAGTATTTATAGGTGACTCAGAAAAAAAAGAAGGAAACTTGAAAACTTTCCCTTCTTCCTCAAATTTCAAAACCCCAAAAATTTCTTGCATTTAAACTTTAAATTTGACTTCTTAAATCCTCCTTATATTTCTCCAAAATTTATGCAAAAATTAATTTCAAGTTTGACCTCTTAAATTCTTTACAAAACATCTAGAATTTTCTTTTTGAGTCTTTTTCATAATCAACTCATTATGAATCTATTTCCCAGCTCTTTATGAATTATGTTTCCTTCTCAGATCATTATGAATTCTATTTCCTTCTTAGTGATTATGAATTTTTGTATCCTTATTAGTGATTAAGAATTATGTATCATTCTCAGTTATTATGAATTTTGTATCCTTCTTAGTGATTACAAATTATGTATCCTTTTCATCTCATTACGATTTATTTTTCTTTCTCAAATCATTATGATCTGCCTTTCTTTATCATCTCATTATGATTTTCCTTTAGCTTCAACCCAATAGAATCCTCAAAATGATGGAATTCTCATCATGATGTATTTTACCATTATGATGAAATTCACATCCTGATGGAAATCGTGTTATGATGAAATTCTCATTACGATAGAATTTCTCATTATGATGGAATTATTCACTCTACAATTTTTAATTTCTTCAAATCTCTCCACAATTTCTTCAAAAACTTTTATCATGAAATTTTTCATGATTTGTGAGAACTTCTTGATTAGAAAATCATCGTATGGATTAGTTTAGAAAGTATGAAAAACTTTCTAACTCATGACTTCACAGTATTCCTTAATAACTCTTTAGAAATAATAAAAATTATTCAAACAGCGATATATGACTTTCTAACAAACTCCTTTCTTTCTCTAATTATGGAAAAGGGTAAATTTCTAACAATCAAAAATTTATTCCTTTATTTCTTTTGGATCTGATTATCTGAAACCGATGGATACGAATACGATAATATAAGTCCAATGAATATTAATTAAGATATATATGGGTTCAATTCCTTAATAACAAAAATGTTATTTTACAAAGAGGTTATTTGTCAATAAATATAAAAAATTTATTAAAACAATTTATCACAAAGGTTCTTCAGATTCAGAGACTTGTTTGAGAGATATATTTTCCCTACAATTTGAGGAACTTTATCTCTTTATTATTCTTATTACATACATTCTCATAGTGTGTATGTTATTTCCTTCAAAGTTGAATGAGACTACCTATAGGTGGAATGCATGACATGCATTGCGATGACAGAAGCCTCATGAGTTTACAAGTGATCCTAATCCATGAGTGATATAGTATTGGTTGGGTTTTGAGACTTGTGTACTTATCTCATTCAAACTATCATTGAACTTGTGGAAATTCTCATTTTAGGATCCTTACTTGGTGCAGGGAGTTATTATTAAATGGTATTTCTCTTAAAATCATGATGAGACTATTATACCATGGTTGGAGTTTGATCCTTTTTTTATGATGGACTTCTATCTTAGGATGTTAGACCCTCTGCAAGGAATCATAATAGTGTTTGAGTGTATGTCAAGTTCCTCAAACCTCATGAGGTGTTACCTAGACATGATTTGTGCTGGAATTTTTTTTAAGCTTGGTAGTTTGAGAATCGCCTCTAGAAAGATATTTCAAGCCAAGGTTGTGCTCTCATGAAACACCACATATGCTAAAGTCCACAAGTGATCATTTTTAGTTTAGTATTACTAGAATATATAAACCCTGGTTATGGAAATAGTTTGAAATTTTAACTAAGTATATTTAGAGTGGTGTCGTGGATGGACTTCCACATTGTAAGTAGTATTGGGATTATAAAATCTATAGTTGTAGGAAATTTAACCTACCTAGAGTCGATTTTGATTGAGAATAAAGTGGTGCAGGAGACATTGCAGATGGAAGATGATTCGATCCACTCCCATAATCACCACCTTCAGTCAGTCTCTGTCAATCATAGAGTACATACTGTTAAATATTTGAATAATAAAAATAATGTAATTCCATGATTATGAGACATCCATTATAGTTTGAGGTACGATTTATGTCCTCTTTTCATGGAACCTTATATCGAATCATGCAGTCACACATTATTCTTCTTATACCATATGTTTGGGAGTTTTAGGTTCTATTAAAGACCTTTTAAAGACTATTATCAACTAGAGAATTTCCACTAATGGTGTCTATAACATCCTGACCCTAATCATTGGCTTGGAAAAATAGAGACGCCAATAACCTTAGTTGACATCCCTTGGAAACCAAAGGCTGGAAATAAATTAAAAGGGGTTACTAAACCATTTTGGGATGATTTTACCTTTAAACATATATAACCTGTCAAGGAAAAAATAAAAACAACCAAAATATACTATATGATGTATGAAATGTAAACAATATTAATCAAAATCCAAAAAAAACTAAATAATATCATAATAGAATAAAAAGTAGGACAATACACCCAATTAAAAACTAAAAGATATTTTGACGCAACAACACTAATGTGGAGTTACTCCAACCACTCTACATGGATAACTCTAAGATCTAATAAACATCACCATAATTTAGAATCATGATGCTCCATTATAGAAATAAGATATTTTTTCTTTACCTATGTCATGATAAACAAAGTATGTACATGCATAGAAGTTCATAGAAAGGGGGTGAGTATACAACTCATTAGGTAATCCCCAAGAGACTTCCTAACTCATTCCATTATGAAATGAACAAGTTAACACATGGTTCAAAATATAAATAAAACAATAAGATGAAAAAATAAATAAGTTTACCAATTGAATTCATTTAAATTTAAGCATCAGAAACATTTTATCCATTTATTTCACTTGGAATGACCATTCCACATTCTAACACATATACATTCATTCCATGATAGTCCTAATACTCATAAGTGGTAACTCATCTATCCACCAATACGATCATTAGTGATAATCCTTTGTGTGCCTCAAGTGTCATAGGGTACCAAGTTTGAATCAACAAGGTATCGTCCAATGAAAATGAACACAATTCATTTTGTATATACCATGTTCTCATTATAACAATACATTTTTAAGTAAAATGGTTCCTTTATTCATTTTATCAAACACTTTACATGAGTTAATTCAAGGTATATAACATAAATCTTGAAAACAAAGGGGTTTTTCAATAATAAATCATAACAAGTTTTCCATGAAAAGTGAAAGAATCCATTTAGAAATTTAAGCCTTTAAATTATAGAATGATTGGAGAAAGAGAGAGAATCAACCAACCTCACAATTGATCTTGTTCAATAAGATGAATAAAGACATGATCTAGTCTATTTGGACTCCCTTTCCTATCCCTTGATAAATACCAAAAAATAATTTGTCAAAATATTACCGATATAATATATTTGGGCATAAAACCCTAATCTAAGGTTTAATTCAAAGGAAAATGAGAAGATCTAGAAAATAAATTAGAATAAGTTTCTTACCTTCAATCTTAAATATTCAACACACTTAGATCCATTGAAATTGGGATATGGTGAGATGAGAATCACCAAAATCATCTAACAGAAAGATGGGGTTTGAGATTCTGGGCTAAGGAAGAATGAATATGAGTATTGAGGTTGAAAATAGATTTTCAGATTTAATTAATGACATCGCATAGTTAAGCTACACAGATTACTAAACGGTGCACCAACCATGTAGAGTCCATTGTCTCAAAACCCATGGGTGACATGGTTTTTCCACATAGTTTGGAAAACAATATGTCAATCATGTGAAACACCTCTATCCTATATCACACGGTTTATAGGGAAATCAGCATGGTTTTCCCTAATTGTGTTCCAACCATGTTCCTTCTCATGGGCTATCTCAAGATACGACACAGTTACCTAGAGAATATGTACAGTTTTATTTAACTGTTCACCAGCCATGAAATATCCCAAATAGTACCAAAAACCTCTTGAGAATGAGACCAATCAAACTAAAGCTAAAAATGAAAAAAAAAAGAGCAGTGTGTACCTCAAACTGTGGGTGTTACATTCTCTCCACCATTAGTATTTCCATCCTAGAAAATCTTGAGATTAGTGATGTTTTGGAAGAGTTTTGGTTATTACTCCAATATCTCTCTCTTGAATCCCATGCCTCTACTTAAAGTTTGAAATGTTTTAATAATACTTGAACCAAAGGCATACATTTTCCATGTAAGAATTTATCTTTTTTGTCCAAGATATGAATTGGTACATGAACAAATATAGCATCTAGTACAATATCAATATGATCCCATAAAATTCCATGGCTAGGATTAGGATAGTATTTCCTCAATTGAGATACATAAAATACATTATAAACCAAACTGAACCATGAGTTAAATCCAACCTATAAGCAACATCACCAATTTATTCAAGTATATCAAAAGTTATAATATAATGAGGAGTAAACTTTCTTTGTTTACCTAATTGATGGAATGTTATCCTTAGATATACTTTAAATAATACATGATCTCCCAACTTAATTGGTAAAGTGTGGAAATGATGATCTATTGTGGAAATGTTGATATTTTCAATAATAGAGTAGGTTTAAAGCTGAAGAAAAGACAGAATAAAATGATAAAAAAATGAGAAAAAAATCTCACAGGACACAGTAATTTATTTGGTTTTGGAATAATCCCTACATCCAAAGAGATGTAGAATCACTTAACTATGAAATCTAGGAGAAAAATTATAGAGACAATATCATAGTTTCACAACACAGAAACCCTATCTCAAAATGAACTAATAAAGAGGATAAAGAAATGTTCTACCAACCACATAGAAAGTCCATTGTGCTACAATGAAAGGTGGATAGAATTCCACACTACTACAGTGATGTGTCCACCCAAGTATAAGTTGATACATTTGTTGGTGGAAATAAGTCCATGGAGCTATAGTACTAATGTCTCCAAAGTCCGAGCTGCTACAGTAACCATTCCAATTTCCGCACTTCTACAGTACCCTATCGATGTCATCTGGTCAGCTCTGCTATAGTTGTTCAGAGTTTCTATAGTACCCCAAAATTTTTCTTAGGAACCTTTGGCCCCTAAAACCATGAAGTAGGGGTGTGTTTCCCCTACAACCCCCAACAAGATCGCCGTGGAGCTCGACCCGCAAGAGTTATAGCCTAGTGTGCAATATGGGTAGGAAGCATTCAACCCAACATCATCCAAAACAGATCAGACTAAACCAATCCAACATGATATGCTTATGATTTTTAAATTCTTTAGGATGAAACCATTTGTTTCTTAATCATATAAATATTTTCATTTGTTTCATGAACAATTCTAGGTCCAATAAGAAAATTTTACCCATATTTTATCCAACAAAATAAAGATTGACATGGATGGCCATATAATGCCTCAAATAGATCCATATGTATCTTGTCCAGATAAATGTTGTTATTCAAAAAGTACACTAAGGAAAAATGATCCTCCCATGAGACACTGAAATCCATAACATAATCTATGAGCATGTCTTCTAGTGTCCGGATCGTTCATTATGATGGATCATCTATTTGATGATGATACGATTTTATCATTTTAAAATGGGTACCCAAAGATCAATGAAAATATTACTAAAACCAATAAGTAAATAAATTATATCATTTATATGTGATTAAAATGGATATTCTATGAAATTTCATAGATTCCTAAATATAGAGCTTTTCTAAGTCATATATTGTATTGGATTCACATATCAGGATGAAGTGGGATGACTTTGTGAGGTGGTATATAATCACCCAGATTGTATAATGATTTTAAATCAATCTTGGTAAGCATGTGAAAACTTCTATAGTGATCTATTATCATTTACATATGGTTATAGGTAAAGATTTAAACATACTAGCTGGTCATTTATGCTTGGCCTTGACCAGTTTATAGGTGAGGTATTTTGTAACATAATCTACCACTTTTTTTTCATACATGACTACCAAATATGGGTCCTAAAATACTTGTACATATTTTTAATACTTGGTTATATTACCCTATTAGGTCCACTAGGTCGAATAAACTAACTCTCATGCCCTGTTGGGTTTTATTTTCTCATTTGGTCCTTCTAATGGGTTTCTCCTTTTCCCAGTCCTCAAAAGGAGATCTTTATTTTTGTGTTCAATGAAAGAGGGTTATCCCTCACCTTTTAAAAAAATGGTGGTGTGTCGATGTACCAAATTCACTAAGGCTCACTGTTAATAATGAGTACAATGTTCATACTAGATCTTCTATGCCCAGGCTCACTGCCTTTACAAGGTTTAGGGTCTGCTCACTGCATTCCCAAGGGTCACTCCCTATGCCTCTTTCTCTGGATCACTACCGATGGAATGGGTTACCATCTTCCTCTTCCTTCACTCACTACTCTTGAAAAGAAATCAACTCATAGTTTATAAACTTTTAGGTCAAACATATTTTATGGACATATAGATCCCTTCATTTTCATGAATTCCTACATCTTCAACTTTAGATAGATGCTATATTGAAGTTCCTTTTTCACCCATAGATAAATTCCACCTTCCTGGGTACTATTAGATATCGGAAAATACTTTTTCAAACTGATTTGAAGATTTTTCAATCTTCATAGTTCGTTTTAAGAACCACCTACTCTTCCTGTATACTATGTAGCGGGTTTTCTATGTGGAACGCCTCCTCCACGTACCGCTGCTGCTACTGGGAACTGCCCTCCATCCGCAGACTGTCTCCACCTTCGTTGTTGTGTACTGCCTCTACATACTAACTCTGTGAACCTCTTATATGAACCAAACTCTATCCGCAAACTATTATCTATTTGTGAACTGCCTTCTCTTACTATGTCTTCCTCCTCTATAAACCAATTTTTCCTTTGCAGTCTCCAGTGCCTCGCAAAATCCTTTCACAGAATTTCTTCTATGAACTGCTTCACCCTTCACGGAATTCTCCCTCATGAATCACTTATCCTTTCTAGATTCCCCCTCTTACAACATATTATTCCTCCATGTATTACATCCTGTGCGGTATATTGTTTCCTACAAAAACCTTTGGTGGAATTGCTTCCATGCAAACCACTTTCGGACTTCGCCAAATTCCCAGAGAAAAGAGATATTCTCTAATGATATTCGCTCACCCTTTAATCGGTGGGATTAGTGATACTTATATAGAAAAAGATATCCACTTAATCTTCTAAATTGAGATTTACTAAATCTTTGATTCATCATCACCTTCATCATGTATCGCTTCTGCCACAATGAATCGCAATCCTTCCACAAACCATTTTTCCTATCCAGTCTGCATACTGTCATTGTTCCTATACGGAAGTCGCTTACTTCCACAAATGATCAGCCATCCTATGAACCTCCAACCTTCCACATTCCTCACTCCTTCACTATGAACCATTCCACATACTATTTATATTGCTCCACGTACTATTTCTGCTTCCCGGTACATTGTCACGAATCATTAAAATTTCGAACTCACTTTTCATGAATTTAGAAAAATGTCACATTGTGCTTCATCTGATTCACCAAATATTATGTCATTGACATAAACCATCACCAACATCCTTTTATTACTGTCATTATTGAAATATAGATTCTAATAAACTCCACCACGTTGAAAGCCAAGCTTATTCAAAAATTGATCAAGCCTTGAATACCTTGCTCTTGGTTCTTGATTCAACCCATACAATGTCTTCTTCAGCTGGAAAACTTTGTTATTATATTCATGAATGAGAAAACCATCTGGATGCTCAAAGTAGACTTCTTATTCTAGAACCCCATTTAGAAATGTTGATTTCACATCCATCTAGAATACCTTGAATTTCCTTTTCACTACTATGGCCAAGAATAATCTAATTGTCTCTAGCCTTAAAATAGGTGAAAATGTTTCATCAACATCAATTCCTTCTATATGGGAGTACCCTTTTCACACTATTCATGCTTTGTTTTGAATCAAAACACCATCTTCATTCATTTTGTTATGAAATACCCATTTAGTCCTAATAAAATTTTTATCTCTTGGACTCAAAACAATCTCCCACATTTGATTATTCTCAATTTGGTCAATATCTTTATTCATTTTCTGAACCCAATTATCATCTTCAGCTGCTTCACTAAAACATTTAGGCTCTACTTGTGATAAGTATGATTCTTATTATATATTATTCAATCTTCTTGTCTACACTGGCACTATCTGATCACCAATTATGTTTTGCCTATCAATTTTAGCTCTTCTCTTATATATTTATGTAGATAATGAATCATTCTCATTCTTCTCATCATATAAGTCTTCTTATTAATCAACCTCTGGAACTGGAGAATCTCCTAGTCTTCTTATCTCTTCATCACTATCCTCCTGAGACTGATTATGTATTTTCTAAAAATTCTACTCATTCTCCACTATAGTTACATCATGAATTTCAAAAATATTTCCTATCCATTTATTTAAGCACTTATATTATTTTATTTACTTTGAGTATCCAATAAATATCCCTTCATCTCCATGAGATTCAAAATTCATGTGTTTCTCCTTATTAGGAATGAAACAATTACTTATGAAGATTCAAAATTTCTTCAATGATGGATTCTTTCCATACCATAGCTCATATGGAGCCTTCTCTTCTTTTGGACATAATAAGGCTCTATTTTATGTGTAGACTGTTATCATCTCTACTTCTTTCCAAAACTTCTATGGAAGATCTTTCTCAATGAGCATTTTTCTAGCCATGTTTTTTACAATCCAATTTCTTCTCTAAACTACTCCATTCTGCTGAGGAGTTCTTACCACTAAAACATGATGCCTTATCACATGTTTCTTGAGATAATCCTCTATATGGCTATTTTTGAACTTTATTCCATTATCAGTTTGAATCTTCTAGATTTTCTGACCAAGCATCTTTTTACATTCTCATCGATATCTTGTAATAAAACCAAACACCTCAGATTTGTGGGTGATGATTGAAACCCATGTCATTCTACTATAATAATCAATTAAGAGAATATAATATCTCCTCCCATCAAAATCCCTTGGATAAATTGTCCTACACACATCAATATGCACCAACTTAAGAAATCTTGTTGACTTTTTCCCCTTTGACTTATATGACTTTTGAATGATCTTCCCTTATTGGGAGGAATCATGCGTATGAGTACGATCATGTGATAATCTAGGGAGATTTTGAGTAACTTCATATTTCATCAGATCTTCTAAGAACGTTTGGCTTATGTGTCCAAGACACTTATGCCATAACCTATTATCTTCATCCTTGGACAGAAAGCACATATCTTCTTATCCACTCAATAGGTATAGATTACCTTTTGTACGCTTTCCATGAAACATAGTATCACCATCCTTTGCCTTGATAATACATAATTTCTTGGAAAAACTTATGGCATGACCTGAGTCACACAATTGACAGACACTAAGCATGTTGTGGCTAATCCCTTCAACAACCAAGACATCTTCTCGTCTCATGTTTTTTCCTCTAAATTTGGAATTTTCTAAACCAATAATTTTCAGGCCCTCATCATTACCAAATATCACAATATCTTTTTTTATTGTACCTGATTTTGGTCACTATATCCTTATTTCCCATCATATGGGAAGTGGATCCACTGTTAATGGAGGTATAAAATCCCTTTTGTACACTTTCCTTACAACACAACAACACAATAATTTTCCTTGATGATACATAATTTCTTGGAAAAACTTATGGCATGCACTGAGTCACATAATTGACTAACACTAATCAATTTGTGACTAATCCCTTCAACAACCAAGAAATTTTCTCATCTCATGTCTTTTCCTCTAAATTTTGATTTTCCTAAACCAATAATTTTTAGTCCCTCATAATTACCAAATATTATGATACCTTCTTTATCTTACCTGATTATGGTCACTAGATCCTTATTTCCCATAATATGGGAAGTGAATACACTATTAATGATCCATATCCTAGTGTAATTTGATGCCTTGAATGCAATTTCTGCAACCACTGCATGCTCAGCCCTTTTCTTTTTGACCCAAGTCTTTGAATTTATACCCGAAATAGAATGATAATCTTGATCTTCCACAATATATGATGGACCAGCTTCAACTTGTAGATATTTAAATTTATTTAAAATTTTCAGCTCTCTTGATGATACATTTGGCTACTTCTTATGAACAAATTCAGTCTGCCTCAACACATTCATCTGAATTGTTGATGTGCAATATCTTATCATATGTCTGAGTCATTTACACCTGAAACAAAGACCGTCAAATGATGACCTAGAATATTGATCTTTGTATGAACACCTCTATTGGTCTTATTCCCTTTGGTATCTCTTTTCTATGAAACGTATATTTTAAGAGTGTCCCATCTTACCACAACAATAGCATATTATGCGAGGTACATTCCTATATGGAAATTATGCACCACTATTTGTACCTTGGGTTCTCTGAATCGTATGATTATTCTTCATACCTAAATCAATATTCAATCTTGGAGTGGGTGCTTTTGGTATAACTTAAATTGTAATTGCTTTCTATTTTAGATCAAGTCATATAACAGCCTTATCATTCATATTTGATTGTTTCTTCTGTTCTGCTAGACCACCCTACTCAAATTTCATCTTCTCTGTTGCATATATGATCTTCTTTCCTGATGTCGAACTGAGAGTTAATAGTTTTTCCTAATCTTTAACTATTCATCGCAGACTAGTGACTTCCTCTTCTAGTTCTTTAATACGTTTGATTTTATATTTTTCATCTTCAGTCAAACTATCGATTTATATTTTCTATTCTTAAATTTTGATTTTGTACTCAACAAACTTTTCTGAGATTTTTGGAATTGAAGATATCAACTTTTCAATTTCTACATTCATCTTAGAATTATCTTCTTCCTATTCCTACATATATAGTTTAAAATCACAAGCAACTTTGTTAGATTTATTTTTTTTGGCTCTCAAAATATCTATCTCTTAAAGGGAGGCTTCTAATTTATCCTGAAGATCAAATATCCCTTAAATTTTTTCTTCTTCATTATCACTTTCATCTCTTGTTAAAGAATTTCTGACAACTACCACCAAAGCATCTACTTTATGATCCTTGCAGTCCTCCAACTCTTTTGCCTCAGATTCTTCTGAACTTTCATCTTCTTTTGAAAGTAGATTCTTATTTTTTAAGAACTTTATCTTAATACTTCTCCTACCTTTCACATTTGATGAATACTTCTTTTGGGTAATTTCATCATTGTCTTCATTGTCATCATCAAAAATTTTAGGGCACTTTACTGCAAAATTCCCAATATTTACACATTTAAAGCATGCAAATGGAAGTTTACCTTTGAACTTACCTTTTCCCCTTTGCATATTTGAGGAGAGAAATGACATGACATCATCCAAATTGTCCTCCTTGGGACTATCTTCAACAGATAGATTCTTCATGGACTTGAATTCCACTTCTTTGGAATTCCCCTTTTACACTGCATCTTTATCATTGTTTCTCATTTCATATGATACAAGGGTATTGTGTAGGTTATCCAATATCATATCTTTTGAGTCTTTGTCTTCAAGTACTGAAACTTTCATATTGAAATGCAGTGGAATTTTCCTCAAGATACATTTCACAATGTTTATATCTTCAATGATTTCTCCAAGATCTCTCGTTTCTTCCACAATAACATTTACCCTATTGAAAAATGTATCAACAGTCTCATTGGGGTTCATTCTGAGATCCTCGTACTTGTTTCACAGAACCTACAGCTTTTCTTCTCATACTTTTGTGTCACCCACATAAATGTCAACAATTTTTCCCATATACCATGTGATGTTTTATAGGAAATAACCTTCATATAAATTTCATTTGATATGGAACCCCCTAAATCATTGATCTCTTTAGCATCAATATCCAATTCACTTCTTTCAGCTTCTGATAAAGAACCACAATTGATGTTAGTTAATATTCCATGCATAGTTGTTGTGAAGACATCCATTCCTAATGATTGGAAGTAATGTTGCATCTAATTCTTCCATGGTTGAAAATTATTTCCATCAAAGATTGGAATTCCATTATGATTGACCACCTCAATTTCTTCTTCAGGGAGACAACCACTAAATTTCAAACTTTCGATCTTATACTAATTGTTAGGTCCACTACATCGAATAACCTAAGAGGGGGGTGAATTCGGGTATGAGAGATTAAAATTTATTCCCCTTCGAATATTTTTTTTTCATTAAACAAAACTCTCTTCTCTCTCGTTCTCATTACAATGTATGAACAGAATGTAAATAGTGCATTAGAAACAGTAATTTTTACTTGGTTCACCCTCACTAGGATACATCCAAGGATCATACAATGGTGGTGTGTCGATGTACCAAATTCACTAAGGCTCACTACCAATAATGAGTACCATGTTCGGGCTAGATCTTCTATGCCTAGGCTCACTACCTTTAAAAGGTTTAGGGTCTTCTCACTGCATTCTTAAGGGTCACTCCCTATGCCTCTTTCTCTAGTTTACTATTGGTGGAAAGGGTCACCATCTTCCTCTTCCTTAAATCACTACTCTTGGAAATTAATCCACTAAAATTTTATATACTTGTAGGTTGAACATAGTTTATGGACATATTGGTCCCTTCATTTGCATGAATTCTTGAATTCTCAACTTTAGATAGATGTTCTGTTGAAGTTTCTTTTTCACCTGCAGATGAATTCCACCTTCCCAAGTATTGTTAGATACCATAAAATAATTTCGCAAACTGATTTGAAGCTTTTTCAAGCTTCCTAGTGTGTTCTTTGAACCATATGATATGTTCGCGTACTTGTAGTGGGTTTTCTATACAGAATGCCTCCTCCGCGTATAATTGTCACTTCCATGAACCGCCCTCCATCTTCAAACTACCTCTACCTTCATTGTTGTGTACCTCCACAATGTACTAACTTTGTAAACCTCCTCTACAAACCACCCTATGTCTACAAACTGTTCTCTGTTCACATATTTCCTTCGCTTACTACATCTTCCTCCTCTGCAAACCACTTTTTCCTTTGTGGTCTTCAATGCCTCACAAAATCCTTTCACAGAATTTCTTTTGCAAACTTCTTCACCCTTCATGGAATTCTCACTCGTGAATCAATTATACTTTCTATACTCCCTCACATACCATGTCTTCTTCCTCCATATATCACATTCTTTGTGTGATATTTTTTTCTGAAAAAACCTTCAGTGGAATTGCTTCTACGCGAACTACTTTCAGACTTCGCTGAATTCTCAGAGCAAAGAGATTTTCTCTAATGATATTCACTCTCCCTTTAATTGGTGGGATTAGTGATCCTTATATAGGAAAATATATCCACTTAATCTACTAAACTAATATTTACCAAATCTTTGATTCAGCATCACCTTCACTGCATACCACTTCTTCCACCGTGAACCGTAAGCCTCCCACGAACCATTTTTCCTATCCAGTCTACGTACTATCTTTGTTCCTATGTAGATGACACTTTCTTCTAAAAACAATCAGAAATACCATGAACCTCCATCCTTCTACATACTGCACTCCTTTTCCTTGAACCATTCTACATACTGTTTCTGCCTCTCCAAGTATCGTTCCCTCTTCCTGGTATGTAGCTGCGAACCATTCTCAGACATGGTATGTGGACCATGTTCTAAGGTAATTGTTTTCCTTATCTTTCCAATTTTCTTCACAGTTCTTCACACCATTCACTCCTATGATGAAAAACTTCCTTTTACAACATCAAACTCCCAATTTTTGAGCCTCAAAAATTTGGCAAACACTGGGAATCTATGCCAGCTTAAAAACCTACTTTTGGAAAATACCAACCATACTCATTCATGGTCATCTGGATTTTTCAACAAACACAATCACACCCAAAACATACCAAGGGGACACATTAAGGGATTTTTACCCAACATCCCCACTTTTAATAGTGATAAGTAGAAAGTAGTTATTCCTGATAATATGGAAGAATGACTATCCGATATTGAAAATATAACACCAAATTCCCATCTTGTTTTCATCAGTCAATGGTCTCCCCACCATTGAGTTTTGAATTAATGGTAAGCAATCAATATATGATCCTCAATCATCCTTGACATGATCAACCAAATCAGAAATAAGAGTCACCAAAAAGAATACTGCAGATTCATTTTGTTCAGTGTAATCCAAATGCATATTAGTAATCCTACTCATCAATTAACGTTGATCATAAACTTCTATGGCCAGTTGGTTATATGAATTTTGGATTAAAGCATCATCTATATAATTTCCTCTTCTAGGTGTATAAACCAAGTCAAAATTTAACATATGGAGATATTACTTCCATCATCTTTGTCTTGTGTTCAAATTCCTTTGTGAAAATATGTGTTTCAATCTTTTATTATCAGTGGACACAGTGAAATTCTCACCAAAGAGATAATGAAACCATTTTTTTCAAATCATAAACCAACATATATAATTCCAATTCATGGGTCACATAATTATTTTCATTAATTAACAACTATTATTATCCATAAGATATGGCATGATCTCCTTTCATGAGAACACAACCAAGTCCAGACCTAGGTGTGTCACAATAGACCACATAATCTTTCCTTGGTTCTAGTAAGATAAGAATTTGTGTCTAAGTGAGCCTATCCTTTAGATCCAAAAAGGATTCTTAATAATCAATAATCCAATTGGAAGTATTTACCTTTATTTTTAGTTCTATAATAGGGTATTTGAGATGTGAGAAGTTATAAATGAAGCAGTGATAGTAACTTGCTAAGATCGGAAAGCTGCATATCTCAAATACATTCTTCGGTGGTTGCTAAGAGATGAAAATGCATATATTTTTAGGGTATAATGGTATTAATTTCTCATAAATTACATTCCAAAGGAAGTGAAATAATTATATCTAAAATCACATTTATAGAAATTTACAAAAAAAATGGTGCTCTCGCAAGGTGTTAAGCACAATCTCTAAATGTTCTTCATAGTCTTTGAAAGTTCTAGAATACACTAGAATGTTATCCAAAAATACCAAAATTAAGGAGTATAGATACCTTTCAAAGAACAATTCATCAATTGCATGAAAAATAATGGTACATTTGTAAGACCGAAGGTCATGACCGGATATTCATAATAACCATAGCAGCTTCTAAAAGCTATCTTTAGAATATCCTCTTTAATAAAATAGAGTTGGTAATAACCAAACCCTAGATCAATCTCATAGAACCATTAGACTCCTTTAAATTGATCAAATGGATCATTAATTATTGGAATAGATATATATTCCTTATCATAACCTAATTTAGTCTATATTAATCAACACAGAGTCGTAACAGACTGTGTGCCTTCTTTACAAAGAGGATCTGAGTATCCCAAGGAGATTTACCTAGTCTTATAAAACCTTTACTTTCCAATTCCTCCAATTGGACCTTAAATTACCTAAATTATATTGGTTTCATTATATATAATGGAAGTTAAATATGAATTTACCTTTGAAGGTGTTCAATAGAAAATTCAATTTCCTTTTGGGGGGACCATGGAAATTTTTACGAAATATGTCAGGATACCAATCTAAAATGGTGGGAAAATTTCTAGTCTCAATTATGTCATTAGTCTAAAAAGTGATTGCTACCAATTGATAATAAATATTTCAAACCATCAGTACTGATGGTCCTACTCTTTTATCATTCACATCCTAATATCCTTTAAAGAGATATACTATTCCATTGGGAGATATAAAATTCACTCATCATGCATAATAATTAATATGAGACTTGAAAGAAATTAACCAATACATTCCAATGATTAAATCAAATATATCCATTTATGGAATAGAAAAATACCAAACAAACTATAATCTATAAATGGTTATAGAACAAGATGCACACTTAGATCCTCTGCACTCTTTCTACTATATATGTGTTTATATACTCATCACATGTAGCATCATCTTGATATTCAACCCCATATATTTAATAAAATGAGAAGAAATAAAATATTGGAATGCACTAGTATCAGATAGAAATTATATAATAGTTGAGTTAAGAATAATGATACCTCGTATAGTTGAAGGGACTAATTGATCCTCCATGATCATCTTCTCAGCACTATATAATTAGTTACTCGTTCCTCCCTATTATTTTCTTCCCTATTGTGGTTGCATTTTTTCACAGAGACCAAATTTTTCTGAAATCACCATGGATAATTCGTTTCTAAGGATGAGAACTATTTTGGCATGATCACCTAGTTGGATCATAAGATATCTGAGACACATGAGATCCATTCCTATAAACCGACTTTGGAGTGTTAAGTAAATAACATTGAATATGTCCCATCTGATTATAGTTGTGACACACATTGTTTGGTTTCATGAAATCCCACTTCTTATTATTTAATTAAATGTATTGGAAACATCCTAGATTTTTATTAGGGAATAGAGGAATGAAAACTAGTTTAGAGGATTGATTTTATGATGCTTCGCCTCCCTTAAAGTAGGTGTCCCTCTTCCACTTGTTCCTAGCATTTGAGTTCCCACTTATACATGTATAGATGCATGTGCTTCCTCCAATATTATTTCCAATAAGATCCAGTTATGACATGGTATCTCTATTAATCATGTTTATATAATCACTAATGAAAATCATAGCTATCTTATAATGAGTTTCTAGTCACAGTACAGACTCAAATATACATGCCTTTAGGGACTCACAAATAGCCGCTTCTGGATAAAAATAAACTAAGATCATACACATATTTTCATATTCCATCATTGATAGAATGTATTACTTAAGACTAAAGAAATCCATCATTATAGCTTTATTAAATTTGTATGGGTAGAATTCATTGTTGAAAAAAAAATTAATCCCTCCCATGTAAGACCTTGGTTGAGTTTAGCATGGACAGCTAAATCCCACCATTTATGAGTGAGATAATTCAACATGTATATCACTAACATCACATTTATATTATAAAAGGTTCTAAGGAACTAAAAAAATCTAGTTTATTCTAAAAATTCATGATTATGTATTTTCATGTCTCAACCCCCCCCCCCCCAATGATTGATGGATTTTGTTTCTGAAACTATATAGAATGATCCTATAATCACAGTTCATCATTTTTATTCCCTTTATTAATATCTTGAAATTATTTTAAAATGCTTTAAAAAAATTGGTTCACTTGTGGTTTAGGTGTAACTACATTCTCTATAGCTTCTTCTTATGGGTTTACAGTCTATCTAAATAGTACCACTTCTCTATAATTAGAACAAATGAACCACTTAGTCACCACTTAACTAGAAAACTGAAGGCCTAGGCTATTCAAAATCATCAAAAACAATAATTATTATAACCATTTTTAAATAATAATCAAACATAATAAGGACAATGCAGTCCTAGTGGGAAGTATCATTACTAATGAATGATATGCTACACTCATCAGCTAAACCCATGATGTTGTGGTAACAATATTCCTATAGGTGTCTAAAAAACCTTTTTGTACTCAAACCACCCTGGTAACTTGAATTTCAACATAAAGAGGTTTTATATATCTTTTTATGCTATATATTTCAAGTTTCAACATGTGGTATTTCCTTGCTTCCATCAAAATATAATAGACCGACCAAACCTACACCAATTATAACATCATGAACCTAACCATTATCTTGGAAATAGATGAGGTTTCACTTACCTTATGTGATATCCCCAAACACCAAATATTAGAAAAAAATTCCAAGAACTTAATAAATTTTTTAGGGTTGGTTTTTCCTTTAAATATACACACCATTTTAAGACAAAAAAACGACCAAACAAATACTATATGTTTCCTAAAATGAAAAAATCAAAATCAAAATAAAAAACTAAACAATATTAGAGTAACAAAAAAAGTGGAACAAGACACACAACCAAAAACTAAAATACATTCTGATATAGTAACAATGATGTGGAATCACTCCAACCACTCTACATGGACATCTCCAAGATCCAACCACTTATGATGCTCCACTAGATAAATAAAAGACTTTTCCTTCACCTGTGTCATGATAAACAAATCCTGAATACACACCATGGTTCATATACAGAGGTAGAGTATATATCCCAATAGGAAATACCCAAGAGTCTTCCCAACCTACACCACTAGATCTTATGCACTTTAATCTGTTGAAATTGGGTCCTAGAGGGAGAAGAGTCACCAAAATCACCTAACAGAAAGATGGGGATCGAGATCCTAGGCCAAGGAAGAAATAATGAGAGTTTTTTATGACTTTTGGGGTTTAAAAAAATTGATTTAATTAATGATGTTGAATGGTTAGGCCATAATTTACTAAATCATACTCCAATAGTGCAAGATCCACTGTCTCAAAACCCTAAGATTACATGGTGTAACGTATTGCCCCTTATTATTA
This sequence comes from Viscum album, assembly GCA_963277665.1. NCBI lineage: Eukaryota > Viridiplantae > Streptophyta > Magnoliopsida > Santalales > Viscaceae > Viscum > Viscum album. Next base: position 462,378,880 of record OY728142.1, read on the forward strand.
TATTTATAAGGTGGAAGGATATTACTAGGCCTTATGAGACATCCCCAAGATACCAAAGGCTGGAAATAAATTCCAAGGGATTCAATAAAATTGGGGGTGATTTCCCCTTTGAGAATAGAAATAAAAACAACCAATAATACAATAACCAGAAACACTATATGATGCATGATAACAATGTAATACAACTCAATGTAATGTCAAAAGACAACAATACTGAACTACACCATAACCAATATTAGAGTACTAAAGTGGAAGACTAAAACACAAATCTCAAAGACTATAAAGACATAAACACAACAACTCCCAACATTCTCTAATATCCAACTCCATAATCCATGTCCAAGTATCATGATTCACCACTAAATAAATACAATACTTTACCTTTACCTGTGTCCCAATAAACGATATCTGCAAACGCACTGAAGTTCCCAAGTAGGGGTGAGTAATGAAACTTAGTATATTTTTTCCAAATAACTTCCATACTCATGACACTAGGATAGAAAAAAGTTAGAAAATTTATATAAAAAATTATATATAATACTTTAAAATAGTTTATATCAAAGTCAAACCATTTCTGAGTAAAATAATTTTCATACCAAAACAGATTTCTAAATCAAGCCAACTCCAAACCCCAAACTATTTTTAAGGAAAGAAACCAAAAAAGTCATTCCAACCATTTCATGAATTCATTTGGAATTACCCATTTCATTTCATATATACACATACACACACTCAACCACACAATCTTGGTTTTTACCATGATGTTGGAACTTCACGTCTATACTTATTTCCTTTGATGGTGGTACTTTACGACCATTATCCATCTCATTGAACTCACACTTAACTATTTAATCCAACAAACATGCCAAAATAAAACAATAAATTTGAAATCAAGCCATCAAGTTCTAATAAGAGTAGTTGAGAGTGAATCCACATACCTCAAAAACTATGGTGAAAATGAAGAATGACACGAATTCTTTAACAAAACTAGGTTGAATCTCCAAAAACCTACCTTAGATCTCATTAAATATCATCAAAATAGCCAAATATCATCATGATTAGCATCCAATATCATATATCTATCCCTAATGGACTAGATCTATGAATTAGAGAGAGGGAAGAAAAGTATATCTAAGAAAAAACACTAATAATAGAGACTTACCAAGAAATATGGCCTTCAACACACCAAGATTTGACAACAGATCACTTCCAAATAAAAGGGGAGAGTCTCCATAGCCTTTGAGAGGAGGAAAACCCAAGTTAGGGTCACCAAAGAGAAAAAACTAGTGGTTTAGAGGTAAAAATGAGTGAGATCCACTTTTTAAGATCTAAAAATTAACTATACACAGTTGGGTCACATGGTTAGAAAAACTGTGTGCTGACCATGTGCTAGCCACTGCCTCCTAACACCCTTCACATTGTTGTCTACCAAAGTTATACAAACCATGAACCAACCATGTTTTTCCTTTTTTTCCAAAAAGTTCATGGTTACTCCTAGGTGTCTGCATGGTTTGGTCAAATCATGTGCCTAACTATGCGCCTACCTAGTAGCCTCTGTTTCACTTCACATGGTTTCTTGTAGAAGTTGCATGGTTTCTAATAATCATGATCAAACCATGAACCTCCATAAAATCCCCTAAAAACATTTCAAAAGTCCTCCAAACCCTCCCAAACTTCATCCAAACACTTTACATACTTAAAATACATAAAGAAATGGTTACTTATTTGAAACCAGGGGTGCTAAATTCTCCCCACCATTAGCCTTTACATCCAAAAAAATTAGAAAATCACCATTTTCCTGAAAGATTTTGGATCATTTATCAATCATTTATTTCTCTCATTCCCAAGTTTCTTTCTGAATCTGACCATATTGCCATAAAACCTACACTAGACTGAAGTTTTTCTCACATAAGACTTTCTCTTGCCTATCAAAAATCCATAACAGCATATGAACCAACAAATAATTTAGCTCCAGGTCAATGTGATCCCATTGAATCACATGGCCAATATCAGGCTGATACTTTTTCAACTGAGGTACATGAAACACATTGTGCACTTTACTGAATTATGGTGACAAAGACAACCTATATGCCACCTCACCAACCCATTAAAGTAACTCAAAAGGTCCTTTGTATTGAGGAGATAACTTTCCCTATTTCCCAAAACAACAATGCCCAAGCCTTGTAGAGATTCTCAAGAACACATTATCAATCACCTCAAAAAATAAAAATCATATAAGATGATCCACATATGATTTATAATGACTCTAAGCCATCTCTTTTCACTTCCTGATCAACTGAATCTTCTTCATTGTCTCTTTGAGAAGGCTTGTTCCAACCAGTAAAGTCTCGCCTGTTTACACCCAAAAAAGTGGAGAATGAGAATGACACCCATACAATGCTTCAAAAGGAGCCATATGTATCGAGGATTGATAATTATTATTATATGAGAACTCCACTAATGGTATGTTATCATCCCATGAGACACAAAAAACCATCATATAATCCCAAATAATATCTTCTAGTGTTTATATCATCCATTTAGATTGTCCATCCATTTGAGGATGATATGTCGTACTCATGGTCAACTGGTTCCCAAGGGAATAATATAAGGATTTATAGAAATGAGACATAAACCTCGAATCTCAGTCCAATACTATCGAAACTAGTACACCATGCCTCTTTACCACTTCTCATATATAGATTTTTGATAATTCCTCCGCTGTATGAGATTCTCAAATAGGGATAAAATGGGATGACTTTGTGAGTTGATCCACTATCACCCACATGGAATCGTGTTTATGAACTGTTCTTGGGAGACTTGTTACAAAAACCATAGTTATCTACTCCCATTTTCAAATGGGAATAGGGAAATACTATAAAAAACCTATTGGTCACTGGTTCTCTTCCTTAACATGCTGACAGGTTAAGTATATCGAAATGAACTCAACCACTTTTCTTTTCATACCAAACCACAAAAATTGTGATTTTGATACCTTTAAAATATTCTATATTCTAGGATGAATATACCATCTAGAATAGTGGTAAGCATGAAGTAGTTGTTCCTGACAATCCATAGTTATGACCATCTGATTTTGAAACTGCAAAACTGAACTTCCATCCAGTTCCCATCCCTTAGTGGTCTCCCCACCATTGAGTTTCAACCTCATAGAAACACATTCAAAATTGGATGTCTATGCCACTTTATCCATCTCCACCAGATCAATAACCAAAGAAACTAGAAAGAAAACTGCAACATTTTCTCTATCTTCACATTCCAAGTTCATGTCGACTATCACCGATATCAATTGTTTCTAATATGAAGCCTCTATTTTTCAAAAGATCATATAAAATTATTCTTAATGTACTCACCACTAAATTGACTTTAACCAGTGTATACATCAAGTCAAATTCAAACACCTATAGATACTCCATCCATATTTTTTATCTCATATTCAAATCGATTTGTGAGAAAATATGTTTCAAACTCTTATGATATTTAAACACTATAAATTTCTCACCAAAGAGATAATGATGCCAAGTCTTCAAAGCATAGACTATGGCATATAACTACAAATCATGAATTGGGTAGTTCTTCTTAGGAAAATATAATCGTTGTGATCCATAATCAACAATATGATCTCCCTTCATGAGAACACATCCTAATACATATCTTGAATCATCATAATACACCGCGTACCCTTTTCATGATTCTAGAAAAATCAAGATCGGTGTTGATGTAAGGAAAATTTTAATCTATTAAAAAGACTTCTAAAATTCCCTATTCTATTAGAATGTAAAATTCTTCCTTATCAAAGCTATCATAGGTGATTTGAGTCATGAAAATTCACGAACAAATCATTGGTAATAACCAGCTAATCCAAGGAAACTATGTATCTCAAAGACATTCTTTGGCGGTTTCCAAGAGATAACAGCTTCTATATATTTTGGATTCATAGAAAAACCTTTTTCAAAGATGACATTACTATGGAAATGTGCCTATTGAATCTAAAAATCACACTTTGATAATTTGGAATACATACGATGATCCCTCAAAATTACCAGCATTGTCACCAAGTGTTTCTCATGCTCCACCCTTGTCCTTGAATACACCAATATTTCATCCACAAACACCACCAAAAAATAATCTAGATACCTCTAAAATATCTAATTCATCAATACCATAAAGACCATTAGTTCATTATTAAGACCAAAAGGCATAACCACATACTCGTCATGGACAAATCTACTCCTGAAAGTTGTCTTTGGAATATCCTCTTTTTGAACCCAAAATTAGTGATATCCTAATTTCAAGTAAATTTTAGAGAAACACAGGGCTTCCCTTAATTTATCAAATGGATCATAAATACATGGAAGTGGATACAAATTCTTTATCATAACTTGGTTAAGATTATGATAATCCACACATAGCTGAAGAGTTAAATCCACCTTTTTGACAAACAAGATAGGTGTTTCCCATGAGGACGTGCTAGGTCAAATGAACCCTTTGATTTCAAACTATTACAACTATACTTTCAATTATCTTAATTCTATTGGTGTCATATAGTGACATAGAAGAAAAATAGGACTGGTCCTCGAAATAAGATCAATCGTAAACTCTGCTTTTCTTGTGGGTGGAAACTTTGAGAAATTTTTGGGAAAACATCTGGAAACTGATCAAAAACTGGTGGAAAACTGCTATTATCAATTTCCTTCATCAATGAAATAGTCAAAGCTACCAACTGGTATGAGATCATTCCAACTATTAGTGAAAACAAGCTTGTTGCACCTTCCTTTATAATCTTTTCTTCTCTGAAGAGATGTTTGACTCCATCATCAGTCATAAAACTAATTTTTCACTTATAAAAATCTACGTGAGCCTTGAACATTATCAACCAATCCATACTCAGGATTATGTCATATACATCCATCTCAAACACATAGAAATCTCATATCAACTCAGCTCCATCAATAGTTATAGAACATGCTCTACACATAAAGGCTCGACATTCCCTTTGATCTAGAGGAGGTTGAAGTTTTAAAATAGAAGGAATATTTCAACATGAAAAACTAGTAAATTAAAAACAATAGAAGAAATAAATTAATGGGATGCACCTATATCAAACAAAGCTTTTATAAGGGTAGAATTCAAAAGAATCACACCTCTCACTGTTAATGGTCTAGATTGATCATCCAAAACAACTTGCTCAGCTCTTTATAACTGCTTACTCGCTGCACTCTATTATTTATTTCCTTGTTGAGATTGCACTGCCTGGGGAGTCATGGTATTCCTTGAATCACTATGTCTTCCTCTGATTTTCTGACAAGTGGTATTTTGTTACCCTTGTCCCATCAAAGCATACGACATATCTGAAATATGAGATGTGTCATGAACCCCCGACCTTGGAGCACTATAGTAATAGCACTGAAGATGCCCCATATGATTACAATTATGGCATGCTCTAGGTGGTTGTGTACAATCTCACTTCATGTGGTCCAAAGAACCATATTGGAAACATTCTGGATTTATCTTCAGTTTTGGGGGAAGGTTAATTAATCCAGTCATCTGATTCTGAGTCATCCCACTACCTTGGAAATAGGTTTTCATCTTCCACTTGTTCCCATCAATAGAGTTCCCACCGTTTCTCATAGGTTTTAAAACGTTCCCTTCACCTGTAGTTTCTGATATGTCTCTTTCTACCACTATCACTCTATTGACCATCTCTGTATAATCTATTATACAAATCACTAAAATATTTGATTGAATCTCTTACCTCAACCCTAATTCAAAAATTTGTTCCTTCAAGGACACACTAGTAGAAACTTCAGGTGAAAAGTGGACTAAATTCATAAATTTAGCCGCATACTCTATCACTGAGAGACTCTCCATCTTCAAGCTGAAAAAGTCTATTGTTCTTGTGATCCTGAACATGTGAGGATAGAATTGTTTGTTGAACAATTCTTCAAAATCCTCCCATGAAATTTCTTTGTATAATTTATCCTAAACTACTAAATCCCACCATTGGCATGAAAGATCCTCCAGCATATACATTTCCAACTTGACTTTTAGCTCTTTTGGTGTACTAAGGAAATCGATGATTTGATTCATCCTATTCATCCACACCTCTACCTTCTTTGGTTCTGAATCACCATGAAATATGGGTGAATTCTGCTTCTAGAACTGAATAGAATGATCCACTTACCTTGGTTCATCCCTTCAGTTCCCTCTATCCATGACTTGAAAATCCTGAACAATACTCTAAACCAACTATTGTTTGACCTGTGGCTCAGGTGAAACCACATTCTCAGCAGTATATTCTAGTTGGTTTCTATAATTACTATCGGGTTCCATTTTCTATAAACACAAAAAATCCCATAAGTCTCTCTTTCTAGCAACTTAGTTCTTAACAATTAAAATTTATCATATCATAGTTATCACAACAAGGCTTTCCCAAAATTCCACACTTTCTGTTTTCAACCCATTTTTTGAAAATTTTACTATTATTTTGAAAATAAAACCATTTTTAAAATAACCCTATCATTACATTTTCAAAATTTCACATTTGAAAGGGTGGAAGGGTATTACTAGGCCTTAGGAAACATCTCCAAGATACCAAAGGTTGGAAATAAATTTCAAGGGATTTAATACAGTTGGGGAATGATTTTCCCTTTAAGAATAGAAACAACAATAACAAAGCATACCATAACCAAAACCACTATATGATACATGATAACAATGTAACACAACTCAATGTAATATCAAAATACAACAATACCAAACTACACCATAACCAATATCAGAGTACCAAAGTGGAAGACTAAACCACAAAGCTCAAAGACTCCAAATACATCAACACAACAACTCCCAACATGCACTAAGATCCAACTCCACAATCCATGTTCGAGTATCATGATTCACCACTAAAGAAATTCAATAATTTCCTTTACCTATGTCTTAATAAATGATATCTATAAACAAACCAAAGTGCCCAAGAAGGGGGTGACTAATGAAACTTAGTAGGTTTTCGTCAAATGACTTCCCTACTCACGCCACTAGGATAGGAAAAGTTAGAAAGTTTATATAAAATAGTTTAAAATGGTTTATATCAAATTCAAACCATTTATAAGTAAAACATTTTTCATACCAAAATAGTTTTCCAAATCAAGCCAACTCCAAACCCCAAACCATTACCAAGGAAAGTAACCAAACAAGTTATTCCAATAATTTCATGAATTCATTTGGAATTACCCATTTCATAAATTCAAAATTTATTACTCATTTAATTTCATACAACCAAACACACACACACACTCAACCACATAGTCTTGGTGCTTACCATGATGGTGGAACTTCGCATCCATACTACATCCCTTTGATGGTGGTACTTCATGACCATTATACATCCCATTCAAATCATGTTAAACCATTTAAGACAACAACCATGCCAACACAATATTTTCCAAACCATTTCAATAAAACCATCCTTTTATTGAAAACACTTTTCCATATATTGAAACCAAACAACCATTTTAAAATCATGACTGCTTTCACTTTCCACCAAAACACCCAATTTTCACAATTTCATAAACTATCACTAAATAGGGTTTCTATCAATAATTGAACAATAATTTCACAATAATTTTAAATAAAAACAATCAATTTGAAATCAATACTTCAAGTTCTAATAAGAGGAGTCAAGAGTGAGGCCACCTGCCTCAGAAACTATGTCAAAAAATAATGGCATAAATTCTTCAACAAAACCAGGTTGAGTATCCAAAAACTTGACTTAGATCTCATTACCTATCATCCAAAAAGAAAAATATCATCATGATTGGCATCCACTATCATATATATATCCCTAATGGACTGGATCTATGAATCTGAGAGAGGGAAGAAAATTAGATCTAGGAAAAACCACCAAGAATGAAGACTTACCAAGAAATCTGACCTTCAACACACCAAGATTTTCCAATAGATCACTCCCAGATCTAAGGGGAGAGTCTTTACATACTTTAGGAGGATAAAAAATTAATTTAGGGTCACTAAAGAGGAAAAATTAGTGTTTTAGAGGTAAAACCAAGTGAGATCCACTTTTTAGGATCTACAAATTAACCGTCCACAATTGAGTCACATGGTTAGGAAAAGAATGCACCAACCATGTGTCATTCACTGACTCCCAACACCCTTCACATGGCTGTCTTGCATGGTCAAACAAACTATGTACTAACTGTGTTTTTTCTTCTGTTCTAAAAAGCATAGTTACTCCTAGGTGTTTGCACGGTTTGGGCAAACCATGTGCCTAACTGTGCGCTTACCTAGTATCATATATTTCACTTTTCACGATTTCATGTAGGAGTTTCATAGTTTTTACTAACTATACCCCAACCTTACACCTCTAGAAAATATACAAAAACATTTAAAAATTCCTCCAAACCCTCTTAAACATCACCCAAACACATTACATACTTAAAATACATAAAGAATGGGTTACTTACCTAAAACTGGGGGTGATACAGATGGTTTGGCTGAATTTTTTGAAAAAATGTGCACCAACCATGTAAAAATCTCTATCCCATATCACAGGATTTCTAGGGAAATTCACATAGTTGACCCTATCAGGAACCAACCCGAGTTGACCCTGAACCAGTCACCCAAGTGAGTCCACAGCATGGCCCAAAGGGAATTCCTGATCCCCACGGGCTGAAAACTAGTTTCGGGTATCGAAATTAAATAAGTGGGAATGATTTGGCCCATAAATAAATGGAAATAAATAAATATAAACTAAAAATGAAAACAAAAACTAGCATATGAAAGAAAATAAAATTACACGTACCTCTTTGTGACCCTGCGACTCACCATCGACCTCAAACCAACATCGCACTATGGTGATCTAATATAAGAAAGAAGCATCACTGAAGCTAAAAACAAAGATAAAACTATAGGATTGAGTATTAAAACTCATTCGGCATTCCCAAACAATCTATTCTCATTTTTATTTCCTTTAAATAAAATATTCATCAATTTCAAGTTTGAACTACAATATATAAAAGTAAGTTTTTCACAAATTTTCTCTTTAAATAAAATCATGATCCATTTCCCTTTTTCAATTAAAAACTAGATTAATTTTTCAAGAGGAAAATGTTAGAATTTTAAAGGAGGTGATATTTATACATAAAAAGGGAGGAAGGACGTGTAAAACATTTTCAAAACCTTTTCCGAAAACACATAAAACCATTCTATCACTTTTAGAAAGAATATACACTATACAAGGGAACATGATTAACAAACATACAACATGGGCAAAGGAAAACATCACACAAGAGTAACTAATCAGCACATGCATCTCAATCATCTATCGTAGATAACTAAGTTCTGGACAACATAGGGGAACTAGGAGTTCATGAATAGTCTAGAACATATTATACATGTGAATCATCCTGAATTCATGCCCTACCTAATGAAATTATAATTCCCAAACACCTGATCATCGCCTGACCTAGCCTGACCAAGGGGCTCAATCCCATAGTAATAATAACAAAATATCCCCCTACTATGGGCCACTATCCGGTGTGTAATCTAAACTAGTGCAACAATCGTTCACTAAAAACTCATTCACTATGCTAGGTTCCCATGTTCAGACTAAAAAAGGGGGTTGATCTAACAATGTAAAACATGTAATCCAATCACAAGCACATCTATCACACATAATCAACACATACAACAAATTCACCCCTGAGTCTCCCCAAGGAACATGTCCCTTGACTTTCAACTATTTGATCGCAAGGGAGTCCTACACAGTGGGCCTCCCACAACATACACATAACCAAGGTAATAGGACCATATAAGGATATTTTTTCGATGAAACTATTTTAAAAGTTCCAATTTGGCCTCACACAACCATCACATGTCAAACCACTTCTTAAAGAACCACACACACACCAAATCATTTCCGAAGTATCAAATAAACACCACTTCCAATTTCAAAACAATTTGGAACCCCATTTAAGAAATATATTTTAGAAACCCACAGGAATTTACAACCCAATACATTCTTTAAAAACCACAATTTACTTATAAAGGCCAATCGGGCAATTTGATAAACACTTGGCATGCATATTCAATAAAACAGTTTCATGAAATTCAAATACAAAGAGGATGTTACTTTATTTCACAATAAGAATTTATTCTAAAAATAATAAATTACTAACTAGTATTAAATAAAAGTTTGAAAAACAAGAAATCAATCATTTTTTAATTTAAAAAAATGCAAAGGGATCCTACCTCAAACATTTTTTTTTGACGACGACCACTTGAACCGACCCTTCGCACTTACATGCACATTCATTTATACATATATATATATAAATAAATACCCCTAGATGCATTGCACATATTCCCCACACCATGAGGGAATATGTACAAAGAGGGAATATATATATATATATATGCCTTTCCCTATGCATGCACATGTAGGCACTCTCGACACCCTCAACCCAAAATCATCACCGCAAGGTCCAACGCACTCTGAAAACATTACCGACAACTCAAAAATCACAAAAACCCTAAAATAAAATTAATTCAAAACAAAGGAACTAAGATACGATTCAAAAACCAATGAAACATTTAATAAAAATAATGATAAAGGAAAACACTATTTTTAAAGTACCATCTTCATTTGAATGCCCATCCATGTTTGCACTCTGTGCACCCATAGATGTGCCAAAATCTAATGGTACTTTCTAAAAGTCCATGAAAACACCCAAAACCAATTTTAAAGGAACACCACATGTTTTTCCAACCCAAAACAACAATCCATAAATAGGCATAATGATTTGAGAAATTGTCAGTTCACACACACAACACCAACTTAAAATCCAACAATGTTATTACAACTTAAACAAGGTAAAACCCTAATCCAAATCACCCAATTACATTAAGAATAAAACATGACATGTTATTAAACACTTAAAATGCACAATTACTTACGCATAACTCACGATTCACTTGAAATTCTATTTTTAACAAAATATATCAATTCTAAAATATCAAAATAAGCTAAATAGAGGTACCATAGGGGTACGAAACATGTTTAAAAATTTATAAAAAAATGTGCAAACACCATTTGGTGTGAAAAAACATAGGAATAAACCAAGAATTGACTCAAAACATATTTTTAACAAATTATACTAATTTGGAAACACCATATTATGTCATCCAAGAGTACTAAGGGTATGAGAATCATGTAAAAAAATAATTGAAACCATTCAAGCATCAAAATATTGCTTCATAAAGGAATTAAATGTAAATTCCTACCTTGTCGGTTTGTGATCATGAAAAAACTCTTGAAGGAGGGAGTGAACACCCCGAAGGCCAAACCGTACACCCTAAACATCAAGAAAAATGCACCAAGAATGAACCCCAATCATTAGTGTTTGTTAAATATTAATAAATCCCCCAAAAAATTGGAATAAAAACACACCGTAGAAGGAGGGCGTCGGTGAGGGAGGTGTGGCCGAAGATGGCGTCGGTGAGGGAGACGCGGCCAGAGCGAAGACCACCGGTGAGAGGAGGTTTGGCCAGAGAGGAGTCGCATTGGAGAATGGGGTGGCATGAGGAAGTCACATGAGAGAGAGGCACCACACAAGGGAAGACCATCGGCTGGGGAGGATGGTCATCAGATCAAGAGGGAACTCTGGGAAGGGAGACCACCGAGGGTCGGGTCGCGCAGGAAGCGGGGTGGGGGGTGCATCGTGTGTGGAGAAGAATAGAGGGAGGGGAAATCCCTCTAGGGTTTCCAAAGAAGAGAAAAAAATAAATCTAAATAAAAACTTATAATAATAATAATAATAATAATACGAAAAATAATAACTTAATAATAATAATAATAATTGTAATAAAAATATTATTATTGATATTAATACATTTACTTTTTATTTAATTTTATTTCATTTTCATTTTCATTTTATTTTTCATTTAATTCTATTATTTTTAAACGCAGGGCAGGTCACACAGTTTGGTTGCACGGTCTGACAGATCGTGCGTCAACCATGCACACCATACTAGAAAGAAGGGGAACATACACGAGTTGGTCATACAATTACCAAACCGTGCATCAACCGTGTTGGACGCCTCTTCCCAGTTCCCAAAACTGAACTGCATAGTTGTTGTACAGCTTCCCAAACTGTGCGTAGTCCAAAAACTCACCCGAAAATTCTAAAATTCAAAAATTTAAACTAGGGTTCAGCCCAAACCTTGACCAAAAAGATCCAAAGCCAAGAAAAGAATATAATAAAAAGGATTCTAGGTTGGGGTGTGTCAATTATACCCACCATAAAAACTTTTTACCCCCATAAAGTGATAAAGCCAAAAATTAATCAAAAATTGATTCCATACCCAAACACAACCAGAAGAAACAAGGAATTCGGGGGTGAATATTTATTCCCCAAGTCACACCCAACGGATCTAGACAAAACCACAACCCAAAACAAGGAGAGAACATGAGAGGGTTCTCCCCACCACAAGGATTCTAATAGCATGGAAATTAAAACCCAAACATACCACCCTAGTGAGGGGGCCAACATCGAAATTTCCAACTGATCCAAACCAACTTCCATAGCATGAATGAAACAACTCCACCAATAGAACTAGAATCTTTTCCAACACCAACTGAACCCCTAATACTAGGGTACGACTCACGAAAAGAAACTCTGACCAAAACCCAATGATGAACTGGATCCACTTTTCACCCATCTCACAAAACCCAAAAATCTCCAAGTGAGCACAACTGAAACCAAAACTAAAAACAACCCACATGAGGGGGAAAGATCCATTAAGAAAAAAGAATGGTTCTAAAATCCAAATTCAGATAAATAGGACTTCTTGGATTATAATAGAACAAGTCCATCATAACTTCACAATGAAATTATGAACTTACAATGATGGAAAAATCTTTAACAGTTGAAAAACAAGAATTCAAAGACTTTAAATGTTCCAATCCCAACATAGAAAAAAAACTAGACCGAAGTTTCACACCACTAACAACTCCTGACTGTATGTGAGCTTCACACTGAGACCTATGACTGGGGAAAACCGTTGGGGGGACCTATACCAACAGTTTGGCCAAAACCATTGGTATAGGTCCATATAAGTGACCTATACCAACGGTTTACCCAAAAGCGTTGGTATAGATCATATTTACAGTAGTGTTGTTAAATAAATAAATTATTTAACTAAGATAATGGATATACTTAGTGTGTGACCCTCTAGGCCTCTTTCTCATTGTCATTAGGTGGGATTGCCTAAAGTCCAATAATACTATCTAGCAATGGGTCAAGGCACCCAAGTTAAAGAAGTTGATGTCACGACATGTCACCTCATATGAATGCTTACTGTGTAATATAATATCTTTGTCTTGATATCTCTAATCAAGTGGTTTGCATGCAAGTTCCATCAACCCATGTGCTTGATTTCTCATTCTTTGACTTTATGGAATTGAACTTGCCTAGAGAACACCATGGCCATGGATTTAGTTGTTCTATATCATTTCCCTCAAAGGGACTGAGATATATACTTCTGTAGAAGTGACAAATACTTTCTCACATTATTCATCAATGCGGTATTACTCGTGACACACCCAACATATCCTACCTCGCTACGAACATATGTCATTGTGGTTTTCTTCAATACATCTAAGTGTGTGAGTCATAATTCCCATTAATAATAATCTTAAAGTCTAAGGACCAATACACACATCCACAGATAGAAACATCTAATGACACTTATGAATGTAGATTTCCTACTGGTAAGTCTTGTTCTCATAATATCCTCCTAGATATTACCAAGGGAGTACACCATGAGAAGGTGCCTCAAAGTTTCATGAGTCCCTATCCTTGATATCCTGTATCATTTGTGTCCCTTCAAATGATATCTTTCATCTATAGAATATATATTCAAGAATAGTTTTATGGAACTTCTAGGTTCTCATCATATCAGGGATCCGCTGTGACCTTTTAGTGCGATAGCTATTCTTAGGACATTATCACATACTATGTCACACAGAAGAACAATTATGATGTGATAAGAAGTTTATAAATATTTATCCAATGAATATAGGTTTATCATAAAGTATAAAGAATTTGTTTTCTAGGACACCAACTCCAAAAAAAACTCCCACTTGCACTAGATACAACTACTAACAACCTTCAGTATACTAGCTCACACATGATATTCATGCTTCTGCTGAGATAGACCTTTAGTCAAGGGGTTCACCATGTTCTCTTACTTGGACACTCTGCTCATTGAAACTTCACCCCTTTTATAGAAATCCTTTGAGAGGTGATACTTTCAGAGTATGTGCTTTGTTCGTTGATGTGGCCTTGGATCCTTTGCAAGAGTCACCATTGTAGTATTATCACAATACAATGTAATGGGATATTTACTTCTAAGCACCATATCAAGATCCTAGACAAAGTTTTGAATCCAGAAGGATTACTTGGATGCATCATAATCTGCTATATATTCGGACTCCATTATAGAATCAACAACAACTGGCTGCTTTGAACTCTTCCAGCTCATAGCTCCTCCATTGAGACAGAAAACATATCCTGATTGTGACTTCAGATCATTCTGATCTGTCTAAAAACCAGCATCAACACGCCCTATGATGAAAAACTCCTTGTATCCTCTATACACCAGGAACATATCCTTAGTTCTTCTCGTATACTTAAGTATGGTCTTGATAGTATTCTAATGTCATTATCTTGGATTTACTTGATATATTCCTACCATGCTCAGTGCATAGGTAACACCAAGTCTGGTACATAACATGGCATACATGATAGATCATATCTCTGAAGCGTATGGAATCTTACTCATCATATATTTCACATGTTGTGTTTGGGGACACATTTTCTTGGAAATATGTATACCATGTGACACCAGAACCAATCCCATCTTGGATTGTTTCATACTAAATATCTTTAGTATCTGGTCAGTGTATGTACTTTGACTTAGTCCAAGCAGCCTCTTAGATCTATAATGAATGATCTTGATCCCTATAATGTAGATTGTTTCTATTAAGTCCTTCATGGAGAATCACTTGTTCAACCAGTCCTTCACCGACTGCAAGACTAGTATGTCATTTCCAATAAGTAATATGTCATCAATATACACTACTAGGATAATGACCGCATTCCCATTAAACCGCTTGTAAACACATGGCTCACATTCATTATTAATAAAACCAAATTCTATTATGTTCCATGACTTGGATGCTTTATTTAATCCATAAATGGATCTATACAACTTTCATACCCTTTTAGTATCACCTGGTGTCACAAACCCTTTTAGTTTTTTCATATAGACATCTTCCTAAAGGTTCCCATTAAGAAATGCAGTTTTGAAATCCATCTGCCAAATCTCATAGTTATAGAAAGTTGTTATGGAAAGTATGATTCTTATGGATTTAAACATGGAAACTGGTGAAAAGGTTTCATTATAGTCAATTTCTTGACACTTTTTAAAACCTTTATCCAATAGCCTTGCTTTGTAATACTAACTTGACCTTCCGTGTTCAGTTTCTTTTTGAATACCCATTTACACCCAACAGGATTTACATCAACTGACACATCGACCAGAACCCAGACTTGGTTTTGATACATGGAATCCATCTTAGAATTCATAGAATCTTGCAAATTCTGAGCTCTATATTACTTCCTTTTAGGAGAGAGGTTCATCATTATCCAACAATAATGATTCACCTTCCTAGATGATAAGGAAACCATATCTCTCTGATTCACTTACCTCTCTTATACTCCTACACATTACTTGTGTTTTAGGAACTACCTCTTACATGGGGACCTTTGGAATTTGTTTCCATACCAACTCATTTTTATCTTGAGCATCAACTTCATTGAAGTCGGTCTTGCTCCCACTATCCTTTTTGAGGATGTTCTCCCTCTCAATAAAGATATTCTGTCTAGTAACAGTCACTTTCTTGTCTGAGGGGTTGTATATGTAGTATCACTTTGTTTCCTTGGGATACCCTATAAAGATACACTTCATTCCCTGAGGTGCTAGTTTGTTGCCTAAGAAAGCCTTAACAAATGCCTCGCATCCCCATACACGTGTATGAGACAAAGTGGGTTTCTTTTAACTCCATAGCTTAAAGGGAATCCCATTTTCCACCTTATTTGGTACTTGGTTTAATGTGTATGACGTAGTTTAAAATTCATATCCCCAAAAAGATAATGGAATATCTAAATGACTCATCATCGACCTTACCATGTCCAACAAGGTACATTTCCTCCTTTCACTAAAACCATTCCACTGTGGTGTATAAGGTGGAGTGAGTTGAGATAGAATCCCAAACTCCCGTAAAAGGTTGATGAACTCTTGGTTAAGATATTCTCCACCTAGATCCGATCAAAGATTCTTTATCTTCTTACCAATATGATTCTCTACTTCATTCTTGAACTCCTTAAATTTATCAAAGGACTCGGACTTGTAAATCATTAAGTATACATAGTCATATCTACTCAAGTTATCAGTAAAAGTAATGAAGTAAGAATATCCACCTCTAGATTCTACTGAAAATGGTCCACACACATCAGTGTGTACCAATCCTAGAAGCTTTGTGACCCTTTTACCCTATCCACCAAATGGTGGTTTGGTTATTTTCCCTTGTAAACAATAATAACATCTATCAAGTGGTTTTATCTCATAAGATTCTAAATAACCATCTTGACAGATCTTTATCAAACACTTTTCATTTACATGACTGAGATGGTGATGCCACAATTGGGTGTTTTATGAGTCATGTGAACTTGGTTTGTTATCAATTTCCAACACTTGGTTCTCATAATTTAATACATATAGACTGTTATTTAAATGCACCATATCATAACATATGTTGTCCTTATAAAAGTAACAACATTTATTTCTGAACTTGAAAATAAATCCATCTATATCTAAACTCGATACCGAAATTATTTTCTTGGTAACACTAGGTATATAATAACATCCATGTAAAATAAAAATCATTCTCATCAACAATTTGAGGTGGTAGTCACCAATGTCAAGAGTAACCATCCTCGCACCATTGGCAGCTTGCAGATCTACCTCTCCTCTAGCAATTTTCTGGAATCTACTTGGTTATTGCATTTGAATACATATATGAGCCCCACAAGCTGTATATAATACCCAATGTGTATAAATGGAAATATTTCACTCGATAAAGAATGAACCTTTGGCTTTCCCTTGCCTCTGGGTGTAGTTCCTCTTCCAGTTGCCTGACTTGTCACATGAAAAGTATACTTCCTTCTTTTCCTTGCCCTACCTTTGGATCTTCTTCTTTATGGTCGAATGGTGCTTGGAGGATTTATATCATTTATAAATCTTAGGCCCCTTTTTCTTATCTTTTCTCTTCCTATTTACCATAAGTATTGTGGGTTTTTCACACCCCATTTCCTTATAAACTTGAAAAATCAGGGTAAGAAGATCTGATAGACTCTTCTCATTATTTCTCATATTATAATTCATAATAAAACTAGATAAGGTCTTAGGAAGTGATGATAGTATGAGATCTATATGCAACTCATTTGGGAGTTTAATCCCTAAGATGTCCAGATTCTCAATGTAGCCAATAAGCTTGATTAAATTTGGTCCAGTTGGAGAAGACTCTCCGAGCTTAGTAGTGAACAAATCATTGAAGATCTCATACCTCTCTTGTCTCACCTTATCTTGATAGAGATCCCGAAGGTGAGACATCATGCTATAAGCATCAATTTCCTCATGTTTCTTTAAGAGATAATTAGTCATGGATGATAGCATGAGGCACTGAACATTCATATCATTTTTCAGATGTTTATCATACATAGAGAGTTCATCATCACTCAACTCATTTCTAGGCGCAACTGATAAAGGCTCTTCCAGCACATAAAGTTTCCTCTCATGGCGAATGATATCACGAAGGCACCTTTACCACTCCTAAAAATTAGTACCGGTGAGAAGGTTTTCCTTCTCAAGTATGGAGCACAATGATATGTTTGATGTCATTTTTAATGTAATTTCTACAAATAAGATGAACAGAGTTTTTAGTACTTTATCTTGATAAATATAGACAAATAAATTAATTAATATCTATTATTCTCCCACTATTTTGTAGAAACCCAATATCCCTCACCATTGGCTTTAGAATATCCTGTTACTTGGTCATTATAGTGGTAAGGATCCATATTTCCCTTTGCATTACCCCAACTAGGGTTAGTCAAGAAACTTGAAAGGTTTTGGGTAGGCATTCCAAATTCTAACTGCATTAACTAACAGCTCCTTGGTCTATTGAGTGGACTCCCCAATCCTGAAATCCTTAATTTTGGATTTCCTCAACTTTTGCCTCTCAGTTACACAAAGTCCTTCTAGGGCATTCAACCCTTGATGTAAACTAACTTAAGTCAACCCAAAACCTCAAATTATAATTCCTCGATAATTGAAAGCACTCTAACTATGGTTGGTCAAGCACTTTGAACTATGGTTCGATTCTAACTGAAGTAATGGAAGGCTATACCGACTTAATATTTAATTGAGGGATTTTATCCTTTATGTGTAAATTACAAATTGTTATCTTTTCACATGCTTGTTAATATTAAGTGGGATATAATTAATTTATTAACCATGTATAAATAATATTTATGCATAAGACATTTTATTTTAGTTCCATATTGTATTCTTATTAGTTCATTAATTATGTGATCGCGTCAAACATACATAATTAATAACCATACAACTGATAGAAATAAATAAAGTGTATGATCATGAGCTTTATTATTGGTTATTTTATCTAGTGATTGATAAACTAACCCATTCCTATGGGAGAAACACCTTGAACCATTTAAGGTTCGTGTTTACAACTTTCCACCTGTCCACCTTTTTATCTCCTTGGATTCATTTCACCTTGCCTCCTAAATTGAACCACCTCTACTATCTTGTGAGATTCATCCATTACATATGCTTTTAACTCACACACAAGTGAGGGGTAAATAGAGTTTATATAAAAGAAACCATGGGCACGCATACCCTATATATTAATGAGGAGAAGTCATGCAGACCAACAATTTTAATTTAATAAATAAATTAAAAAAGGGAACCAATAACATACAAAGGTTTGGTATATCTCATGATCATCCACATATATGAAAAAAAATTACGTATTTAATAAAACTAACATTCAATTCTTTAATTGTTCTTATTAAGATGAATTACGCTCGAATCGATTAATCATTATCTTTAATTAATAAATCTTTTTTATCTTAATCCTTTTTTCTGAATTTCCTTGAGATTATCATCCATAACCTTGTACATAACATGTACCTTTGAAGCAACTCAGTGAATACCTATTCAAAACCACCCAACATGTATTTATACTTTTATACACTTTATTCTTTGTGACATGTAGCATGCACACAGAATTATAATTATAATACAACTCATACATGATGTGAAAATCTTTGAACATTACACATATATTAATTAAACATTTATATATATATATATATCAAACACATATCACATGTTGTGTCCCAACTTTACACCCACATGATGGTACATGTCTCAAGGGTTACATAATATAATAATAAATTTCTAAATTTGTGTAATCTGAAACCAGTACATGGGGTGTAGATCCGACTACATGGCGTGTACCCTCCTCACCATCCATCCTAAGTACACACTTGGGGAAACGGCATGTGAGGTGTACTTCAAAAATCTTCAGAGCACATGGTGTTTCAAGTGGGCCACACGCCGTGTAGACTTCGCGTTACACGGTCACCAGCCGAGAAATCTGTGTATGGGATACATGACTTGACCATGACCCAAAGGGACTACACACCATGTCTAGTGGGCCACACGATGTGTAGTCTAGATGATCGTGTGTCATTCTATCCTGGTCAACACGCGGTGTAAGAATTAACTACACTTCGTGTCATTAATTCACACAGCTTGAGTAATTTCTAAATTACTCTTGATGCATTGAACACAAATACATGCCATGTATATCTGACTACACGGCATGTATTATTATGTTATCTAGAAAGAACTTTTGGTACATCCTGATGAGATCCTCGATTTAATTTTAATCATAAAATTATTTATTTTTGTTAGATCTGCAAGAAATGATAAGGGAGGAACAGATCTCAAAATTCAGATTATAAGAACAATTAAACATGAATTGACAAACTAAATTATTTAGGTGTAAATTATCAATGAATTATTTAAATAATTATAAATGAAAATATGATCCCTATGATACCACTTGTAGGTTTTGAGTGCAACGGAAGTGCAGGATGAGCATGTACCAAACTTTGAAAATATCTATAATCAATAATTAATTCAGGATCAATATGATGATGAACACCAGTATCCACAAAATTAAATCAAAGATAAAAGACAAAATAGAGAACCTAAAACTGAGAAGAGAGGATCGACATAGTTTGTTTATAATTAATTTAATTTAATTATAGAATTACCTCCAAGAAGATTCTTTCTTCATTGATGTGTCTGACCACGGGTCTGAGGTGAGGCTTCATTGCAATGTAGAATACAAGTATAGGAATCCTCTAGCGGTGATCCACACATGCTCTGCATATCTCTAGACATCACTGAAGGAGTCTCCAGGTGCTAGCATGGAAGATCCTTGTGCTTGGGATGTCCTCCTTTGATCGCCTTGAGAATCGCTTCTAAAGTGTTCTCCTTGATTCGGTGGAGGATGATCTCTCTTGTTCTTGAGAGAATTCTTAGAGAGGGAAGAGTTCTCTAGGATCAAGATATTTTCTCCAAGTATGTTGTGCACACAATGATTGGTTAGCCAGTGGAATGGCCCCTTGGATAATTTAAAGAATAAAAACATGACGGAGAATTTAATTCACCAAGTAATAATAAATAATTAGCACAGGTGTCGTTACTTAATTTATTATTTCATATGAAACCTCATGTCAAATGATAATAGCAATGCTATTATTTCTATGACATGTTCTTAACTTGCACGTTATATTTAAATATTATTTAACCAAACAATATTTAATATTATTTCTCATCGGACCCATAACTTAGTCTGTAAATCCTCCTCAATATTTATCAGGACTTGAATAATAACAATTTAATTATAAAATAAATATAACTATATTATTCGCCGATAAATAAATATTATGTCTGCAATATATTCTCTAGAATAACTAGCAATGAAATAAATGCGATCAGACATACTTGAATAATTATTAAACCACAAAAAGGAATAATATTTATTCAACTTGTTAAATAAATAAATTATTTAACTGAGATATTGGCTACACTTAGTGTGTAACCCTCTAGGCCTATTTCTCGTTGGCATTAGGTTGGCTTGACTAAAGTCCAAGATTATTGTCTAGCAACAGGTCAAGGCACCCAAGAGAAAGAAGTTGACATTGCAATGATGTGTCTCCTCATACAAACATTTATCATGTAATATAATATCTTTTTCTCGATATCTCCAATCAAGCATGTTACATGAAAGTGCCATCAGCCCATGTACTCGATTTCTCATTCTTTGAATTCCCAGAATTAAACTTTCCTAAAGAACACCATGGTCATGGATTTAGTTAGGCTATATCATTTCTATTAAAGTGCCTGAGATATCTACTTCTATAGAAGTGACAAATTCTTTCTCACATTATTCATCAATGTAGTA
Organism: Viscum album; assembly: GCA_963277665.1. Classification (NCBI taxonomy): domain Eukaryota; kingdom Viridiplantae; phylum Streptophyta; class Magnoliopsida; order Santalales; family Viscaceae; genus Viscum; species Viscum album. Next base: position 462,400,595 of record OY728142.1, read on the forward strand.
TTACTCATGATGCACCCAATATATCCTACCTCACCGCAAACATTTTTTGTCATGGTTTTCATCAATACATCTAAGTGTACGAGTCATAATACCCATTAATAATAATATTAAAGTCTAAGGACCAATACACACGTCTGTAGATAGAAACATCCAACGATACTTATGAATGTGGATTTTCTACTGTAGGGTTTTGTTCTCATAATATCCTCCTGGATATTACCAAGGGTGCACACCATGAGAGAGAGCCTCAAATTTTTATGATTCTCCACCCCTGATAGCCTGTATCATTTGTGTCCCTTCAAATGATACCATCCATCCATAGAAAATATATTTAATAATAGTGTCATGGAACTTCTGGGTTATCATCATAGTAGGGATCCACTATGACCTTTTAGTGTGACAACTATTCTTAAGACATTATCACATACTATGTCACGCAGAAGAACAATAATGATGTGAAGAAGTTTATAAATATTCATCCAATGAATACAGGTTTATCATAAAGTACAAATAAGTTGGTTTCTAGGGAACCAACTCCAAAAACTATTTATTCCCCAAGTCACACCCGACCGATCTAGACAAAACCACAACCCAAAACAAGGGAAGAACACGAGAGGGTTCTTCCCACCACAAGGATTCTACTAGCACAGAAATTAAAACCCAAACATACCACCCCAGAGGAGGAGGGAACCAGATATAGAGGTGCGGTTGGAGCAGAGACCACTGGTGAGAGGAGGTGCGGCCGGAGAGGAGTCGCACCGAAGAAAGGGTGGTGCGAGGAAGTCACACGAGGGAGAGGTGTTGCACAAGGGGGGAGACTGTCAGTCAGAGAGGATGGTCATCAAAGGATGAGGGATCATTGGGAAGGAAGGTCACCAGGGGTCAGTTCATTCAGGAAATAGGGTAGGGGGTGTGTTGTGCATGGAGAAGAATAGAGGTAGGAGAAAGCCCACTAGGGTTTTCAAAGAAGAGAAAAAAAAAAGTAAATAAAATTTTATAATAATAATGATAATAAGAATAATAATAACTTAATAATAATAATAACTTAATAATAATAATAATAATAATTGTCATAAAAATATTATTATTATTATTACATTTACTTTTTATTTCATTTTAGTTCATTTTCATTTTATTTTTCATTTAATTCTATTATTTTTAAACATAGGGTAGGTCGCACGGTTTGGAAACACGGTCTTCCAGACCGTGCGCCAACCATGAGCACCCTACTAGAATGAAGGGGAAGACGCATAGGCTGGCTACACGGTTACCAAACCATGTGCCAACTATGTTTTACGCCTCTGTCCGGTTCCTAGAATTGAACCGCATGGTTTCCCAAACTGTGCGCAAACTGTGTGCTGGCCAAAAACTCGCCTGAAAATTCCAAAATTCAAAAAATTAAACTGAGGCTCAGCCCGAACCTCGACCAAAAAGATCCAAAGCCAAGAAAAAAATAAAATAAAAAGAATATGAGGTTGGGGTGTGACATACCCTAACCATGCACTAATTGTGCGCCTCCTCCTGAACTCTCTCAAGATGTCACATGGTTACTTGGAGAATCTTTATGCTTTCCCTTTACCTTGTACTTATTGTGAAACCTCTCAAATGATCCCAAAATTATACACCCCCCCACACACAAACTTTTTTATACTAATCCCAATCAAAACAAAGCTCAAAAACACAAAAATGAGTAGTACATACCTCAAATCGGGGGTGTTAAAATGCTCGTTTTTCACTCTAACCTTGGTTTAGAAAGTGGAATTTAATGGGATTCATTTATAGAATATATGAGATCATGTGGTATGTACCATGATATACACTGGTTACCCATTTCTCATATTACATGGTGTTGGATGGTTAAGTAAATTAGGGGAGGTACACCTTCAATAATGAGTGGAATACCCTCAAGTATGGTGAGTAGAGACAACCCTCAAGAAGTTCCAGTCAGCTACCCATCAGGTGATAAACACAACTTTATGCACTATGGGTGTCATTGAGAGTTCACTTCCTATGAATATGGAAGAATGCATGTATGCTTTCAAAGGTAAACTCATGAATGTTCCTTGATAAGCGATCAAAATTGCATCAATTTTTATTCCATGGATGGTGTTCACGCGTGGTTGATTAGAATTATGAACACCAATGTAATATTTATGGATCATGTGGACTAAATCAATCCTTGTGTCAGTTCATGGAGGAGCTGATTATATATTCAGGGACCTTCAATTAACAATAGTTTCCTCACACTCTTCCTTTGTGTGAGAGAGTCCCATAATGGTGATCTTAATTTAGTGGTATCGTGTGACCAAATGTCCTTAGGTGATGGACCTAAATGATTTTAATAAAGGTGGGGATCATTCCATCCACTTCTCCATGTGAATAACAGTATTCCCTTAATGACCATATTGAATATTGTGATGGAAATCCTAATAAAGTATTGTAGAAGTGGAGCATGGATCTCAATGTGTCGTGTCCAGTAGATCATTGGGAATGTTTCCATCGCATGAAAACTCTTGTGATGTGGTGGAGGAGGAGGTTTTCTTGAGAGGTTGTGGTTTGTGGTTACTCAAGATTTGGTAGGTGTTATCATGGGGTCTGAAGCCAACAGAGCATAGACATTTGAATTCTCAAGACCATCTACTTCAGATTATGGTGGATTTTGACACCGATAAGTGGTAGTGTGATATTGGATAGCTTGAGGTGGATAGTGAAATTTCTTAATGATTTCATCAATAACTTTCAATGAGGATCCAAAAAAATGGGATTTTTTCAATGGTTGATGAAATATTGTTTAGGGATCGAGGTGTAGAAGTGAGGTTGCAGCTGATTATTAGGGAAAGAATTGAAAGGAAAAGTCATGTTGTCCTTTTTCCTTATACAATGGTACATACACCTTATTGGTGGGAGATAATGAAAATTAACAGAATTCCCCAAAGAACATGTTACCTTACTGTAGGTTTTGGGCGCAACGGAAGCACGTGGATGAGTGTACCCAACTTTAATTTTACCATTAACAATGATCAATATGAGATCCGTCGCGATAATAAAACGTCAAATCTTCAGAATAGAACAAAAGACAAAAAGGAATGAGGGAAGTCCCGGAACCATAGAGAGGATCATCATATGTTGGTTATAATTAATTTAATTAAAACACAAGAATTACCTTGATGGAATTCTCTCTCTGTTGATGTTTAAGGTCATGATCCAATGTGATCCATCATTGCGTCGTAGAATCCAAGTGTAGTCTTCCTTTAGTAGTGATCTACACATGATCCACATATCTCTAGGCATCACTGAAGGGATCTCTGATTACTAGTGCAGAAGAGCCTTCACTTGTGATGTACACCTTTGATCGCCTTGAGAGTCGCTTCCAAAGCGCTCTCCTTGATCCGGTGGAGGAGGATCTCTCTTGTAACTTGAGATCATTATTGAAGGAAAGGAATTATCTCTTGGATTGATAGATTTCTCTAGATCTGTTGTGCACAACCACAAAGAATATCTAGATCTAAATGAGAATAATGAAATTGGGATTTATATTATTTCGAATAATAAAATGAATTAATTACCTAAAGGCATTTATTCATTTCATTTAATTCTTAGTAATACCTCATGTCTAATAATAACATTTGACTATTATTATTATCACTTGACATGCACCTAGTGAATTACATATAATATTATTTAATTAAATAAATAATAATATTTCTCACAAATCCCCAAAAAAACTACACGGCATGTACTTTTGTTTTTCCTTTTCTTTATTTCCTCCACCACATTTATTAAATCTTGAATAATGACTATTTATTTCTTAAATAAATATCACGGCATTACTCGCTAATAAATATATTATTTTTCCCACAATATAGTCTCTCGAATAACTAGTGTTGAAATAAATATGATCAGACATCCTTGAATAATTATTAAACCACAATTGGGAATAATCTTTATTCGACTTGTTAAATGAATATTCAACTGAGATACTTGGACCCACTTACTATGTGACCCTCTAGGCCTCTTTCTCAGTGGCATTAGGCGAAGCCTGTCTAAAGTCCAAGGTTAGCATCTATCAACATGCCACGACACCCATAGAGAAAGAAGTTAATGCTGCAATGATGTGTCACCTCCTACGAATGCTTAACATGTAATGAAATCCATTTGTCTTGATATCTCAAATCAAGCGGGTTGTATGCTAGTGTCATTAGCTCATGTACTTGATTATTCTTTCTTTGACTTCTTGAAATTGAACTTGCTCATTCTTCACCATGGCCATATATTTATTTAGGATATATTAATTCTATCAAAGGGCATGATATATCAAATTCAATTATGGAATAGAAGGGATAAATCCTTTCTCGCATTATCTATTAATGCAGTATTACTCATGACACACCCAACATATCCTACCTCACTGCAAACAGTGTGTCGTCACATTTTTCATCAATGCATCTAAGTGTGCGAGTTGTAATACCCATTAAAAATAATCTTAAATTCTAAGGACCAATACACACGTCCACAGATAGAAACATCATGTAACGCCTTGACCCTAGTTACCCAGAGTTGGTGCATTATTACATATCATTGGCATGATTACAAGAGATTAAGTACTAAAAGACCGATTAGTTTAGTAGCATTGGAAGTACTAGATACATACATAAGTTTTACATTACATCATGAAATAAAGAAAAACAGCATTGTGTCCCCTTTGAACACACTCATATCCCTTAGCCTATTCCTGCAGGTTAATCATGATATAATTCTTCATATCCTGGGAAAAATAAAACATAAAAAGGGGTGATATCAGATGCTCAGTAAGGATAACAATATAGCGAAAACTTTCATAAATAAGCATAAACATTTAAGTCAGTGTATAAGACTAAAACACGAGCCTTTTAAACTTAAATTTAAGCATAATGTAGCAAATATAAATCAAATAATGTCATTTAATTATTCACATTGATATTATACTAGTCGAATAATCACATGTAATATCAATAGATAATTTCATAATGATGGGATGCATAATGTCGGACATCATAACCACATAGTCAATGCCTCGTGCCAAGACTATAAATAAAGATTTTTTCAAGGCCTTGTGTCAAGACACTAGTTTGTCTCATGAGACCTACCGATGCATTGAGGAGTTATAACGGGCTTCACCCATCACTTATTAAGTCCAATTCATTCCTCATATGAAAAGGTTGAAACATAATCTAAACATTTGTATTAAAACTAGCATACAAAATGTCAATATTTTAACCACAAACCATGAATGGTATAAAAATAGAACATCCAAAGTCAAACATAACTCATTCAATACAATATGGAATATTGTATCAACCTCAATAAAGAATAATGAAGTATATTGGCATAGATGAAAATAATAAATAAAACTATTTGAGAAAAATATCCCCTTTTTTCTTGAAAACATTTAAAAGTGTCACTATTTATCAAGAATCTGTTAAAAATAGTTTTTTAAATCAAAGTTTCCCATACCAATTTGAAACTTTTAAAAGGAATTTTAATTTTAAAACATCCATGTCCATATAAATCAATCCTTAAACCCATTTTTAAAACATGGACATTAATGAGAAAGATTTAGAAGAATAAATCTTTAAAACATTTAAAATGATATTTTAGTTAGAGTTCCTAAACAAATGAGAGACATTTGAATACAAATAATTAAGGCAATAAAAACTTTATAATATCATGAGAATAAAGGTATTCATGATATACTATGTCAAAGTACAGTATATACACCATATAAAAGTGAATTGATGTATAACAACAAAGAAGTCTCAATGGAATGTAAAATGAGATAAAATCCCTTATAAAGACCATATCCTTAAGTTAAGGATAAATAAATGACATAATTATGTGTGAAAAGTATAAATACACTCATTATGATTATATATTCAGTGGAAATAAATCAGAGAACATTCACACACATTCTTGTAACAACAACACCAATAACTTGGATGTTTAAGTCAATGAATGGAAATTGAGTTAAGATTACTCTTATCAAGTTCATATCGATGAATTGAGAATTTATAAATGGAGTGATTATGTGTATCAAAATTATATCCACAAAAAGGGGAGTGGAAATTACTACATAAATAAATAAATAGTGATTTCACACATAATCTTGTAGTAAAATAATCAATGAAGTTTGTGTAAAACCCAATGAGTGAAAATCAAAATTAGAAATTCCCTTACCGATTTGGTAACTTACGAAACATACACCCCATAAAATAAGGATCATACAATAAAGTTTTAAATACCCATAAATTAAATTATATTACACAAAGAACACAATCGTGGATAGTATATACACCACACAAAAGGAAATAGTGGCAAATATAGCATGAATCTCACGGGAATAAAAAGTGAGATGAAAACCCCTTACCTTGTACTTTTCCTTAATTGAGGGTATGTTAACCTCATGTATAATGGTGAAATAATTGTTATTAAATTATACAAGAACCATATACATAAATGTGATATCATATATGATCTTTTAATATTGATTTGTTAATAATATTTCAGTAGTATCATTGTTTCAGGTGTTAACTGATTCGTTTTTCTTTATATGTTTTGTTACGTAAGTTATGTTTGTTATGGATAGGATGTATTTGATTTGTATCCATAATGATATTATGTTCTTAAAAATTAATTTTTAATCATAAAATGATATATATTCTTGAATGGTTACGATGGGGAATGAATCTCATCGCGTTTGTGGAGACGGTAATCCGTACGTACGCACGAGCGACAATACCATTCTATTGATTGTGAAATAGTATGTAATTGGATGGTATATCATATATAAAGAATAATTAATATATTATATTTATTATTTACATCAATTATACTCGTTATTATACTCATCCAAATAATTAAGTGTTGAATAACAAACTACACCATGACGTGGAGATGGTAAGTCGTACGTACGCACGTATGGTGACTTTGTCTTTCATAGGATGGATAGAATAATGAATATGGTTGTACCATATTTATAATAAAATCACAGTATGTAGAAGTTACTGGATTTATTATTTTGGTATGAAAACAACAAATAAATAGGAAGTGGAATAAGAAAAGAACATTGAAATAAGTGATGAAATAATTACCTATTCTTCAGGTGCTTCCCTTTGATTTGATCAAAAGGGCTTCTTAGATTGTCTTTCTGATCAAAGTAAGGCCTCTAGGTTGAAGTGAGGGTAGTTGGGAGGATATTTGATTAGGGTTTGGCTGAGCCAAATGGCTTTGGAGGTGTGATTTTGAGATAAGGGGAAGTGCCTTTTGTAATAGAGGTGAGGGTCACTTTAGGAAAACCTTGAAATATTGTTTTATTATACAATAATATTCGATTTATAATGGCTCCAAAAGGATTTATTTTGAGGATAAGGTGGGTCTGAGTCGAAAACATCTCAACCAATTGGTTTTAGACAGGTTTAGGTCACCATATTAACCTTATCTTTTAGATTTAATTCTTGGTTAAATGGTTTAACATTTACCATGTCTCCTTGTATTTTTATATTATATGGTTAATAAACTTATTATAAAATGTCAAGCGAACCCCAAGTGGTTCATTAATGACATATATATTATTATATAATTCCTTTGGCTGAACCTTAGATTTTTAGAACTATTATATCATTTAATAATATAATATTTCTTTTAAAAACTCATTTATGTCAATTTTGACATTGTTTAGTATTTGGATTTTGTGAAAGTTATAACAATCTGATTTCTTCGAAAAAAATAAATTGAATAAACCCTAACATGTAATATTAACCTAGAAATTTTGTGGAATGCATCAAAAGTCTCAATTTACATTTATTTTAATATTTATAATATCAATTATTTTAATCTTTCATTAATAAGGTAATTATTTCATCATCATTGTGTCTTAAATAAATTTAATTATTTAATATCTAAAAATTATAAATAAAATACCATGATGTAGTAAATATTCTTATATTTATAATGAATATTTATAGTCAAAATTATCTTACGTATAACTCTATATTAAAAATGTTTTAGTTATTAAAATTTGAATTTAACACTTTTAACTCTTCTTTAAATAAAATAATAATAAATGTCTTCATCTAAACCAAGTGGACCAAAATGATCATATTTTATTCTTAAGGTTGATTTTGGTCGAAATACACTTATCCAATAGAATTATGACATGTGTTAGGGTAATTATAATATCATTTTTACCTTTAATTACCCTATTTACTTTTAACTGTGCTAAATAAAATTCAAAAGTTACTATTCACCAAATATTATTTTCATCTTATTAAACCACATTTTACTTACTGATGTCAACCGTGTCTCTCAAATTTTTGAAATTCAATTCACAGAAGCGGTAAAATTACGTTTTATGCAAATTTGCTAACGTGCCTAGAAGGTGGGTAAAAGACGTTAAAAAATTCTATAAAATTTTATACATCTAATTTTATCAATGAATTGAATTGAACTAATATGTTTATTATGTATCTATTTTGACTTAAAATAAATTAAATAAAATAAATAATTATTTAAATAAAAAGTCGGTTTTTAAACAATAACGCAGTGTTTTTCACTATTCATCAAAAATTGAATGTTTTCAGAAAAATACCAAAAAATCACCCTAAGATAATTTTGATATTCCGAATCCAAAAATGATGTCTATTTTACCAAATTCAAAACATAGAAGTTCCATTAATTAATTTAAAATTAATTCCCGTTGTCAAAACCAGAAAGCGGGTTTTTGAGAAGTAAAAACTATCAAAAGATTGATATGTGTTTATGTCCGGTTTAAAAGTAAAATTACTTTCAATGACCAACATTAGATTAAATGATAAAAATATAATCTAATTATACTTCAAAACCATTCAAATTTATAATTTAACACTATAAATTATTTTGATTAAAAAAGTTGTTTTCAATTAAAATTTTGCATCTTTCACTATTCATCAAAATATGAAAGTTATCAGAAAAATACAAAAAAATATCCAAACTAAATTTTTATGTCCCGATTTTAAAGAAGAAATTAATTTCATCAAATTGATTATATAAAAGTGTCAAATATTGGATTTAGAAATGGTTCGTCATTAAAAGGCGGAAAAACATCATTTTTAGAAAAATACTTCTTTTATCTGAAAAATTGAATTTGTTCTTATATTATGTCTAAGAAACACAAAAAATGAATGTTAAAATTATATGGGATATATATAAAATTCAAAATGTGGTTATTACTATTCATAACAGTTTTCTAAACGACTGGTTTGATAGGTCGTGGTGCGTTTGAACTCAGTGTTGCGCACATCGCATGTTATTGTATTATTCAAAGAGAAGCGTATCGTGGAAGCTTGGGGTGTTACAATCCAATGACACTATGAAATGTGGATTTCATACTTGCAGGTCTTATTCTCATAATATCCTCCTAGATATTACCAAGGGCGCACACCATGAGAAAGTGTCAAAGTTTTATGAGTCATCACCTCTAATGGTCTGTATTATTTGTGTCCCTCAAATAACATCATTCGGTTATAGAACATATATTCAAGAATGGTGTTATGACACTTCCGAGTTCTCATCATAGTAGGGATCCGCTATGACCATTTAGTGCAACAACTATCCTTAGGACATTATCACATTCATTGTCACGCAGAAGAACAATCAAGATATGATAAGGTATTTCTTAATTTTTAAACCCATGAATACAATTTTATCATGAAGTACAAAGTAGTTGTGTAACATCCCAGGTAAATAAAGAATATGAAATTTTATATTTATCCATATTTGTGAATAAAATATTTAAATGACTTTAAAGGGGACGCTATGCTCGATGGCGTACCCAACACGCACCAACGAGTTTTTGGGAATCTTACGTTGCACTCTAATAATAAAATAATATTATTTTAAATGGTAGTTAACATGTAGCCGTTGTAATGGCGAGAATGGATAGAAATAACTAAAATATGATTATATATGTTTTTAAATGTTTTTACATTTATCCAATAAAAGCTAAAGGCTTAAAATACAGAAAGAATTCAATTTTAGGCGTATATGCCCTAGTTTTCACTAAAGGTTCACTTATCGCCTTTTAATGGAGAACTGTCATTAAATATAGTTTTGATCACTCTTATACATTCTTTTGGACCAAATAAAACTCTTATTAAGAATCGGGACATCAAATTTTACTTTGTGTAAATTTTTGGTATTTTTCTGATAAAGTTCATTTTTTAATGAATAGTGTAAAATGTTGTATTTTAATTCAAAACCTTTTTTTAATATAATTTATTTATATGATTAGATTATCTTTTTAATTGGTTTTAAATTGAAATTAGAAAATATTTTTACCATTAAATCCAATAGTGGTCGTTGGAATCAATTTCACTTTGAAATCGGACTTAAACTAGTGTCAATCTTTTGATACTTATTGTTTTACAAAAACACGCTATTTGCTCTGACAGAGGGAATTAATTAATGTGACTTATATGATTTGAATTTTGTAAAATGGACTTCATTTTTGAATTCAGAATATCAAATATAGCTTAGGTTGAATTTTTGGTAATTTTCTGAAAAACTTCAATTTTTGATGAATAGTGAAACCACTAAGTGGTAATCAAGCAAACTGATTTTTCAGTTAAATGAAATTTTAACACTAATGTGTATTGAATTTTGAAAATCCGACATACATGGTTGTCATTAAGAATTAAAATGTGGTTCAATGAGATTATAATAATTTTTTGGTGAATAGTAACTCATTAAGTTCTTAATCGCGATTAGTGGTAATTAAGGTAGTTTAAGGTATAAATAATGCTTTAATAATATAAAATGACCTAGACACATGTCCCAACCTTATTGGTTGTGTCATGGCCGACCAAGACAAGCCATGGGTCAACTTGGGGACCCCATGGATCCACTTTTGTTGGGAAATGACATAAATTACTTTTTATTTAATGTTAAAGTGAAAATGACACAAACATAATATGTTTTGCGAAAACAATTTTTAAGTGGGGTTATACAAGTCCAAATTTTGATTATAAATAGTAATTGGAAAGATAAAAATATTTCCTACATCATAGTAATTTTTTTATAATTTTTAGACATTAAATAAATTAAATTAGTTATGACATCATAATGATGCAGTGATGACATCATTATTTAACGATTAAAATAAAATGGAAAGATAATGTAAAATCTATGAACTACACATGTCCAAAACCAATTGGATGAATGGTTTTCGATGCCTTATCACCTTATCCAAGAATTATATCAATGTGGGACCTTTTGAAACCGAAACACATTTTAAAATAAAGTAATATTTCTTACTTTCCAAAAGTGCCCCTCCTCTCCTCTTATAAAAGGCCCCCACCTCTACCTCATTTCACACACTCTTCAAGCCTTTGGCTCGGCCAACCCCTGCCCATTTGCTCTCTCCACATCCCTCTACTCATCCTAGAGGATTACCTTTGGGCAGAATCCTTTCAAAGGAAGCCTTTAGGCTCAACTCAAAAGGAGTTACACTTTTAAAGGTAATTCATTCTCTCATGTTCATTTGTTTTATTTTGCTTCTCCAACCCCCTAAACTCTTTTTATTTACTTATTTTGTAAAAACACCAGTATCTTCAATATACTAGGATGTTGTTATAAGATTTATTTGAGCTACACTCTCACACAACTACATCAAATGGTTAAAGAACATAAGGTTTCCGTGGATGGCGAAATTCTGCCTCCCGAAACGATGATTGTTCAACACTCATTTAACACCTTCAAAGGTGGCCATTATGATGTCACTATTTTTATATATGATATATAATATGTTTATGTTTTCCTTAAGCTTCTGTTTTTTTTCATTTTGGGCATACCTTTATGGTTTCCATTATGGGTAAAACACGATATCTTCATTTTAGGAAGTGCGGACTACCGCCCCCTAAAAGTGATTTGATTCGTTAATACCATATGTGGGATGTGTAAAGGATAAAGTTAATGATATTATATATGTTATTATACTGGAATTATAATATAATCTTATATCATTATGATTCCATTCCAGAAAATATGAAATAGAAATGGAAGTAGCGTTCATGCGTACGTACGGCTTACCGTCTCCATGAACGGTGCATTTCATTTATTACCTCTAAATGTGATGTAATATTATAAATGAATGTATGTACTGGATATATATGAAATATATGATATCTACATCATGAATACCATTCTGGACATAATGAACCTTTTACCAAATTAACAACATGTAAGTATAAGAAGTCTATTTTTGACTTAAGAACCAAATATCGGCAAAACAAATATTATTAACTTAAATGATTACATAATGTTTATGACATGGTAATAAGTTATATAAAAGGAATAATGAACTTGAAAAGGGTTCTTAATGAAGTATAAATTAACTCAAGTTTATTATTCAGGAGATTAAAGAACGATTGAGTCAAGTCGGACTCGAGGTAAGGGATCCTACACCTCTCTTTCTTTTTAAGTACACTCTTTTATGTCATTTCTTTTAAGCTCATATTTCTTATGATTGGGATGTTATTTTATATTACTCCTACTGTAATTTTTATGTTCATGTGATGAGAGACCCTATTCCCTCTCATCAATCCATTTTGGAAGTTTTGAGTGGCGCCGTTAGGCTGCCGAACTTTTATAAGAGATGTAACCTCTCTCTTTCTTTCTAAGTACTCTCCTTTATGTCACTTCTTTTAATCTACCCTTTGTAATGTTGGGGGATGTTCTTTTATATTCCTCTTTCTGTACATTTTATTGTAATGTGATGAGATACCCTATTTGATCTCATCAATCCATATTCTGAAGTTTTATGTGGTGCCGTTGGGCTGCCGAGTTTTCGTAAGGGATTTTTTCATCTCACTTTTATTCCCGTGATATTTATGCTACATTTGCCACAAATTCCATTGAGTGGTGTATGTACTGTCCATTATTATACTCTTTGTGTAATATACTTTCGTTTATGAGTATTTACATCAATGATCTATTGTCCTTCTTTCATGGGGTGTATGTTTTGAAAGATACCCAAGTCGGTAAGGGAACCTTTCACCCTCCTTTTTTTTAAAAGACTTCTTTTGTTGGGTCTTTTAATTTAAATATTGTTATGTTGGGATATGTTATCATATATCCTTATTGATGTAAATTTTATGTCCAAGTGATGAGATACACTTTTTATCTCTCATCAACTCATTTTGATGTGATGTCGTTAGGCTGTCAAGGGAACTTTTTAACCCAATTTCGATTTCTTTGGGTTCAACATGTAGTCATTGAATATGTCATCCATTGAATATGTGTGAATGACCTTTTATTGTTTTACACTTAATATCCACTTATATTGGGTGTATTTATATTTGTCACACATACTTTTGAGATTGATTTGTCCTTAATTTAAGGATACCTTCTTTATAAGGGATTTCATCACATTTGACATTTCTATTGGGGGTTCATTGTTGTTATGCACCAATTCACTCTTCTATGGTGTATATACTGTCCTTTGGAGTATTATATCATGAATCATTTTATTCTCATGATATTATAAAGTTCTGACTAAATGTTATTCCTCGATTATTGTATTCAAGTGTCTCTAATTTTGGTAAAACCCCTTTAACCAAAATATCATTTTAAATGTTTTAATTATTTGTTCTTATTAATATCCATGTTTTCAAAATGGTTTTAAGGATTTATATTAATGGTTTAAAATGTTAAATTCTTCAAGGTGGTATGAGACACTTTGATTCAAAAATCTCTTTATTAAATGTTTTAAATGGTTTTGGAAATGGTTTCTTTTTGAATGGATTCATTATTTCAATATCCTAAAATGTTATATTGTGATTGAAATGTGGAAATGTTATGTTTCCTTTATTCATGTTTATGTGATAAGATTATGTTATGGTTCTTGGGCATTGTTATGAAGAACGGGTGGTTCCGTGATAAACTAAGGGCGGGTGAGCCCGATATAGCTCTCCAATGCATTGGGTAACGCGAAGGAGTGAAACGTTAAGGTTTCTCCGAAGAGATTTAGGGAATATACTGTGATGGGTATTCCAAACGTAACCAAGAGGGTTACTCCCTACGTAAGAATGTTATGAATGCCTCAAGTTACCTTTATGTCTTATGTTTTCTATGATTTATTCATGATTTGATATGCCTATGTTTTATGGGTAAAGCATGATTTCATTCTTATGTATTTATGAACTCATGTTTTTATAACCCTTACTGAGCTTTTTATGCTCATCCCAAGTTTTTGAAATGTTTTTCACAGGTCAAGGGAAAGGTACATGATGTGATGATAGTGTCAAGGATGTGTCAAGAAAGAATCCGTGTTTTATTTTAAATAGGTTTCCGTTGATGGGAAGAATGAATATTGTCTTTTATGTAACCACTTTGTTTAAATGTGGAATGTAATGCAAGTTTCATGATCTAATTCTCTAAAACTCTAAACCTGAAAAGATCCTCAATGTGTAATCTTGTAATAACTCAAGATTAAGTAAGGTTTAAGGCTGGGGCCTTATAGTTGGTATCAAAGGCCGGTTTAGATAACTTTAGAGGTTAGGGTATTCTCTAAGCACAAGTGACATTGCCATAATGGTTAGGATTTCAAAAAGAGTCATAGTTTTAGATAAAGTGAATGAGTAAGTATATCTTAGTGTTTACCTTCCTCGTTAGTACATGATGGTTTTGTTGATATACTCACACTGACCTTTTTGGTTTTAGTAAATGGCTGGATCTAGCAGGTACCAATGTGACAATGGGTTTGAAGGAAACTATGGTGGTTCTCTGATTAAGAGACTGGATGAGATGGGGGATTCAATGAGGAATCTCATGGTTGTTCTAAACCAACTATCAAGGAGTCATGATCAACCACTTCAACCTTGGTGAGTTCTCTAATTCATCATGTACGAGATGGCCAACTCGATGTGGAAATTCAGGTAATAATTATTAAGGTAACCATTAGGGTTTATATGATCCTGACTTTTGAGGTAATTATGGGTTATTATATGTTATGATGGAAAATGAAAGGAATGAGATAAACTTGAGGTTAAAATATGTTATGATCATCTTTGAAGATTTTATCTCATTTCGGGGATTGTTTTAAGAATTATATAGTTTTGGAAAAAGGACAACACGCAGACCATGTGACTACCCGTCGCATCGGACAAAGCTGCGGGAATCGAACCCACAACCAAAGTGCGACTGTTATTTATCGCCTACCACTGGACTACGTGAAGTCCCTGGTTAGTTTGACTGATTCTTTTCAGTTATATGATTTTATGAATTAAGAGTAAGTTGATTTTGGGTTATTTATGAAAATGATTAACCTATCATGGAGGATATGTGATTAGGTTAATTACTTTCAATGCGAGACTTTAAGAGCAACTGATTTTGTTTGGAGATAAATGTTACGATTTAACTTGGAAGACTATGTGAATAAATCCTTCAAATATTTGGGTTTCAATCTTATATTGGTTTACTTTGAAGAATTTTATGGACAAATTATTTATCGGATGGTCCTCGTTGAACTTTGGGTTTTGTTGGACAAATTTTGGAGATTAAGAATAGATTTTCTTTTTTATAAGGGGTTATCCTTTTCTAGATTATCTGATCTTGTACTAGCCTTTTTGGTTTTGGTTTTGGTTAAAGTCTAAAGACATGGGATGCATATAGTTCTCTTTTGTGGATTAGGTGATTCTCTAGAAGTTTATTATAGTACTCTTAATGCAAACAAGTCTCCCTAAATACTCGTCTTTTGGAAAAAAATATGAGTTTGATTAAAAAATCTAGTAAAAGTTGAATGTCAAAATGATAAGTGATTATGTTTCCTTATGAATAAATTCCTCAATAAAAAGTAACTTAAAACAAAAATGTTGTCTATTAACTTTTCCTACTGGGGAATCGAATACCGTTTAACCCATCACAAGTTTGTGATTTTCTCGTGGTTAACTTTCTCCTAAACATGTTTTCTATCACTCTCCATCAGAACATGACCCTTTGTTTTTTCCTCCATGTCCATATTTTCATACTTGGAATCCTAGTATGGGTTAACTCGGGTGACCTTTGTACTTATCTTTCCTTATTTTAAAGTGTTTGTTTTACCGACTTTTGTTCCGATGTGGGACTTTCAAGGATGTTTCCAAGCGCAATTTTAAAATTGCGAGGACGCAATTCCCAAAAGGGGGGAAGGATGTAACATCCCAGGTAAATAAAGAATATGACATTTTATATTTATCCATATTTGTGAATAAAATATTTAAATGACTTTAAAGGGGACGCTATGCTCGATGGCGTACCCAACACGCACCAACGAGTTTTTGGGAATCTTACGTTGCACTCTAATAATAAAATAATATTATTTTAAATGGTAGTTAACATGTAGCCGTTGTAATGGCGGGAATGGATAGAAATAACTAAAATATGATTATATATGTTTTTAAATGTTTTTACATTTATCCAATAAAAGCTAAAGGCTTAAAATACAGAAAGAATTCAATTTTAGGCGTATATGCCCTAGTTTTCACTAAAGGTTCACTTATCGCCTTTTAATGGAGAACTGTCATTAAATATAGTTTTGATCACTCTTATACATTCTTTTGGACCAAATAAAACTCTTATTAAGAATCGGGACATCAAATTTTACTTTGTGTAAATTTTTGGTATTTTTCTGATAAAGTTCATTTTTTAATGAATAGTGTAAAATGTTGTATTTTAATTCAAAACCTTTTTTTAATATAATTTATTTATATGATTAGATTATATTTTTAATTGGTTTTAAAGTGAAATTAGAAAATATTTTTACCATTAAATCCAATAGTGGTCATTGGAATCAATTTCACTTTGAAATCGGACTTAAACTAGTGTCAATCTTTTGATACTTATTGTTTTATAAAAACACGCTATTTGCTCTGACAGCGGGAATTAATTATTGAATTAATTAATGTGACTTATATGATTTGAATTTTGTAAAATGGACTTCATTTTTGAATTCGGAATATCAAATATAGCTTAGGGTGAATTTTTGGTAATTTTCTGAAAAACTTCAATTTTTGATGAATAGTGAAACCACTAAGTGGTAATCAAGCAAACTGATTTTTCAGTTAAATGAAATTTTACCACTAATGTGTATTGAATTTTGAAAATCCGACATACATGGTTGTCATTAAGAAGTAAAATGTGGTTCAATGAGATTATAATAATTTTTTGGTGAATAGTAACTCATTAAGTTCTTAATCGCGATTAGTGGTAATTAGGGTAGTTTAAGGTATAAATAATGCTTTAATAATATAAAATGACCTAGACACATGTCACAACCTTATTGGTTGTGTCATGGCCGACCAAGACAAGCCATGGGTCAACTTGGGGACCCCATGGATCCACTTTTGTTGGGAAATGACATAAATTACTTTTTATTTAATGTTAAAGTGAAAATGACACAAACATAATATGTTTTGCGAAAACAATTTTTAAGTGGGGTTATACAAGTCCAAATTTTGATTATAAATAGTCATTGGAAAGATAAAAAGATTTCCTACATCATAGTAATTTTTTTATAATTTTTAGACATTAAATAAATTAAATTAGTTATGACATCATAATGATGCAGTGATGACATCATTATTTAACGATTAAAATAAAATGGAAAGATAATGTAAAATCTATGAACTACACGTGTCCAAAACCAATTGGATGAATGGTTTTCTATGACTTATCACCTTATCCAAGAATTATATCAATTTGGGACCTTTTGAAACCGAAACACATTTTCAAATAAAGTAATATTTCTTACTTTCCAAAAGTGCCCCTCCTCTCCTCTTATAAAAGGACCCCACCTCTACCTCATTTCACACACTCTTCAAGCCTTTGGCTCGGCCAAACCCTGCCCATTTGCTCTCTCCACATCCCTCTCCTCATCCTAGAGGATTACCTTTGGGCAGAATCCTTTCAAAGGAAGCCTTTAGGCTCAACTCAAAAGGAGTTACACTTTTAAAGGTAATTCATTCTCTCATGTTCATTTGTTTTATTTTGCTTCTCCAACCCCCTAAACTCTTTTTATTTACTTCTTTTGTAACAACACCAGTATCTTCAATATACTAGGATGTTGTTATAAGATTTATTTGAGCTACACTCTCACACAACTACATCAAATGGTTAAAGAACACAAGGTTTCCGTGGATGGCGAAATTCTGCCTCCCGAAACGATGATTGTTCAACACTCATTTAACACCTTCAAAGGTGGCCATTATGATGTCACTATTTTTATATATGATATATAATATGTTTATATTTTCCTTAAGCTTCTGTTTTTTTTTTCATTTTGGGCATACCTTTATGGTTTCCATTATGGGTAAAACACGATATCTTCATTTTAGGAAGTGCGGACTACCGCCCCCTAAAAGTGATTTGATTCGTTAATACCATATGTGGGATGTGTAAAGGATAAAGTTAATGATATTATATATGTTATTATACTGGAATTATAATATAATCTTATATCATTATGATTCCATTCCAGAAAATATGAAATAGAAATGGAAGTAGCGTTCATGCGTACGTACGGCTTACCGTCTCCATGAACGGTGCATTTCATTTCTTACCTCTAAATGTGATGTAATATTATAAATGAATGTATGTACTGGATATATATGACATATATGATATCTACATCATGAATACCATTCTGGACATAATGAACCTTGAACAATTTAACAACATGTAAGTATAAGAAGTCTATTTTTGACTTAAGAACCAAATATCGGCAAAACAAATATTATTAACTTAAATGATTACATAATGTTTATGACATGGTAATAAGTGATATAAAAGGAATAATAAACTTGAAAAGGGTTCTTAATGAAGTATAAATTAACTCAAGTTTATTATTCAGGAGATTAAATAACGATCGAGTCAAGTCGGACTCGAGGTAAGGGATCCTACACCTCTCTTTCTTTTTAAGTACACTCTTTTATGTCATTTCTTTTAAGCTCATATTTCTTATGATTGGGATGTTCTTTTATATTACTCCTACTGTAATTTTTATGTTCATGTGATGAGAGACCCTATTCCCTCTCATCAATCCATTTTGGAAGTTTTGAGTGGCGCCGTTAGGCTGCCGAACTTTTATAAGAGATGTAACCTCTCTCTTTCTTTCTAAGTACTCTCCTTTATGTCACTTCTTTTAATCTACCCTTTGTAATGTTGGGGGATGTTCTTTTATATTCCTCTTTCTGTACATTTTATTGTAATGTGATGAGATACCCTATTTGATCTCATCAATCCATATTCTGAAGTTTTATGTGGTGCCGTTGGGCTGCCGAGTTTTCGTAAGGGATTTTTTCATCTCACTTTTATTCCCGTGATATTTATGCTACATTTGCCACAAATTCCATTGAGTGGTGTATGTACTGTCCATTATTATACTCTTTGTGTAATATACTTTCGTTTATGAGTATTTACATCAATGATCTATTGTCCTTCTTTCATGGGGTGTATGTTTTGAAAGATACCCAAGTCGGTAAGGGAACCTTTCACCCTCCTTTTTTTTAAAAGACTTCTTTTGTTGGGTCTTTTAATTTAAATATTGTTATGTTGGGATATGTTCTCATATATCCTTATTGATGTAAATTTTATGTCCAAGTGATGAGATACACTTTTTATCTCTCATCAACTCATTTTGATGTGATGTCGTTAGGCTGTCAAGGGAACTTTTTAACCCAATTTCGATTTCTTTGGGTTCAACATGTAGTCATTGAATATGTCATCCATTGAATATGTGTGAATGACCTTTTATTGTTTTACACTTAATATCCACTTATATTGGGTGTATTTATATTTGTCACACATACTTTTGAGATTGATTTGTCCTTAATTTAAGGATACCTTCTTTATAAGGGATTTCATCACATTTGACATTTCTATTGAGGGTTCATTGTTGTTATGCACCAATTCACTCTTCTATGGTGTATATACTGTCCTTTGGAGTATTATATCATGAATCCTTTTATTCTCATGATATTATAAAGTTCTGACTAAATGTTATTCCTCGATTATTGTATTCAAGTGTCTCTAATTTTGGTAAAACCCCTTTAACCAAAATATCGTTTTAAATGTTTTAATTATTTGTTCTTATTAATATCCATGTTTTCAAAATGGTTTTAAGGATTTATATTAATGGTTTAAAATGTTAAATTCTTCAAGGTGGTATGAGACACTTTGATTCAAAAATCTCTTTATTAAATGTTTTAAATGGTTTTGGAAATGGTTTCTTTTTGAATGGATTCATTATTTCAATATCCTAAAATGTTATATTGTGATTGAAATGTGGAAATGTTATGTTTCCTTTATTCATGTTTATGTGATAAGATTATGTTATGGTTCTTGGACATTGTTATGAAGAACGGGTGGTTCCGTGATAAACTAAGGGCGGGTGAGCCCGATATAGCTCTCTAATGCATTGGGTAACGCGAAGGAGTGAAACGTTAAGGTTTCTCCGAAGAGATTTAGGGAATATACTGTGATGGGTATTCCAAACGTAACCAAGAGGGTTACTCCCTACGTAAGAATGTTATGAATGCCTCAAGTTACCTTTATGTCTTATGTTTTCTATGATTTATTCATGATTTGATATGCCTATGTTTTATGGGTAAAGCATGATTTCATTCTTATGTATTTATGAACTCATGTTTTTATAACCCTTACTGAGCTTTTTATGCTCATCCCAAGTTTTTGAAATGTTTTTCACAGGTCAAGGGAAAGGTACATGATGCGATAATAGTGTCAAGGATGTGTCAAGAAAGAATCCGTGTTTTATTTTAAATAGGTTTCCGTTGATGGGAAGAATGAATATTGTCTTTTATGTAACCACTTTGTTTAAATGTGGAATGTAATGCAAGTTTCATGATCTAATTCTCTAAAACTCTAAACCTGAAAAGATCCTCAATGTGTAATCTTGTAATAACTCGAGATTAAGTAAGGTTTAAGGCTGGGGCCTTATAAGTTGGTTCTAGGCCACCAACTTCAACACCTACTGTTCTTTTGGAGATGGTATAGAATCTTTGATATTGAGCTTTTAGTAGAGGAGTTCAATGCAAGTGGATTATTACCATGTGACAGTCATCTGGAACACTCTTTAAAGGTGTGGAGCGTAATAGTCCCACAGAATATACCCTTAGTGGCAATCAATTCCAAGATGGATGCTAGAGGTTCATGGTTTGACTTCATCTCGTATAGTGGGCTGAACATTGGGGAGAAAAGGTTTTTCACTTATAGGATTGGCAAGACTCGTATAGAGCAGATTTATGTCTCTGGTAAGGTATTACTTCAGAATGAGCTATAGTTGATAGCTTTGGTGATGAAAGAGTGTGTTCCCTTTCCCAATGGTTTAGTATCGAGTTCACATAGGGTTCAGACCTCCAAAGATAAAGTAGGTATGTGCGAGGGGTGGATTGCTGTTTTACGTGAGATTTATTTATGTTTTCATAGTTTAGAAGCTCCAATTGTTTCCTTTTTAGGGATACAAAGTTTTAAATGTGGAGATGATGTAGCAACCATAATTTTTTTCATGATTGAGATTTTACCATAATTTTGAGTTGTAGAGTCCTGAGACATTCGCAGGGGTAAAACAATAAATTTATCCTAGATATGACCACTAAAAAAATTTCCAATGGTTTTAGTGATTTTGAGGTGTGATGTTTATCTCCAATCTTAGTTTTTATGAATTTACAGGCACTTTGAATTTTAAGGGGTTTTTAATATTAATTAAATAAATAAATATCTATCTGATGAGCACAAATGGTGATATCTTCTAAGTGATAGCTCGAATAGAGATTCAGACATTCTGGTTGTGTTCAGAAGGTGGTTTCCCTATATGAGGTTAAGGGTTTAATTTGGCCTGAAAGCCCGAGCGGCTCGGCCTGACAAAGCCCGAGCTGGGCTAGGCCGATCTCGGGCTGATGGTTCGTCGAACCGGACTTGTGCCTATGCAAGTAGGCCCGAGACCCGGCTTGCAAAAGCCCAACCCGCATGAAGCCCGACTCGTAAAAGCCCGTACACTCTAAAAAAATATGGGAAACTACTGGTAGAGAGACTCAAACCCCCCTACCACACATTTCCAAGGCTGCGTTTGACTAAAAATTAGCAGACTGTATATATATAAACAAAGCTATTAATAATATATATATATATAGTAACCTATTATATATTAACAAAAAAAATAACACACTCACCCAATTAAATAAATATATATATATATATATATATATATATATATATATAACTATATATCAATGATTTAACATGATATATATATAATAACTCATTACATATTAACAAAAAAAAAACAACACAATCACCCAATTATGTTCATCTCCCAACCTCATTTTTTTAAAGTTTGTTATAACTTGCATATATTATATATATTATATATACATATATAATTCTATATAGAATTTTTTTAACACATTCACCCACTGATGTACACCCCCAACCATTAACTTGAACATATTATTATGAATGTTATTTACTGCGGTGATTGATATTTATTTAGACATAGCACTCGGTGTAAATTCTTTTTTTTAATCGAACGTTTTCAAAAAAAAAATATTTGAACTTTAATTATTTTCTAAATTGGTTTATATTTTAGTTTTTTATTGAATTAATGAAAATATTATAATTATAATAGGCATTTGACGTTGGGATTTAAGGTTATTGTGAAATGCAAAATGTGAGCAATTTAAAACATGTCAAATGATTGAGAAATAAATGATAAATATTCCAACCATACGGTAAAATGTCAATAAAAAAATAAAAAGAAAATAAACGTTTTAAAAAATATGTTAAACGTTTAAAAAAGGTGTTTAAAAAAAGATGTTTTAAAAAAATGTTTAAAAAAAGTTTTAAAATAAACATTTTAAAATTAAAATTAAAAGAAAACGTTTTTTAAACAAGTTAGAAAAAATGTTTAAATTAAAAAAAAAACGTTAAAAAAAACATTAACAAAAACGTTTTAAAAATAAGTTAAAAAAATAACCTTTTAAAAGAATCGTTTAATTTTTTTTAAATGTTTAATAACACATTTAAAAAACAAGTTAAAAAAACAGAAACGTTAAAAACAACATTCTAGAAAAATGTTTTAAAAAAACTG
Organism: Viscum album; assembly: GCA_963277665.1. NCBI lineage: Eukaryota > Viridiplantae > Streptophyta > Magnoliopsida > Santalales > Viscaceae > Viscum > Viscum album. Next base: position 462,423,744 of record OY728142.1, read on the forward strand.
TTTTAAAATAAACTTTTAATAAAACGTTTTAAAAAATCGTTTTAAAAAATTAAAATAAATGTTTAAATTAAAAAAAAAACGTTTAAACAAAAGTTTGATGAAACAGGTCAAAAAAATGTTTTCAAAAACATTTCAAAAAAACGTTTGATAAAATGTTTTCAAAAAACGTTACAAAAAACGTTTTCAAAAAAACGTTTGATAAAACATTTGATAAGAAGTTTGAAAAATCGTTAAAAAAAATTAAAAAATATTAAAAAAAGATTTTTAAAAAGTTTTTAAGTATAATATATTTTATTTTAAAAATAATAAAATCCCGCATGAACCATCATGTGGCTCGGTCCGAAAAGTTTGGCTCGGATCGACGGTTTGGGTCGGAGGGCGGGCTCAGCCATCTCATGGGGTTGTTCGTTCGGACCGTCCCGATCCAACTTGAACAGTGGTTTGTGACCTGTTTTTTTTTTTAAGAGAAAGACTTGGACTGTGGTATCGATGGATGGTTGGAGAAATAAAGACTCGCCATCAAGGTTGGACTCGTTATTTCTATTGATTTGCTCATTTTTTTTCATGATTTCTATTCCTAGAACAGTATTCTGGATTTATGGTTCGTGTTCGCATTCCCCCTGAAAAATTAAATATATATTATATCATCAATTTTGATTTTCCCCTCAAATTCATCATCGTTAGCAAATCTGTACCCGACGATAGGTGTCCAAACCTTCGTACCAGCCACGAAAAAATCCCATCTACAATATTCTCTTCCTATTCTTCTCCGTTCTTCCCCTCTTTCTTTATGTATTCTCTATAGCTGAGAGTTCAATGAAATTGAACCTGATTGATGAACGGGCGGTATCTGGTCTTGTGAGAAGCGGATTTGGACACAACACTGGATATTATGGCAAGAAAAATTATCAAAGAGTAGCGGTAGATCAGTGAGAGGCATGAGGCACGTTATCCGAAAGACTGTAGTGTTGTGGGACATCGGGGACGCATGTGAATGGATCCAGGGTTGTTTTCCAGTGAAGGATGGTCAGAAAAGAGGTACACGAGGTGCGGGAGTGACTGATGAGGCCCCTGTTGTCAATTTGTGCATGATTGAGATGAAAATAGGTGAGATATGGCTTGAACGGTGAATTTTGACGAAGAACACGACTACACGACATGTAGTTTAGTAAAAAACACATTGTGTCATGTTTACGACAGCAGCTCTAGGGTTTTGATAGTTTATAAGTATCACGTGTTGTGTATCTTGGATACACACAACATGTGGGTCTATATTACACAACCCGGGTGCGTCAGAGTAAACACCTAGCCACCACTGTGAGGTATAAATAGTGTGTAGTTAGAGTACACATAATGTCTGGACTACAAGACACAACTTGAGCAGCATTACACACCTAGAACAATCTCCATGGACAACACGAAGTGTGCCTATCTAGATGTGTCATGTATGTCTGAGACTACATGACTCATAATTTGGCTCAGTGCGCACTAATAATGCTCGAGTTGAACACATCATGTAAAATGAAACTTTGTGTATTTTGAGATGGCGTGACTCCATATGTTGCTGCTACATTTCAAGTACCCATGTTGGCCCCGTATACCTTTTATAGTAGTATACACACCATTTAGAGAGATCTATACATGCCTTGTAGATAGCAGTACCTGACCAAACTTCTCTTGAGCGGCTACACGTTGTGTACCCCCATAGTATATGCCGTGTTCTTTTTGCACCCAAGGTGATTCTCGTATCCTCTTTTCGAGAATTGGATTTGGGTACATGAGTAGTCCATTCTGAGTGTTTTTCCACATAGTGCATTATGATACATCATCCCTCTTTGACATCATAGGTGAAACATGAGGTGATTCAGATTAGTTCTAAAATCTCCACATGGTGTATGACCGGGTTTGGGCAAGACAATCAGAGTGTAAATGTGGTTAGGTACTCACTTAGTGATGTGTTGGTGAAAAAAGTCAAGTCCGTTATATTCTTCCTAAAGTTTGGTACTCCCCCGCATATTCAGGGTGCGGGTCCTTTATATTGGGCATGGGGTTGGTACCCCCTTGGCCTCTGATAAGGTCTGGATCCCCTAAAAAACTGATAAAGTTCGGTACTCCCCTGCATGCTTGGGGTGTGGGTCCTTTATCCATGGAGTCAGGTGCTCCCTCATATAACACGCACTACTTGATAAGGCATGGGTCCTCCATCAGGGTTCGATACTCTCTTGACCAATATGTGTACTTAAGAAAGGCTGGGTCCCCCGTTACAATTTCTTTGAGGCGCATGTTTTTTACATGGTTGGGTAGTTATAAAAGGAAGGGTTTGGTACTTCCTTGATGGAAAATATTCTTGGACAAGGTACGACCCCCCGGTATATTTCTAGATCAGAGGCGCTATAGTTTTGGATGTTAGGGTGAAGCACTCCCCCGACTTACATGCATACTTCAGTGAGGTATGGGCCTCCTATATGGTTTTCAATTGAAATGTGGAAGTTATAAAGGCTAAGAAGTTCATATACATCAATATTTGCGACTTCTCAGGCACCCCTTGGTTTCCTTTGAGATGCGACTTACAGTTGGGCTATTGAATTCAGACTTTGTGGGCCTTTTGGTACTTTTAGCATCCTTAGTTGCTCATGAGATACAATTCATCATGGATTAGAGCTGAGATGACTAAGACTTCCCTGTGTCCCTATGACTTTAGTTGTAGAGCATATCTAGATTGATTGTCTTCCTTCTGGTTACTATCATGTTCTAGAGTTTGAGATGACTTGTTTTGACTTTCTTTTATGGTTTTGGGGTGTCCTACTGAGTATGTTTATACTCACCTCTGTATGAGAATTTTTCCCACATGTGTTGTATCTATGTAGATGATACATAGCTTGAAGATGGTCTTGGTGGGTGTAGAGCTGGTGTGTCTTGTTTAGAGTTGACACTCAATGGTTCTTGGCGGAGCTTAATGGTTTGGGATGGTGGCAGTGACCATTGTATTTATAGATTGATCCAGGATTTCTTATAGCGAGAGGGATCTTTCCATTGTCTCACTCTCATCGGGTTTAGTGCCAATGTCATACATACAATTTTTTTGGTGTTTTCCTATGTGGAGATGTACTTATCATGTGATGTGTATAAAATTTAGTTTATATATATACTGCTAGTATTGTTGGTTATCTTGTGCATTGAAGATACATGTCTGTTGCAAGTTGATATAGGCTGAGGCCTTTCATTTGTGTTATGCCTTCTTGGCACTAGTTTCCAGTCCTTGGCCTATTGGCGTCAGACTTGGGGTGACACACTCAACTTACTACCAGCTCGGGCAGGGTCCTGGTGGGTTGGGTCATGTCAGCATCACTATAGGATTTCTTGAGCAAAGTGATGGTGATCACATTACCCTTCGTGGGAGTATATCTGATCTCAAAGTTATAATTTAAGTGGAACTCAACCTGTATCCCATACATTAGGTTCAAGTCCCTCTGTGAGAAAATATAATGCAGACCTTTATAGGTTGTGAAGACCATAAAGTTATCACAAAGTAAACAGTGTCTCCAAAGATTTAGTGAAAATATAGTTGCTGCAAGTTTCATGTCATGAGTTCAATAGTTGCATTCTTGGGGGCATATCTTTTTGAAACCATAAGCGATAATCACCTGCTCCCATATCAAGACATAGCTCAAGCTCCAATGCGAGGCATCATAATAAACCTCATAGGTAACTCCCTCCTCTAGTTGACGTGGGATGGGATTACTATTCAATATCTCCTTGAGGCATTGAGATGATGCCTCACAATACTTATAAACTAGATGAAATCCCATCCCTTCATCATTAGAGCGGATAAAGGATTTGCAATTAGATATAATTCATATAAAACTATAATAACCTTCCTGCCTAAGAAAATTATGAATCTCCGAGACATTCTTGGGATGGATTTATACCATCATTGCCTCGATCTTCGTTGGGTCTATAGCGATCCCACTCTCAAATACAATATACCTCAATAAGTATACCTCTCACATGCTTTAAAGAAACACTTTTATAGTTTGTCGTACAACTCATTCTCTCATAGTAACTACAAAACAAGCCTCAAGTGCTTGACATGCTCTTCCTCAGTCTTCTAGAATATGAAGATATCACCGATAAAGACGATGGTGAATTGATCAAGGTAATCTTGGAATATCTCATGCATCAATCCCATGAAGACAACTAGGGAATTTGTCAGACTAATTGACATCACAACATGCTCAATAGTATTTTTCTTGCATCGGAAGTTAGTCTTTGGGATGTTCTCATTCCAGATCCTCAGTAGAGGATAATGGTTTTTCACCATTACTTGATTTAGTCAATGGTAGCCTATGCAAAACCTCAAACTACCATTCGCTTTTTAGAAAATAAGACCGGTGTACCCCATTGGGATACACTAGTCCTGATGAATCCCCCCTTTAATAGACCATCTATATGAATCCTTAGCTCTTGAAGCTTTAGAGGGATCTATTCAGTATGAGGCCAAAGAGATGGGTAACATACCTGGGTGTAACTCTATGTTGAGCTACCCCTTGTGGCATGGGAGTAAACTCATCGCCTCCCTTCGAAAAATAACTATGAACTATTGTAAAAAATGGGGAAGCTCTTCCTCATGTGCCTCTATAAAAAATAACATAATGTTCACCAAATGGGATTAAATTTTCTAAGGATTGACCCTCTGATAGCCCAATTTTTTATCTCACTCACAAATAAAAACCGAGCAAGTGCCACATGGGATAATCAAAGTGACCCTCCATTGATAATAATTAACACAACATCATATAGAGAGCAGTCCATTAATACCAAGAACAACATCACAAGGATCTGTCACTAATAGGATCTGTCACTAATAGGATCAAGTCCCATGACACACAATCTTGACCAATCACCATCCGGAAAAACCTCTTTCAGCCTCAAGTGTCCTCCAATCAGTGTAAACAACTCCAAGGGTATATGAAACCTCTCAATAGAAAGGTTTAGTGCTCCAATGAGGGTGGGCATGATAAAATCATGTGAGGCTTTTGTTTCTATCAATACATTAGGAAGCATGGGTGGCGGGTGGAAGTTCACGTCGCTACAGTACTGTTGACTCCAAAGTTCGACTTTTTACGGTGCCCTGTCGGTGGGTCGGTCAGCTCTGCTACAGTGGTCATAGTTGCTATAATGCCCCAAAATTTGGGTTGGGGACCTTCAGCCCCCGAACCCCCGAACCAAGGGCGCATTGCCCTCTGTAACCCCCAACGAGCTCACCGCAAAGTTCGACCCGCAGAAGTTGCGCCCTGTTGCGCAGTATGGGCCGGAAGTATTTGGCCTAATCATCATCCAAAATGAATCGGACTATACCAATCCAACAGAAATTCCCTCTCAAAGTGGTGCGCTCTTAGCTCCTCTATCAAAAAATATTGGGGTAATATCATAGTTGGCTCATAAATCTCACCCTAAAAGATTAAACATTGTTGCTCCCTTGCTATATGGTCAACAACTCTTGCTAACACTTAACCCTCAGAGGGGCGAAAAAGAACTTTCGCGTCACTCTGCATTGTGACTTGGATTTGTTGGGTTAGACGAAATGATTTTATCTTTAATCACACCTCAAAATCCTGTGGTTTTTGGATTGAACGTGCAACTTCCTGGATTGATGAGTGGAATCGGGACCCGAAACAAATTGTGTTCTCTGACCCATGATCAGTTGAAGTTAGATGGACTCCCCCCCTGGAAGAGATTTTTAAGATTAATGTCGATGCTTCTTTACCCAAGAGTGGAATTGCTGGAATTGGTTTGATGGTCCGTGACCATTATGGCAAGATCATCGCAGCCATACATGATTCATTCCACGCGTTCTGGGAGCCAGCTGTCGCTGAAGCCCATGGTGTCCTTGCTGGTCTGACCTTTGCAATTGATTATGGATGGAAGACTATTCACATTGAATCTGACCGTCTCAGCATCATCAACGCCATCAACACAAATGATCTAGGCTTCCAATCTTATGGCTTCCTAATCCGGAAAATCAAGTTGCTCAGCCGCGACTTTATTGTTTGCTCTTTCGCTTTCATCAAAAGGGAAGGAAACAAAGCACCTCACCATCTGGCTTCTCATTGCGCGTCTGAGGAAAATCACTTTTGACTTGATACTTTCCCTTCGTGGATGTTAGATCTTGTTACTCTTGATCTTCATGATTAATATAAGCTCCTTCGTTTGTCAAAAAAAAAAAAACTAGCTAAAAAGAAATCCGCACCTCCTCTATGTATTACTCGATCATGGATTTAGATATAGTGACTTTATACCTCGACAGTTACTGTCGTTAAAAAACTATTTAGGGTAGTATTTCATGTACGATCCTCAGCTAAGACCTCTGACTCAACACACTAGAGCCCAGTTGGAGGTCCCTACTTAGCTCTTTGGTACTCCACTAGTGCCTCTGGCTTGAATATCTGATATACAGTCAGTTCCTCTGCCTCGAAAATCCCAACTCAGAGTTGACATTTATGTGCTATTGCCAGGGAAAACGAGGGAAGGATCAATCATTTTGAGTTCTGGATTATATAGATAGATGAAAAAAATGATATTTATTTCCTTGATTCATCAGTGTGAAGCATCATCCTTATTAAGAATATGAAATCATCATAGCCTGGATACAGCTATACGATGCATGATCCCACACCTACTAAGTACCCTGCATAAAGAATACACCTCCATAAGGTGTAGGTTAGTGAATGATTAATGTTAATGTATAGGGATATATCAGTCACCCGTATCTTTAGTTGGCCTCCCTGTCTCCATGACTACCCTAAGTTCAGATGTGCTTCGGCCACACCATTCTGACATAACCCTTGCATGTACCTACTCCAAACTCTAACCTATACCTTAACCAAATGCTTTGATACTTCTCAAGAATGGCCCAATTTAAATAAAAGAAATTCCCAACACCCAAGTACCTTAATCAAGCACTCCAGCTGGCGATAAATGAATTGTGAGCTACCGCTACTAAACTCCTCTACCAAAATTCCCTTAAAACCTACAATGATAGTAACAGTGAGTATATCCATATACTCAGTATATCATCCCCAAAAGGACTAAACAACTCAGACAACATTGTGCATGCATAATAATAAGTTGTGGAAGTTTTAAGTGTTGATGAGAGGACCATGTCATGTGGTCTCATTCAATGATTTTCTTATTTACCTAAGGCACCATGGTGGCACAACTGTAGGGTCAGTCTCTCTAGGCGGCTCGCCACCTCACTTGGTTATTCATGCAACTTTTTATTATTTATTATAATGAATGATTGAATGTGTTTTCATGATTTTTGAATGTTTATGTTTAAAAATAAATAAAACAATGATGAACCAGATGTGAAAATGTATTAAAACAATAGCTGCTACATGAGATAGATGAAATACAAACAAAATAATGATAGGAAAAAAGAAATCAATCCTCGGATGAAATCCTATGAATTCCTTTATTTTTGTTCAAGTATGCTTTACTTATACCCAATGACGCTTTAAGCACCGTTTAAGTGATAATCCCCCACATTTTCTTATTTTGTATGATCAGTCAATTCATCCAAGAACTTCAATAATGCAATGATTGATATTTCTTTCAGTATTAATGAGTAACAACACTCCTTAACCAAGAACATGTTATGACTCACCTCTCCAGCAGCATCTATTCAATGGTCCCACCATGTAAAAAGAATGAAGTGAAAAAGAATAAAATGGTGGAAGAAAATTAGTAGAGCATAAGCTGAACAAGGACTGTGGTCACCTATCCTCATTCAAAGAAATATTCTGTAAATATCAGAATTAGAAGTTGAGAAATTAAACGTGATTAAAAAGTGACTCTAGAAAATAAAAATACTTTAGCCATTAGATTGAATCTCAGGTTAATTCTCCATCTCCATGGAGAAGGAGATCACGACCATTACATATAGAAATAGAATAACATAAATAGAATAAAGTATGATAAAATACAACATAAAGAAGTAAACATCATAACACAGATAAAGAAAAGAAACAAATAGAGTATGCCTGAGAAGATAATTAAAAACTAGCACTTTTGACTGGAATGGAATACAAGTATAAAACAACAGTACAGAAAATTGGAGAGAACTTCTAACCATCCCACCAAAGAGGGAATAATTTTTATAGAATTCCTTTGGTATTTATAGACAGGAATGTAGCTAGAATTTTGAATTTCAACATGGCAGTGACTTGTGCCCTCTTAAAAAATTCAGTTGGGAACCTCAACAGAACCTCTCCTTGTGCGCCACATGTCCTCCTTTTCATTGGGCTTCCATGTGCCCATCAAATTGTAACAACAAACACTAAAATAAAATTCAGAACTATTAGTTTATCTTGGTCAAAGCAGTTGGATACTCGAGCCATGGCCAGTGAACTAGCTTGACCCTTTATTCTAAAATGGAAAATTTTGGACAGACGACCACCACAAACTCTGAAATAGCATACCTAGATCGGCATGAACAAACGAGTTTGTCCCAACAAACACGTATTGGCCCAGTAAACACCTATTAGCCCAACTTGTAAAACACATCTAGCCAAACATAAAAATATAGCTCATCATCAGAATTTATTTTAGATAGTAAGAAAATTCAACTGGAAATTTAAATACTAAAACCAATATGGATCATCAATTATAATTTAAAACATTTTCAGAATATGCAAATCACTTGTATTTACAAAATTTACATTCTAATGAAATCAAAATATTTTTCATCTTGAATATTCAAATTTCAAATTATGTTTATCACATTAAAACCCACACATTAAACCAAATTCTATTTATACACTAAAAATTATAATGAAAAATCAAGATAAAATTTAACCAAGGTATTTAACATGAAATAAGATATTTAAAGAGTGAATTATAAATAAAATATATAAGAACTCCATGTTTTATCAAGTGTCATCAAATATCTTTTTACAGAATCTCTCAAGGTGTCAATCACCCGCTCACTTAAAATCACCCTCACCAAATAACCAAAAATCAGATGTACAATATATAATCAAAGAAAAACTTCCACCCAAATACAAGTGAGGGTCCAGAAAATCAGTCCCCACTCCTCATGTCATAAAGGGCTTCAACCTCGAAACCTCATCATCATGACTACATCTACTACATGGTCACATTATAGGGTGCACAAATCTCTTACATCAATGGAACCCCTACTTATATCGCATGTAGTTTTCCCACATGAAGACATCGTGTGCGGTCCTTCCACATCACAACATCACAACATCACACATGGCCCTCCCACATCACACTATCATGTGTCGTACTCCCACAACATGGCATTGCGTAAGGCACTCCAACATCACATAAAGAATTCACCACTCCAACACCTAAGTGTGGGTGTATGACAATGATTACTTTAATTGAGTCATTAGAACTCCAAAGTTATCACACTTCTCTCCACCTAGGAAATACCCTCTATGAAAACTATGTCTATCTAACATATCCCAAGTACATCTAGTTATAGGAAGGAGTTGAATATATCAGGAACTATCGTACCACCAACTTCATTACCACCATCCTCATAATCATTACTATAGTAGTCATTGCCATTATTATTGTTATTATCTTTGAATCATTTGCCACATCATCATCAAATCAACATCTTCATCATAATTAACATGTCATCGTCTTTATCATTTGAGTAAAACATTCAATATCCCACTATTATTGTATCCATCATTGAGTTGAGTACCTCAAGTTGTAAAGCCCATCATGTTACATATGTAGGATCACCCCATATCAACGACACATGTCATGTGCCATCCTTCCATCAGTCATTCTCCCACCATCCCATATTAAACTACAGTATCATAAACAACGATTCAACTAATCCTCGTCATCCTTTCCTCAAATATGGGTCCCTGTAGAAGTTAATCAAGCATCGCAGTCATCAAATTCTTCATTAAATCACCACATGAGAATCCATGTCAAAAATCATAATTTAGCATTTTCATCAACTTCAAAGATTTGAATTAACAAATGAAGGGTTTTATCATGTTCTAATCATGAAAATATATATTAGGTGTTTGGAGGTACAATTATATTAAACACACACACCGCACACACAGACCGGAAAGACATACCATAGCTCCCATAAGGGATAACCCACCCATCAAACCTTATTTATTCAGTACATGGCCTAAAGGACCCCGTGGGCATGGAACCCATTACATGCTCCAAAGGCCCACAATCAGGTCTGAAGGCCCAGTGCAACGTTATGCCTGCATCATGCCTGCTTCACCATCTGTCTGTGTCATGCCTGCATTACCGTCTGCCTGCGTCATGCCTGCATTACCGTCTGCCTGCGTCATGCCTGCGTCACCGCCTGCCAGCAGAAATTCACTCCCACCCGGATTTGGCAGTGCCCTCATAAATTTTCCAGATCGATTCATCATCAATATCGACACCTGATATCTTTAAATGCCTAAAACACCCCTAAAATGTACTAAAGCACCATTAAAATTACCACCATTGTGATCTATGTGGTAAATCATGATTTCGAGTGTTAATTTGTTGAAATTTCCTATCAAGGTAGAAATATGTATTTTTCTCCATTAAAACACTCACTCACACATTTATATATACATGTATATAAATGTATATATATATTTATGTGTGTGTAATAAAAAATAATAATACCATTAACAATATTATTATTACGAAACAATTATATGTCAAACAAATATTATTCAAACACTAAGTATAAATTTGAATGAATATATATCTAATTACATTTTTTACATGCGTGCGTGCACCCACACATATAATATTATATTACAACAATTCGGGGAGGGGGATTGTAAAGAAACAAAGATTTCTAATGTGACTACAAGTACTCGGGAAGACTCAACCCTGAGACCTCCCACGAGACCTCTCAAATTAATAGTATATAAATATATACATATACTTAACTTGCCAAGGAGGGGCGATTCAGACACCTTTATAGCGCCTTCCAGGCCAAGCCGCCCTGCCTCACCATGGCTACCTCTCACCAAATAATGCATACAAGAGATCATATAATATAATAACAACAAGGGTACCCCACTACCACTTTTCCATTGGTTTGTCGCTCTGCCCCAACATCGCATGTTCTTAGCCATTTCTCTCCAATAGAAGTTAGCCCGAAGACACCTGGTCTAAGTATCACAACATGCATCTCGTGATCACATCATCTCATCATTTCATACCACATCTTCGCATAGTAACCAAGTAGTTTCTGGGAGCCACCACAGTCTGTATGTTGTGTATCATACAACGAGTATTATACCTCAATCCATCACAACCCATACACTAAGATGTATCTCGAGACATCACAACCTATACACGTCATGCCTATAATAATCCATTGGATACTATATCCAGAGATATATGTGTGTGAAATAACCACAACCCATTATACCTCTCTAAACACATATATGAGGAAAGCTAACAACCGTGCATACCAAAACAATATACTATTAGGAGAAGAGAACAGAGTTAGAGGGGGTAGTCAGCTATCTGTTCCTCGTCAACCTAGATGTTGGAGAAAACACCATCTCATAGTCCATTGAGTATCAGTCTCCCTACCGACATGAGTGAGATAGCGTATGAAATCACAAAACATACAAGATAATATAGCTCACAACCACACTATGGGCATTAACCTAGTCCTAGGCTCAACTGCAGCTATCATCACTCAGACACCCGGCTGCCACTGCTAAAGACTAGATATCCTATAAGCACACAAACACCAAGCCTCATTTTAATTAATTAATTAATTAATTATCCATTAATTATTGCCATTATGATTTTCATGATCAATATCTTAAATCTTTTAAACCAAGTGTCAGTGGCACTATTAATTCTTTAGTTGTATTTTCAAGTATGATGTCATCAAAGAAAGCATCAAGAACCACCCCGTTTTTTCATTTATTCACTTATCATTTCTTAATCCTCCGGGTACTCTAGGACTCATCCCAAGCCACCTTATAAAAGAGACACTCGTAGTGCATAATATCAAACCGCTTCTCGCAGTTGGAAACTGATTATATAAATAACAACAAGTTATCAGCCATTAAACAAGTATAAACATTATCAAGCAAGCATTCCAGCTTTCAACACAACACCAAGAAATCCCAACTTCAATTCGTTCTATGAGTCTCAGTGCCATCCCCGACACCACTTCACATAGCATTTGACATCCCATGCCAACATCAACATCATCACTAGTGACCCATACTCGCCATCACTGCCTCGGGCATCCCTGTCCATATCTCATCAATCATCAGTCATCACAGGGTCACATCAGATCGTGGACTCGTATCCAGAGCAAACATAGAATGCAACAAACAATAAGCATAGTCAAACCAGACACAACCAACATGCTAACCAAATAATAAACATAGATAACACAATATCTAGTAAACCATAGAAGTAATAAAACATATATATTTCAAAAACAATCGATCACACATTCCATAATATTCGAACATGAATATCAATATTTCCACATGCGATAATGCATATGGTTCCCATGATCTAACTAAATTCTAACATGTGATAATATTCTTAAACAAAGAATATTAACTCCATGCATGCAATAATATTCTTAACAAAAGAATAATCACTGAGTTACACGCGTTAAATAATTTCTTTTTCTTGAATTATCTTTTCATGTTATCAATTAAGCTCAAGCATGCACTAACAATTATTTCATGAAGACAAATATAATTTTTAACTTGAAAGACAATTTTCATATCAATTCTCTAATATCCAAAATTATTAAACATAATTCTCATCAACATTATTTAAGGTGTGTAACATTGTACCATGGTATCATTTGATTTTATCAAATAATAATTTAGGCAAAGTCACGTGATTATCCATTTCTCTCTCCTTGATAATTTTTCAGAATAATTATCATTATTCTACAACATGCAATTATTATTATCATCCACTATATGTGATAATTTGCAAAATTCCAACCTTGAAATTATTATCAACAATATTTAATATACTCCTTCCAACATGCAAAAACTTATCTTCTCTCTTTCGATAATCTTACAGATTATCAAATATTATTATCCACAACATGTGACAATTTTCCAAATTCCAACCTTGGAATTATTATAAGTAGTATTTAATAAACCTCTTTTAACCTGTAAAATTCTAGATTCTAAGATTAGTAGAAACAACCAAGGCATGCAATATTATCTTTAATTTGATTCTGGAAAACACAACTAGGTTAAATGTTTCCTTCATGAATTAGGATTATATTGCTTAATATAATATTAACACATTAATTTTCTATTGCATGAATTTCTAATATTATCAGAATCAACATTAGACCGCATAATTTTTTCGTCCAATTAAGATTCTGGAATTAATAATTTATTAACAAAATTACACAACATGTAACCTATCAATTTTATAATTCCTAGATTATCACATATTCACTTCATGCAATTATTTTTCCAGATTCTTATCTGATTATGGTTAATCACATATATTTAAACAAAGAAACTAAAGCATGATAAGTCTACACTTGAAAAATATAGAAAACGAGAAGTCAAAGATCCCCGACCTCGATTTGAAGTCCCAATAAAGATGAGAAACAATGTCTGCAAGGTCCGACACAAGTCTATAATCATCTAATTCTCCATCTAAAATTTGAATTTAATTAAATATGAAAATTATAAGTCAATGCCTGTGAAAAAAATTTAGGGGCTTACCTTCTTCTCATTGAGATGAATCCAACGGTATCAACAACACATCAATTTGATTAGTATTGAGAGATATATGATGTAGAGAAGTTGAGGAATTTAAGGTATTTTATTTACCCGATTTTCAATTTGTAAAATAGATTTATTAAAATTGCAACACACAATTTCATTAAATTATAATTTTTATTTCATAATTATAACCCATATTTCAATATGATGTTTCACTCTTCAATTTCCATTTAAATAATTGAAACCACATTTTTAATTCGGCAGACGTTTTGAATTTAGACGTTGACATGCATTTTAATATACATATAAAACCTCTATAATATATATACATATAATATATATATACACACATGTATATAACAATGTGATATATAAATACTTTTATACATACATTAATATATATATATATATGTATGTATGTATGTATGTATGTAATGGCCCGGACCTCTCCGGCCCATTCCTTTGTCGAAAAGAAGGTCATGAAGTGTTCTGGAGGGTAAAATGGACTTTTCCCACACTTTTCAGAATTTTGTAACTACACACCGTGTAGTGTGAGTACATGCCGTGTACCACCTTGTCGGGTATACCCCGTGTTGAAGCTGCGTCCTTGCCGTGTGAAATAAATGAGTACACGCCGTGTAGCCCATCCTACACGCCGTGTAGTTCCTCCCTGCGTACTCGTTACCCTCAAACCGTGTGTTGACCAGTCAACGACCGTGTGCCGCGTTGAATGCCGTGTCGGCAGCCGCGTGGAGACCGTGTGAAATTGCCGAGTACACGCAGTGTACTAGAAAGTACATGCCGTGTACTTTAGTTTTTCTCGCCTATAAAAGGAGGGGGTCTCTCCTCTTCAAATCACTCCTCTCCTCTCCTCTCCTTCGAGCAGAGCTCTCCCGAGAGATTCCAAAGCTCTTTTCCTCCATAACTTCTTCGTCCGAGCTCCGATTTACGATCCGTCAGCGGCCACGGGATTGTAACAATGAGGCGGAACTTTTGAGCTTGGATATGTTGCTTTCCCTTCGGCCTTTCCTTCCCATCTTCCACCCGAGGAGGTTTTGACGGGTTTTGACAGAAGTGACGGACGCCGACGGACGTCTTCTAAAGCTGATCCGGGGGAGCGTTGTGATTAGAACCTATTAAGGTAGGGATCTTACCTTCGTCTCTCTAAATTGTGTATCATGCGGGGTGGGTGCCCTCTTGTTTACGCGAAACATTTTTGAACCTGTTTAATAAAGGTACTAACTGGATTAAAGAATGGGGATGGGGAAGTTATTGTGTTTATCTTTATTTATCCTATTGATGTGTTGTTATTGAATAGGATTATGCCTACTGAAAATCACGGTCGTTGGGGGCCTTTGCTTGCGCAATTAAATGCGGGATCATATCGATCAGGGGAACGCTCCAGAAGGATGGTCAGAGGACAACCGACATCAGATGCTCTTTCATGGAAGGTTGTTTGTTCCGGAGGTGATGCGTGAGGGAGTTCTCCGTGAGTTCCATAGCTCAGCCTTGGCGGTACATCCAGGGGTTTCAAAAATGTACCGAGGCCTGAGGTAACAGTTTTAGTGGCCCGGGGTGAAACGGGCAGTGACGGAGTTTGTGGCTAAATGCCTAGTGTGTCAGCAAGTGAAGGCTGAACACCGTGTTCCTAGTGGTTTGTTGCATCCTTTAGATGTCCCCGAGTGAAAGTGGGATGACATCTCAATGGACTTCGTCACAGGACTACCCAGAGCTCAGGGTGATTATGATGCTATCTGGGTAGTGGTGGATCGGATGACGAAATCAGCTCACTTCTTAGCAATTAAGGAGTCGGTCCCGGTGAGTACCTTAGCACAGAGGTACGTAGATGAGGTGGTGTGGTTGCATGGAGTTCCGAAGACTATCATCTCAGATCGGGATACTCGGTTTACCTCACGAGTCTGGAGGGGGTTACAACATGCCTTTGGCACCCAGCTACGCCTTAGCACTGCTTTCCACCCCCAGACCGATGGGCAGACAAAGCGGACTATCCAGACGTTGGAGGACATGCTGCGAGCATGCGTTCTGGATTTCAGAGGATCATGGGCGCGACACTTGCCTTTAGTAGAGTTTCTACAACAACAGCTTCCACTCTATTATTGGCATGACGCCGTTTGAGGCTTTGTATGGAAGACCACGTCGTTCACCCATTTGCTGGGCAGAGGTTGGTGAGATAGGTGCTCTTGGGCCAGAGGTAGTACAGAGCACCACAGAGAAAGTCCAGCTTGTGCGTGAGAGGATGAAAGCGGCTCATGACCGACAGAAGTCTTATGCTGATCGTCGGAGGAGGCCCTTGGAGTTTGAGGTGGGAGATCATGTGTTCTTGAAGGTTTCCCCTCGACGGGGGAAACAAAGGTTTGGGAAAGGGAGTAAGCTCTCCCCTAGGTTCATCGGACCTTTAGAGGTGCTGAGGCGAGTCGGTGAGGTGGCATATCAGCTAGCCATGCCACCTCAGTTAGAGAAGGTTCATGACGTCTTCCACGTCTCCCAGCTTCATCAGTACTTACACGACGACTCTCACGTTATCGACTGGGGAGAGTTAGATATGGGAGATGACACGACCTTCGAGGAGCGACCAGTCAGAATCGAGGATCGTAAAGAGAAGGTTCTCCGTGGACGAACCATCGCCTTGGTTCATGTGTTGTGGAGGCATGGCGGCCTTGAGGAGATCACTTGGGACCGGGAGGCTCAGATGCACGCTCATTACCCGGAGTTGTTTTGACTTGTGTTTTTCTTTGTTCTTCTGAGCTTTGTTTGATGTTAAACTCTGTACCTTTGTTATATGGAATGCTTGTCTTGTCAGTTGTGAGACTTTTGTTTCCTTGTTCTCTGGAAGTGTGTAACATGTCCAGATGTGTGGGGTAAGGGAGAAACCTGATCCTTAATCGAGACACATTAATGCGGATGCAATTGAACCAGTGCGGGCGAGTTGGTGCCGCCTAAAGCGGATAATATCTTGACATAGGAGAATGAATTTCCCCAAACCACGTGTTTGGGCAGTGTGTTGGTTGTATGGTGTTGGGGGCGGTGCAAGTTGAAGAATCCTAATATATGGAAGTGGGAAGACCCAATTCTTGATCGAGACACATTAATGATGATGCGATTAAACCCGTGCAGGCGAGTCAGTGCCGCCTAAAGCGGATAATATCTCGACATAGGAGAAGGAATTCCTAACACATATGATTAGGATTGTTAGATGGGTTCTTGTTATAACGAGATCCCTAAGAGGTATCTTGTTGGTTTTCTATGGGTTGGTTTTGAATTCTCGGGGACGAGAATTTTTTAAGAGGTATCTGATGTAATGGCCCGGACCTCTCCGACCCATTCCTTTGTCGAAAAGAAGGTCATGAAGTGTTCTAGAGGGTAAAATGGACTTTTCACACACTTTCAAAATTTTGTAACTACACACCGTGTAGTGTGAGTACACGCCGTGTACCACCTTGTCGGGTATACCCCGTGTTGAAGTCGTGTCCTTGCCGTGTGAAATAAATGAGTACACTCCGTGTAGCCCATCCTATACGCCGTGTAGTTCCTCCCCGCGTACGCGTTACCCTCAAAACGTGTGTTGACCAGTCAATGACTGTGTGCCGCGTTGAATGCCGTGTCGGAAGCCGCGTGGAGACCGTGTGAAATGGTCGAGTACACCCCATGTACTAGAAAGTACACGCTGTGTACTTTAGTTTTTCTCGCCTATAAAAGGAGGGGGCCTCTCCTCCTTTTCAAATCACTTCTCTCCTCCCCTCTCCTTCGAGTAGAGCTCTCCCAAGAGACTCCAAATCTCTTTTCCTCCATAACTTCTTCGTCTGAGCTCCGATTTACGATCTGTCAGCGGCCACGAGATCGTAACGATGAGGCGGAACTTCTGAGCTTGGATCTGTTGCTTTACCTTCGGCCTTTCCTTCCCAGCTTCCACCCGAGGAGGTTTTGACGGGTTTTGACAGAAGCGACGGACGCCGATGGACGTCTCCTAAAGCTGATCTGGGGGAGCGTTGTGATCAGAACCTGTTGAGGTAGGGATCTTACCTTCATCTCTCTAAATTGTGTATCATGCGGGGTGGGTGCCTTCTTGTTTACGTGAAACACTTTTGAACCTATTTAATAAAGATAATAACTGGCTTAAAGAACGGGGATGGGGAAGTTATTGTGTTTATCTTTATTTATCCTATTGATGTGTTGTTATTGAATAGGCTTATACCTACTGAAAATCACAGTCGTTGGGGGCCTTTGCTTGCACAATTAAATGCTTCCCTATCTTTCTAGACCATTTATGGATGGAAACTTTGTGGAATGTGGGAATTGGTTAATCACGTAATGTTGACTGATTACATGAATAACTGAAACCCTTGTGTGATCACCCCGACTGAACAAACTGAAATAATGAACATGTGGGTGTTGGATTAGTTACGTGGTGTGTGAAAGGGGGGTGAATCCTGGGTTGTTACAGATGGAATGGGCAGCGGGGCTGCGGTAAATGATGGTATTAAAGGGGCAATGATGTGGCACGAGCCTTGTTTGTGTTACGGTGTAGAGATATGGTTATAATGGTAGCAGGGCTGCAGTAATAGGTTGTTTTGTTAAAAGGAAGTGGAAAGTTGATAAATGAACTGTGGGGGAACGATAATGAACTAAACATGGGAACAATCAATGGGGTTTGATTGATGATAAAAAGGTTGGTTTTTTGTTGCTTGTGACTTATCTAACTTGATTTGTGGTTGACAAGGATGTGTTTTTCGAACGTTTGATATGGTTGGTTGCGGCTATTTGCCCAGTAGTTAAGGAACTAATAAACTAATTCTGTTGAAACATGAAAACCTAAATGGGGTTGGGGTTGTTCGTTGTTTTCATGCTTCGTGATAGAAGTGCCGAGGCACGTGCTCAGTCTCTCTGTTTAGAAGCCATAGGTTGGGCTGTGTGTTTGGTATACATATATATATCTGTATCTTTGTGTTTTTGTCACACCCCACCCATGTTGAGAACTTAGTGCCGAACACTCCCATTTCTTGGGAGAGGGTGTTTTCCCCTTAGTTACTAGCCCCTTCCTACTCCTTCCATAGGATGTGATGGCTTGAGGCGACCTTACACCCAAGAATTTTCGGGTAGGTTTCGATTGGGGTGGTTTTAGCCCAAGACTCTTCAGGCAGGCTTACTGTTCCCAAGAATATTCGGGATGAGGCCCAGGTGTGTTCATGCGGGGATGTGATTGTGGTTTGTGAGGCCCAGGTGTGTGTGAGCGGGATGTGTGGTTGTGAGGCCTAGGTGTGTGCGGGCGGGATACGTGATTGTGAGGACCAGGCGTGTGCGGGCGGGAAGAGTGTGGCAGCGTCAGGACGTTCTCCCTTAGGAAGAGAAGCTAACTAGTGGGAAATGGTGCGGGGTACCCAATACTCTTGTTCTTATATACTACTACCTGTTGTTATGTGTTTTTGGTGAGTGTGGCTGGTGAGGTTGGGTGGATAGATCTCCTTGTTAGGTTTGGCTTCTTCTGTTGTTCTCACGTGACATTAGGATGTCTCCTCACTTGTGCACGAGAGATTTAGGTTTCCCTACTGAGTATACTTGTATGCTCACCCTACGTTTACTTTCAGGTTTCCAGGAGGACTACCAGGGCCGTGCGGGGCCCTACTAGTCGGGACAGTTGGAGTTGTTGCAGTTGTTGTACTCTTGTTTCTTTCGGTATTGTACTTTTGAGCTTTCTTGTACTTGTACTTTGTTTTAGATTTGTTTAAACATGCACGTGGGATTGGTTTGGGTTTATTTCTATACACTTGTTCTTTTCCTTTTTGGTGGTTGACTTGTCCCATTTCCCGATCTTAAATAATAAAAAGGGTAATGCCTCCCATATTTGTGAAAACTCATACCCTTGGTGCTAGTCGCCACCCCGGGGCCTACTGGAGGCGGGACTCAGGGGTCATTATCTCCATTTCACCGTTGCTAGCTCAGGAGGGGCATCTTTTATGGAAGGGGGTCATGACAGAATGGTATCAGAGGCTGATGGTTGAGAGATAGGATGGAGTCTAGAGTTAGGCACAGTGAGGATTTCATGGGATGGTAGGACGACAGTGTTGACTGATCTTGGTGCGTGACATAGGCCAGGGAAGACCGGCTAGGACACGGGATTTTAGGGCCCCCCGTGATCCGATGAAAGGACTCTGAGCCTACCGAACGACCAAGTGAGACTACATTGATTGCAGGGTAGAGACCCTAGGGAAGGTACATGCATCATCGTGTTTGTGTTTTACTTGATTTGGGTGTTTTGGGAAATAAATTGAATAAAATGATAAAACCTTGAGAAATTTCCTTACTACTTGGGCTTAGGCGATCTTTGTTTACCGTACATCTATGGCACCTGGACGTCGTCCTCGGGTGGCTCAGACAGCTGAGGCCCAGCAGATTCAGGCGGTCGATCAATTGAGGATTGACCGAGAGGAGGAAGATAACCAGTGGCAGAAAACTCTCCGTTCTTTCCAGCGACAAACCCTCAAGAAGTACGAGGGTAGTACTTCGGGTATGGAGACAGAGGGGTGGCTTGAGGAGCTTGGGATCACTTTTACTTTGATCTGTGCTCCGAGGGAGTACTGGGTCCCCCTAGCAGTCAGTCAACTAAGAGGTGCGACACGTCAGTGGTGGACGCTCTACCTCGGAGAGAGGACAGAGGCAGAGGTTCCGTGGGCTGACTTTGAGAAGGAATTTCGAGAGGAATTCCTTTCTTCCATGATCAAGGCGGAGAAGCGGCAGGAGTTACTCTCCCTCCAGCAGGGGAGTATGTCAGTACGAGAGTTGGGGATCAAGTTCAAGGATCTCCTACGCTTTGCTCCGGATCTCTTTCCGGATGAGGAGTCTCGGGCGAGACGTTTGGAGGAGGCGCTTCGTCCTTCGCTCCAGTATGCTGTCAACCCCTTCACTCTTCCAACATACTTGACAGTACAGAAGAAGGCATAGGTTGTAGAGAGGATGCACTCGCAGGGAGGTGCACCACGAGAGGGGATCCAGCCGGGTTCGTCGAAGGGGAAGGCAGTCAGCAGCAGGTCTCCTACGACGGGACCTTCCAGATTTAGGCCAGCGGGGAGCATGCCCCAACAATTCCAGTTCAGATCTTCGGGTCCTCGTCCCTTTTTCATGAGCCCAAGACCGAATTGTTTCTCTTGTGGAGGTTTCGGGCACATTCAGAGTCGGTGCCCGACCCGAGCTCAGTACGGTGGAGGTGGGCAGGTTTAGCGCCCGCCTTAGCAGCACCATTTGCCGGCGAGGCCCTTCCAGCAGCAGCAGGACCCTGCTCCTCCGAGGGCAGACTTTGCAGGAGGAGGCCGACCTCAGGGTGCTCCTCAGGGACCTCGACCAGGGTGTGGTCAGAGAGGTGATCGATATCAGAGAGGCAGAGGAGCTGGGCGTGGACAGTTGCACGCAGTAGAGTTGGCAGCTCCGGCAGGACCCGAGGTGGTGTGAGGTACGATTTGTTTGTTCAGCACTCTCGTTTCTTCTTTGTTTGATTCAGGAGCTTCACACTCCTTTGTTGCACCCGGTCTAGCCCATGCTTTGGGTCTAGACGTAGAGAGACTTTCCGTACCCCTGGTGCTGAGTACACCAGTTGGAGGCCAGACCAGCGTATCTTGTGTTTGCCGGGGATGTGGGCTGACGTTGGGACCGCATCGATCTAGTGGGGATCTTCTTCTGCTGTAGATGCAACCATACGATGTCATCCTAGGCATCAACTGGCTGTTTTCTGTTAGTGCCGTTATCGACTGCTTCGGGAGAAGGGTCGTGTTCTCCGACGAGGATGGGCAACATGTATATTTTGTTGGCGAGAGGAGCTGTCAGGTGGGAAGCCGGAATGTGAAGCCTCTCCTTCCCTTGTTAGGCGGGTTATCAGTGGTTTTAGCTAATACAAAGATGATGAATGTCCCATAGGTTGTTGGGGAGTTCCTCGATGTTTTTCCTGAGGAGGTTGTGACTCTACCCCCCCGATGTGATGTTGAGTTCGGGATAGACTTACAGCCTGGTGCCTGTCCGATTTCGATGGCCCCTTATCGGATGGCACCTTCGGAGTTGCGGGAGTTGCGGATTCAGATTGACGATCTGATGGAGAAGGGTTTTGTTCGACCTAGCGTGTCGCCATGGGGTGCTTCAGTTTTGTTCGTGAAGAAGGCAGATGGTGATCTCAGGTTATGCATAGACTATCGAAGGTTGAATCAGGTAACAATCAAGAATTGTTACCCCCTTCCAAGGATAGATGATCTCTTCGACCAGATGAGGGTTGCAGGTTGGTTTTCTAAGATTGATCTACGATATGGATATCATCAGCTGAGGGTAAAGGACAGTGACATCTCGAAGACGACTTTCAGGTGCAGGTATGGGCACTTCAAATTTGTAGCGATGCTGTTTGGAGTTACAAATGCACCATCTATGTTCATGGGACTTATGAACCTTGTCTTATGAGAGTTTCTGGACCGATTCATCGTTGTGTTTATCGATGACATCCTGATCTACTCAAGATCAGAGGAAGAGCACGTTGAGGATCTCAGGGTAGTCTTGGAAGTCCTTCGACACCACCAGCTTTATGGGAAGTTGTCTAAGTGTAAGTTCTTGACACAAGAAGTACAATTCCTTGGGCACATAGTGTCTCAACGTGGAGTGTCAGTGGACTCGTCGAAGGTGGAGGCAGTTGTTTCTTGGGCGGCACCCAAGAGCGTGGAAGAAGTTCGTAGTTTTCTGGGGTTGGAAGGATATTATCGGAGGTTCGTTTCGGACTTCTCTCGAGTTGCTGCTCCATTGACAACTTTGACTAGGAAGAACCAGGTCTTCCTATGGAGCGAGCAGTGCCAGAAAGCTTTCGACTACCTGAAGGAGAAGTTGGTCAGTGCTCCCGTACTCAGGTTTCCAAAGGAAGGGTTGTTGTACGAGGTGTTTTGTGATGCTTCTGGCCTTGGTTTGGGGTGCATACTGATGCAGAAGAAGGGTGTGATCTGTTATGGGTCTAGGCAGTTGCGCCCTCACAAGCGTAACTATGCCACCCATGACCTGGAGCTTGCAATAGTAGTGTTCGCATTGAAGTTGTGGCGACATTACCTCTTTGGGGAGCACTTTGTGGTCTTCTCAGATCACAAGAGCTTACGTTATATCTTCTCCCAGCGTGACCTGAACTTACGGCAGTGGAGATGGGTCGAGTTTCTCCAAGACTATGACTTCGAGATCTCTTACACTGAAGGTAAGGGAAACGTTGTGGCTGATGCCCTGAGCAGGAAGTCACATCAGGAAGTGGTTCGAGAATCCGTTGATGCTTGGAAAGCGATGAGAGAGTTGGCTGCCTTGCACTTGGATGCAAGGGTAGAGGGTGTTAGAGGCTGTTTGTTTCAGATGACGGTGAAGTCCTCCTTGTTGAAGCAGGTGGAAGAGTCTCAGTGGGGAGATACCGAGGCGGAAGTAATGCGGGATCATATCGATCAGGGGAACGCTCCAGAAGGATGGTCAGAGGACAGCCGACATCAGATGCTCTTTCATGGAAGGTTGTTTGTTCCGGAGGCGATGCATGAGGGAGTTCTCTGTGAGTTCCATAGCTCAGCCTTGGCAGTACATCTAGGGGTTTCAAAAATGTACCGAGCCCTGAGGGAACAGTTTTGGTGGCCCAGGGTGAAACGGGCAGTGGCAGAGTTTGTGGCTAAATGCCTAGTGTGTCAGCAAGTGAAGGCTGAACACCGTGTTCCCAGTGGTTTGTTTCATCCTTTAGATTTCCCCGAGTGGAAGTGGGATGAAATCTCAATGGACTTCGTCACAGGACTACCTAGAGCTCAGGGTGGTTATGATGCTATCTGGGTAGTGGTGGATCGGCTGACGAAATCAGCTCACTTCTTAGCAATTAAGGAGTCGAGCCCGGTGAGTACCTTAGCACAGAGGTACGTAGACGAGGTGGTGTAGTTGCATGGAGCTCCGAAGACTATCGTCTCATATCAAGATACACGGTTTACCTCACGAGACTGGAGGGGGTTACAGTATTCCTTTGGCACCCAGCTACGCCTTAGCACTGCTTTCCACCCCCAGACCGATGGGCAGACAGAGCGGACTATCCAGATGTTGGAGGACATGCTGCGAGCATGCGTTCTGGATTTCGGAGGATCATGGGTGCGACACTTGCCTTTAGTAGAGTTTGCCTACAACAACAGCTTCCACTCTACTATTAGCATGACATCGTTTGAGGCTTTGTATGGAAGACCATGTCGTTCACCCATTTGCTGGGCAAAGGTTGGTGAGACAGGTGCTCTTGGGCTAGAGGTAGTACAGAGCACCACAGAGAAAGTCCAGCTTGTGCGTGAGAGGATGAAAGCGGCTCAGGACCGACATAAGTCTTATGCTGATCATCGGAGGAGGCCCTTGGAGTTCGGGGTGGGAGATCATGCGTTCTTGAAGGTTTCCCCTCTACGGGGGCAACAGAGGTTTGGGAAAGGGAGTAAGATCTCCCCTAGGTTCATCGGACCTTTCGAGGTGCTGAGGCGAGTCGGCGAGGTGGCATATCAGCAAGCCCTACCACCTCAGTTGGAGAAGGTTCATGACGTCTTCCACATCTCCCAGCTTCGGCGGTACTTACACAACGACTCTCACATTATCGACTGGGGCGAGTTAGATATGGGAGATGACGCGACCTTCAAGGAGCGACCAGTCAGAATCGAGGATCATAAATAGAAGGTGCTCTGTGGACAAACCATCGCCTTGGTTCGTGTGTTGTGGAGGCATGGCGGCCTCGAGGAGAGCACTTGGGAGCGGGAGGCTCAGATGCACGCTCAGTACCCGGAGTTGTTTTGACTTGTGTTTTGCTTTGTTCTTCTGATCTTTGTTTGATGTTAAACTCTGTACCTTTGTTATATGGAATTCTTGTCTTGTCAGTTGTGAGACTTTTGTTTCCTTGTTCTCTGGAAGTGTGTAACATGTCCGGATGTGTGGGGAAAGGGAGAAACCTGATCCTTAATTGAGACGCATTAATGCGGATGCGATTGAACCCGTGCGGGCGAGTCAGTGCCGCCTAATATCTCGACATAGGAGAATGAATTTCCCCAAACCACGTGTTTGGGTAGTGTGTTGGTTGTACGGTGTTGGGGGTGGTGCAAGTTGAAGAATCCTAATATATGGAAGTGGGAAGACCCAATTATTGATCGAGACACATTAATGAGGATGCGATTAAACCCGTGTAAGCGAGTCAGTGCCGCCTAAAGCGGATAATATCTCAACATAGGAGAAGGAATTCTTAACACATATGATTAGGGTTGTTAGATGGGTTCCTGTTATAACGAGAGCCCTAAGAGGTATCTTGTTGGTTTTCTCTGGGTTGGTTTTGAATTCTCGGGGACGAGAATGTTTTAAGAGGTATTTGATGTAATGGCACGGACCTCTCCGGCCCATTTCTTTGTCGAAAATAAGGTCATGAAGTGTTCTGGAGGGTAAAATGGACTTTTCCCACACTTTTCAAAATTTTGTAACTACACACCATGTAGTGTGAGTACACGCCGTGTACCACCTTGTCGGGTATACCCCATGTTGAATCCGTGTCCTTGCCATGTGAAATAAATGAGTACACGCCGTGTAGACCATCCTACACGCCATGTAGTTCCTCCCTGCATACGCGTTACCCTCAAACTGTGTGTTGACCAGTCAACGACTGTGTGCCGCGTTGAATGCCGTGTCGGAAGCCGCGTGGAGACCGTGTGAAATGGCCGAGTACACGCCGTGTACTAGAAAGTACACGCCGTGTAATTTAGTTTTTCTCACCTATAAAATGAGGGGGCCTCTCCTCCTTTTCAAATCACTCCTCTCCTCCCCTCTCCTTCGAGCAGAGCTCTCCCAAGAGACTCCAAAGCTCTTTTCCTCCATAATTTCTTCGTCTGAGCTCCGATTTACGATCCGTCAGCGGCCACGGGATCGTAACGATGAGGCGAAACTTCTAAGCTTGGATATGTTGCTTTCCCTTCAGCCTTTCCTTCCCAGCTTCCACCTGAGGAGGTTTTGACGGGTTTTGACAGAAGTAACGGACATCTTCTAAAGCTGATCCGGGGGAGCGTTGTGATCAGAACCTGTTGAGGTAGGGATCTTACCTTCGTCTCTCTAAATTGTGTATCATGCGGGGTAGGTGCCCTCTTGTTTACGCGAAACACTTTTGAACCTGTTTAATAAAGATAATAACTGGCTTAAAGAACAAGGATGGGGAAGTTATTGTGTTTATATTTATTTATCCTATTGATATGTTGTTATTGAATAGGCTTATGCCTACTGAAAATCACGGTCGTTGGGGGCCTTTGCTTGCACAATTAAATGCTGCCCTATCTTTCTAGACCGTTTATGGATAGAAAATTTGTGGAATGTGGGAATTGGTTAATCACGTAAAGTTGACTGATTACATGAATAACTGGAACCCTTGTGTGATCACCCTGGCTGAACAAACTGAAATAATGAACATGTGGGTGTTCGATTAGTTACGTGGTGTGTGAAAGGGGGGTGAATCCTGGGTTGTTACAGATGGAATGGGCAGCGGGGCTGTGGTAAATGATGGTATTAAAGGGGCGATGATGTGGCATGAGCCTTGTTTGTGTTACGGTGTAGAGATATGGTTATAATGGCAGCATGGCTGCAGTAATAGGTTGTGTTGTTAAAAAGAAGTGGAAATTTGATAAATGAACTGTGGGCGAACGATAATGAACTAAACATGGGAACAATCAATGGGGTTTGATTGATGATAAAAAGTTTGGTTTTTTGTTGCTTGTGACTTATCTAACTTGATTTGTGGTTGGCATGGATGTGTTTTACGAACATTTGATATGGTTGGTTGCGGCTATTTTCCCAGTAGTTAAGGAACTAATAAACTAATTCTGTTGAAACATGAAAACCTAAATGGGGTTGGGGTTGTTCGTTGTATGCATGCTTCGTGATAGCAGTGCCGAGGCACATGCTCAGTCTCTCTGTTTAGAAGACATAGGTTGGGCTGTGTGTTTAGTATACATATATATATATCTGTATCTTTGTGTTTTTGTCGCACCCCACCCATGTTGAGCACTTAGTGCCGAACACTCCCATTTCTTGGGAGAGGGTGTTTTCCCCTTAGTTACTAGCCCCTTCCTGCTCCTTCTTCCATATGCTGTGATGGCTTGAGGCAACCTTACACCCAAGACTCTTCATGTAGGTTTCGATTGGGGTGGTTTTAGCCCAAGACTTTTCGGGCAGACTTACTGTTCCCAAGAATCTTCGGGATGGGGCCCAGGTGTGTTCGGGCGGGGATGTGATTGTGGTTTGTGAGGCCCAGGTGTGTGCGGGCGGGATGTGTGGTTGTGAGGCCCAGGTGTGTGCGGGCGGGATACGTGATTGTGAGGCCCAGGTGTGTGCGGGCGGGATATGTGGTTCTTGAGGCCCAGGTGTGTGCGGGCAGGAAGAGTGTGGCAACGTCAGGATGTTCGCCGTTAGGAAGAGCAGCTAACTAGTGGGAAATGGTGTGGGGTACCCAATACTCTTGTTCTTATATACTACTACCTGTTGTTATGTGTTTTTGGTGAGCGTGGCTGGTGAGGTTGGGTGGATAGATCTCCTTGTTAGGTTTGGCTTCTTCTGTTGTTCTCACGTGACATTAGGATGTCTCCCCACTTGCGCATGAGAGTTTTAGGTTTCCCTACTGAGTATACTTGTATGCTCACCCTACGTTTACTTTCAGGTTTCCAGGAGGACTACCAGGGCCATGCGGGGCCCTACTAGTCGGGACAGTTGGAGTTGTTACAGTTGCTGTACTCTTGTTTCTTTTGGTATTGTACTTTTGAGCTTTCTTGTACTTGTACTTCGTTTCAGAATTGTTTAAACATGCATGTGAGATTGGTTTGAGTTTATTTCTATACACTTGTTCTTTTCCTTTTTGGTGGTTGACTTGTCCTATTTCCCGATCTTAAATAATAAAAAGGGTAATGCCTCCCATATTTGTGAAAACTCATACCCTTGGTGCTAGTCGCCACCCCGGGGCCTACTGGAGGCGGGACTCGGGGGTCATTATCTCCCTTTCACCATTGCCAGCTCAGGAGGGGCATCTTTGATGGAATGGTGTCATGACAATGTATATATATGTGTGTGTGTATATATATACATGAAACATTTTAATAGAAAACATTTTTGTAATGTTTAATATAAATATAACTCGTAAATATATATTTACACATAAACATAACATGTCCTGTGATGTGTGAAATATTTTTTTAATAACATGTAGTGTTTTCGACTCTTCCACAATACCATACAAAATGAATTCATTTTATGTATACTATTTTTATAAAATTCTTTAATTAAATATTTAATAAACATTTTTCATGTAACAAAATTAATATTTATTAGGCGAATGGATCAGAAAATTGGGGCTCTTACATTAGATACATCTCAAACAATTCTCATCCTCCAGAATTAAAACAAAACCAATGGGAAAAGAGGATGGTGGTTCGAACAACCAACATTTAAGATACCTCTCAAGGATCCCGATATATTTGGAATGCAACAACCACTAGAGAAAAGAAGTGTAAAGCTACACAATACTTTAAAAACAATATCTCATGGGAGATACCTCTCAAGTGGGAGTAAGACCATTAATAAAGCATTACATCAAGGGAGGAAATCCATTTCATATATAAACATGAGATCAAATAATTCATCCCAACAAAACAAGCTTTAAACAACTTGGAATTTTGAGCACATGTCTGTGGCTCTCATTCCCAAGCAAGGTCACACAATCACATCAAAGGCCACATAGATATCTAAAACAAAACCAATAAGAAAAACATATAAATCAATCATGGCTAAAACATTTTTTCAACTCAATTCACCATTCACAGTCTAAATGCCAAACTCCAAGTTTAAAACCAAATCATAGTTTTTTTTAACAAAATAACGCCTTTCAAAATCATCCTTCATTTAAAGACATATTTTTTTTAATCTACATCAAAAACACTTCATCAAATCACTTTTCATTTCTAGTCATTATTTTTTTATCCACTCAATATTTTCATAGCCTTTGAGAAAAAAGTCTTATTTTACAATTCCATGCCTTTCATTTCAAACTAAACATTAAATGTTTTTTTCGAAAACCCATGTCTCTCATTTCAAATCACCCAAATTCAAATCATTATTCTAACTCAAGAACATTTTTCGGAAATCAACATTTTTTAAAAAGCCACTGTCAAGGGTTTTCATCAGGCACACCATGCCATTTCAAATCATTTGTCAAGAGTCTCAAATTTGACATATGTCATGCAATGTAAACAAAACGAAGCATAAGGTTGGAACAATCCATTTTATAAAGCTTTAAAACTTTTTCCAACTTCGTCAACATACTTATTTATCAGGAGCACACTCATATAAAAGTTATAAAGGATAAAAGTCCCAATTTTCATTTAACATTTACCATAAGTGCATGCCATTACTTCAAGAGTTCTATATCAACTTCACATAACATTCTCCCATCATCATTTTCATCAAGATCAACAGAGCTGCTATGAGCATACATGTTAAAGGAACCCATCCACCACACCATGATATTATCCGCCTTGGGTGGTACTGACCTACTCGCACAGTTTTATAAAGTGTCATAACATAACACCCCACGATGGGTGAAGTATCCCTTCTCTTCATATGCTCAAGGCCATATCACACATTACCAGTATCAGAGAAATCCCTCTGAGGATGTTAACACATCAGGCCACGACCATATCATAAACAAGGTCACACAAACAACCTACAACATGCAAGAATTTAATGTTTCAAAAACACTGAGAATCGTAGTGATAGAACATGTTTGCAGATGAAGAAAATATAGAATAAAACAATGAGAAAATAACGAGAAGAAGATCTCACACGACATAGAGATTTATGTGGTTCAGAAATAATCCCTACGTCCATGGAGAGGCAGAATTTCACTATGATTCAGGAAAAATATAGAGATAATATTGGTGTTTCACAACACACAAACCCTAGTTCGAAATGAGCTAATAAAGAGGATGAAACACTGTTCCACTAACCATATAGGAAATCCGCTGTGCTACAGTGAAAGGTGGCTGGATGTCCACACTCCTACATTGTTTCGGCCACCCAAGTCTAAGCTGTTACAATGTTATAGCCTAGTGTGCAGTATGGGTCGCTAGCATTTGACCCAACATTATCCAAACAGACCGGGCTACACCAATCCAACATTTAATTCAAAATAGAGAGAGTAATTAATCCAACACTAGGTGGAAATAAATTAAAGACAACTTACAATATTCTCCTTTCCCCGAACCTGGGCTCATATCACCAGAAACAAGTGAAGTGTATATTGATTAATAGAAAGAAGTCATACAAGAACCCCTTCCCCTAGACCAAAACCACACCACATCGGGCCCAAGAGAAGAGTAAAGGATGCACATGACGATAACCCCTCCTCCCCCCCAGACCAAACAAGGGCCTGAGGAGAGTGTAAATAGTGACCCCTCCCCTCGGACCAAACAAGGGCCCAAGGAGAGAGTAATAGAATGATATGAAAAAGGTCAGAGAAACTCCTTTCTCCAGACCACATCTCCATCTCAACACCAGGCTTGAGGAGTGTGTTTTGCTTACCATCTCTAAAGGCTGATTGGTGTGGGTTGTAAACAAAAAGGTTGGAGTGATACACACAATCATGGCTCAATATTTTATTAGGTGGGTTCAATCAAGTGAACGAAGAGGTTTCCCTACACTAATTCTGAAGGGCTAACAATCAAAAAATGACGATAAACCCGATCATTCACTTCAAAGTGCTAACAATAGAAGGGTTTGAGGTTAAAAAGGCAATTCAAAGGTCTCACCACACATCAAGAGAAGAGATTAGAAATCCCATAAAAGAGGTAAAACATCACTGGACAAAAAGCCGCCCCTTCTAGGGTCAAAGAAAGAAACTCGTTCTAGAACTGATCTCAGAACTTCCCATATAAAACAACCAACTCCTCACAAACCCTGAGGAATAAGAACCACTGTTGTCATGCTATCCTACGCAACATCATCCACTACTGCAAATATGCCTTTTAACAACATGAAAAAGGGGTTTTATCAGTGCTAAAAAAACATTGTTATCATAAGAACCCTTAAAAGTCTACGAATTTTATCAGCGTTAAAAATATAGATGATAAAAGACCCCTTTATCAGTGCTAAAAAAGCACTGATAAAGGCTATGCTATTGTAGTGCACTGCTAAAATTACAACACACTGCTCTAGAAAATATAGAATTTAATTGAAATTAAATTTAAATCAAAAATACAAGAAAAAACACTATATTATAGACATTTCAAACAAATTGGTTTGTAAAATTACATTGGTAAGTACAATTTATGAAAAACATTAAAAAACATCAATATTCTATTATCTTTTTATGAAAACCCTTACCTTTATTACACATTAATTTATGATTTATTACATAAAATCACACTTAGTACAACCCAGAAGATCGAGAAGTCTAATGTCTTTGGGAAATAGGTACATAGTATATCAACTTGTTACATGGATAAAAACAACATTATTGAAAACTTCCTTAACATGCTTTTAATATTCCACTGCTCATTTTAAATTACACGGGATAACCTAGGGGCATACCTAAGAAAGGGGTGAGCTATAAATCCCAGTAAAAGAATAAAAAAATCATGGAATAGGGAAAAACAATACATGTAAGTCAAGAGGCATAACAATGTAACATAAGTGGTGAGATTCATAATCATGAACAATGAGGCATGATATAACATGATAACATAAAGGTAGCATGAGAGTGTGACAAAAGCATTAAACATGACATCATAAGTATAATTCAAGGTTAACCACAAAGGCATCATATTATAACATGCTTAGGATAACCTCATGTGCATTATACATTCCATCTCATGAGACTAAAATATTACCCAATGCATTGGAGCACTATTTGGGTGCAATCATCATAATCATATCATGTACATGCATAAATGTGCCACATAGATCATATAACATAAGAACATATTTCATCACATTTAATACCACGATTAAGGATTGTGGGTTATATAAATGGAAGTTATCAATCAATGAAGTATAAGTACAACTAGGTGAATACTCTTGAGTGGAAATGGGTACGGGTATACACTTCACAAATGTTTAACATGGAAAATTGCAGGACACTTTCGGCAGCATAATGAGGGAATATAAAGGTTCATGAGAGGGATTAATGAGAGTTAAATGGGTGTCTCATCACTTGGTCATAATAAGGGAAGTAATAGGGATATGTAAGAACATAATCCAACATGGATAATTGAGAATTAAAAGTCATAAGACAAAAAAGTTCTTGAATAAAAGCTTGGCATGAAAATCACAGTGAAATTTTGGCAGCATAACGACAATACTTAAAGATTCATAAAATGGTTTAATGAGAGTGAAATGGGTCTATCATCATTTGGACATCAAAAGTAAAATATGAGGGATGTGTAAAAACATATCCCAACATTAGAAATTAGAAATCAAAGACATAAAATAAAGAAGGTGCTTGAATGGAAAAGAAGAGAGAGAGAGAGAGATCCCTTACTAAATTTCGACATAGTAATGACTTAGGTAAAAGTTATAACGAGAGGGGATAAATGATCTCTCATTATAAGAACATCAATTGGAAAATAATGGGAAATTTATAAAGGCTTGAAAACATAGCCAATTGAGATTCAAAAGGCTAAATACAAAGAAGAATCTTGAATGAAAAAGAAGAGAAAGAAATCCTTACCTTGAAGATTTGCTTCCTAAAATTTGAGGGTGACACCCTAACCCATTGAGGGCACCTTTGAAGTATTGGATTGGTGTAGCCCGATCCAGTTTGGATGATGTTTGGGTTGAATGCTTATGGCCTGTACTGCGCACCAGACCACAACTTCTATGGGTCAAGCTCTATGGTGAGCTCATTGGGGGTTGTAGGGGGTAACATGCCCCTGCTCTGGGGTTCCGGGGTCTGAAGGCCCCCAACCCCAATTTTTTGGGCACTATAGTAGCTATGACCACTGTAGCAGAGCTGCCCGACCGACACCGACATGGAACTATAGTAGGTTGGACTTTCGAGGCAATAATATTGTAGTGACGCAGACTTCTAGCCGCTAGCCACTGTAGCACTTTAGACTTATGTGGTCACGATATTGTTGCGACATAGACTTCCAGCCACCTTTCACTGTAGCGATGCAGACTTCCTGTGCGGTTGGTGGAACATTAGACTGTCTTACTTCTTTTGTAGCCCATTTCAGGCTAGGATTTCTAAATTAGAAACTCTAAGAGATCTCCTTGTAATTGTGCTCCTAATTTTTTTATAGTGATATTTGATGCCTCACTGTGGATGTAGGGAACATTTCCCGACCCATGTAAATATCTGCATCCAAGATCTTCTTCTTATTATTTTGTTTTTTCCTTTTACTCTTATGTGAATCGTTTCTTTCTATCATTGTGACTCCTGACATTTCTACACCAGGAGAGACTTTTTGGGAGGGAAAAATGACCAGAACTTCATGGATTGTGAATTTGGAGTGGAGAGGAATGACTAATGGATGATATTTATACTTGAGGAGGGGTGAGTTTTAAAGGATTAAATATTGATTATTTTATCATATAAGCCAAACACTTGTGGGTAAATTGAATTACAACGAATTTTCTAGCTAATTAACAAGTGGGAGAGTGTGGTTGGATGTTCAAGGCCTTCCAAAACCGAACCAAACCTTTTATCCAACCCAATAAATGCACAAAATCCAAAAAAGAATTTTATTTCAAAAATCCAATTTTTGGTTTGAAAATTAAAATTGATATTTACCAATTCATTTTTATACTTATTAAATTCAATTTTGATTGATAAAAATGTTTTATAAAATTTTTGATCACGTTGACATAATAATGATGTCATAAAATCATAGTGCTTATAAAACATCAATTTTCATTTTTTTTGCAAAAAATTCAACTTCATCAGAAAATTCCTAAAAAATCACCCTAAGATAATTTAGATGTGATGAGTTAAAAAAATTAATTTTATTCCATCAAAATCATTCTCTAAGTATGATAATTTTAATTTTTAAATAAATCACTATTTTAAGGAAAATTAACAATTTAATATAAAAATCAACATTTTAACCATTATTAAAATCACTTAGGGCTTCATTAAAATGTATTATCATTTATAAAGCATTTTATAAGATGATTTCATAACATTTATTTAAAAAATATAAATTTATCATACAACATACTTTTAATTACACATTTATATAGTTTCTAAAAATACATTTATAAAATAATCCCAATAATCACTTTATTACGCCATCAACAATAATAATGACTGACCTTCTTGTTGATTAATGGTAATAATGCTCATCAGTAATATTGGACAATGTTCTCCATGACTAATGGTCATATTTTCCTATAAATACACCATCATTCTCACTTTATCACACACTACATTTATTACAAAGGTTCTTATAAATCCTTTGAGAATGTCAATTGTTTTCCTAACACTTCTCTTTATTTTTTATGATCTTTATGGTAGGGGCGATCTTCTTGGGAGATTTCAAGCCCATGGAGTTTGTTTTAATGATTGTATTATTTTTCCATGTGTATATCCCTTTACCGTTCCTCATTGTATTATTTTATATAAACACATGATGTGTAATTTTCTTATGAAAAGTAAAAGTATTTCTATGTGCGCATAATAAAACATTCATTATAAAATAAGGGTTTTATTAACAACATAAAAGAATTTTCAGGGCATTACATTCTTCCCCCTTTAAAGAAATTTCATCCTTAGAATTTGTGTCCAACCTCAAATGGTCCAATATACCTTAGGGTCAATTTCCCCTTCTTTCCAAATCTCATAACTCCTTTTTAGGTTTATATCTTGAGAAATACATGACACCTAACATGAAATTATAAAGGAGTGTTTAATCCTATGTTTTTTCTAACATTGGGTATCTAGGATCATACATTTTATTCTTTTTTTTATTTTAATAGAAAACGTTACACTTTCTATACATCCTTTCTTGTTGGTTCATAAAAATCTTATGATAATCAAAGCATATCCTCCAGGAGTGTCAA
Source organism: Viscum album (assembly GCA_963277665.1). Classification (NCBI taxonomy): domain Eukaryota; kingdom Viridiplantae; phylum Streptophyta; class Magnoliopsida; order Santalales; family Viscaceae; genus Viscum; species Viscum album. Next base: position 462,458,588 of record OY728142.1, read on the forward strand.
AATAGGTGTGCAGAAAGACCCTTTTTCATGCACTGGTTTTGGATCGAGTCTAGCTCAATACAGTGATTTCAGGGTTGCTACCTCTAGGTATATTTGTTCCAGAGCCACATCCACTTGTAGTATCTAGATATGAATGTATTTGTTTGGAAACCACTTACTCTATAATTTTCCAAAATTTTAGGGATGTTTTTATATGTTCAGTATTATACCTAAGGCTTTTACTAAAGTTTTCAATTCATAATCTGAAAAATAACTAGACTTTCCTCTGATTCCAACTATGAAAACCCTTTCCTTTATTGCACATTAATTCATTATTTATTAAATAAAATAACAATTAGTACAATCCAAAAGATATAGAATCCTAATGTCTTTGGGAAATAGGTACATAGCATATCAACTTGTTACATGGATAAAAACAATATTATCAAAAACTTCTTTAACATGCTTTTAATATTCCACTGCTCATTTATAACTGTATGTGATAACCTGGGGACATACATAAGAAAATGGTGAGCTATAAAGCCCAATAAATGAATAAACAAAGGATGGCATAGGGTATAAAAATACATGTGAGTCAAGAGGCATAACAGTGTAACATAATAGGTGAGAGTCATAATGATGAACAATGAGGCATGATATAACATGATAGCATAAAGGTAACATGGGAATGTGACAACAACATTAAACATGACATCATAAGCATAAATCAAGGTCAAACACCAAGAAATAATAACATAATGTGCTTAACATAACCTCTCATTCACTATACATGGTATCTCATGAGACTAAAATATTATCCAATGCATTGGAGTGCTATCTGAGCACAACCATTATAATCATATCATGTACATGCATAAGTGCGCCATATAGATCATATAACATTAAAACATATTTAATCAAATTTAATCTCAAATTATTTTGGGTTAAATACATATAAGTCCCTAATCAATTAAGTATAGGTACAACTAGGTGAATACCCTTGAGTAAAAATGGGTATAAGTATACACTTTACAAATATTTGGCATGGAAAACTGCTGGACAATTTTAGCAGCATAACAGGGGCACATAAAGGTTCATGGGAGAGCTTAATGAGAGTGAGATAGGTCTCTCATCACTTGGTCATAATAAGGGAAGTAATAGGGTTATCTAAGAACACAATCCAACATGAACAATCGATAATTAAAAGGCATAAGACAAAAAGGGTGCTTGAATAAAATCTTGGTATGAAAATCACAATGAAATTTCGACAGCATAACGACAATACTTAAAGATTCATAAAATGGTTTAATGTGAGCGAAATGAGTCTCATAATTTGGAAATCAAAAGTAAAATATTAGGGATGTGGAAAAACATATTCCAACATTAAGAATTTGAAATCAAAGGCATAAAATAAAGAAGGTGCTTGAATGGAAAAGAAGAGAGAGAGAGACCCCTTACTAAATTTTGGCATAGCAACGAATTTGGTAAAGGTTATAATGAGAGGGGATAAATGATCTCTCACTATAAGAACATCAATTGGACAGTAAAGAGACATTTATAAAGGCTTGAAAACATATCCAATTGAGATTCAAAAGGCTAAATACAAATAAGAAGTTTGAATGAAAAAGAAGATAAAGAAATTCCTTACCTTGAAGATTTGCTTCCTAAAACTTGAGGGTGGCACCTTAACACATTAAGGGAACCTTGGAGGGACTATTTGGGAGGTAAAAATGGTAAAAAATTCAAGGATTATGAATTTTGAGCAGAGAGGAATGGCTAATGGATGGTATTTATACTTGAGGAGAGGTGAGTTTTAAATGATAAAATATTGATTATTTTATCATATAAGCCAACCACTTGTGGATAAATTTAATTCCAACCAATTTTCTGGATAATTAATGAGTGGGAGAGTGTGTTTGGATGTTTAAGGCATTACAAAACCTAACCACACCTTCTATCCAACCCAATAAATGCACAAAATCAAAAAAACAATTTTATTTCAAAAACCTAATTTTTGGTTTAAAAAATATGTATAAATTTTCTAAATTAAAATTCATATTTAAAAATTCATTTTTATACTTATTAAATTCAATTTTGATTGATAAAAAATGTTTCATAATATTTTTAATCATGCTGACATAATAATGATGTCATAAAATTGCACTGCTCGTAAAATGGTAATTTTCACTTTTTCGCCAAAAGTCCAACTTTGTCAGAAAATTCCTAAAAAACCACCATAAGATAATTTTGACATGCTGAGTCCAAAAATTAAATTTATTTCATCAAAATAATTCTCTAAGTATGATAATTTTAATTTTTAAATAAATCATCATTTTAATGAAAATCAACAATTTAATATAAAAATCAACATTATGATCATTATAAAAATTACATAGGGCATCATTAAAATATATTATCATTTATAAAGAATTTTATAAGATGATTTCATAACATTTATTTAAAACATATACATTTATCATAAAACATACTTTTAATTACATATTTATATAGTTTCCAAAAATACATTTATAAAATAATCCCAACAATCAATTTATTGCGCCATAAACAATAATAATGACCAACCATCTTGATGATTAATGGTCATAATGCCCATCGGCCATATTGGCCAATGTTCTTCATGCCTAACAGTCATATTTCCCAATAAATACACCACTGTTCTTGCTTTATCACACACTACATTGCTTACGAAGGTTCTTACAAATCCTTTGATAATGTCAATTGTTTTCCTAATGCTTCTCTTTATTTTTTATGATCTTTATGGTAGGGGTAATCTTCTTGGGAGATTTCAAGACTATGGAGTTTGTTTTAATGGTTATATTATTTTTTCATGTGTATATCCTATTACTATTCCTCGTTGTATTATTCCATATCAACACATGATGTGTAATTTTCTTATGAAAAGTAAAAGTATTTCTATGTGGTCATAATAAAACATTCATTATAAAATAAGAGTTCTATTAATAACATAAAGGAATTTTTAGGATTCTACACTTTGGTCTCCGATCCCCTCTCAAAAGAGCTCGATCATGCTACCAGTTGTTGAACAAACCACTCCAGCTCAAGAAAAAAAGTACAAATATATATAAAAAACAATTCTTACATTAGTAATAATATATAGAAATAAATTAAACATAAATATGAAACAATACATTAATAAAATGCCAATTTGTACTAAAAACATGCAATTTGAGTCATATCAGTCACATCATGTGTCAGTTTGACATGAGATTGATTCCTATATGTTACAATTGACTTATGAATCATTTTCCTGATAATTTGAATTGATGGTCCCGTAAGGGGCAGAGCACGAGTGAGAGCTACCTTAGTGTATAGGGTTTCCCGACCGCCGCCTATCCTTCCTCTCTCCCTTCTCGTCTTCTACCGGGCTAGGGTTTCCGCCGCTCTTCTCCTTCATCTGCTCCCCTTCTTTTCGTATTTCTTCTTTCACTGCTTCGGGTTTGGATCTGTCAGCACTTAGATCAGTGATGAGTCCAGGATCCATGTCGGCGAGCAACCCACTTCGGCGGAGCGACGCATGCGGTCAAGATCAATGGAGCGACGCGTGCAATCAGGAGCGACAGAGAGACATGATCTCTGTCGACAGACCCTTCAATGGAGCAAGGCTTTCGGTTTCCCCTGGGGATATCACCACATTTTAGTCGTTTGGCTTCGATGGAGTCGGTATGAGGCAGGGGCATCGTTTCCATTTTCCAGTGCATTGTTTTGTTTGCTGAATCTGTGATCTGTGAAGCTTGTGTGTTGTTTGGTTCCTGCTTGATTTGGATTTTTTTGATTTCTATGATTTCGGATGTATGGAGGATGATGGCGGTTGTTTGACGCCTCATTGTGATGTTTTTCTATTTTTTTTGACAATGGAAATGAGTCCTTTCTGAGGGCTTTAGATTTACGGTGATGCGATGGTGGCGAGGGGTGGACTACGAATCCAGGAGCGTGAGAATCTAGCAGCATGCCTTGAGGAGGAGAATTTGAAATCTGAATTTGTGTTTTAATGTTTTGGGGTGGATTTTGGAGGCTGTTTGTGATGTTTGAAATTTGGTCTTTTGGTGTTTGAAATTTGGCATCTTGTATTGTGAGGTTCCCACTCACCCTTAAAGTGGTTAATTCAGAAAATGGAAAAAGGGATTTCATCAGAATCATTTTCCTAAAGTATCTATACAATTCAAATGTATTTTCTCGGTTTTCAGTGAGTAACACACGTTTTGAACTAAAATGTCAATTTTAAACTGATAACAAACACTTTGAGTCATACCAGACACATCGTATATCAGATTGAGGTACGAACAATTCTTACATGTCACAAATTACTTTTGGATAATTATCTTAAAGTATCAAAATAATATGAATGTGTTTTTTCAGTTTTTAGTATGCGATGTGTGTTTTGAACTAAAATGTCATTTTTAAATAAAAAGACACACTTGGAGTCATACTGGTCACATCATGAATCAGATTGACATGTGACTGATTCAAATATGTCAAAAAATAATCAAGGATTGTTGTCCTAAAGTATCAAAATAATATGAAAGTGTTTTCTCAATTTTGAGTGTGACATGTGTGTTTTTTACTAAAATGTCAATTTAAACTGAAAACATGTATTTTGAGTCATACTGATCACATCATGTGTCAGTTTTATGTGAGACTGATTCTTACATGTAACAGTTGACTTATGAATCACTTTCCTAATATATCAATATAATATGAGCATTTTTTCTTAGTTTTCGGTGACTGACACATGTTATGAACTAAAATATCAATTTGAAACTGATAACAGACACTTTAAGTTACACCAGATACACCGTGTATCAGATTGAAGTGAAACTGATTCTTACATGTAAAAAATATCTTATAGATTATTGTCCTAAACTATCAAAATAATATGAATGTGTTTTCTCAGTTTTTGAGTATGTGATGTGTATTTTGAACTAAAATGTCAATTTTAAATAAAAAGACACACTTGGAGTCATACTGGTCACACCGGGTGTCGGATCCACATGTAGTTGATTCCTACACATCACAAATGACTTAAGGATCGTTTTCCTAAACTATAAAAATAATCCTAATTCATTTTCTCATTTTTGAGTATGTTACATGTCTTCTTTACTAAAATGTGAATTTAAACTGAAAACACGCACTTTGAGTCATACTGGTCAATCGTGTGTCAGTTTGATGTGAGACTAATTCCTACAAGTCACAAGTGACTTATGAATCATTTTCCTAAATTATCATGATATTATGAATGTGTTTTCTTGGGTTTCAGTGAGTGACACATGTTTTGAACTAAAATGTCAATTTTAAACTGATAATAGATACTTTGAGTCATACAGAGCACACCATGCATCATATTGAGGTGTGATTGATTCATAAATGTAAAAAATGACTTATGTATCATTGTACTAAAGTATAAAAGTAATATGAATGCATTTTCTTGGTTTTGATTATATGACACATGTTTTGAATTAAAATGTCAATTTTAAATAAAAAGATACACTTGGAGTCATATCGGTCACACCATGCATCAAATTGACGTGAGGATGATTCCTACATGTCACAAATAACTTAAGGATAATTTTACTAAAGTATCAAAACAAACTAAAGGCATTAAATACCTCAAATTTTTAAAAGAGAAAACTATGTTTGATAGCATATGCGATATGCAACACCGAACCCAAACAAACAATGATTATTTAAATATGACCGTTTTAACCTAGACATTAAATTTACAGACATGAATAGGATTAAAAAAATTATGAAATATATATATAAATTTCCTACTCAATATAAAAATATTTATAAATTCTTATTAAATAATCACTTAATTTTTAGTAATGTTAATTTATTCTTCAAAAACACATTTTCTTCAAAAATGATTTTTATTTCTTTTTATGAAAAGTATTATAACTAATTTTTAGAACATTTAGAAAATTTATTTGATAAAATTAACATAATTTTTAAAATAATCATATGAAAATTAACTTAGTGTGATTTTTTTTTTATTTTTCATAAAATATTTATTTTTCAGTGAATAGTGAAAAATACCGTTTTTTGTAAAACTGTCATTTCTTTTGATAAATTAAGTAATTTAAAAGTCCCGTTAGTATTTTAATTTTATTTTAAAGTAAAATAAGTATTATTTATTTATATTTAATCTAATTAATTATATTTAAATAATATTTATACTAGATTTTAGTATAAGTTTATTTTTGGGCTTTAAAACACATTTATCTGAAAATTGTTTTAAAATGCATAATGTTTCTCCATTTTAATTAATTAAAAATAAAACCTAATGGGGAATGATTTAAATTTAATTTATGGATCACATATTTATCATTATGAATTGAAATTCATACGATTAATATTACTAGTTATAGAGTTAAAGTAAAATCATATTTTCCTTAAAAATGCATTTTTTGAAAAAACTGATTTTCATTGTGCTTGAGGGTTTTATTTTAAATCAAATTATTCCACCTCTATGAACTGATTTTTATAAAATGAAATATTTATAATAATAATAATTAACATTAGGTAATAATTTCAATTTAATTTTTGGACAATATGAATAATAACTTAGTAATATTTGTTACCACGGTAAAAGGAAAATAGGTTAATTAAGGGTAAAAATAATTTAACAAGGACTAGAAAAAATTAACTCTAATAATATGAATATGTATATTTTCATTTAAATTTAATAATAATTTTAATTTTTGTTATTTATTTATAAATAATTTGGAAATGATTTTGATAAAAATTAGATTTTGATACGATAAAACACAAATTATATTTTTGTGTAATAATAAATTTCAATTAAGACATTCCTTTTTGATGAATTCATGAAACCTAAAAATAAATTATTTTTTATTAAAATAATACTATTAAATAATTTTTATTAAATTTAAATTATAATATAATTTTTATGAAGTTAAATGTAACTGTTATAAGGGTTCGAAAACTGTTATTGACAAAAACCATCATTTCTCAATAAATGTCAATTATTGTTTTAAAAGTAAAAAATAACATATTTATAAAATTATTATGATAAAATAAATATTATTTTTGGAATCACCACGTCAAAATTATCCAACAGTTAATTTTTCATAATTTTCCGAGACAGTTGAATTTTCAGGTAAAAATTAAATACGATATAAATATACAATGTGTATTATGACATAATAATTACTCAAAAGTGATTAAATAAATGTTATAAATGGTATCCATGAACAAATATATGTTTTTTCCTTTAAAATAATTATTTTTTAAGGTTATTTGATTAATTTTATAAAGCCTTTATGAATCCTCAAAAACCCATATTATATTTTATGGTTTTAAAACCAAATCTTTATAAACATAACCCAATTCCATATCATCAAGGGTAATATTTTAATGAGTTATAACCTTTAAAAAATAAAATAATGAAAAATACTACTCTTTGGAAGAAACCATGAGAAAAAAACATGAGAAGGTTTATGGTTTTGATTATTTTATTATACAGAGTCCAAAATCTATGTTTGAGAAATAATAAAGAACCCCCCTCTTTTCCTATATAAAACCACCCAAGATCCCATTAATATTCACTTAAAAAACTTGTATAATGTATTTAATCTTCCCTCCCTTCTCTATAGTCCTACCAAGGTTCCCCAAGATCTCAAGAAGCTCCTCCCAAATTTTTGGAATCATCCTCTCAATGTAAGAGACCTCTCTCTCTTCTTTTCAATTCAAGAACCTTCTATGTATTTAGCCTTTTGAATATAAATTTGTTATGTTGTCATGAATTTATAAATACCCCTATACTATCCAATTAGTTTTTTAATAATTATAGATAATTTATCCCCTCTCATTATATCATTTACCTAAGTCGTTACTATGAAAAAATTTGGTAAGAGATCCTCTCTTTCTCATCATTATTCAAGAACCTTATTTATGAAATACACTTTGTCTTCCAATTAATATTGATGGGATATGATATTATACATCCCAATTAATTAAATTATTATTTCCAAGTGATGAGTGACCCCTTTAAATCTCATTAGTCCCTCCCATGATTTATTATGTACCCTCGTTGCGTTGCCGAAATTATCCTGTGATTTTTCCATGCTAAGTTTTTATTCAAGCACCCTCATTGACATAAACCTATTAATTTTTTTTATGTTTTATTGTGTTATTACATATCCCTAATACCACCCTTTTGTCTTGAAATTGATGATAGACCCCTTTATCTCTCATTGAACCATTTTATGAATCTTTATGTACTACCGTTATGCTGCCAAAATGTCACTATGATTTTTCATACTAAACATTTGTGAGGTGTATACCCATACCCATTTCCACTAAAGGGTGTTCACCTAGTTGTACCTATACAGGTCCTACCCTAGGGTAATCCCCATGATCCCCCGAGCTAGGGAAACATACAAGTAAGGAAAAAAATACAAAGGAAAGGGAAAAAATTTCACCATTTCACTGTAGCTCTTAATGCATTTTAGGGAAAAATTTCATATGCTGATCTGGGGAAACAAAATTTATCAGGACATTCCTGTACCTATACTTCATTGATTATGTACTTCCATCTATGTAACCCACATTTCTTAATCATGGGATTAAATGTGATGAAAAATGATTCTATGTTGAATAATCTATTTGGAACACTTATGCATGTACATGATATGAAAGCGATGGGTGTGACCAGAATTATAATACACTAAAATGAATTGGGTAATGTTTTAGTCTCACGAAACATCATGTATAGGATTAGGGAGTTAACCTTATCCATTATGGGAATTTTTCCACCATGTTCTAATGTCTTGGTAGTTATCCTTGACCTATGTTTATGATGTCATGTTAAAGTTGTTTCCACTTTCCCATGTTGACTTTATATTATCATGCTATATCATGCCTCTTTGTTCATATTTATGATTCTCACCCCCTTTTACACCCCATTTAAATATCTATTGTATAAAATGTAATAAATTCTTTATGTTATGATTTGTTTATTCCCTTACTGGCATTATATCTCACCTCTTTCTTATGTATATCCCTAGGTTATCTCATGCAGTTTTAAGAATGATGGAAAATTATGGGCATGATAAGAAAGTTTTTAATAATGCCGACATAGACCATGTTTTAAGTTGTTATGTAATGTACCTAATTAACCAAAGAAACTATACTTCTTAATCTTCTGGGTTGTATTATGTGTATTCTTATGTAATAAATCATGAATTAATGTGTAATAAAGACCAGAGTTGCCATAGTTGGTATTAGAGTGAATTCTAGTTATTTTTGGGATTAGGATTAGAAAACTATAGAAAAATACTTAGAGATAACACTAAGTATAATAAAATATCCCTAATTATTGGTAAAGTATAAAGTAAGCGGTTTATAATAAAATACATCCATGTATAGATACTATAATTGGATGTGGATTTGGCACAAATGTACCTAGGGATGACGAACTTGAAAGAAACATATTGTTCTAGACTCGATTGGGAACTGGTGCACGACAACAGTACTTTCCACCTGGTTTTGACACCCTCAGGGGATATGCTTTGGTAAATCCACAAGATCATTATGAACCATTATTAAGGGAACAAAAATTCCCATAAGAGTCTATGTTTGGAAATAGATCATGGATAACTTATATTGAAGTCTAGAAATTAATAAGTTAAAAAAATACATGTCATTTATAGGTCACCATTTTAATGTTATTGGCTTCTCATTTTTGTGTTTAATAGTTTAAAATTACTCATCCCTAATTTTCCATTAATTCTAGTCAATGGATGGAAATAGGAGGAACCGAGTCAATAAAAAACGTGATAAGAAATGTGATGAATTCCCAAATAAGATACCTAATATGATGGGAGATCAAGTAATATATCTTTTGATTATTCCAAACTAGCTATCAAAAATCATAATTAACAACCGAAACATAGTTGAATGTCCAAATATATCAAAGATGAGGAGGATGGAATCTCAAAGAAGTTTATCTGATAAAGGTGATAAGGGAAAGAATATTCAATTTCTTGCATGACAAGAATTTGGAAAGAGGCTCCATGGGAAATTCCACAAAGGAACTTGAGGGTGTTTTAAGTGTAAAAAAATAGGGCATAAAGTAGTTAGTTATAGTAAAAAAATGAAGAGTATGATGGAAGGGAATAAATTACATCCCATGACACCCTTTGTTTTTTAATGTCTTATATGTGGATAATATGGGCATTATCTGATTCAATTCCCTAATCCAAGGGTTAAATCCTAGACTAAGGATAGACCTATGCTATGAAAATCATTGAAGTTTAAGGATTTATATCAATGAAATTCTGGATATAATAATCATGAATCATCTAAGGATTATTTCATAATAGTTTTTCTTTTAAGGATTTGAAACATATTTTGAATGGTACCGATAACCTATAAAAGTGATTTATTGATAAGGTGATATTTTGGAAAACAAATTATTAAGGGATTGATAACTCTTAATACGTGTTTGGTATTGGGAGAAACCTAAAGAGTCTTAGGATGACATGTTTAAGTCTAATCTTATGTTTAGAAGGATTAATACTACTTCTTGAGATTTATGTGATAGAAGTTAATCATGATTAATGATATTTTGTGAAACATATTACATGATCAATTTTTTTTTGATTTTGAGGTGATTAATGATATTTCAGTAGATGTTTTATTGGGTCGAGGTATATATACCCATTAGGTTTAATATAAAGGATTATTTGAGAAGAATAATATTTTTTTTGGAGGTGTAAGACGAATGGTATGAGACAACCTTTAAGGTTAAAACATTATTTAATGTTGAGGTTATTAGTGTTATTTGGGATATAGGGGTATTTATTTAAGGAATGATCTATGTCAAACCATTGGTATTTTTTGTTGAAATTTTGAGATTAATGTATTAAGATTTATTCATTTTTAGTATTATCTTACTTTATGATAACCATTTTGGATTTATTAAATATAGGAGGAATAGCTTGTTATTCTTCAGTGGATTATGTGATCCTTTAGAATCTTATTCTAGTGCTTTAGGCATAAAAAATCATCTTGAGTACTCATTATTTGGAGAAAAAGATAAGATTGTAGTGAAAATTAATTAAAGGATGAAATTATAATTTTCAAGAAATTATATTTCATTATGTTCCTAGTCTAGATAATAAAGGAATTCCTTAAATCTTGGAAAAGAATATTGAAACAAAAAATGTTTTCATATTATGATCATTTCTGATGAATTGATGGTCTTTTCACCCATCTTAGATTTATGGTTTTGTGATCGTTGACTTTCTCTTAACCATATTCTCTATCACTGGAAGAGCGCTGTCGTGGGCGCCCTCAAATGATTAGTGTAATTTGGGGTACTTAGGTGCAGCAGAGTGGCTGACCAAGGTCGTCTCTCAAAGGAGGAAGTGAATTAAAAAAAATTTTAGAGGTATTCTAGAAGTAAAATAAAAGAGAATAAAAACACTACTTGAAAGGATGGGGGTGTTTGTTTATAGTTTATGAATCTAGAAGAAGTTTGCTGGAAGAAGATTGTATTTTTTTTGTTTTTAGTTTTGAAATGAAGTTTGATTAAAATGACACAACAAAAAAGATGTTTGTTTAGACAATATTTAAAAGACGTAATCGATCTAACTCTACCTCTTCAATCATTTATTAATCATTATAATTTAAATTAATATTCACTTAATTATTATCCCTTAATTTGTTAAATCCCGAACCCTACGAGAATTAACTTTACCACGAAGATTGAAGTGAATTTTAACCTTAGGCTAACTTCGGAACATGCAATCGCAACACCCTGCTTTGATTGATATTCTAAAATTAGCTTATGGTCAGTGGTAAATTAAGGCACATAACCACTCTGGAAATGAGGATTAATTGAGTTTAGGGATTATATTTGAACTCTACAAATTGATCCCATGTGGTTTTGAATTACCGGTTAAGGTTGCGCTCTCACAGTTCACACAATTCCCGACCTCGCGTGTTTTGTGTTAACTATTCAATTGCTTGCTTAGTTTCATTTAAATTAAAAACTCAATTAATAGATCATAATATGTGAATTACAGTATCTCATTGATTCAAAATAAATGAATGAAGAAGGATAGAGGTCGATCGATTACTAAAAAGAACTACTCTTCCATGGGTGGTGTAGTCATCGTGGAGACGTTTTGCATAAGCAACGGATTGAAAGGGTAGAACCCAATCTTGTCTCCACTCTTGATTCCAACCCAATTAATAAGATTAAGATAAGAAGAAGAGGGATGAACACAGAATATTATTTGAAGAAAAATTCAAGAAACAAACATGAAAGAAAAGAAATACAAAGAAGAGGTGAGAGAGGAGAGCCTTTTTGGAAGAGAGGTTTTCACAAAGGCTTACTTCCTCCAAGAGTTGTGAGGGGCTCCCAAGAGACACCCTTTCGTCCACACCTTACCAAAGCCTCTACCAGCCCTCTCAAAGAGTTAAAACCCCCTTTAAATAGAGTTTGTGAGGGCTAGGGATACATAACTTTTTAAGTGTGAAATGAAAATCTCGGCCAAATATTTTATTCCAACTTGCACCGCCAATTTGACCTCCAAAACGCGTGAATTGACCGGCCTTACAGAAGGATGATTTGTGAAAAATCATGTCCCCGAGCTTTCCTCATAATTTGGGCTCAATCCAAGCCTGTATGTAGAAGATATGTCCCAAATACATAACCCATGTCCATTCTGCCGAGTCCAGCCCACCATTGGATTAATGGCTCATTTACCTAATTCAAATGCACTCTTTAGCTCTAGTGTCCTGAATTAAAGTTGTATAAAATGAAGTTAGGAACACTGTTACAAAATTTCAAATTCAAATAATAATTATAAAAATATTTATCTTCGAAATACTACAATGCACTATTAAGGGTACAACTGGAATTTTCACCAAATTTTCAAATGAATGATCAAATCCCAAATATTTTATAAATAAACATATTTAACACAATGTGAGGAAATTATTTCATTTATTATCAATAAAATATTCAATAAAATAGTGTTTTATCAATCACTCTCTATCAGTTTTTAGGCATTAGTTTTCTTATTCTTCCATGTCTATATTTTCACTTCCCACTAATTTTATCCTACTTGGAAACCTATTTATGTGATGATATTCATACTTCCCTTTCTCTCTTTTCAAGTGGATGCTTTATTAACCCTTTTTACAATGTGGGTTTTCAATAAAGATATTTTCAAGTGAAAAAACATTTATTATCAAGATTAAGGTAAAATTGTGAGGATGTAATTTATTAAAGGGGGGAAGACTGTAATGACCCAAGTTTTTAAAATAGAAAACTATGTTCTATAGCATATGCAATACACAACACCGAACCCAAATAAGAAATGATTATTTAAATACGACTGTTTTAATCTAGTCATTAAATTACAGATATTAATAGTATTAACTAAATTATGATATATATATATATATATATAAATTTACTACTCAACATAAATATATTTATAAATTATTTGTAAATAATCCCTCAATTTTTAGTAATGTTATTTTATTCTTTAAAAATACGCTTTCTTCAAAAATGATTTTTATTTATTTTTATGAAAAAAATATTATAATTAATTTCTAGAACATTTATAAAATGAATTTGATAAAATTAAAATAATTTTTTAAATAATCATATCAAAATTAACTTAGGGTGAAATTTTTGGATTTTTTGGAAAATATTTATTTTTCAGTGAATAGTGAAAAATACAGTTTTTTTGTAAAACTTTCCTTTCTTTTGGTAAATTAAGTAATTCCAAGCACCATTATTTTTTTTAATTTTATTTTAAAGTAAAATAATTATTATTTATTTATATTTTATCTAATTAATTATATTTAAATAATCCTTATACCATATTTTAGTATAAGTTCATTTTTAGGCTTGAAAACACATTTTTCTGAAAATTATTTTAAAATACATAATGTTTCTCCCTTTTAATCAATTAAAAATAACCACTAATTGGTAATTATTTAAATTAAATTTATGGATCATATATATATATATATTTATGAATTGAAATTCATATAGTGAAGATTACTAGTTATAGAGTTAAAGTAAAATCATCTTTACCTTGAAAAATGTATTTTTTTGGAAAAAAGTTTTCCATCGTGCTTGTAGGTTTTATTTTAAATTAAATTATTCCACAATTTTGAAATTATTTTCATAAAATGGATTAAATATTTTAAATAATCATAATTAATATTAATTAATAAGTTCAACTTAAATTTTTGTCAATAAAAATAGTAACTGTAGTAAATATTTATTACCACGGTAAAAAGAAAATAAGCTAATTAAGGGTAAAAATAATTTAACAAGGACTGAAAACAATGTAACCATAATAGTATGAATATTTATATTTTAATTTCAATATAATAATGATTATATATTTTTATTTCTTTATAAATAAGTAAGAAATGATTTTGATAAAAATTATATTTTGATACGATAAAACACAAATTGTATTTTTGTGTAATAAGAAATTTCAATTAAGACATTCATTTTTGATGAATTAATTAAATCTAAAAATAAATTATATTTTAATAAAATAATAATATTAAATTATTTTTATTAAATTTAAATGATAATATAATTTTATGGACTCAAATGTAATTATTATAAGGGTTCAAAAACTATTATTGACAAAAACAAGCATTTCTCAATAAATATCTATTATTTATTTAAAATTAAAAATTAAAATATTTAGAAAATTATTTTGATAAAATTAATATTATTTTTGGAATCATCACATCAAAATTATCCAACAGTGAATTTTTCATACTTTTTTGAGATAGTCGAATTTTCGGGTAAAAATTAAATACGGTATAAATATACGGTGTGTATTATGGAATAATAATGAAGAAAAAGTGATGTAACAAATGATATAAAAGGTATAAATGACCAAATATATGTTTTAGATTTAAAATAATGTGTTTTTGAGGTTATTTTATTAATTTTATAAAGTCTTTATGAATCCTCCAATACTTAAATTATATTTCAAGGCTTTAAAATCAATTCTTTATAAACATGACTCCCTTCCACATCACCAAGGGTAATATTTTAATGTTTTTTATAACTTTTACATATAAAATAATGGAAACCAATATTCTTTGTCAGAAAAAATGGGAAAAAACCATGTGAAGGTTTATTGTTTTGATTATTTTATTGTATTGAGTCCAAAACCTATGTTTGAGAAATAATAAAGAACTCCCCTCTATTTTATTATATAAACCCATCCAATATCCCATTAATTTTAACTAAAAAACCTTTTATAACATCCTTAATATACCCTACCATCTCTAGAGTCCTCCCAAGAATATCCCAAGCTCTCAATAATATCCTCCCAAGCTTTTGGAATCACCCTCTCAAGGTAAGGGACCTCTCTCTCTTATTTTCAATTCAAGAACCTTATTTGCATCTAGCATTTTGAATCTCAATTGGTTATGTTGTCATGAATTTATAAAGACCTCTATACTATAAAATTTATGTCCTAATAATTCAAGATCATTTACCCCCTCTCATTATAGCATTTACCTAAGCCATTACGATGCTGAAATTTAGTAAGGGATCCTCTCTTTCTCCTCTTTATTCAATAACCTTATTTATTTAATGTACTTTTTCTTTTAATTCATATTGATTTAATATGATCTACCAAATCCCTATTACTTCCCTTATTATGTCCAAGTGATGATTTATCCCTTTCACTCTCATTAATCCCTCCCATGATTCATTTTGTACCCTCGTTACATTGTCAAAATTATCCTGTGATTTTTCCATGCCAAGTTTTTATTCAAGAACCCTCCTTTCCATATGCCTATTAATTCCCAAATTTTCATGCCATATTATGTTATTACATATCCCTAATACCACCATTTTTACTTTCAAGTTATAAACGACCCTTTTCTCTCTCTTTGAACCATTTTATGAATCTTCATGTACTACCATTATGCTGTCGAAATGTCACTACAATTTTCCATGCTGAACATTTGCGAAGTGCATACCCATACCCATTTCCACTAAAGGGTACTCACTTTGTTTAAACTATACTTCATTTATTAGGGAATTTCAACGACCAAAACTTTTGAATGATATTTTATTTCTTGAAAATGTATGGTTTACTATGTCATAATCAATAAAACTATATAAGTATAATTGAAATGTAACCATTGAGTTTTGACCGTTATATGACCATTGGTTAATATGACTATTGGAAATAATAATAATTTTTAATGTTATAATTATTGTTTATAAATAGAAATGATAATAGATAATTAATAAAAAATAAGAGTCGATGGCCTCTACCAGTAGAATCGTGCCATATGAATCCCACTTGTCGGAGCTTGGGAAGGTGGTAGCGTCACTGTGCTTTTCTCTGGACCAAGCCCAAGCCGAGCTTCAACATGTTAAGCTTGAACAAAATCACCTACGGGAGAAGTTCAAGTTGATAGAAATCACCACTCGAGCAATGTTGTCTGAGCCACCCCAAAAATATGTAACCATTGCACACCTTACTCTTAGGTCCTATGCAGGTGTTATAAGGGGTTATATAATGAAGCCTTTGTTACTCTGTGTAATCCATTTGTATAAATAAATTTTTTATTTCTTATTATGGTAAAATAACCATCATTTTTGAATTTCAAATGTCAAAATTAATCTAGGATGAATTTTTAGTATTTTTCTAAGAAGTTTCATATTATTGATGAATATTAAAAAAAGAGTATTTTAAAATATTTTTTATACTTTAAGTAATTGATACTCTGAAATTATTTTCAAAAAATAGACATACATGGTTGTGATCATTAAAAAATTTAGAGTCACATAAGATCAACTTAATTTTTTGGTGAATAGTAACTTATAAATAGTAATATTACCCTTATGAATAGTAATATGACCAATGGAATAGTAACCTCAACTAAAAAATTATAAATGAAATTTAGGCATCTTGAATGGAAATGTGATATAATAGTATAAGTAAATAGCTGTTTTACAAATTATTAGTTAAGTATTAGTATTTTTTTGAGTAAATAGTGATTTTACTTAAAAATTAAATTTATCATTTTTAGAAAATTATTTTCATAAAATGGAGTTCATTTTTGAATTCTGAACATTGATATTATGTTCGGGTGAATTTATGAGATTTTTATAAAATGTTTTGTTTTTTGGAGAATAGTAAAAATATAGTTTTTGAGTTTTCAGTGTCTTTTATGACATCATAATGATGTAATATGTAATTTAAAATGCTGGTAGAATCATGTGCATTAAGATATTATATGAGGTGTCCCAAGTGGCCAAAACCATGGGCAAATACCATGGTCAAGCCCATGGTTTTGCAAATACCACCGACGAGGTGTCCTCAAAAATTAATAAAAAAACTCCCTCTATTTTACTATAAATACCAAGCCATTACTTCATTTTATTTCATTATAAAATCATCCCCCTATAATATCTGATAGTATTAGCTCCCAAGTAGTCCTCCCAAT
The DNA here is from genome assembly GCA_963277665.1 of Viscum album. Lineage (NCBI taxonomy): Eukaryota > Viridiplantae > Streptophyta > Magnoliopsida > Santalales > Viscaceae > Viscum > Viscum album. Next base: position 462,476,096 of record OY728142.1, read on the forward strand.
GTGTCCTCAAGCCCTAAAGGTCCCGATCCTAGAGTTTTAGAAGTTACTCTTCAATGTTAGGGAATCTACCACCCTTCTCTTTTCAAGCACTCCTTTTATGTTATACCTTTTTAATTTCTATTTTATTATGTTGGGATATGCCATTACATATCAAACTTACTTTCCATATTATGTAAAAATGATGATATACCCCTTTTTCTCTCATCGACACATTTTATGATTTTTAAGTGACACCGTTAGGCTGCTGAGATTTTATAAGGGAATTCCCAACTTCTCTTTTCCTTTCAAGTCCTCTTTTATGTGGCATGTCTTTCAAATTTCCATACCATGTTATTATTTATATTTTATTATTTCCCTATACTTTATTATGATTATTTTATGAATGGGTGAACCCTGTCCCATCTCTTTTTAATGTTTTATAAAACTATGTTTTATACTCGTTATGTTGCAGAATTTTCATCTCAAAATATCTCTCTTTTTCTCAAGAAATTATTTTATTTTATTTATGTGAATACCCAAACCTCTTTCATTTCCATAGGTATTCATCAAGACATAAAAATTATTTATTTTATTCTAGAATTGATAAACATAAAATCTCCATCCCCTTTCCGTGGGTTATAAATGACATAATGATCATGTTTTTAAGCACTTTTTAAAACACCATGATTTTGATATGAAACCCATTTCTTTTATTCTATATGGGTTAGTTATGAAATGTTTGATTATGATATATGTGGATCACATTAAAATAAATACATATTAAGGGTGTACCCTGATATAGATCCAATGCATTGGGTAATTAAATTAATCTCTAGAGATGACAAGTTTTACGATACCTTGGTGAATAACCTTGGTAATTGTTATGACACCTTGGGGATGGATGTTAGTGATATGATTATGAATGCCTAAATTAAATTTTGTAGCCACATTTTAAAGTTACGATTAAATTTATTATTATTATGATATGCCTCTTTATCATTCATTTATGATATTCCTCAGGTTCTTATAGATATTGCTCAAGTTCACATATAATCTGTTTCTCTTGTTTTTACCTTACTAGGCCTTCTAATCACCCTTTCCTTTGATGTATGTCCCTAGGTTATAAGTTAGAGTAATTTTACTTATTATGAAAAAAATAAAGAATCATTTTAAGTGTATTAGAAGAATTTTATATTTATTTATGTATTATATACCATATTTCCAAGACACTAAACTTTAAAGATCCTCTATTTGTAAAATGTAACTAAAAGTTATGTAATAAAAATCCGGGATGCGATAGTTGGTATCAAAGGATAGTTCAGTTATTTGTGGAAATTAGGATATTAAAACTTTAGGAATAACCCTATAGAAAATTTTAAATATAGAAAAACTTCCTCATATTTTGGTGAAATATTAAGTAAGTGGTTTCCAAACAAATAAATCCATGTCTGGATACAAACAAGTGGATGTGGCTCTAGAATAGATGTTTCTAGGGGTAAAACCCAAAAACACCGCATTGAGATAGTCTCTAATGGGAATTGGTGCACGAAAATAGACCTTTATTCACTCCTGGGTTGACACTCTCGGAGGATATTTTTGGTTAATCACAATATTTTTATGAATAATTATAAAGGATTTATAAAGAAATGAAATTGTTTTTTAAGCATTAAGTTTTAAGACATACAATTTTTTTACAGATAAAAGATTTGTAAATAAAATAAGTTTCTCACTAAGGTTTTATTATTTTAGAAAATGGCAGGAAATAGGAGTAACCATGCAAATGGTGACCGTAATGGTCCATGTGCAGATGACCCTCCAATAGAAGCCGGAATGGAAACTTTCATGAGAATGATGAACCAGATGACTCAAGTTATGGGAAATAACTTGAATCAAGCCGAGAGATCGATTTAACCATGAATGGAACAAATTTATATTGAGTACTTTATGCGTCAATGACCACCAACCTTCAGTGGATATACTGACCCATTGATTGCTGAATAGTGGACCAGCTCTATTGAAAAGATCTTTTCTATGCTTCATAGTTCTGAACAAGAGAAAGTCACCATGGCTTTTTTCTTCTTAGAGGGAGAAGCTGATCAGTGGTGGTCACTGATTAAAAACATGAGGCCAAGAGGGGAGATTAAATCTATGGAGTGGTAAGAGTTTAGAGGGATCTTCTTCAATAAGTATTTCCCTATTCAGTGAGAACGAAAATGGATAAGGAATTTATCTAGTTGAAGCATAAGGAGAATGAATATATGGGAAGATACAAGATGAACTTAACAAGTCTTTCAAGTTACACCTCTATCTTTGTCATGGATCCGAATGGGAAGGTTGATATATTCTTTGGTGGACTAACACCTCATATGCGGAAGAATCTAGCCAACCGAGACTATGATAACTATGAGGAGATCGTGTAGAGTGCTATGAAAGTCGAACTGGAGTTCAGTGAGACATAGTGGTCTCAAAAATCCAATGAAAAGAAGAGATCAATGGATCCAAGATTGGGGAGGATATTTGACCAGGGAAGAGGAGGAAAGAAAGTGCAACTTCCCACATGTAATAAACGTGGGAAGAAGCATTCAGGGAACTGCATGATCGGGAGCGAGAAGTGTTATAAGTGTGAAAGAGATGGCCATATTGTGTGGAATTGTCGTAGTGGGGTGAAGCCTCAACTTCCCAACACTAACAAAAAAGGGAAGATAGTGCAGTCCCTTCCTGAAGTCCAATTATTCAAGTGTAGAAAACTTGGGAACTTTTCCAATCACTTTCCAAATCTAAGGGCAGTGGAGGGGAATCACTATTAGCCTCAGAAAAGGCCAAGGGAGAAAGGTTGTTCTTTTCTATCATGACAGCTGATGTTGAAGATCCAAATGATGTGGTGGAAGGTACTCTTATTATTCTCTCAAATCTATCAAGTACTTTGTTTGATTTTGGTTCTACGCATTCCTTTATTTCCTCCAAGTTTGCAAAGAATTTAGAATAAACCCCTGAATTTCTAAAAGTAGAGTTATCAGTCAAGACTCCTGGTGGGATTATCAAAGCACCATTAGTGTTTAGAAACTCTAGTATTTAATTTAGTAAGCAAAATATTATCAAAAATATAGTAGTCATTCCCATGTTGGAATTCGACATTATACTAGGGATAGACTGGCTCTCAAAGTATAATGCTAAGATCAAATTCAGAAGCAAGGAAATCTCAGTAGTCTTGAATGGGAAACCTACAATTATCTTACAAGGAGAAATTTCTTGACCAGAGATTTGTCTAGAAGCACCTCATATAACCTTTTTTATGGAGTTTATCAGTGAGGATGAAGAAGAAAATGAGAGTATAAGGATAGAAAATGTCCCCATCACCCAGGATTACATTGAAGTATTTCCTGAGGAGTTACCCAAACCTCCCCCAGAAAGAGAGGTAGAGTTATCCATTGAAATTATACTAGGATATCATCTGATATCAAAGACCCAGTATAGGATGGAAAATGTAGAGCTATAGTAATTAAATAAACAACTCCAAGATCTCTTGGATAAGGGATTTATCCGACCGAGTGTGTCTCCTTGGGGAGCACCTATTCTCTTTATGAAGAAGAAGGATGGATCAATGCGGCTATGGATTGTTTATAGAGAACTTAATGGGATCATAGTGAAGAACAAATACCCTCTTCCAAGAATTGATGACTTATTTGACCAACTTCACGGGGACCAATTCTTCTCCATGATTGTTCTTAGATCTGGTTATCATCAATTGAGGGTGAAGAAAAATGATATTCCAAAAACCGACTTCTGATCAAGATATGGGCATTATTAGTTTGTTATTATGACCTTCAGACTGACTAATGCACCTTCTATTTTTATGGATTTGATGAATAGAGTCTTTAAGGACCACCTTGATAATTTTTTGGTAGTTTTTATTGATGATATTTTGATATATTCTAAAAGTAATGAGGAGCACAAGGATCATCTAAGGGTTATTTTTAAAACACTACAGAAGGAGAGGCTTTTTGGAAAGTTCAAAAAATGTGAATTTTGGTTACAATAAGTTTCTTTCTTGGGTCACATTATAACCAATGAATGAATCTTAGTTGCCCCTACAAAGAAAAAGGTTATAGAGGAGTGGACTCATCCTACAATAGTAACTAAGATTCATAGTTTTCTTGGTTTAGCAGGATATTATAGGAGGTTTGTGAAACAATTTTCACGACTTTCTAATCCCTTAACCAAGTTAACTCAAAAGGGGTCAATTTAATCTAAAAAAAGGAGTGTGAGGAAAGTTTCAAATAATTAAAGAAGATATTGGTTACTGCACCCTTGTTAACTCTACCCTCAATCGGAGAAGGATTTGTTATTTTTAGCGATGCATATCTGAAAGGGATTGGGCGAGTCCACATGAAAAATGACAAAGTTGTTTCTTATATATCTCTATAGTTGAAGCATCATGAGAAGAACTATCCTATGCATGATATTGAGCTGGATACACTTGTTTTTTTCTTTAAAGATATAGAGGCACTATCTTTATAGGGAGAAATATGATATATACATAGACTATCAAAGTTTGATGTATATTTTCACACAAAAGGATTTGAACATGAGACAGAGGAAATGATTGGAACTTTTTAAAGACTATGATTGTTTAATTAATTATCACCCTGGAAGATAAAACAAAGTCGCTGATGCATTAAGTAGGAAATACCCTATTGTTATTCCAATTATGAGGATTCAAGGAGATCCCTTGATCAAAGAGCTAGTAAAACAGGATATGGGAATTTAAGGGAAGGGGTATCCTCAACCCTATTACAAATGATTTCTCAATCATCATTACTAGATAAGATCAATAAATCTAAAAAATAATATCCTTTGTTACAGAAGAATTTTGAGTCTGTGAAGGATGAGAAGTTTTCCAAGTTCAATATTGATAAAAAAGGCATACTAAAATTTCATACAAGACTATTTGTTCCATATATTCCGGAAATAAATAAGGATATTATGGATGAAGCTCATATCTATAAATTCTCTATACATACGGTGGGATAATATGAAAAGGGAGATTTCTGGCTACACTACGAGGTGCCTGGTATGTCAGAAAGTGAAGGCATAGTGACAACTTCCTAAAGGGGTATTACAACCACTACCTATACCAGCATGGAAGTGGGACAATATCACTATAGACTTTGTTACTGGTCTCCCGATAACTTCCAAAGGAAACAATAAGATATGTGTTATAGTGGTCTGTCTCACCAAGACTTACCATTTTATCTCTATTCGGGAAGATTTATCTCTTGATCAACTTGTCAAGATTTACATGAAGTGGTAAGGCTTCATGGAGTTCCACTTTATATCATATATGATCATGATCCAAGGTTCACACCAAAATTCTAGAGAAGCCTTCAAAATTCCATGTGTACCAAATTGAATTTTAGCATAGCCTATCAGCCCCTAACTAAAGGCCAATATGAAAGGACTATTTAGACACTTGAGGACATGCTGATAACATGCTCAATGGAATTTAAAAGTGGATGGGATCAACATTTCCTATTAGTTGAGTTCTCATACAATAATAACTTCCACCCGAGCATTCAAATAGAACCCTATGAATCTCTATATGGGAAGCGATTTAGAACACCTACTTATTGGGATGAAGTTAGTGAGAGAAAGATTTTTGGGATTGATCTTGTGTAAGAGATAACAGAAAAGGTTCATGCCATCCAACAACACATTAAGGATGCTCAGAGTCAGTAAAAGAGCTATGCTAACAATTGTTGAAGGGACTTGGAGTTTATATTAGTGACAAGGTATTCCTTCAAATTTCTCCTTAGAAGAGAGTCATGAGGTTTGGGAAGAAAGGGAAACTCATCCCTAGGTACATTTTCCCCTTTTAAATCCTTGATCGCATAGAAGCAGTAACATATCGGCTTGCACTTCCTATAAATCTAGAACAATTTCATAATGTATTCCATATATCCCTCTTAAGGAAGTATATACCTAACCCTTCACATGTACTAAATCTAGAGGTGGTAAAACTAGAACACAACCTATCTTATGAGGATCAGCCGATGGAGATATTAGATTATAGAGACAAGGTTTAAAGCAAAAATACTACCCACCTTGTTAAAGTGTTATGGAGGAACCAAAAATATGAAGAAGCCATGTGGGAACCAGAGGAGACTATGTGGCATAAGTACCCACACCTTTTCTCTTATGAGGGTACGATTTGAAATTTTAGAGACGATATTTCTTAAGGGGGGAAGAATGTAACGACCCAAAATTTTGAATAATATTTTGTTTTCTAAAAATGTATGGTTTACTATGTCATAATCAATAAAACTATATAAGTATAATTGAAATGAAACCATCGAGTTTTGACCATTGGTTAATATGACCATTGGAAACAATAATAATTTTTAATGTTATAATTATTGTTTATAAATAAAAATGATAATGTATAATTAATGCAGAAATAAGAGTCAATGGACTCTACCAGTAGAATCGTGCCATACGAAACCCATTTTTTGGATCTTGGGAAGGAGGTAGAATCACTGGGATTTTATCTGGACCATGTCCAAGCTGAGCTTCAACATGTTAAGCTTGAACGAAATCTCCTACAAGAGAAGTTCAAGTTGATAGAAATCACTACTCAGGCAATGTTGTCTAAGATGCCCCAAGAGTCTATCACTATTTCACACCTTACTCTCAAGTACTATGTAGGTTTTATAAGGGTTTATGTAATGAGGCCTTAGTTAATTTGTGTAATCCATTTGTATAAATAATTTTTTTATTTATTATTATGGAAAAATAACCATCATTTTTAAATTTCAAATGTCAAAATTAATCTAGGATGATTTTTTAGTATTTTTCTAAGAAGTTTCATATTATTGATGAATATTGAAAAAATGAGTATTTTAAAATAATTTTTATAATTTAATTAATTGATATTGTGAAATTATTTTAAAAAAATGGTCATACATGGTTGTGATCAGTAAGAAATTTAGAGTATGATAAGATCAACTTAATTTTTGGTGAATAATAACTTATGAAAAGTAATATTAACCTTATGAATAGTAAAATGACCAATGGAATAGTAAAATCACCTAAGGAAGTATAAATTTAATTTATACATCTTGAATGGTAATTTTATATAATAGTATAAGTAAATAGGTGTTTTAGAAATTATTAGTTAAGTATTAGTATTTTTTAGTAAATAGTGATTTTAATTAATTAAATTTCTCATATTTAGAAAATTATTTTCATAAAATGGATTTAATTTTTTTAATTATTAACATTGATATTAGGTTAGGGTGAATTTATGTGATTTTTATAATTTTTTTTTGTTTTTCAGTGAATAGTAAAAATACAGTTTTAGAGTTTTTAGTGTGTTTTATGAAATCATAATGATGTAATATGTAATTTAAAATTATGGTCGACTCATATGGATTAAAATATTATATGAGGTGTCCCAAGTTTCCAAAACCATGGGAAAATTCCATGGGAAAACCCATGGTTTTTCAAATACCACCGTGATGTGTCCTCAGAAATTAATAAAACATTTTCTCTCTTTTACTATAAATACCAAACCATTACTTAATTTTATTTCATTCCAAAATAATTACCCCCAAATATCTGATATTATTACCTCACAAGTATTCCTCCCAAGGTTTCCTAAATCATTCAAGTTCCCGATCCTAGAGTTTTAGAAGTTACTCTTCAAGGTAAGAGAATCTACCACCTTTCTCTTCTCAAGCACTCCTTTTATGTTATTCCCTTTTAATTTATATTTTCTTATCTTGGGATATTCCATTATATATTTAAATTACTATTAATATTATGTAAAAATGATGAGATACCCCTTTTTCTCTCATCAACACATTTTATTAATTTTTAAGTGACGCCATTTGGCAGCTGAAATTTCGTAACGGAATTTCCAACTTCTCTTTTCCTTTCAAGTTCTATTTTATGTGGTATGTATTTCAAATTTCCATATAATGTTCTTATTTACATTTTATTCTTTCCCTAATTATACTTTTATGAATGTTTTACCCCTTTAAAATCTCTTTTTAATGTTTTATAAAACTATGTTTTATACCCGTTATGTGGTAGAATTTTCATCTCAAAATATCTCTCTTTTTCTCAATAAATTCTTTTATTTTCTTTATGTGAATACCCAAAACTCTTAAATTTTTAGAGGTATTAATAAAGACATAAAAATTATTTATTTGATTATGTAATTGACATACCTAAAACCCCTATTTCCTTTTTATGTGTTATAAATAACATAATGATCATGTTTTTAAGCACATTTTAAAATGCCTTGATTTTGATATGAAACCCATTTCTTTTATTATCTATGGGTTATTTATGAAATGTTTTATTAATATATATGTGTATCAAATGAAAATAAATACATATTAATGTTTCACCTTTATCGTGCTCCAATGCATTAGGTAAAGAAATTTATCTCTTGAGATGAAAAGTTTTACCATACCTTGGTAAATAACCTTGGTAATTTTTATGACACCTTGGGGATGGAACTTGGTGATATACTTATGAATGTATAAATTAAATGTTGTAACCAAAATTTCAAGTTATTATTCAAGTTATTATTATTATTATGTACCTATTTATCCTTCTTTTATGATATTCCTCATGTTCTTATAGATATCGCTCAAGTTCACATGTAAACTGTTTCTCTTGTTATTCCCTTACTAGGCCTTATGCTCACCCTTTCCTTTGATGTATGTACCTTGGTTATGAGTTGGATTAATTTTACTTAGGATTAACAAATGAATAATCCTTTCAAGTGGATTAGAAGAATGTTATATGTTTTCATGTATTATGTACCTTATTTCAAAGACACTAAACTTTAAAGATCCTCTGTTTGTAAAATGTAATGAAAAGTTATATAATAAAAAGGCGGAATGCGATAGGAATTTCATGTATGTAAACTACCTTAATTAATATTGGATATTAAATGTGATAAAAAATGATTCTATGTTGAATGATCTATGTGGAAAACTTATGCATGTACATGATATAAAAGTGATGGGTGCGCCCAAAATTATATAGGGCTCCAATGCATTGGGTAATGTTTTAGTCTCATGAGACATCATGTATGGGATTAGGGAGTGAACCTAATCCATTATAATAATTGTTTTCTACCATGTTATGATGTATTGTAAGTCATCCTTGACCTATGTTTAGGATTTCATGTTAAATTTTTTGCCACTCTCTAATGTTGCCTTTATGTTATCATGCTATATCATGCCTATTTATTAATATTTACGATCCTCACCCCCTTTTGCATCCCATTTAAATGCCTATTGTTTAACATGTAATAAATTATTCATTTTATTCTTTGTTTTTTCACTTACTAGGCTTTATATCATACCCCTTTCTTATGTATATCCACAGGTTATCTCATACATTTTTAAGAATGATGGAAAATTATGAGCATGTTAAGAAAGTTTTCAATAATGCTGATGCACCTCATGTTTTAGGTTTTTATTTAATGTACCTAATTACCCAAAGTCACTATATTTATCAATCTTCTGGGTTTTATTATGTGTATTATTATGTAATAAATCATGAATTAATGTGTAATAATGACTAGAGTTGTCATAATTCATTTTCTCAATTTTGAATGTGTCATGTGTCCTTTATGCTAAAATGTAAATTTAAACTGAAAAGATGAAATTTGAGTCATAATGGTCACATCGTGTGTTTTTTTGAAGTGATAATGATTAATACACATCAAAATTGACTTATGAACCATTTTCCTATTAATCAAGATAATATGAGTGTGTTTTCTTGGTTTTCAATGAGTAACACACATTTTGAACTAAAATGTCAATTTTAAACTAATAATGGACACTTTAAGTCATACGAGGCAAAAAGTGTATCAGATTAAGGTGAAGATGATTCCCACATGTCAAAAATTACTTATGGATTGTTTTTTCTAAAGTATTAGGAAAATATTAATGTGTTTTCTCAGTTTTGAGTATGTGATGTGTGTTTTGAACTAAAATGTCAATTTTAAATAAAAAGACACACTTGGAATCATATCGGTCACACCGTGCATCAGATTGATGCATGGTTAATTGCTAAACATCAAAAACAACTTGAGGATCATTTTACTAAACTATCAAAATAGTCTAAAAGCATTTTCTTAGTTTTGAGTATGTCAAGTGCCTTTTTAATAAAATGTCAATTTAAACCAAAAACATGCAATTTGAGTCATACCGGTCACATTTTGTGTTAGTTTGATGTGAGACTAATTCCCACATGTCATAATTTACCTATTAATAATTTTAATAAAGTATCAAGATAATCCAAGTGCATTTTCTTGGTTTTTAGAGAGTGACACATGTTTTGAACTAAAATGTCAATTTTAAACTGATAACAGACACTTTAAGTCATATCGATCACACCGTATATCAGATTGAGGTGATACTGATTCCCACATGTCACAAATTAATTATGGATCATTTTAATAAGGCATCAAAATAATCTAAATATTTTTTCTTAGTTTTGAGTATGTGATGTGTGATTTGAACTAAAATGTCAATTTTAAATAAAAAGAAACACTTAGAGTCATACCGGCCACACCATGAATCAGATTGATGTTCATTTGATTATTACACATCAAAAATGACTTAAGGATCATTTTAATCATGTTTAAAAATAATATAAATGTGTTTTCTCAATTGTGAGTATGTCACACATCTTTTTTTACTAAAATGAAAATTTAAACTGAAAACACACACTTTGAGTCATACCAGTCACATAGCATGTTGGTTTGACATGATAATGATTGCTACACATAACAATTGATTTATGAAACATTTTCCTAAATTATCAATACAATATGAATTCATTTTCTTATTTTTCAGTGAGTAACACATGTTTTGAACTAAACTGTTAATTTTAAATTGATAACATACACTTTGAGTCATACGAAGCACACCATGCATCATATTGAGGTGTGGATGATTCTTATATGTCATAAATGACTTATGGATAATTTTAATAAAGTATAAAAACAATTTGAATGTGTTTTATTATTTTTAAGTATGTGATGTGTGTTTTGAACTAAAATGTCAATTTTAAATAAAAAGAAAAACTTTGAGTCATAACATTCACATCGTGCATCATATTGACATGAGATTGATTACTATACATCACAAATGACTTAAAGACCATTTCATTAAAGTATTAAAAAAACAAGAACGTGTTTTATTGGTTTTGCGTATGTCACATGTATTTTTTACTAAAATCTCAATTTAAATTGAGAACAAACACATTGAGTCATACTGGTCACATCATGTGTCAGTTTGATATGATACTGATTCCTACATGTCACAATTGAATTATGAATCATTATCCTAAATTATAAAGACAATATGAGCATGTTTGCTTGATTTTCGGTGAGTGACACACGTTTTGAACTAAAAATGTCAATTTTAAACTAATAACATACATTTTGAGTCATACCAAGAACACCATGTATCATATTGTGGTGTGACTATTTCTTAGATGTCACAAATGACTTATGAATAATTTTACTAAAGTATCAAAATAATTTGAATGTGTTTTCTCAGTTTTGAGTATATGACATGTGTTTTGAAGTAAAATGTCAATTTTGAATAAAAATACACACTTGGAGTTATACTGGTCACACCGTGCATCATATTGATGCGTGGTTGATTCATAAATTCTATAAATGAATTAAGGATCATTTTACTAAAGTATCAAGACAATATGAGTGAATTTTCTTGGTCTTGAGTATGCTACATGTATTTCTTTACTAAAATGTCAATTTAAACTAAAAACATGTACTTTGAGTCATAATGGTCTCATCATGTGTCAGTTTGATATAATAATGATTCCTATACATCACTAATTACTTATGAATAATTTTTATAAAGTATCGAGACAATCCGAGTGAATTTTATTTGATTTCAGTGAGAAAAACATGTTTTAAACTAAAGTTTCTATTTTAAACTGATAACAGATACTTAGATTCATACCAGGTACACTGTGTATCAGATTGAGGTGCAGCTAATTCCTACATGTAAAAAATGAATGATGGATAATTTTCCTAAAGCATCAAAAAAATATATTTTTTTCTTGGTTTTGATCATTTGACGTGTGTTTTGAACTAATGTATAAATTTTAAACTAAAAACATACACTCCGAGTCATACCAGGCACACTATGCATTGGATTGAGGTGAAGTTGATTCCTACATGCCACAAATGACTTATTAATTTTTTTCTTAAAGTATCAAAAATAATATGAATAGGTTTTCTTGGTTTTGAGTATGTCACATGTTTTTTGAACTAAAATGTAAATTTTAAACTAAAAACATAATATTTGAGTCATAATGGGCGTACATGTATCAGATTGATGTGTGGTTGATTCCTATACATCACACCGTGTCTTTTTATTCTGTAATGCATTCAACATTTAGGGTTATCAAACAATATTGTTGTTTGATAAACGATAATGTTGAATGAATTGCAGAATAAAAAGAAAAGTGAATTATCCTTATTGAGTGTAAGATTATAGTGCATGAGTGCATCATCCTTGCTGAATACTTCATCTATAATTGTTTTTCTCCAATCATTTTGTGCTATTAATAGAGAAAAAATGGCCGAAGAAAAAACAATTATAGATGAAGTTATTTATTCATAATATATGTAAAATTAAAAAAATAAGTATCAGATAAAAATTATAAGGAAATTAAATAAAAAAATTAGAGAAAATGATAATAAATTTAACTAAATAAGTAATAGTAAGTCACCTCTTCATGATGTCTGTATACATTTTGGAACTATGTATTATGCTTATTCATTTTTAAACAAATCTATTTCCAATTTTTAATACAAGGACTGTCAACAGTCCTGGTAGTATTAGAGAAATATAAATAAAAAATTATTAATAAATATTTCAAATGAAATTGTAATTATCATTAGAAATACCTATTTAGGGAAGCTAGTTTTTTTGATAGAATATGATATCTTTATAAATTTGAAAACATAATAACCATAATCTTTTCCATTAGTTTGTTTTGGTAACTACAAAAACATTGATAAAAACAAGTAATTTATTTTGATATATGTTTTGATAGTGAAATATTATTATATATACCCTAATACATATCTAGTTTTAGAATTTGATATGTGTTTTGTGCTCATGGACTGTCCTCATGCCATGATTTTGATAATATTTAAATCACTCTCTATCATAAATTTTTTTTCCATTAAAACATAATATAAAATGTATAAATTGAAGTTTATTTGTAAAATATTGCATGCAGTGTATTACAAATTGATAAACATTAATACACATAATCAATTTAGTGGGTATCCATGCATTGAATCTAGAAAATAAATCTTTGGAGTATCCAAATTTATTGCAATGAGTAACCAACACTCTCTAAAAAAATAAAAAAGAATAAGTAATGAAAGGAATGAAAATATATTTGATATGATTAAATTGTGCATTTTCCCATTTATCATGGGTATTATGAAGAGTCTTTCATATATAAGTTTTCTTTCAAATATTATGGAAAGTTTTTCCACTATTACTACATATTGATTTGGTTCTATTGAGAATAGCTGTGTACAAGTGATGTGAGGAAAAATGAGTCTAAATTTTTGTTCCCATGGTTTTCCCTTCAAATAGTATTGATATACACACCTAAAAAATATGAATAGTATTTATTCATAATTAACATAGTATATCAACTATTAGATAAAAAAATTATGAAAACACACCTCATGGATATATTTATAATTGAGAGTCCTAGTCATTCATGCATGATGATTTCATTTACATTCTCAAGACCAACATAGTCTGTAATGGCCTCTCCATATGTTTGTTCTTAAAAATAAATTATGGCTATATCAGCACTTTTTAACATTATATCCGCATGAACCTTTAGTGTTAGTAAATGTGGAAGTTGAGTGGGTGGGGTAAAGGTACTTTCTAAATATCTTTTGGATTGGTTGATTGATCCTTGAAATCATTTTGATTCAACCTTCCATTTCTCCCCCTCCCCTTTCTCCGATTGTAATAACATTCATCAGTTCAAGATTTTTTTCATTAATTGTTAAAGTTTTTTCATAAAAAATAAATTGGAAAGGAATACCTCCTTTCCGAAATTTATTTTTATAAGATCAAATGAAAATGCTATGAAAGTTCAAATAATAAGCTCAACCGTATGAACATCCAGATCATCATTTAGAATAGGTATCTTGGTGCTCAGCTCATGAGCCATGTAAATCCCCACTCTCACATGAACTATTGGAAATTTTTTGTTGTGTATAAAATTTTCTTGGATATTGTATATGGTACCCCTCACAAAAAGGCTATTGGTGGGTGCTGATAGATGTAAATCACAATCATTTTCTCCCTATATAATATCAATACCATAAAGGTATTAGTGTCTTCTTAATTCACATTTCATAGAAACAATTATGAAAAAATTGATTACCTCTTCTAAGACAGCCCTTTGAGGGGACTGACTCACCTCAAAGCTGGTGGGGGTGGGTTGGGGGGATCTTCACATAGTGTTTGTTGTTGTATGGTTTTTTCTCTTAGATTCATTACAATAACATTTTATAAAAAATCAAACTACCAATTATGTTTTTATTTTAGAGTATATAATCATGCTTGTATCTCTTTAATTTTCTTCTCTTTATCCCAATGTTCATTTCTTTTTACAAAATATGTTTGGGGTGGCACCCCAAAACCCACACCTCTAACACGACCATACTTTTTTAACTACTTTAATGCCACTAATAGTTTCCATTCACCAGGTATAGGTGATGATTATTTTTGTGTCTAAATCAGATAAAAAATATAATAAAATAAGTAATCAATGTTATGTAATACTGATTTAAAGAAAAATAAAATTTTATTATATCATATTTACACATGCTTCCCATAATTTTGTGTGTGTTTTCATATATAAGTATCCCATATTTATGTACATGAGCCTCCTTCCATAGCACATGATGTGGTATGGAAGTGGATTTTTATTTTGATTCATCAATATGTGTAACGCCCCGACCCCAGTGACCTAGAGTCGGTGCATTATTTTAATACATTGGCATGATTACAAGGAACCAAGTCCCGAAGAACCGATCAGTTTAGCAGTCTTGGAAAATAGATTACATACATGAATGTTACATTACACTTCATAACATACAAAACAACATAAATAATACCTTATGAATGCCATTATTCCTTTGTCTTAACCCTGCATATCAATCCCATTACACTTCTTGGAATCCTGGGAAAAATAAAACATAGAAAGGGGTGAGCTCAAATGCTCAGTAAGGGTAATAAATATAGCGGAAACTTTCATAAATAAGAATAAACATTTAAGGAATTTTATAACTAAAACAAAAGCCTTTTAAACTTGAACTTCAGCATAATATGGCAGAAATAAAATGAAATAATTCCATTTACTTATTCACATGTATATTCTACTAATCGAATAATCACATGCAATATCACTAAACACTCTCATAACGATGGAATGCATGATGCCGAACTTTAATTTCTATGTCAAGGCCTCGTGCCAATACCTAAGGGATAACTGTAACCGGAACCCAACCTGGAGACCCTCTGTAACCGGACTCCATCCCGGAGTGCCTCTAATAACCGGACACCAACCTGGAGTGCCTCTAATAACTGGACACCAACCCGGAGTGCCTCTAATAACCGAAAACCAACCCAGAGTGCCTCTAATAACCGGACACCAACCCAGAGGGTTTACTTTTACCGGTCCCCAACCCGGAACATACTAGTCCAACACATTCATCTTAAGAAGAGAATGAACTATAACATAAACATTCGTATTAAAACTAACATACAAAATGTCAAAACTTTAATCATAAACCATTAATGGAATAAAAATAACTCATCCATAGTCAAAAATATCACAAAACCTTAAATACAATATGGATGATTTGTATCATAATAAATCAACTTGAAACAAGTTTAAAATTTATCAAAGAATGTTGACATAGATGAAATCAATACTATTTGGGAGAAATATCTCTTTTTTTGAAATCATTTAAAAGTCGCATAATTATAAAGAAAACCTTTATTTTTAAAATATCTTTATAAGCTTGTGAAGGAAGATTTAGAGGTGTAATAATGGCGGAGAATAACTGCACCCGCCGTATAAGTTAAAAAAAACATTCTTACCTTAATTTTGTCAAAAAGGTTAAAAAGTAACTTGTTTCGAAAACGTTGGAAAGATTCCTTTAAAAACATATAAAGTCAAATAAGGGTATAAATGACTTTAACCCATTTTCTATTAAATAGTAAAAATGTTTTGAAAGAAATTTTTAAGAAACATGGATGTGAATGATAAAGAAATCCCAGTAGATTATTACGTATAAATAACCTCGGATAATGAAGAGATTGCGAAATAAACCTTTACCAATTTGGTAACTTACGAAACATACAACCCATGAAAGAGGTATCATACAATGAATATGTAAATACACATAAATAAAAGTTTATTACACAAAGAATATAATTATGGGCAGTACATACACCACACAAAAGGTAATGGTGGCAATATGGCATGAATCTCACAGGAATAAGGAGTGAGATGAAAACCCCTTACCTTGCACTTTCCTTTAGCCGAGGGTACGTTTAACCTCCTGTACGAAGATTTTAGTATGTTATTAAATTATACCAGAACCATATTAATATTTATTATATCATACCTGATTCATTTATGACTTTATATTACCCATTTAAAAATAATTTCCATGTTAAGTTAACATTTTGGGTAATAATCACTTTCTTTATTGTACGTGTTTTAACTTGTCACTATTGTTTGTATCACTTAGATCATGATTTAAATACTTCAAGAATATAAAACATGATAAATATATCATATATATTTAGAATATAAATATTTATAATAGACATATATATGAAATGGAAAACACCGTTTATGGAGACGGTAGTCCGTACGTACGCATAAACGCTGTTTCTGTTTTCATATAGTATTGAACGGAAGTAAATGAATAAGATATATGTAAGTAAATAAATCCTTATATATATATATATCTCCAGTAGCATTATTATGTCATATATTACATACTTATTAGTAATATATATTTTTATAATCATCCATGAATGGTGAACTTGGAAATGAATCTCATCGCGTCGTGGAAACGGTAATCCGTACGTACGCATGAGCAAAAATATCATTCTTTTGATATTAAAATAATATATAATTGGATGGTATATAATATATACAGAATAATTATCATGTTATATTTATTATTTACATGAATTACAAATCATTATTATACCCATCCAAATAATAATATATTGAATAACAATTACACCACGACGTGGAGACGGTAAGCCGTACGTACGCACGTATGGTGACATGTCATTCAAAGGATGGATAAAATACTGAATATAGTTGTACCATATTTATAATAATATTACAGTATATAGTAGATACTGGATTCATTATTTTAGAATGGTAATAACAAAGAAAGAAGAAGTGGAAGAAGAAAGAAACTTGAAAAGGGTGGTGAAATCATTACCTCTTCTTCGGGTTCTTCCTTTTGATTTGATCAAAAGGGCTCCTTAAGTTGGATTTATGACTAAAGGAAGGCCTCTAGGATGAATTGAGGGAAGTTAAGAGAGTATTTGGGCAGAGTTTGGACGAAAAAAAAGGCTTTGAAGGTGTGAGTTAATGAGAAGGGAGTGTCCTTTTATAAGAGGGGTGAGGGGCACCTTTGGAAAAGCTAGAAATATTATTTTATAATAAATTCATATTCGGTTTCTAATGGATCCAAAGTGGATTATTTAAAGGTTAAGGTGGGGATAGGTCGAAAACCACTCAACCAATAGAATTTAGACAGGTTTGGGTCATTATATTAACCTTATCTTTTAGTTTTAACTCTTAGTTAATTAGTTTGACACTTACCATGTCACTTTGTATTTTTATATTATATAGTTAATAAACTTACTATATACCTACAAGAGACCCCCAAGTAGTTCATTAATGATACACATATCATGATATAAGTCTATTGGACGAACCTTAGATTTTTAGGAATTTAATATCAATTAATAATATAATATTTGTTTTAAAAACTCTTTTATGTCAATTTTGACACTATTCAATAATTGATTTTTGTAAAAATCATAACAGAATGATTACTTCAAAAAAAGTCAATTAAATCAATACTAATATGTCATATTATCCTATAAAATTAGTGTAATTCATTAAAAGTCTCAAATTATATTTATTTGGGTATTTATAATATCAATTATTTTAATTTTTCACTATTATGGTAATTACTGCATCATCATTGTGTCATAAATAAATTAAATTATTTAATGTCTAAAAATTATAAATAAAATATCATTATGTAGGAAATATTTTTATCTTTCTAATGAATATTTAAAATCGAATTTATCTTATTTATAACCCTATATTAAAAATGTTTTAGTAAATAAACTTTGATTTTAACTCTTTTAACTCTTCTTTGAATTAAATAATAATAAATGTCCTAATCTAATCCAAGTGGACCTAAATGATAATATTTTATTACTAAGGTTGTTTTTTGTGGATATAAACTTGTACAATAGAATTAGGACACGTGTTAGGGTAATATTAATATCATTTTTACTCTTAATTACCCTATTTACTTTTAACCGTGGTAAATAAAAGTAAAAAGTTACTATTCATCAAAAAATATTTTCATCTCATTGAACCACATTTTACTCCTTTATATTAACCGTGTCTCTTGGATTTTATAAATTCCAATCACAGAAGCGGTAAAATTAAGTTTTATGAAAAATTCAGTTTTTTAACTACCACTTAGTAGTTTCACTATTCATCAAAAATTGAAGTTTTTCAGAACAATGCCAAAATTTCACCCTAAGCTATAATTGATATTCCAAATTCAAAAATGATGTCTATTTTACAAAATTACAAACATATAAGTTTCATTAATTAATTTTATAATTAATTCCCACTGTCACAACAAATAGCGTGTTTTTAAGAAACAATATATATCAAAAGATTGACAATTGTTTATGTCCAATTTCAAAGTGAAATTAATTCTAATGAACACCATTGGATAAAATGGTAAAAATATATTCTAATTATACTTTAAAACCACTAAAATTAATAATCTCTCACTATTAATTATTTTGATTAAAAAAGTTGTTTTAATTAAAATTTAGTAATTTTCACTATTCATCAAAATATTAAAATTATCCGAAAAGTACCAAAATTTCACCTTAGGATAAATTCGATACTCCAAATCCAAAAATGAAGTCAATTTTGAGAGATAAAATTTATAAATTTTTAAAAATTAGGTATTAATATTCATTACGGCTAGTTTGATTGGTTGTAGTGTGTGTTAGAACTCGAAGTTGCGTACAACACACGCTACTGTATTATTCAAAGAGAAGCGTACCGTGGAATCTTGGGGTGTTACATTGTAAATTTTTTTTATGTCCCCATTCTAAAGAATAAATTTATTTAGTAAAATTGAATATATAAAAGTTTAAAATATTGGATTTAAAAAGGGTTCACTATTAAAGTTGGTAAAAGTGCATTTTTGAAAAATACTTCTTTTATCTGAAAAAAGGAATTTGTTTTTACATTATGTCTAAGAAAATCATAATATGGATTATAAAATTATAAGGATTATATAAAGTTTAAAATTTAGTTAATACTATTCATAACCTCTTTTGAACGGCTTGTTTGGTAAGTCATGGTGCGCTTTAACTCGGTGTTGCGTGTAGTGCAAGTTATTGAATTATTTTGAAGAAATAACACACTATAAAATCTTGGGGTGTTACAATATGTATATAAAAAAATGAACATAATTATGTTGTTTTTTCATGTCACATTAAAGTATTATTTTAGATTTAAAATACATACCATTTTTTTTCAAGTGAAACATACCCCATCCTTGCTTTATGGTAGGGGTATGTTGGTTTTGCTACACATTGCTTATTTTCAGAAATCGATTATTGTTTCATAAATTACCAATTCTTAATTAAAGTGATAAATTCATGTATTTTTAGTTAATGTATTACCAATCATAATGTACCTGAAATTCTATCTCCTCACAATTACTATTAAAATAATTACATATTTTTTGGCTTATCAGGTGTGAATACATCTGTGGTGGGTGTGGGTTTATTTTTCCTTCAACATCTTTGAGATGATACTTCATAATAATTGTTTGAATGCATATATGATCCATTTTGGTGTGAATTAATACAAATTAAATTTGGTATTCATCTACTATAAATGCACTCTGTAAGGGATAATGAAGATTAAATCAACGTTTTGTTATTTTTTTAGTAAAATAAATAAATTATATCATAATTTTACCCTAATATCTTCCCAAATTAGTGACTTAAGCATGGGAACAACATTTTTCCATGGATCTACATCAATCGATATGTGAATTTGAGTGGTGAACCCAACTTAACTACTGAACATGGCCTTATTGGGGTTAACAGGCCAACCACATGAATTCCATCCAACCTAAAATTTTATTCCTTTGTATCTCACCTTAATAATTTTTGTTAACAACTTTTAGATATGATGCTACTATTTTATCTAGATCATAGGTTGTTCACTATCCACCATTTCCTCAACTTCAACATCATAAATATATTGTTCCTCCATATTGGTATCATCGACATGTGAAAAATCTTTTTTCCCTCTGTATTTGGAGCATCAATATGTTGAGAAACCAGTTATTCCTTAGGATTGAGAGAATCAACATGTGAAGAATTAATTATATGTAGAATTGGTTGAACATTTAATTTAGATTATATAAATATATCCATGAATAGATAATTATATGAGGTAATACAATGTATATTGGAAAAAAATTACCTGATTATCAAACTTTTTTTAAGGTTTAAGGCATTTTACCCCTCTATCGAGTATCCAAATCCCATCATTGTGGTCTCTTCTGACATACAAGAACTTATCTACATTGGGACCACTAAAAATGATTGTGATGTCCCAATGAAAATTCTATACTCAGTTGAATTGACATCTGAACCTTTAGTGGGTTTGGTCAATAACAAAACAATTGACCACTTTTGGTTTGTAGGATCTAGAACACAAAATACTTGTACTACTTGTGATTCCATTATAAATGGTTCATCTTTTCACCCTTATTTAAATCCACCTTCATGAATCCCAATTCATTTATTTTAACTATACTCCTATTATCAAACCACTTTAATTTAAACATCAACACTTGGAATGTTGTATAATACAACTCTCATATTTGTTTTATGATTCCAAAATACGATATACTTATATAAAGTGTATTTCTTTCCTTGGTACTATATATATGCATCACTTCAGCCACAAGTGTAACTCCACTATTTTGTATGGTACTGTTTTCATCATGATATTTTGTATATAACATATAACAATTAATTAAATAACCATTATAAGATAATACTTGAAAACTTGGTGCTCTGTCTAGCCATCAAAGTCATTTTGGAATTGAATTTATATTTGCAGCTTAATACCTAAAAATACAGTCTCAAAAACATCCTATAAACTATTGATTATGTGTATTTGATATATATCATTCATACCTTAATGAATTCAAATGCCTAATAATTACTTTTTTGGTTTCAATATATGGTGAATCCTCTAAACTGTTAGAAAAAATGTAAATGTGAGCCTACTCCTGCTCCGTAAAAGAAATCATGAAAACATATATTCTAGAAATTCCTTCACCCACAAGCCACCTAGGGTGATGATATTTCAGTAGACCAATGATTTCCTAATCATATAGATATCAAATATAGAATTCAATGGATTCATCAATAATATATCACTACGTAATAAAACCTTATGACCAAATTTGATTTTTGAAACACCCTTTAAAAATCTTCATATAACATTCAATGGGGTACATACATCTCTAATGTACATGACCACATAGTCAAATATCTCTAACCAAGTGAACCATCTAGTAACCCATCATATCAATGAATTATGGTTCGAAGAACATCTCTAATTCACATAATATGACAACAATTTCCTTTTCTATAGTTGGTAATTTCACCAGGTCTATAACTTTTATGCATATACATTTGAAAAAAATAGAGCTTGGTTAATTTATAATGGAAATTCTTGGAAAAAATTCAATGTAAAGCTACAAACATTAAATATTACATCCATTTCTGATAAAAATTCATTTTGCGTTCTGACGGTTGATTGTGGGGGTTTTAATGTTTCAAAATCATTCACACTGGGTTCAACATTTTCAAATGACTTCTAATAGGTTTTATTCATAGAGCTGGAAACACCCAACGATTCCATTATTTGAGATATTTCATGAACCTTCTTTCCAAAGGAAGAAAATTATTGGGTAATGGTCTAAAAATTATTGGGGACTCACATTGGTTGATAGGATGGGAGGTCAGGATCATCACACCCTTTTGGGGGAAATTAGTACCTACTTCAATACTCTCTTATATATTTAAGACATATTCATGAATACTTTATTAAATAAAAAATATAACATGGGTCACCATTAGGTTTTCCATAAATTATCAGTATAGATTGGATTTAGAATCATATGTATGTATCCTAGTTTCTTCATTGATGAAGATATATATATGTATCTAAGGTTCTCCATAAATGGTACCCTTTTATGAATGAATTAGATATTCTAATGTCGCTTATTATTATGATGCTGGTTTTAAGCCATGCAGTGGGTAGATCTGAAATTTATCATTATCTAGGGAGATGATAGTTTTTTTGGTGTCAGGATCAGGCCCATGATATGGGATTCCTATGTATCCTTGTGAAAGGAATTATAACCCACATAGTTCTATTCCACTTAATGGGACACATCATACCTTGTAAGTTCATATGAAAAGAACCAAACTATGTAGTTTAATGTCCTGCAACAAGGACATCTAGGAATAAGGTTCCTAGTCAAAGGACTGGTGTGGGACTTACACAAAATTAGACCAAGGGACCTAGAAGGGATGTGGCCTCCCATGCTAGATATGACCCTATAGGGGATGCACAACCAAGAAGATTATCGTGAATTTGGGATGCTGGGTTTGAAACTCAAGGAGGCTTCCTATGAATCCTAGTTTAACGGGAATCAAATCCCACGTAGTTTAATAAGGTTGATGACCCACTCCTATAGAGGCCCTATGGAGGTTTGTCTCATAGGGGATGTGGCCTTTTGAGATCGATACATGGATTTGGGGACCTATGCCTATGGAGGCCCTCTGAAGGAAGGTGAGAGGAGGATCTGAAAAAGGATTATCTGATAATACATGCATATGATCATGAAGATGTCATGATCATCACTAACCTCTAAGACCACGTGATTCATACTCGATGTGAGAAATAAGTGGAAGTTTAAGGTCTGACAAACCACAAAATCTTCTTCATTTTTTGGTGTATGAGGCTAGGGATATTAGAGAGAGAAAGGGACTTGATGTGTTAGTCTTCTCTCTTGTTTTTATAACCAGGGTTGATACTTACATACCCGTTTGGGTATGAAACACAAGAAAGGATATTTTACTACTCCAAGATGAATGAAATATTACTTATTTTAGAGAATATTATAGAAATATCCATCACTGAACCTCATCAAAAGAAAGAAAAGTGGTCCCCCTCATTGTCTGAAATGGTGAGGTCCCTAATTTAGAGATAATGAGAGAAGGACAAGGCACTATCCCTCATCATCTAAACTGGGAGGTCCTTGGAACTGCCACCAAGTTTGGGATCCTCATTACTAAGGGGATGCATAACTGTAAACACCCGAGGACCCTACCCATTAGGCAGGACAAGTGCGGGACAACTCTTATCGAGGGAATGCACAACTGAATGGGAAAAACATTGGCGTGTATTTCTCCATGATCATGAAAATTTAGAGGCATCCATGGAGATTTTGATTTGGCCCCCCTCAGATTGGATTCCCAAGGAAGAATGGGACCTTCCATCAATGGAATGAAAAAGGGGCCTCAAGGATGGATTGTGTAGGTGATGCTTGGGTGATCATAAGGGAGATCACGCAAGTGAGGGATGAGAGAGCTGAAGGAGTCTCGCACATGGTAGACATGGGTGGAATGAAAGTGCTTCACACAGGGTGGAACTGCGTGAGAAAGAAGTGACTTATTAATGAATAATATCCTAGGAAACAACACTTGGGTGATGAATTTTTCTAGGATCCAAGGGTTTCCTCAGGTGTCTTTGGAAGGGTCTTGCATAGGTCCCAAGTTTGGGAGGAGACCTTTGCGCTATTACTTGTTAGCTGGGGGAAGTGGATCCTCAAATAGGTGTTTTTTATTTCACACACAGGTGGAACTCTAATCCCACTATTATATTTAATTACCTCTTCTCTTGGGTTTTATAGAGCTACCTATATGGTTTCAAGTGCCTGAGTGAAGGACTAGGGTGATCAAAGCATCATGGATTATTCAGATCTTCTAGTTGTTGTAAATGAGGAGCCAAAGGGTCTTATTTATAGGCATTCTTAGGACTTTGGGAGAAGGATATGGCTCTTACAAGAGGTTTATGATAGTCATCATGCAGGTGGTTCACATTGGTTACCATGTAGGTTTCTCACATTGGTCATTGTGCATGTGTGATCTGAGTGGTTCTCTAAAGTGTGCCTATCTAGGGCCTACACGGGGTCACATACACATAGGCTAGACCTGCATGGTGGCACTGGCACATAGGCTGGACTTTCATGGTGACATTGGTTTGGGTCTTGCATGGTAGTACCTAGTAAAAGTTTGTGACCCTTTATATCGTTCACTTCTATTTTCCTTTAAGTATTTCCCTTTAAAACTTCTCATTCATTCATAAAAAAAGGAGTGTAATAAAATCCCCCCTTAGGATTGGATTTTATTGGAATAAGAGGGTCTGATCTTAAGGTAGAGAAAAAAGGTTATTGATGGATCCTTCATTCATTGGCCTCCACATGTTTGTGTACCTTTATTCTTAGGATTGAATAATATTATGAATTGAGTACTACACAAAGGAGAAGTGGAAGGGTGATCCATGTAGGTATGTCACGCAAGTGGATCACATAGGTCAAATTTTCAAGTCAGCGTCACATGTATCCCTTCGTATATAAATAGCATCCACCTCTCAGGTAGTTCTTCCTCTCACCTTCTCTATTCTTATACTCTCGTCATGCTAGTCGCTCACACTACCTTCACTATCATTGCACTTTTCATTTAGATAGAACTTCTAGATAATCCTATTACACATGCACTCAATATGACTTTATTATCACAACATAGAACCCTGGGTGACCGATTTGTATTAGGCCACTTGGGTGAGTGACCCATGTGAGGCCACTCCTTTTCCAAATTTTCGTATTTCTGAATTTTTTTCCAAAACCAAGATTTTATCTATAATGAAAATATCAGTACATACTTGAAGATTCCCAATGGACACCCAAAAGGTTATATATTATAATGAACATGATACTAATCATATCAAGAATATGGTTGATGTCATCAGGCCAAATTATTACGATTCATGTGACACTTCTCAGAATTGGAAAATCACATGAAGAAGTATCATTGCGAATATCTAGAGAGTAATTATCTATCACTTTATGACCAAAGACTTCTAAAGGTTTTCATAATCCCAAATCTTAAGAATTATCTTTATATCTCCTGGTTCCTCTAATACAAGTACTCTACCACTACTAACATCTTATCCAAGGGAATGTACATCAATGATGGAATGTCACCCATAGCCTGCGTCATGCATTACATCAGCTGTTCCCTAGACTTAAATCCTCATACCCCTGAGTTAAAGCCACAATATTTCTCATATATCTTTCACACTTCCAAGAAAAACCAATTTAAAGGCTTGAGGGAAGACTGGAACCTCCATCCGGGATAGGGTGTCAGACCTGAGTGGATGTGGGCGTACTGAGTGTGCCATACCTATACTGATTTGGAAACCGAACTGAAGGTGGTTGGAATTTATGAGGCAGACTGGGAATCCCAAACATATGTATACAAGAACCCAGACATTATTATTGAAATATTAAGCTGATAGATCCCACATAACAGCACATTCCATCCGATGTATGGAGAATTTGGCATCAATTTATGGTATGTTTATAAGATCTATGGAGATCCTATCCTCGGAGAGATGTATGATGAGTTCAAACTACCAAAATCAACATGGGATGATGTTTAAAGTACACCTATTTTGGTTCGTGATCTATTGAAGATATTCTAAGACATTAGGAATGAAGACCCTTTCCTAAGGGGGGATATCCATTCTGAGGCATGGATGAACACCTTCATGGAGCCCAAGGGGGAGGACCCCACATGAAAATGTCCCATGAGATGTCTTATAATGGAAAAGAGGGGAATTCCTAGTAAATTATGAACCACATTGGAGTAAGGATAGTATAATCAATGGGGATATAAATTTAAGTCAAATTTACCCACCAAGACTTGTTTTGCAGTCTTCTTAGTGATGTGGTTAAGCATTTATATGCTACCGGTTCATGAATCGAATAGTGGTGTAAGGATTAGGACATTTTTCATGGTGGCAAAGCTAGAAAGGGGGTGGCATATAGGGTTACCGAATCTCATCATGGTGAAGATCCATTGGTGCTCATTGCATGTTCACATAGGGAAGTCCCCTTTCAGAATTATGGGGCCATTACAAGTATCATGGGGATGGATTTCAACACATTTTTCCTGTTATTCCATTTTGAGTAGAATCAAAGTTCCTGGGGGTTAGTTTTGAACATTTGTTCAGGTATTTTATAGAATCCATCCCATTTCTTTGAAGTATGGTGAAGACTTTAATAAGTTGAATCTATTTAAAAAAATTATTTTTTTCCATATGGAGGTCCACTCATTGGGACATTCACTGATGATGGAAAAGCTAGAGGTGAACTGAGATTGTATAGAATCACCCTTAGGGATGGAATGATAGCATCCCAAATTTATGGTGAGGTTATTTGTGAAGCCTATTCCCCTTATAGTTTTCACACCAATTCAAGTTCCTATAAAAACCAACTGTATACCCTTTGCGCACATTCAATCATAGAGGCACCCAATGGTGGCCCGAAAACTCTATATTATCACAATTGTGGAGGTTATTAAAGTGGTAATTAAACTATATAAAATGAGTGAATCCACTAATTTGACCTCATGGTATGATGAATCCTAAATTTCAGTGTATTCCCAAGGGGATTTGACTATGAGAGTTCCCTGAGTTGGAGCTGTAACGACCGATAGGTGGAGAAAGAATGGCAGAAAGGCTCCACCCATTCCATAGAGTGACAACGATGAGGCCCGAAGCTCACAAAAGTAACCCCATACACATTTTATTCCACCAGTTAGGGTCAAAATGGATAGTTCATCTTAGTTTGAGCCTAGAAAGTCCAACCACCATCGCTAAGAGGAAAATTGAGCTCCATTTTCCTGCCCTTCAACCGTGATAGAGAGATCTAGGAAGCCAGTGAGATCGAGGAGCATTTGGCCTGCTTCACAGTAGGCTGGAACAAACTCAAAATTCATGTGACCATAAGTAGTACAATTTTGGCAGGACATGCCATTTGATGATAAGGACCTATGGTCACTCCTCCATGCCAGGTTTCATATTCCACATATTGATGATGTTTGAGCCCCACCCAACCTATTCTTTGATTCCAACCCTATGGAGGTACAATACACATCCAGGAGATGGATATTCTCATTTATGACACCAATAATTAGATCCCCACTACAAGGTGAGTGGAGTATATGATGAAATGGGGGGCCGTTGAAGGGGTTGATGAGCTGTACACTGATGAATGGGTTGACTTCATCGATCCTCATGATATATGTTTTCCCTTTTCTTGTTTTCATCATTCTTCATGTTATTATTTGTTTTTAATATAATTTCATTAATGAGGAAAGGTTAACCATTATTTTTAGTGGGTATAGGGAGAAATGGCTAGAATCCCATCACTGAAATATCCTATAATAGGTACCCCTATGGGGGATGAGGAATCAACTCTTGAATTGGGGGAGATATCCTTAGGACATAGGATGATGAAAAAGGAGATGGAGGGAGAGTATTATTTACTAACACCTCTAATACCTATATTTGAGGAGTCAATAACTATCCTTCCTCCATCTAAAGTGAAGGAAAAACATAGAGTGAAGTTCTTGGCCAAGCGCATCATTAGTCAGGGTGAGTTTTTATGATGTTATTTATTATTGATTTTTACAGAATAAATGATTAATGTTGCCTATGGGTTGAAGAATCCATTCCCCTATCCTATATAAATGGTCCTAGAGATGAGCCTCTGAGAACCTAGGGGTACACTCCTGATAATATGCATATTCCTGCTGTTGAGTCTTTCAATTTGACAGGAGAAGCGTCAAGTGATGAGGCCATATTTGTTCCTATCACTGTAGAGACGAAGAATAATCTTATTAATATCAAATGAACACCATATGGTGTCATGTGACAATCACTGAATTCCATTCTTTGTGATACTCAAATACTTTACATACACTGGAGGACCCTATGATCACTACTTCCAGTCCTGTCACTACTCCAGAAGGGGATGACATGAACTTGAGACCATCCAATGAAGGTGATAGTGATAACATTGATTTGAAAGGGAATGAAAGGAATACAATCACTGAAGGGGAAGTGGATGCTACTGATGGTGGAGCAAATTTGGGTCCTGATCCCTGAATATTAGACACCCTTACTGGTGAGGATGCTATGATATTGGACACAATATATAATGAAATAATGGAAGGACTTAATATAGATATTGATATTTTCGGCTCCTTGGAGGAGTTTGGGGATTTTAATATGGAGTTTCATGGATGCGAGTTACCTTTTTTAGTGTTTTATCCTTTTTATGGCCTTACATCCAATGTATTAAATCAACAATCTTGATTGGTGCAAATCTTTATGTAGAAAATATCACCAAGGAAATCCACCACCCGGGCGTTGAGTTCCATCCCACTCCTACTACTGGGGGAACAATAGTCAAGGGTCCTAGAGTGGGATATTCTCAAGATAATTCTATCCTGGGCCCTGAGAAAACTTAGGGAATGTTACTCAGTAGGAAATACTGGTTCAAAGTGTTGAGACTGGTGATGTCAGGGAGGAATTCGACTGAGAAAATGATCTATCAATAAGTGAGCACCATCAACTACTTTGATGTTCCTTTTTATTTCTTATTATTATTCTGTAATTTCAATGACTAATATCATTCTCCCCTTAGCACCATCAGCCTCAGTGGTCGAGCCCATAGTGGAATCTTCTACCCCAATATAACTAACTGCACAAGGATAGGGTGATGACACCTCATGGAGGACAATGCAGGTCTCTTCCATAAGTGAACTAGTTATGAAGTACACCTCTCCCCCTATTACTATCTTGATGGAAATCCAAGAAGCTCAGGATACCTTTTGGGCATGATGTTGGATCATATGGAAAGAAATCTAGGAGTTAGTCTTGAGGACACCCATGGAAGATCTACCTTAAAAACTCCATCATCTTTAGAGAATGTTTTCCATGTTGGGGTATGGAGGATTTGACTAGTCCATTCTACCATGAAGGATATCATTCACATATGATAGAAATATCACGAGTCACAAAAATTCCTTATTAAGGAAAGAATTATCATCAAAATAGATAACCTATGAGCTCCACTATCCCTAGAGGATCTCAACCATGACAAGAAATTGGTGGAATGAAAGCATTTGGTTGAAGAGAAATCCATTCAAATATCACACCTCCAACAAGATATGGATGTTTCCCAAGGGGAGATCGTACAATTTGATCATTTTCTGGAAGGGTTCCAAGCTGAGGGGATGGCTTCCATTACAACCGTGATGAAGGAACTCCACCTTGATGAGGAGGTTAAGGTTTTTCAACTAGTCAAGCTTAATCAGGATATTGACGAGGCTTGGGAGACCCTCCAACAACTAAAGAGTTATGTTGATGACCTTTTTTAGAATATGACAGAGAGAATCCAATTTGTGGATGCTAATCTGATTTTTTTCTCCATAAATGAAAAGAATTTTGTTTAAAATCATCCATGTATTCATCCCCATTTTCCTCTATAATCGTAACATAACATTGAATCTAGGTTTTCTAACTAAATGTACTCGCATCAATGTGTTAAAATCACAATGATAGGAAAAAGAGGGTGATTTAATTTTTTCCTAGGTATTTGGACCTAGAAAGTATAGTTTGACTATTTATAGAGTCACATGATGGAACTTATGAACTTTGTGACTTTTTGTTTTATTGCTCTAATTTTTTCCTATGTCAGATATAAAGATGTCTTAGTGGGTGAGACTTGAATTTTTCTTAAGCCTCCCTTTGTGGGTTTTCATCATAAAAAGTTTTGTTCCTTTTTCATTTCATTACTAATTTTTTTTGGCTAAACCATGTAGAGTGAAAGTATAGAGATATGAGACTCAACTTTTACCCAGGGTTACCTTTTGCAGGGTTTCAACCTGGTGAGTACTATGCCCCTTTTTGTGGGTAGTTTAAAGTCTTGCAAGCCGGACTAATGAAATTGGTGTTTTAGGTTGAACAAATTTGACTGTAAATTATGGAATGATTAACCAAGAAGGTATAGCTAGCCGAGAATGTTTTGAAATTATTCAAATGCATAAAAAGGGATTTTGAGTCATGATTTTTGTGATTTCTAGTTCTAAAACATGATACGAGACAAGTATGAAAGGAATGACTATGAACCATGTTCTAAAAGTGGTTTACAACATGATGTTATTGGGGATTATGATTATAGAAGTGGTTTATCTTGAGGAAAAATGTGCATCTAGTTGACAAATCCTTTTGGTTGTCAACTTATGCAAATCCAAATTGGGGTGTATCAATGCATATTCAAACAAAGAAATCCTCTAGTTGATAGGCCTTATGGTGGGAAACCTATACAAAGACAAAATGGGGCGTATCAATGCATAGTCATAGAAAAGGTGTCCTCAGGTATCGAAAATTAAATTACTAATGGCTGGGGAGTTTAAGAAGATCAATATTTCTCAAGACCACAGAGGGTGGTTTGTGAAGAGAATGTTCCTGAGAATTAAGAGAACATATGGGTTGGCATTGAACATGAATGGGGAACTGCTTCTATACAAGTTTAATTTATATGTAATGGTATGGGATTATATTTTCTCCATAAGATCACAATTAAAGAGTTCTGGGAGAAATCTAAAACTTCCCACCCAGATTGGGGTCATGTCCATGAATAGAAGAACACTAATATTTTGACTGTTATGGAATCTGGGCATAGAATGGAGGATTTATACATCATTTTATGTCTTTATGGAATAAGAATCAAGTATTATGTAGTTCTTTGGGGTGATGCAGTGGATGAACAACATCTGGAGAAAAGGATCCTCACCGAAGAGGGTTGAATCATCTTGCAGTTTAATGTTGTGTGACCAGGATGTGGACCGTACAATTTAATGTCTTATGAAAAGGATGTTGAGGGATATAATTTAAGTCCATTTAATTTTGACCAAAATATTGGAGATTTTATCTTTCATGATGATCTATCCAAGAATTTTCTATCATCTTTAATCATGAAGGGGGGAGGTTGTAAGCTGTAATATAGAGGTTTCTAAATCCAAAAAGTGATACGAGACAAGTATGAAAGGAATGACCATGGGCCGTGTTCTAAAAGAGGTTTCCAACATAATGTTGTTTGGTATTACAGAGATAAGAGAGGTTTCTATTGAGGATGAATGTGCCTTCATTTGACAGTTCCTTTTGGTGGGTGACTTATGCAGTGAAAAACTAGGGCATATCAATTCATAGTAAAAAAAGGTGTCCTTAGGTATTAGAAATTCTATTACTGATGGATAGATAAATATTATGGAGATTCATATTTCCCCAGACATGGATTTTGGTTTCTATAAGGAAGGTACCTGAGTATGGATGGAGAATTTCATGTCAAAATCACCCAAGAATGGGGGGAAATATTTCCTACTTAGGTCTGACCCATATAGAAGGATGATATTTTTTTATTAAAGTTGGGCCTAAGACACATGATCTGGGTGTCGCTACATACCTCTTCAAAGATAGAATCAATCCAAATGTAGTTCTTGTGAAGATTCCCCACACTGATCAAATTATTATGTGGATAATGAACTTTTTTTATTGAATATGAGCTAAAAAATGGGGTGAGAACCCACATTGGACCCTCTTATGTTGATCTGGATCATACATAGAAGAGTGGGGGAATTTTTTTATATTGTGAATAGACCAGGATATAGGATCCAAATATCACTAAATACATCGTCAAAGAGAGAATTAATCTACATGTAGTTATTTAACTTACATTATAAAAGGGACATTAACCATGTAGTTTAACATCATGCAGTGAGAATGTTTGGTGTTATTTTTTAAGGTCTTTCATCTAGGACCATGTTAACCCTGATGTGACCTGACATTCCTTGATCATTTGGGGAACCGTTTACCAAAACTCCTATGCCCACATGAGCTATGCTCAGTGTGAGAAACAAGGAGTGTAAAAGGTTTATTTCACTACACAAAGGTGATTAAAAGGAGGGAATGGGGTATTTTGATCATGTGGTGGCTATGATAAGATATAGGATCTAGGCATTGCTACATATCTTGTTCAAATGAGAATAAATCCATATGTAGTTCTAGGAAACCAAAAAGTTTAACATCATGCAGTAAAGATAAAGGTCACCTGATATCATGGAAGTGATGAGTGATATTGGGCATACCAGGACAAAGATGTTCTGAAATACTTCATATGTGAAGAAGAAAATTGTAGACCATGATATTGGGGGTTATTAGATCAGGAGAAGTGATACGGGAAAAGTATACATGGAATGATCATGGAACATATTAAAAAAATGGTTTCCAATATAATTTTTTCGGGGCTTACAGAGATAGAAGTGGTCTCTCCTGAGGACGAATGTGCCTCTAGTTTACAGAGACTTTTGTGGGTGACTCATGAAAAGCCAAACAAGGGTGTATCAATGCATAGTAAAACAAAGTTTTCCTCAAGAATATGAAATTATATTACCAATGTCCAAGGGGAGTTTATGGAGATTCATAATTTCCCATGAAAAGGATTATGATATGTGGAAGGAATGCATTTGAGCATAAAGAAAGCATTCCGACTGACATTGGTCATGGAGTGTGAAGTTCCATGCATAGTTTTTTTGTTTGTTTATGGGAGAGGGGGGTACTTCATGTATGGTATGAGGAAATAAGGTCTTGGAATCACTACGTATCCCATTGATATGATAATAAATCCACACATATTTCTAGAGTGGAGGTGTGGTGGGAGACCATCACCAAAGATTATGATCCGCTTAAACATGGATCGAAATGTTATGAAGTTTTATGTCACACAACAAGGACATGAACCATGTAGTTTTATGTTATGTGAAAAGGAAATTTTCATATAGTTTAATGTCTTGTGACTAGGATGTTAGGCCATGTAGTTTAAAGTCTTATAGATCGGACTACGGTGTCTTGTATTTTTGGGTCATATGACTAGGACCATATGCTATGCCTTTTAAGGTCTTGCATATAGGACCAAATGTTGTTTATTTTATCATCATATGATAAGGATGATATATGTTACTTTTAAGTTCATGAATATAGGACCAATGATGCTATTCAATTTAACTTCATGCAACAAAGATGAGGTAGACTATACAGTTTAACATTATACGACAAGGATGAAAGTTTCTTTACCACATGAAGTATATCTTTAGGAATCTTGCATTGGTAAGGGACATTAAGATATCACCATAAATCAAGATCAATTAATAAGATCCATTAGAGTGGAAATTGTGTATGGAATAAAGTCCCTCTAACTTTGACTCAATATTCGGAGGTTTCTGTAGGACCCCAGGACACCCTGAGAGGGGAGGGGTGAATCAGGGTGTCAAATTTTTCTTTTAAAACTTGTGGATCTTGTTCCCACGTTGGTAGGAACTAGTTAAACCTGTATGATGGATATGATCAGCAATGAAACATTCATATTCAAAGATATGACACATCAATTTCTACTTGGTTCACCACTAAGGGCTACGTCCAAAGAGCATACACCGACAAGTCGCTGGTCGTACCAAATTCCACTAATCTTCCCTAGTTGTAGATTACAATGGTTCAGGAATAGTCACTCTGTCCCAGGCTCACTACCTTTACAAATGTTCAGGGATAACTCACTGCTTCCCTTGGGTCACTCCTGTTGACTCCCCCCTGGATCACTGCCTTTGGTGAAGTCCCACTCAGTTTATAGATGTGAAGGTCTCTTCAATAGATTTGCATTGAAGTCTTTGTCTCCTATTCAGCATGAGACAATGCTTGCATCAGAGTACTGAGTTGATGCTCTTTTGTATTCAATCTTCTTCTTTAGTGAAATAACTTAATGCACTAAATCTTCTTCTTCTCTTCCTTTGATTCCCAATACTAACACCTGAGTGTATTGATATATTCTCCTCTTTCTGTGCAGATCTGAGTTTATTTGCACGAACCATTCTTCTTCTCTTCGCAAAGCACAACGAGGGTGTCAAACACCAATCATATGTGTGCGGTACCACTTCTCTTCATAAAACCAAATTGTTCACTGTTCTTCCATCTTCAAAAATGAATACATCATTTGTTGTACTGAAGGTATTGAGAAATATTTCAGCTTTCGTGTAGCTCCAAAAAGACGGGCGTACTCCAACAGCACCTGGCGCTCTTCTCCAAGCCTGGCGCGCAAGTCCCAATACAGCACGCAAGTCTTTAGCGTGCAAGTCCAAACTGGCACGCAAGTGTCACCAAAGCACCTGCACGGTGCTTCCTTCCCCAACTACAAACTTACGTGACCCACTTCCTTTTACGCCCAAACCGATTTCTGCGCGCAACAACGAACTGTCGCGCAACTTCAAAACTTGGCGCGCAACCTATACTTGTGCGACCACACTCCACTTGTGCGACCACCACACCTGTGCGACAGGAGATTTGATTTTCTCTAAGTGTTGAGATCACGTAGAATGAAGAGGGTTCAACCTGTATTTATAGGCATTTGAACAACCTGCGTGACGGCGCGCAAGTCTCCCCTCAACGCGCAAGTTCCGACGCGCAACTCCATCTGCCCTAGCCTCTGTCACGCAACTCACTTGCGTGACTACACCAATACTTGTGTGAACTTCTTTCATTTTCCATATTTTGAAGTTCTGATCTTGAAAAACAATAGGCACACAGGTTTCCAATCTTCTTAGGCACCGGCGCGCAAGTCTCTTCACGGCGCACAGGTCACTTGCGCGACCATCCCAATACTTGCGCGACCCTCTTTCCTTTGCCATTTTTTCATGTTCTGATCTTGAAAAATACTAGGCGCGCATGTTCCCTCTCCTTCAAGTACATGGCGCACAAGTCTCTTTTACAAAATCACTTATCTCCATTTGTCAATTTTCATGCCCAAAAATTTGGCAAACACTGGGAAACGACGCCACCTTGTATCTGTTCTTTTGTGCCGCCTCCAGATGGTCTCTTCCTTTTTCATTTCTCTCTTAACTGCTTCCTATAACCATTCTTCAGCTTTCATCACGAACTCTTCTATCGTGATATATATATCCTTTGATAGATTAGCTTTAGCATCATCATATTTTGAGACAATGTGAAGTGCATGACCATTTCAGAATTCCAATCCCTTCAACACTGCCTTCTTCTTCAACCATCATTCTCTACTTCATGCAAAACACATGATTCAATTATTCAAGTAGGCTCTGACATGGTTCTTATTAAATCATGAAGAATTGCATGGTCTTCATCAACCTTCATGTCTTCTTCTTCATCCTCATATGGATAATACCTCACAATTCTTCACTATTGTAAACAATGTGTCACCTTTGACACATGTTCTCTGAATTTATGATCAGTACAACAATCATCTGAATTTCCATTCCTCCATTTCATTGGAGTACTTCTTGATCTCCTTCATTTTGATCTTCATTGACAACTATTGACAACAAATACAACCTTATACACAAAGTGGTTAAAAAAATATCCCCCTTTGTATTTTGTTGTCAATACCTTATACATCTTATGAAATGAATTCGTCAATGTCAAAATGAGAATCTTCTCTTCAATCAACTTTTATTTTCAAACTTTCATTTCACTTTCTCTCCCCCTTATTGACAAGAAATACAAAGCTCATGGTAGGGAGGGTATCAATCCATACTTAAGAATTTTTTCATTAATCATTTCACTCTAAGTCTACTTGAGAAATTCTCGATGTAGAAAACAAGAGGATTTGATTTAGATAACAAGGCTGTCCATTTTTCACAGACATTGATACCATATGAGATGAGAACTAATGTATTTTGTATTCAAGGGTTTAAAAATTTCATTTCAGGCTAAATAGATCAAATGTGATAGGGAATAATCAACCTAAAACTCCTGCACTCACATCAGCAAACAGATCAAAAACATTTAAGTGCAATCGGCAGGATAAGTGGCCTTGGGGCACTTCCATTCTTCTTATGTCACTGATCAATTCAGTTACTCCCCTTTGTAGAATGATCTTTGTTCTGAGTAACCAAGGTTGAGAGATTGAGAAATGACATACCTTCTCCAATGACATGATCTTCAAGACATTTACAGAGTAATTTCATTTAATACCGGCTAGAGTTGATACAAATTGAAACAACGATTATGGAAGATTCTTTATTTTTCTCCCCCTCAAGGGAAACACTCCTCATCATCTTCATCAAGGGTGATCCGTCATTATCTTAATATTTAAATATCAATTGAATAATCTTCCAAGGATGGAAACTTCTTTTAGATTAGCTATCAAGAGTTGACAACATTCACTACTTCTCAGGTTCTCCCCCTGAGAGCATGCTTCACCTTCAATTACCTACATTATTAGCACAAATACAATGCACAAATGATTAAGGGAATAAGGTTGTTCCTCCTTGCTTTATCAACATGAGATGCATGGTTGAGGTTCTTTTCTCAACCATGTTTCTCTGTTCACTCCAGTCTTCATGCCTACACATTTGAACATCTGTTCTAATATGTGTTGATGTGGCATGGATCTCTTCACATTCTATTCTTCTTTGTGTAGAGAATTGTTCTGCTTAATAACCCTATTGAATGATACATTCTTACTCCTTTTGAGGACTACTTCTTGCTCTGGTATTAAGGTTAGACAACCTTTTGCAATGTGACTAGATTTCATGCATATCTCACACAAAACTTATTTGACACGTGTGTTTCTCTTGGTTTGAAATATCTCATGCACTCTGTCTTCATCATGTGAAAGTTTTTCTTTTCCTTTACCACTAGACCTGGCTTGTTCATTTTCAAGTTTCCTCATTCTTTCCAAATATTCTGGATAGATGACCAACAAGTCATTTGGAACTGTTGCAGCTGGTTTGGATCTTCCACATGGGTTCATCTGAGTTTCATCCCACTTAGTTTTTCTTTTGGACGAATGACCCTTCAATTTCATGGATCTAAAATACCGGGTCTTCTCAGCTTCCCTACTTGAGATCTTCTTGGTAAAATGTGTGTTCACACTATTCTTCTGATTTCTTCCCAAGTTACTTGCTTCAGACTTAGACGACATCAAAGGTATTATATTCTTATCAACATAGAGTGCATGTTTAAATAGGCATGTACCTACCATGTGACCACTACCGTTGCATAAATCACAGATGTTATCAAGCATTCCAAATCTGTTTGCTGTAAACAGATGCTTCTGGACCTGCAGATGTTGCTTTTTCTTCTCTGGATTTCTTCCCTTTGATACAAGCTTTCTTTGTGCTTTTTCATGAAAGGGATTTTACCAGAAATCCAGTGCACAATGCCCAAATCTGTTACAACACCAACATTTACCCACAAATCTATTCCTTTTTGTATATTTTGTATGAGGTTGTTGGGCATTCTTCTTAAATTTTTGTGTTCTATTTGAGGAACCAGCTTCCTCCTTTTTCTTCCCAACCACCCTATCCATAGTGGTAGGTTTCTTCTCCTCACCTTTCCTCATCCATACTTATTTAGAATTTTTCTTCCAACATGCACCGATTGTGGGAATATATTTAGAAACATGAGTACAAGATGATTTGGATGGTACCTTCACTTTCTCAGTTGCTTGTGACAGATCAATGAGTGAAGTCATGATCTTCTTATCACATGTTGGAGGCCTTTTGGCTTTATCTTCCTTCAGTGTGCATTGAATGGAAACAGATATTGTTTCACGAGATGGATAATCAAGAGTTGTCATAATCTTCTTGTCACATGTTGGAGGTATTTCAACTTTAGTATCCTCTAATGAACATTTAGTACTAGCATCTCCTGTTTCATTCTTTTGTGAAGTCTCAATATGGGTCTTCTCAAGATCTGTCAATTGGGCTTCCAATTTTTGACTTTCAATATTGAGGATGATCTTCTGATCTTCAATCATGATCATATTCTCTTCACAAGTATTCTTCAGTCTTTCAACCTCATCTTCATGCGTCTTAACTTTGTTTTGTAACAAAGATTCAAGTTCCTTGAATCTCTTGGAAGTTTCTTCAAAAAAACTCCTGACTTAATTGATCTTCTTCAGCTCAACTTCAAGTGCATGGATGTTTTCTTTTAGAGTCTTATTGAATTCCTATTTTTCTTCAAAGACTTTAATCTGTTTGGTGAGATTTAAAAATTCAATAATTCTTCCTTCCAAGCCATTTTCCAAATTATCAGCTTCTCTTTCCAATCGATTGATCTCAGCTTGCATGCATTGAAATATTCTAAAAACATGATCAAATCTTTCTTCAGGAATATCACGCAGATAGCTTATTAATTTCTCTTGATCACTTGTGATAGAAGTGTCTTCTATTCCTATGGTAGAATAATGATCCACCAGCTCGATACTTTCCAAGCCTGATATTTATTCATTATTGGAAGGGCATGTAGAACCAGATACTGCATCTTCTTTGGATATCAGGGGATTCTTCAACTGATTCTTCTCTTTCTTTTTCCTATTTTTCATGGTCTTGCTGGATGTAGGCTTCTGCTCAGAAATGACTAAGTCATTATCAAGACTACTATTCATTGTTGACTTTAGGAAAGAAACTCAAATCATCTTATGAATAGGATTACTGTATAGTATCCAAAATACGTCAAACTCCCTCTGATACCACTTTTAGGACCCCGAGACACCCTGAGAGGGGAGGGGTGAATCAGGGTGTCAACTTTTTCTTTTAAAACTTGTGGATCTTGTTCCCACATTGGTAGGAACTAGTTAAACCTGTATGATGGATATGATCAGCAATAAAACATTCATATGCAAAGAGATGACACATCAATTTTTTACTTGGTTCACTACTAAGGGCTACGTCCAAGGAGAATACGCCGAAAAATCACCGGTCGTACCAAATTCCACTAATCTTCACTAGTTGTGGATTACAATGGTTCGTGAATAGTCACTCTATCCCAGGCTCACTACCTTTACAAATGTTCAGGGATAGCTCACTGCTTCCCTCGGGTAACTCCCATTGACTCCCCCTAGCTCACTGCCTTTGGTGAAGTCCCACTCAGTTTATAGATGTGAAGGTCTCTTCAATAGATTTGCATTGAAGTCTTTGTCTCCTGTTCAGCATGAGACAATGCTTGCATTAGAGTACTGAGTTGATGCTCTTTTGTATTCAGTATTTTTCTTTAGTGAAATAACTAAATGCACTAAATCTTCTTCTTCTCTTCCTTTGATTCCCAATACTAACACCTGAGTGTATTAATATATTCCCCTATTTCTGTGCAGATCTGAGTTTATTTGCACGAACCGTTCTTCTTCTCTTCGTAAAGCACAACGAGGGTGTAAAACACCAGTCATATGTGTGCGGTACCACTTCTCTTCATAAAACCAAATTGTTCACTGTTCTTCCGTCTTCAAAAATGAATACATCATCTATTGCACTGAAGGTATTGATCAATATTTCAGCATTCGTGCAGCTCTAAAAAGATGGGCGCACTCCAACAACACCTGGCGCTCTTCTCCAATCCTGGCATGCAAGTCCAAATACGGTGCACAAGTCTTCGGCACACAAGTCCAAACTGGCGCGCAAGTGTCACTAAATCTCCTACGTGACGCTTCCTTCCCCAACTACAAACTTGTGCGACCCACTTCCTTTTACACCCAAACTGATTTCTGTGCGCAACAATGAACTGTCGTGCAACTTCAAAACCTGGTGCACAACCTATACTTGCGCAACCACACTCCACTTGCACGACCACCACACCTACGTAATGGGAGCTTTGATTTTATCTAAGTGTTGAGCTCGTGCAGAATGAAGAGGGGTCAACCTGTATTTAAAGGTGTTTGAACAACCTACGCGACGGCGTGCAAGTCTCCCCTCGGCGCGCAAGTTCCGGCGCGCAACTCCATCCGCCCTAGCCTCTGTCGCACAACTCACTTGTACGACCACACCAATACTTGCGCGACCTTCTTTCCTTTGACATATTTTGAAGTTCTGATCTTGAAAAAAAATAGGCGTGCAGGTTTCCAATCTTCCTAGGCACCGGCGCGCAAGTCTCTTCACGGCGTGCAGG
The DNA here is from genome assembly GCA_963277665.1 of Viscum album. Taxonomy (NCBI): domain Eukaryota; kingdom Viridiplantae; phylum Streptophyta; class Magnoliopsida; order Santalales; family Viscaceae; genus Viscum; species Viscum album. The sequence continues at coordinate 462,516,686 of OY728142.1, forward strand.
TCACTTGCACGACCATCCCAATACTTTCACGACCCTCTTTCCTTTTACATTTTTTCATTTTCTGATCTTGAAAAACACTAGGCACTCATGTTACCTCTCCTTCAAGTACATGGAGCACAAGTCTCTTTTCCAAAATCACTTTTCTCCATTTGTCTATTTTTAGGGCCAAAAATTTGGCAAACACTGGAAAACGACGCCACCTTGTATCTGTTCTTTTGTGCCGCCTCCAGATGGTCTCTTCCTTTGTCATTTTTCTCTTCACTACTTCCCATAACCATTATTCAGCTTTCATCACGAACTCTGATATCGTGATATATATATCCTTTGATAGATCAGCTTTAGTATCATCATATTTTGAGACAATGTGAAGTGCATGACCATTTCAGAATTCCAATCCCTTCCACACTGTCTTCTTCTTCAACCATCATTTTCTACTTCATGAAAAACACATGATTCAATTATTCAAGTAGGATTTGACATGGTTCTTATTAAATCATGAAGAATTTAATGGTCTTCATCAGTCGTAATGTCTTCTTCTTCATCCTCAGATGGATTATACCTCACCATTCTTCACTATTGTAAACAATGTGTCACCTTTGACATGTGTTCTCTGAATTTATGATCAGTACAATAATCATCTGAATTTCCATTCCTCCATTTCATTGGAGTACTTCTTGATCTCCATTTTTATCTTCATTGAAAACTATTGACAACTATAGACACCAAAAAAGTCCGTAACTCCTAGAGGAAGTTTCGAAATGAAAAAACGAAGTCATATTCGGACTCAGAGGCCCGGTCCGGAGGGCTCGGAAGTGGGGCGTGAAATTAAAGGGTACTCGCACGGAAAAATGTTGTTCGCGCGAAGGACTCCCGGGATTCGCGAAAAAGAACCGGCATGGCATGCAATTTTGGGCACCCGGTTCCGCGTGGGGAGGAATTGCACGTCGACGGGTCCTGGCGCGGAATATTTCGCGCACCGCCCAGATTCCACGATAGAAAATGCCTATAAATAGAAGGCGACCCCAACCGTTTCGGGGTTGCGGAATTTGGACCAGCTTCCGTGCGAGCAAATCGGACTCCCGCGCGCGTAATATGCCTTCCAGGTAATAACCCTTTTCATGCAACCTTGCCCTGGGGTTCGCCTTTGTGCGCAATCCCATTGGCTTAAGTGAATTTTACCAACTCCCCAGGGTTCCTCCTTTGTGTGCAATCCCTTCCCATTATGCGCAATCCCCTCCAATTGCGCGCAATCCCTTCCAAAAATGCACGCAATCCCTTCATTAGGTTTTTCCATACCTTAGGGATCGGTCATTGCCCCCGCACGCAATCCAAGCCCTTTGCTCACAATTCCCCTAGCTGCGCGCAATCCCTATTCCTCTCTTGCATGCCATCCTGGTGTTTTTCGTGCAAACCTTCTCTTTGCACGCAAAACCCCAGGACCCCTCACCTTTACGCCCCCCGGGTGTCTCCCTGCATAGGCGCCCGATGTCCTCTATACCGGGCATGCACACCATGCGTTGTTCTCCCGTACGACCTTCTAGACTCGTACAAAGTAACCTCAAGGTCCCTTGGGCGGTGTTTCCCATTGCGTTACTTTGACTCATGCTTCTTTTCATAGGCATGATAACAGTTATTGCTTCTTCGCATAGCCACGCTAATGTGGACCCCTCGATGGTTCGCCCTGCGGCCCCCCTTCACTACGGCCTTGCCGATGCCTTCCCTTCCACAAGGGGTAGAGGGTGTTGGGCATGTAATCCCTAGGGGTGTGGAGTGAACCCACCTCGTCCGAGCTGCAGGATGTTAAAATGTCGAGCACCTCGTCCTCAACACATGACGTTAAACTGTGATCTGACCCCGTGCCTCGCACGCAGGGTCCCCCCAGCTCGGAAATTATTTATGCCGCTCGTCTCCACGTGAATGGAATCTTCCTCACATGTAATGATATCCACCTTTTGGAGTGACATTTGTCCATGGGGGAAGGGCTGCCTTAGAGCGTAAGCCCCTAGCCTCTCTTGCAGAAGGTTGAACCCATGCATCTCCGTACTCCCCCACTACCAAGGCCAGTGGAGTCCCTCTCCCACTGCGCCTTGTCGCACCACGGGCCTCCATCCTAGAGTAAGCCCCAGAACTAAGGGATGATAGCCACACATAAGCCCCTGTTTCCTCTTTGGGCCGCTCAACGCGTAAGCCCCTCTCCGCTTCTCTCAGACGTACCCTTCGCGACGTGATCGTCTGGTCCCTGCTGCCTCTTGTTTCTCACACCGAGCATGACTCACATGGGCTAAGAGTGAGCATCGACCATGACATCCCATCATGGGCCGCCTAAGAACTTAAGCCCCATCCCAGTGAACTACGTGGACTTTGATCCATGCTAAAGCATGGTACGTAGGAAGCCTCTATGAGGTTCAAGCCCACCACCCAGTCGTTCCGACCCCCCTTTCGTGTCGGTTCTCCAACCTCATGGGCCATCTTAGAGCGTAAGCCCCAAGCCCTCGTCCCACATGATGTTAAACTATATCTCATCCCGCATGATGTTAAACTGTATGCCCTCGTCCTGCATGACGTTAAACTGTATATCTTCCCACATGACGTTAAACTGTATGCCCCGAACTATGTGGACTTTGATCCGTGATAACGCATGGTACGTAGGAAGCCTCCACAAGGTTCAAGCCCATCACTCAGTTATTCCAACCCCTCTGCGTCGGTTCACCAGCACCATTGTGGGCCTCCTTAGAGCGTAAGACCCATATCCACCATCATGGGCCGCCCCAGAGTGTAAGCCCCATATCCACTATCACGGGTCACCTCAGAGTGTAAGCCCCATATCCAACACCCATGTCTCATCCTGACCTCTCCCTTGAGCCCACGTGCCTCGGGAAGCTCATGCCCTAGCCCAGAGGTCTTACTTCCTCCAGGCTCCAATCCATATGTTCATTCTCACAGGTCGCCTCTTCAGGTGTCCCACCGTATCTCAGAACTACACGGACTTTGATTCCCTGCCATGGGGATACGTAGGAAGCCTCCATGAGGTTCAAACCCTGCTTCACTCCATCACCCATCCTGATCCTTACCCGGGCCTCCACATCCCGATGGGATCATTCCACCTCATTCCACTCCATAGTATCCAGGAAGCCGCCCACGTGTTGGCCCCAATATCAGTGTTCCCCCTAGGATGTCCTTCAATCTGATCCACTCTCAGTGTTCCAATCAGTCTGATCCATCTCTCCAAGACGTTAAACTCATGGAATACCCTGTGTTAAACATGGGAAGCTGAGGAAAACCTCATATGGCACACAATTCCCCGCGTTCGATGTGGTGCCTCAGGCTTCCGCGCCCTCGAGAAGCCCTATAATAAGGGACAAAAGACAGACATGCCAATCCACCAGCGTCAAGGCAAGCCAACGACACCCCAGCGTGACCATTATCCTCACTGAAGGTTGCTGCCCCGACCACACCCCTTGGAGCATCTCGACAGAAGCATCATAATTAACTGGTGTCCATGAAAATATGGCACCAAGAGTGAGGTTCACGAATACATATTAAATCTATGAGGGAGACCCGGACTAGGTGACGAGATCTAAGGAGGAATCCATGGAAGGAAGAACCGACAACCCATCATCCCGGTTTCGATCAAGGAGAAGACATCCCTGAACAAGGAACGAATGTCGCCTGCCTTTGGAAAGCGGGAATGCGGGGAAACAAGCCGCGCGTCCTCCCCCTGCGTGACAGATGTGCGCGCGCGCCCCGACGGAAAGCATCGGAAACAACAACAAATACAACCTTATATACAAAGTGGTTCCAATAATTTACTCCCTGGTATCATTGGGATCCCGAGGACTAGTATCAGTTATCCATAGAGGAATAAACAGAGGATGATTTTTTTGTTAAAATACTATGCTATCTAATTTTGATGGACCTAAAAGTGATGTAAGGTATTTAGTATTTTCTCATAGAGTTATTCCAACTCTCCAACCATTTTTAATATTTTTCATATATAGTAATTGATCACATATAGAAATGTAAAGAGATAAAAATTGGACCTCAATGGGAAGGAATGCTTCTATTCTATATACCAATGAATATAGGGTCACTCGTGTGGTGGTGTAGGTTGATGTATGGTAGTCCCAAAATGAATTTAAAATCTTTTTAGGCCAAGAATATTTATCTTTGTCCACCATCTTTTGAAGTATGATTGATAAGGTATTTTTGAGGGCCTCTATTTGTCCATTTACCACTACACAACAGTGAGATGAATGGTTGGATTTGTTATTATACTCATGATAAAACTTTTAAAACTCAACAGAAAAGAAATTAGTTCCATTTTCCATAAATATTATATGAGTAACACCAAATCTGGTAATGATGTTGGATTTACTGAAGATGAAAACACTTTTGGTATCAACTTCTTTAAGGGGTATTACTTTAACACATTTGTAGAAGAAGTCAATAGCAGTGAGGATGTATTTGAACTACTTGAATGTAGATAGAGGATAAAGACCTATAAAATCCACTCCCCATGAAGAAAAAATAAAGGATTATTTGGCTATATGTAGTAACTTTAGGGGATGATGGATCAAGTTGGCCTTCACTTGATAGGAATGAAACTTCTTGGTGAATTTTTTTCAATCCTACATTGTTGAAGTCCAGAAGTATCCAAGCCTCTAGATCTAATTATAAAGCTTGAACCATGACTGGTGGGAACCATAGGATCCCATATGTACTTATTTCATGACAAAAATAGTTTATTATCCTTCAATGAACCTGATAAGGACTCCATTAAAGCCTTGTTTATAGAGTAATTACTAGTGGTTTGGGATATCATAAAGAGTAAATTTGGGTGATCATCACCAGGTTTGATATTTTCTGGATTTATCCAATGAGATAACTCTATTTTGAAGGTAATTAACAATGGGGATCATCCAACCAGTTGTAGGACTATCTGGTTTAGGGATAGAATTAACCTCATTGATTTCTTCCATGTCTATATGAACAAAATGTGATACCATTCAGTGGTGTGCAATGATGATGACTGTTTTATCCTGATATGGATCTTTTAAAATCATGGATAAATTTTCCAATGTATTTTCTTGGGAATTATATAATCACAGGACATGATTTAATGTTATATCAGAGGGGAATTCTTCCATTTTTCCTCAGACATAGTCAAGAGTGGGGATTAACTCCTCCTTTCTAATAGTATAATCCCCATTGATCTACTTGATTACTGACTCTGAATCACCTTTCACCTTCAAGAGTTCTACTGAAATTTTACGTTTCAATTATTCCCCTATAATGAGGGACTTATATTCTCCCTCATTGTTTGTACAACCTTATAAAAATTGGAAGGAGTGAGGAAATACTGTGTTTTATGGAGAGATAAGCATGAATCCCAACCCGACTTTATTGAGCTTGGGATCTTTTATTCTCTTCCATGTTAGGATCCTAGATGTGATATAAAAATGCATATCCCATATCTGGGGGATCACTTTAATAAAGAAGATCTCTTCATTAAGAAATTTTGTATTCAATGGTACCATTTCTGCAGATGGATGTTCTAAAAGGAAATATTCCAAAGCTTGTACTTTTTCCTATTTTTGAGGCACAAAATAAATGTCAAAATACTATAAGGTAACCTCCCACCATTCCAAACATCCAATAAATATAGGAAGGATGCATATGTACTTGAGTGGGTTATTTCAAGATACCAAATGGAAATCATAGTGGTGTAGGTAGTTCCTTAGCTTCTGAATGAAGATTAATGATAGGAAACTCTTCTTGATATCTGAATAACTATTATTAGTATCAAGAATGTTTCAAATGATATAATAAAGGACGTTTTCATTCCCAAACTCATTATTTTGTGCGAGGAAAGAACCCAATGATCATTACAGGGTTGTCACATAAAAAATGATATATTTACCCAAAACAGGTGGCATTAACACTGGTGGACTCAATAAATATTTATTGAGACCATCAAATGCTTCATGATAGTCATCAATCCACTAATATGTGACTCCCTTTTTCATTAACCCAGTGAAGGGAAAACACCTGCCTATGATATTAGTTATAAATCACTGAATCTAGGAAATGTGTCCCTATAACCCCCTTAACTATTTGAGGTTTCAAGGAGGTGAAATATTAAGGATATCCTTTGTCTTATCAAGATTGAATTTGATGCCATGATGGCATACCATGAAGCTAATAAACATTCCCTAGGTAACTCCAAAATATCATTTCAAGGGGTTTATATTTAGGCTATGTTGTCACAGTTTTTTAAAGACAGTCTCAAGATTAGCCAGGTGGTCAGAACACTATTGAGACTTAACCACCATATTTTTGACATAGCATTCAACAAACCTTCCCAAAAAGGGTTTGAAGATGTGATGTATGAAACATATATATATAAAATCAATATTATTCAAGCCAAAGGGTATTACCTGGTAGCAGAATACTCACTGGGGCCCCTGAAGGTGGTAAATTATTCATATTATAGTGCCATTCAAATTTTATTGTACCTAGAATAACCATAAATGAAGGAAAGGTCCTAATATATGTCCATAGCATCAATAAGTATCTTTATGATCAGAATTGGTAAATCATCTTTTGGATAGTTCCAGTTTAGATCTTTGAAGTTGATGCAGACCCTAATTTTTTCATTCTTCTTCTTTACCAGGACTATGTTGGCTAGCCATTTTGGATACCGGAATTCCTGAATGAAATTTTCCTTTATAATCTTGTCAACTTCAACATCAATTTTGGCAGTGTAAGTCAGGTGTTTCCTTCTAGCTGCCTGTTTGTATCCCTAGTGGTTTTTTGGAAATCCTAGGTGGTGAGTGGCCACCTAAGAAATGAGGCCTAGCATTTATATATAATTATAGGCAAAAAATTCCCAATTATACTTCAGAAATGAGGTATATACCTATTATTATTTGGAATACATGGCCACACTAATCAAGGTGGGACATGGGTCCTCCTCTGTACCCAAGTTTATTTTTCTGAGTTCATAAATGGTGGTAGAGACACCTTCCTCAAATAATGGAGGGGCATACTTGAGGTCCTCCTCCTCCTCCTACTCCTCTTTCTCTTACTCTTCCTCTATATTTTCCTCTTCAACCTTAATCTTTGGGGAAGTAGGAAATGATAGAAATTTCTTAGAGTTAGGAGAGGAGTCATCATTTTGACATCTAGAAGGTGAAGTAGATTCCTCTAACCCAACTGATGATGTGGGGTTTATTTGAAGCTTAAGAGGAGAGATGAGGGATAGAGAGTTAGTATATTCATTCTATCTTAGTTTCATGAACATATCTTCTGACTCAATTGATTATGAAATGATCTGTTGAAGCTCATGGGATAGAATAAGGGTGTCTTATTCTGATCTTTTACCACCATTTAGAGAGTTAGTTACCTTTTTAGTGATAACAGGATCAGTTTTAATGACTAATATGATGAAGGTTGTTGAATATGTGCCCAAATTTGGGCCCATTATTTCAATATAATTGATGGGAAACACATATTCTTCACTGAGTTGTTTAAAGGGATTGGTTAGGGTTATTTCTAGACCATTAAAGGTAGTGAACCCGGAGACACCATCAGTCATGGGTTGTTTACCTTATCTTTGGTAGAATCCCACATCAATGTATTGTGATTTGAAGGATTAAAATAAGGATTTATGACCATAAAACATCCCAATTTGACAATTAATGAAATATTTGAGGCATTGGTGGTATGAAAAGTGTACTTCCACGTGCTGATAAAACCAAAGCCTTCCTAGATGAATTTTGAAAGTCACATATTTCCAAACAACCAAAAATTCTATGTCAGACAAGAGGTCCCCAAAATGATCCCTAATCTTGATTCTATTGACATTATTTTGTTCACTCTTGTCATAAACCTGTAGTGTTTGAGAGTAAATGGACAAGTGGGTATCACTATATCCCAGTCGATAGAGTTTCCAGAATAGAATGAGGTTGAATATTGAGCCATTATCAATGAAATCCCATCAAAAATCAACATCATTTATCCTTCCAGACACATATAAGGGTCTGATGTGTCATTTTATAACAATATTTTGTATGATTTTTTGAAAGAGATGATTGTGTGGAATTCAATAGGATCTATCTCTACATGATATATTTTAGCAGTAGAAACCTTAGCTTCAAACTCTTGAGGGATTAACAAAGCCTATATGAGCACTTCCCAGAGGTCTTTTGATATACTTAAAATCATTCAAGAGCAACAACTTGGCTGGACCTAGGGCCAATTTATTTATAATTTTGTACTTTTGGGATAAAGGAATTTGATTTACAACATGAGGATACTCTATCACGGGTGATTTATGAATTTAATCACTTGACATGGGCAGACCGACCCTTGAAAAAAGAGTTGAAGACACTCATGTCCTTGGTGGGTTAGGTCAAATAGGTATGCCTGCACGCTGAGGTTGATTTTATGAAAGTTCCCATATAATATATCCTCCAAGATTACTAGGTTAGAGAGACTACTAGAATATGTGGGGGAACTTTCTTTCTCTCGCTGGACTCACTGGAGGGATATCCCATGAGTTTTGGCAGCATAGACGGTCCAAGTGGGGATGTGGTTGTAGTATCGATTTCTTCCGTGACCGCATATTCCCCTGTATCCTCAGCCACCATGGCCTATTCCCCTAATTACCTAATAAGATTCAGGGAAATTAGGTTCATAACCACATTAATCATCAGATAAATGATCCATTAAGTGAATGACATTAATGTAACCAAATATTAAATCTTTGTTTGATGAGGATTCCATCCGGTGGGTTAACTCTTGCAGTACCATTTAGCGGGGTAGTGCCTGTGATTATGGGATTGAAGTCATGAATTTTGACAGAGTCAAAGCCAAATTTGACCTTGGTACATGTTCATATTCCTGTGGTTTTTTCCCTCCATTTTGGCCATGTCACGTTTTAAAAGATCGATGTTTAGAGCACTATAGTGCCGACTAAGTCAACTGTGCCATAACAGAAGTGGATGGGGGAATAACTGGTTGTTACAATTGTGCTTGAAGGATATCATGAGTCCATTTTATTGTTTGAGTCATCCAATCAATGAAATTTTGCACATTATTATTGGTAACCTCTTTCCATTCACCCTCTTCCTCTGGATTGGTGGTAGAAACACATTCTACCTGCACATGTGGTTTTCCCAGCTTTACATTCCCAAAGTCCACCATTTTTTGAAAGATGTATTTGAAAATAAATAATTCCTAGATAGTGTGACCCAAATTATGGTGGTAGTGGAAATATTTTTGGAGATCTTTTATACCAACCTGATTGGGCCTCTTAGGCTTTGGAAACTTGAGAAAGTTGTTCTCCAAATCTATGATGAAGTAACCATGGAATTTATCATCTTAGAACAAATAATTTTTTTATTTACTTCCTCAAACTAGTTTAACCTTTTCTCTTTTAACTTTTTTTGATGATTGAGGAAATTTTATCGATTATCAAGAGGGAGCGCCACACGATATGGCACAAGATTTGTAGTTAGAGCTGGTGCATGGGCAAGCTTAAGCATGGCTATGGTAGCCTCTGCATTCCCCATTATATTTCCTTGATCTGATGGAATTACTCAAGACTTATATTGGTTCATAATATGGAATATTCCAATTTTTCAGCAACCACAAAAATATCCAAAACCCCCTATATATTTCACAGGGATGAGCGGTGTGCACAACTCATTGAGAAGATTCTCTATGCATATGGAAAACAAATATTATCAGGGAAGCTATAGGTTTAGAGAGTAGTTCAACCCCTTCCACCAAGAAATAAAATCAAGTAACCTCTCATTCTCCCACTATTTTAAGTTTAAGATCATAAATACTATCATCTTCTATAGAATTAACATGAATTGAAAGAGAAAATACCGATGAAGATCTTCCCTTCCTACGATTGACTGAGTCGACAAACTGGTAAACCATACAAAGGCTAGCCCCTGCAGTGTTTGAACAAAGCACCTAAGTTTCATTTCTTATTATTGTGCATGGATCCCCATCATATGATCACAGTAGGACACGAAACGCATCAAATTCTTCTCTGGATCCCCCAATCTATAAAAAATTATAAATATAGGGTTCCTAAAGTTTGGTGGGGGGATGAGTCAAATCCACCCATTCAGGGTAAGGATTCCTTTGAGGTTGTACCGGTACATGCTATTCTTCCATATATTCTAATAATAATATCAATGACTCAATGATATTTATAATACCTTGAGGGATATCTAGTTGAACATGATCTTGAGTGGGGGTAGCAATAGGTAGGTCCATCTATGGAGGCTCTGTTTGTACATGTGGTGGGTAGCATGTAGGGGTTGGTCTTTGAGGATGTTCCTGACCAAACCCTGGTTGTGTACCTAAGGGAGGGAACTCTTGATATCGTGTTATCATGGGGTACAAGTATACTGGTTGTTGATACCATAGATTAAGTAGATGTTCTAGCTCCATTTAATATACTTGGAAGAACCCTCTTCACTGAGGTGCATTATCTGGGAGCGCAGTGTGAGGATCCACTTATAGAAATACCTAACAGGGATGTTGCCTCAGAGTAGTTATGTGTTGAGTTTTCTCAACTCTTTTATCTCATCCTCCTACCGAGTGAATATTTTCTTGAGTGTGAGGAGTTCAACCTCTTCAAGAGGTGGGTGGTGCACGAGCTTACCTTTACCCCTTTCTTTGGAAAATTACTGTTGAGGAGGTAGTAGTGGAGCAGTCGAGGGAATCCCAAAATTCATATAAATCCTCTGGTTTTGGGTACACACACATTCTTCAGTCATTTTGGTGTGTACCATATTACAAACAAAAACCTCCTCCTCCTATTCGTCTACATTGGTCTCATGTTCTGTAGTGCCTATAGGGGTAGTGTTAACAATGTTCACCTATGAATAATGCATTTCAGGCATTTCATCAACCTAATTGAGATATTTTTTTTGTGCCTTCCATGAGGCCCCATCCTCTCCTTTGATGGTCCTATTGGATTCCTTTAACAAATGGTGATCCGAAGGGAATCTACATACAATTTTTTCATGCATTTTACAAGTTAGGATACTAGGTCATAGGATAGTATGATCTGAGAAGATTAATTTTGTGGAATTATCCCCAATTAGGAGAATAACGACTTCCATTGATGAGGATGTTGAGGTAAAATTCCCCCATATGTATGGGATGGGGATGATCCCTTTCCATTTCCACCACCTTTTGAGCATAGTTTTCTAACCTTGAAGGTTGTGTTAACAAATCCCCCAAGCCTATGGGCTGGGGTTTCTTCTGGATTGTCGTGGCTGCTACTGCCATGGATGCTCTATTGATCTTACAAAGATTTTTTCAAACATGGGATAGGTGAATTATATGATTTAAACTTAAGATACCTCCTTCCAAAGATATTGGAGATGCTTTAAGATTAGCCTCCCTTAGGTAGAAGGATTTATCAATATTTTAAGAAGATTGATGATGGATACTTTTGACATCTCTCTCTCTCCTAGCCTGATGTCTTTGAGAGTCGGTCAAGGATTATTTTTTCTAAGCATGTCATCTATTTCAAACAGAGTCTGTTTGTTGAAGTTTTCTTGAGTCTATGGCATTGCATGATGTCACTTTTGGCGGGATTTGCTGATTAAGGAGCAAAGTGAAATGAAACGCTCTATGCTCACCCCATCCTATGATATGAACACCAAATGGGGAATTGGCGATCAACTAATGCAATTATATTAACATGTCGAGACATGAACATTGAATGGATATTTTTTGTTTTCCCATTTTTTGGTGTCATTCATATAGGAGGGCCACCAAGTCGATTCGATGATGTATCCCTTATATTACCTTGATATAGTTTGGATATTCATTTTAAGGTAATATTTATATTTTAAGTGATAAAGAGTGGTCTATATATTTAGACGGATTTTATGAACACAATCTTCTGATAACACCTCTAGAATACTGTATTGGGGAGTATATAAAGGCCAAAAAATGTTTGGTATATTTTCTTTAGCCAACTGTCTCCTCATGAGAATCATGTCTTTCTTGTGTTTTTGCAGAGGCTCTTCAACCTAGTCCAACCAAAGTGGATGTTTCCCTACCGATTTATTATAAAAAGTAGGATCAGTAGGGATTTACTCTATCATTTTGGAAGGTAATAGATCTAAGAGTGGTTCAGATAATGACTATGATCTCAATCTATCTTCTAGTTGAGAAAGGATTAAAATTTTTAATGATGAGGTATCAGGAATGACTGACCTCATTTTCCCAAGTTCCTCACAATAGGAGGGTTTTCTCACAATTAATTTGGTAAGGGGAGGACCTTCTTGATGAAATGAAGTCTCACTACATGGAGGACCTTCATAGAGAATTCCATCATAGGGATGTACCATCAAGAATTAACATCCAACTACAAGGAGAGTTCCTGCAGTGTATACCCTAGGGAGGACCTTCAGGGAAGATGCCGGTAAGAGGAGGAACTCCTTACTATTTGATCTTCTAACCACACAGAGGTATTCCATGATGCTCATTATGAGACGGGATCTCTTGATCAATCAGATTCTGGACATGAAGTAAGCCTTCATGGAAAGATGTATGGGGATGACCTCCAGAGCTATAGGCAAAAATGTTATGGGGAGAACCTTCACAATTAGAACTAATATTTCCATAATTTATTAATAGAAGAGTAGGATTATAACCCACCATATATTAACATTTTAGGGCTTCAAGAACTCCAGTATTAAGTAGAGTGGGATCATAGACCAACTCTTTATTTTCCAATCACCTTTGGTGAGGATTCTTTTTGGATTCTCTATTATGGGAGATTAAGGACACTTACTGTGGATAGTGAATTTCATATATGAAATCTTGTTTGATTAGTTCCTGTGTCACTTCCAAGATTTTTTGATAGGTTTTTACAATTTTGGAAGGGGTATATGCCTACCTTGGAGTGGCCATTAGGGTAGAATGATGACCTCTAGTTGGAATTGGGGTATGGACCTGATCCAATTGTCTATATATTGTGGAATTTGTCCAATAACCCTCCTGGATGAGAGAAATATGTGTGTTTTCTCTAGAGTGGCCCTCATATTTCATTTAGGAATCACCCCAATTGTGGGGACATAGTTGTGTGTCCACCCCTCAACCACTGTTGCTGCTGTTATTATATCCTAATAAGTTTGTAAGATGTGGGCATGAATTTGTGTCTTACCTTTCACCATTTCTATGATATACCGGGTGACTTTAGTGGCCCAAATGGGGATATATTCGCATTATGTGGTTAAATCATGGGTGTGTTTCTGCTCCTGTACTCTATTTACTATCGGTATATGCTGGAAGTAATTAGGTTCAAGGGAAAAGATATGGGTATTCCCCCTATTTGTTACTAGGATCTACTAGACAGTTTCTATGAATACTACTAGGTTAGGATGATAGGCTTGATAGATATGATCATGTGTGTGTGCCTTCTTATGGTTTATCAGTATATTTGGTTTGCAGGATTCTCTGGATGCTGCCAAACTATGCTGGTAGGCTTGGTAGATTCAGGTTGGTGTTTGTGTCTTCTCGTGGTTTTCCTCCGTATTTGGTTGGTGGGATTATATGGATGATTCCAAACTATGTTGGTAGGCTTGGTAGATGCAGGTATGTGTTTGTGCATGCTCACGGTTTTCCACTGTATTTGGTTGGTGGGATTCTTTGGATGCTTCCAAACTGTGCTAGTAGGCTTGGTAGATACGAGCATGTGTTTGTTTCTAATCGTGGTTTTCCTTCATATTTGGTTAGCAAGCTTCTCTAGATGCTTCCAAACTATGCTGACATGCATGGTAGGTGTAGGTAGGTGTGTGTTCCTGCTCATGATTTTCCATTATGTTTAGTTGGAGGGATTATCTAGAGGGAACATATGTGTACTCTTATTACCTATTGTCTAGTTGCTGCTCATGGTGGGATTTCTTAAGTTCCTGGGTCTGGTTGACCTGGGAAAGACTCCCAAGGGAAACACCCTCATTATATAGAGGGGTTTTTGATGCATGACATTAGTGGAAATGACTATTGGAAGGATCCCTTTGGAGGGACACATGTTCCGTCTGGATGAGGCCGTCAGTGAACTCTTGATATTCCTACCTAAGATAAGGGAGAAACTTGTTGTTGTGTTCTAGGGATAGGCTCCTGAAACTATTTGAGATGGAAAATGGTTTCATCTACTTCTGTTCCACCTACTATTGCTGAGTGGAAAATTGGTGGGACTTCATTAGTTGGAGGGATTATCAAGCGGCCTATAGGGTTGGGATGGCATCGTTTAGGTGGTACTTTTAAACCAGTTCATTTGAAACCCTATGTTAGAGACATTGGGTTGGCGAAAGTGTACTTAGTTTATTTGAGGACCCATCTTGTGCAGTGGATGAATCATATGTCTCTTGGAATTGGTAATATGCCATTTAGGTCAAAGGGATTTATGGTTGAAAGTGCCTAGAATATATCTGACAAAAAAAAAACAAGAACACCCCATCAAATCATCATATTAGTAAATGAACACATGTAAAAATTATTGTATTGGAACCATATTTGTACCTCTTTTATTTTGGGTGTGAAAGGGGCCTTAGGAGACACAATCATCTTGGTTAAGGATTCATGTCAGGTTCACCATTTTTTGTTTCTTAAAAAATTTTATTTTTCATCCCAATGGTTGATTGTGGGGGTTTGAATGTTTCAAAATCATCTACGTTGGGTTCAAAATTTTCAAATGGCTTCCAATGGTTTTTTTTCATGGATCCATAAGCACCCAATAGTTCCCTTATTTGATATGTTTCACAAACCTACTTTCCAAAGGTAGGCAGTTACTAGGGAATGGTCCAACAACACTTGGGGACTCACATTGGTTGAGAGGATGGGAGGTCAAGCTCATCACACCCTTTTGGGGGGAATTATTACCTACTTCAGGACACTCTTATAGATTTAAGACATATTCACAAATCCTTTATTAAATCACAAATATAACATGGTTCTCCCTTAGGTTAATAGTCAATTATCAGCATGGATTGACTTTAGAATCATCTATATGTATCTGAGGTTCTTCATCGACAGAGATATCTATATGTATATGAGATTATCCATTGATGGTACCCTTTTATGAATGGATTATAGATTCTAATGTCTCTTATTATTATGAATCTGGTTTCAAGCCACGTAGTGGAGAACTATAGAATTTATCATCATATAGGGAGATGAGAGTTGTTTTTATGTCAAGATTGGGCCCATTATTCCTACACATCCTTGTGAAAGGAATCATAACTCACATAGTTCAGGGACACTTAATGGGATACATCATACCTTTTAAGGTCATGTGGTGAGAACCGAACCATGTACTTTAACTTCATATGATAATGAAATATAGGTAGAAGTTTCTTAGTCAAAGGACTAGTGTGGGACTTATTCCAAAGTGGCCCAAGGTACCTGGAAGGGATGTGGCCTCCTAGGATGGATATAAACCTACTGGGGATGCAATCTTGAGAATATTAGGGTGAATTTGGGGTGATGTGTTTGAACCTCAAAGAGGATTCCTACATATCTCATTTAGATGGGAATCAAATACCACATTGTTCAATAAGGTTGAGGACCTGTTCCTATAGAGGCCCTATGAAGCTTTGTCTCATAGGGGATATGGATCTTTGAGATGGATACATGGATTTGAGGATCTATTCCTATGGAGGTTCTCTAAAGGAAAGCTAGAGGAAGATTTTGAAAATGAGTCTCTACCAAGACATGCATCTAATCATGCAGATTTCATGATTTTCACTAACCTTTAAGCCCATGTGAGTCATGATCAATGTGAGAAACAATAGGAAGTGGTAGATCTAAAAAACCACACAATCTCCTTCATCCTCTATTGGAAGAGGCTGGGGATGTGGGAGAGAGAATAGTCCTTGAGGTTCCCGTATCCTCTCATATTTTTGTAACTGGGGTTGGGAATTACGCACCCATGTGGGTATGACCCACAAGACAGGCTATGGTATTACTCCAAGAGGAATGAACTATTCCCTATTTTAGATAATATGAGAGAAGGATCCATCAATAACCCTCATAATAGGGAAATGAATTTGGTCCCCCTCACTATCTCAAATGGGGAGGTCCCTAATTCAGAGACAATGAGATAAGGATAAGGCACTAGACCTCATCATATGAAATGGGATGTCCTTGGAACATCCAATAAGGTTGAGGTCCTCATTACTAAAGGTATTCACAATTTTAAACACCCCAAGGACCCTACCCATTAGGTAGGACAAGTGAAAGACAACTATTACCAAGGGAATTCACAACCGAATGGGAGACACGTTGGTGTGTCTTTCTCCATGATTGTTCAAATATGGAGGTCTTAGTGGTGGTTTTTATTTATTCCCCCTTAGATGGGAGTCCTAAGGAAGAAGGTTCCCTACCATCAGTGGCATGAAAAAGGGTCCCAAATGATGGATTTCATAGGTGAGCACTGGGTGAGTAGAAGGGGGCTCACGCAGGTGAGGGTCGGGCGAAATGAAGGAGTCTTACGTATGGTAGACTTAGGTAGACTGAAAGTGATTCATATAGGGTGGGCCCATGTGAGTTAGAAGTGAATTCTTAATAATGAACACCCTAAGAAATAACACTTGGTCAAGGACTTTCTCTAGGATCTAAGGGTTTCCTTAGGTGTCTTTGGAAGGGTCTCGTGTAGGTCCCAAGTTTGGGAGGATACCTTCATGTAAGTACTTCTCAGCCATGGGGATATGGATCCTCATGTAGGTGTTTTGTGTTTCACACAGTTGAGGAAATATAATCCCACTATTCCTATTAGTTCCCTATTCTATTGGGTTTTAGAGAGTTACCTAGATAGTTTCAAGGGACTAGGAAAAGGACCAGAGAAAGCAGAGAATCATGGATTCTTCCCATATTCCATTTATTGAAAATGAGGATCCCAAGGGTCCTATTTATAGGCATTATCAGGAACCTGGGTTAAAAATGTGTCTTTCTTAGGTGGGTCATGCTGGTCATTGCACCAATGTGTCACACTTGTTACCGTGTAGGTGTTTTGTGCTGGTCATTGTATAGGCATGACCTGAGCAGTTCTCTTATGTGAACCTATCCAGGACCTACACAATGGCACTAGGGCATAGGCTGGACCTACATGGTGATGCTGGTGTGCCATTTGGACCTGCACAGTGATGTTGGTTTGTGCCTTATGTAGTATTACCTAGGAAAAGCGTGTGACCCTTGATATCCTTGACTTCTCTTTTCCTTAAATTATTTCCCTTTGAAACTTCTCATTCTTTCATGAAAAATGGAGTGTAAACAATATCAAAACATGAAAATCATGTGATTTTAGAACCTTTAAATCAGTTATTATCATGATATTATTGATATTTGTTAAATACCCATTTAGAACCATTGCATCAATCAAGAATTTGAAAAACTAATATCTCTCATGCCTAGAAAGAGTGTAAGTAGCTAAAGGAAGAAAAATATGTTTTCACTCTTCGCTAGCATAAACTCTTCCCATATCCCCATGTCAATCATGTACAACCCAACCTTAATTCTAGCCTTTGTTTTTATGGGTGCGTTTAATAATGTTTTAATGACACTATCACATACATTTTTTTCCACATGCATAACATCAAGAAAATGTATGAAATAAAAACAATTCTAGTATAGTAATTAAAAAATGATCTCTTTTTCTATCTAGTTTTTGTAAAGTGTTTCAAAAAAGGTTTAATAAATGTTGTGTCCATATATTTTACTTTCTTAAACAGCTGATCACTTGTTAGTGGATACAATTTTGTATCTTCTTCCAAACTCCCATCGAATGATGTCATTCAAGATCAATATTTATGCTGCTAGGATAGAAACCTGTGATATCCTAGAAACACAGTCTTTGATGAATGTTTCAATGTAATTAACTATGTACCTTATTAAAAAATGAGACACTCTTGAGTTACTTTAATTCTATATCCTAAAAAATTTTAACAAGCAGGAAAGTCATTTATTATCCCATAAAATATGGATCTCAACATGTAATATTCATTTATATAAGCATCATACAACATAACACCTGAATCCCATAATAATTTCAAATCTTCAATCAATAGATCCAAATAAACATTAATATCATTAATCGGTTGTTTTGGTCCTGACATAAGCATAAATAACATAATGTATTTTAATTTCATGCATAACCACAATGCTAAGTTATAATTTACCAATATAACTAGACATGTACTGTGAGTGATGATTTGAAAACCAAAGGATTTACTCCATCTATAGATAGAATATGGAGAAGGTTTCTCAGCTCGTTTCCAAATTCAAGATACTCATGATCAATTTTCTTCAAATGAGGAGAGTCTTATGGGTGATGAGGTTTACCATATTTATTTATTTTATATGTGTTCCAAGTCAACTTCTTTACAGTCTCCTCACTTCCATATAGGTGACTAAACATTGGAATGATTGGAAAGTACCATACAACTTTTGTAGGATCTGATTCATATTTCTTGTATCGAGACACATCACACTTTGAGAATATTTTAAGTGATTCATAGTCCTTGAGAAACAGTATATAACATTTGGACAAACATATATTCTTTCAGAGATCATAGCCATTGAACGTAGCATTCATTTAGTATTATATGTTTGACAAGGAAGATCAATATCATCTGGGAGCATATCATTCAAGAGAAAAAATAGTTTATTAAAGCTAGTGCCACTCCATACATTTCTAGATTTTATATTATATAGATAAGTATGGTTTAAAATACTATATATTTAGTACAACCAACATACAATGGATTCTTTTCAAATCTATTTAACTTCTCAAACAATTTTTTACAATCACAAATTTATTCTTCAACTGCCATTTTCATTTCCTCAATATGATCTTCATCCTCATTCACACATGTAATTGTATCCTTGATACAATCTTCACCATTGTTCATACTTTTAATCATATTAGATGATCCATAAAATGAATTGGTATCCTAGCAACTAGCTATATTCAGTTTTTGTCAAATTTTAGTCCAAAATTTATAACTTTGATCTATTCCCTGATAGATCAAGTATTTTTCCAACTCTTATGGACTAATTAGTCTTGAATAACATCAATGTAAACACATAAAATGGATTTGAGAAGGATCATATGCATTATCTTTTGTAAACTTGATGAACTCTTTCACCCCATCCTTATACTTCTTTTTTATACGATTGACATCCATCCATTTTTGATTCATATCCATCCTATTTGATTCAGTAATATAAATATTTAACAAAATAAATAAATACACAAAAATTATGTGCTTAGAACCCATAAAAGGTTATTCTTAATGAATCATTTAAGCTATATGAATCCATTTTTATAAGATAACAAGATCCGAATGATACGTATTGAGATTGTTTTGTAGTGGTGGAAATCATCAAAGGAAAAAAATGTGTGATATATATAGAGTTATAAATAATCTAATTAAAATTTTCAATTATTGTAAAGCATAAAGACCAAGGAAAATTTCTATAACTTTTCTATGTGGGAGTAAAACAAGAGGGGGGAGTTGATGTTTATTCATTTCTTCAATTGGTATGTGGTGTTCCATGTGGTGTTTTAGTAATAGAATGTTTAGAAGATGAAACTGATCTTTATTCAGATGATGAAAAGGTTGATAGGTCCCAACACATGGTCTTGAGAACCCAACATTTGAAGAAACTCTTGAATTTAAATCCAATGAAACAGATGTATCAAGATGGGGTTCTCAAGCTACTATAAAAATCGAAGAACAATATAATTGGGGTTTCATGAATGATTCAAATTTAAACAGTTCACATAGATGAGATGAAGTCTCAAAGAACAACAATATAAATTCTTATTGGGACTAAAAAGAATAATCAACTTCAAAAAAACGTTGAATAAATGTCCCAGTGGGATCAAAAGAAAGCCTCATCCCAAACTAATGATTTGTGTATAATCCCAACTACCTAGGATAACCTGAAAACAATAGTCAGCCTCAGTGGAACCAATAAGAGAGTTAAAACTAGAAACATGTCATAGTTGAAACTGGGTTAAATAGAAAGAACACACTGGAAAGAATAACCCAATTTCTAATAAGAACTAAGGTTGAAATGAAAGTGGAATGAATCATCTGTCATGAACCCTCCCTCCAAAGATACCAAAATGAGGGGAGAGAGATAATAACCCCTGAGTCCTACCTCCAGTAGTCCCCAGGTTGGCAACTAGCACCGAGGGTATACAAATCTCATGAATTGGAGACATTACCCTCTATAATATAAATAGGATCAGGAGATAAGATGAATCATCCAAAATAAACTCTATGATATAATATAAAAGTGATCAAAAAATATCCCACATGAATGTATAAATAAAATCGATATAGATAAAAGTCTCTAAAGTAAATACCAAAAAATAAAAACTAGATAGGCAATACTGCAACTGTCCAAAGGTACAAGCTATCAATGTTCATCACACTCTAAAAAGTCCTCCTAGGAACCTAAAAAAAGTTTTATATATGTATGGTGAGCATAATTATATACACAATAGGAAATCCAAAGTCTCTAGTTTACACATGAGAAGAGAATACTAATGCACCCGTGAGAAAACAATAGAAGAAAACATCACCTATATAAGTATACTAACCAAAACCCCAACCACATAATGGATCACTCACCATATAACATATCCAAGTATAATAATATAATATGAATCATATCAATGATAGGGTACCCCACATTGCTTTCCTATTGATTTTCTGCTCTCACACCCCAACATCGTACATCCTGGCACTCCCACATCTTCCAAATAACATCACATCCCACCCACATACACCTGGTCTATCTCATCACATCACATATCATAACCAGTGTAGTAGGGTATTTTGAACATGAATAACATCAATTTAATGTACTCCTCCTACCATGCATGACCTCCACCATAATCCATCTCATCACATCTCTCCTGAGGACACTAGGGACACCATATCTCATCACATCAAATGTAGACAACATCAATTTTGACTTATAGCTATCACAACCCATTCATATCACCAATTCCTAAAAGAGGGAGAAGGTAAGAGTAGGTAGTCATCCATCCATCCTCCCACCAAGATATTGTAAAAAACACTCCCAAAACATTTGGTGTTAGCACATGGTGCTCAACGTGGGTGGGGAACGTATAGAAATTACAAGGAAAATAAAATGTATATACATATAGAGAAACAACACACAATCCACATCCTAAGGGTTCAACACCAAGGAATAAAACAACTCACATGAACCTCCACTTGTAATACCAAAACTAAATGCACAACCCCACACAAGTAAAACACATTCCACAAATCATATTTCACTCTTTAATTCTCATTAAACAATTTTCCAAATTTTCCATCACCAACCCCTTACATTAAAACATGCATTTTACTTAGTATTTTTATCCCATTATTCATATATAAAAATTAAACATTTAATACACAAATTCCTTCATCAATTAATTCATTAAACATTCCCATTGTTATTATTCATTTCACCATACTTTACCAATTGAGAAACTAACACAACACAACACACTAAGAATCACTTTACGACATCCCAACAACTACATCCACTTCCACCTTCCATCACAACCTTATTGTAAAACCAAATATTATGCACTACCCCCACACACATCACAATATAGCCACTGTGCATCACATCATCCCCACGATCACAAACCATAACCATTCTACACATCAAATAACAAACCACCACACAACAATTTTTTAGATTTAGAAAATGGGTAATTATTCAATTCCAATTATTTATTTAAGGGTGTTATCACACAATCTATAAGTTCCCAAGGAATCCAATTCATTAACCAACTATAATTAATTAGAAAATTATAATTTTTAAGTGTTTTTAACAACAACATAATGTGAATTCCACAATTGACATCATAATAAAACAAGCAAGGAAACCCAACGACCACAATTTTCAGTGGATATTTATCCCATACAATTTACAACATCAAATAAATAACAAAAAGTCCCAAGATCAAGATTCACATTCCCCTATACATTTTTATTTTAGTTAAATCAGTTAATTATCTTTTTTAATATATATGAAACCATTACAAAAGGATAAAAAATAATAAACCTACCCCACATGATACACATAAAGAGAAATAAAGGAATTCATACTTGGAATAATAGAGCTTTACACAAACTAGTAGCACCAAAATAGGGGGTGCGCACACAAGAGGAAACCTCTTCGGGGGAACTCAAACCAATTGTAGTAAAAGGGATCCATGAATCCAAGGGAAGAATGATTTAGAACCTCATATCTCAAGAGAAATAAATACTAAAAGAATGAATAAAATGTATTCTCTTTTGAAAGATTAGATATGAAACCAACGAGATTATATATGGGTTTAAATTGGATATTAAAGCTGGATATCTTTAAATCCATGTAGAATAAACATTTAAAGGGTCTCCATACTTTGTAGAAGTTTAAGGTATGATTAATACACTTTTAAAAAACTTAAAAATTCATTAATATAGGAATTAAAGCCATTTTTCATCATAAAAGACTTCAAAATGGAAAATATATAAATGTTTGGAAAAACCGGAAACACTGTCCACAAGTCAACATTAGTTCAAAATGAGTTACTGTTGGTGAGTCACAATTAGTTCAAAATGAGTCACCATTGGTGAGTTATCGTTAGTTAAAAATGAGTCACCATTAGTGAGTCATAATTAGTTCAAAATGAGACACCATTGGTGAGTTAGTGTTTATAATCAGTTTGACTATGGTTGTGCTATTTTGATACCATTCAACATATTACTTAGAATGGTTTGTGATTATATTTACTGATTGGGGAAAGTTATTTATATTTCATATGTATATGTTGTTTATGTTTTACCTCATTCATACAAGGAATGAATTGTACTTAGTTAGTTATATGTGGGTCCTGTTATAGACACTCAATGCATAAGTTGGTCTCATGAGACAAACTAGATATGGACTTGGCTGAGGCCTTACCCATTTATTTTTAGATATTGATTTGGCCGTGGCCATAAAAATTTATTTTTAGATTTCTTGGTTAAGGCCTCGATGACATGTTTTAGATGTACAATATTATTCATTCCATAATTATTAGATTAGTTATTGATATTTTGTGTGATTATTTTATTATTATAATATCTATGGTTAAGTTTCCTAGATCATGTTATTATTTAAATGGCTTGTGTTTCAGTTATTTACCTTGTCATTTTGTTTATGCCATATTCACTCATAGCTTCCACTATACACTTACCCTTACTGATCATTTAATCTCAACCCTTTATTATATTTTATTTTCTCCCAAGATATAAAGGAGTGTTTTGATTTTGATATACAGGGTTACACTAAGGAGATTAATGGCATGCTTGAAGAAAATTCTTTGTGTATTTTATGTTTTAGACTATAATGTGAATTTCAAGTATGTAATCTAGTTTTCAAAATTGCTAAACTGATCGGTCCTTTGGGATTTAAATCTTATATCCATTCCAATATAATAAAGTAAGGCATAAGATCTAGGATGATGGGTCCATGGTCGTTATATTTGGTATCAAAGGAAGTTTAGTAGAAACCTTGAAAACTAGATTAGAAAACATAACCCTATAACTGACTTTGAGCCAACGAGCCCATACCCGAGAGGTAAGGGCTCCTGCTTGGCATCCAAGAGACCTAGGTTCAAAATCGGGTGGATGTGAATTTTCAGGCACTGTAGCAGTACTGTAGCAGTACTGTAGCAGGTACTATAGCAGTACTGTAGTAGGCACTGTTTGGTACTGTAGCAGCCGGACTATTCACCTAATTTAGGCTTTCCGGCCACCATTTTGGGCCTACGGGTCTCAAGGCCTTCGGGCCACAGGGCCTTCAGGACATTGAAGACCATGAAGTAGCCCAGTTCACACAGAGCAGGCCCCAGATGAGGATCAGAGCACCAATAGCAGTCACCAGAAGCAGAGCTAACCGGATTTGGAAGAATGAGAGGGTATGGAAACTGCCATTAGGACTAGGCACCATGCAGCTTTGTACAGGGCAATGCTAGCTGATCAGCAATGCAGGTGGGGAGCTAAAGAAAATCAATGATGCAGAAGCTGGGGAGGAGCAGTTCTAGTGGGCTGGGCCTATGGGTCATGTATTGGGCATGGTATGCCTCTGGGCCTTCGTGTCATGGTTTACGGGTCATGTCAGGCCTTGTGCCTTGGGCCTACAGGTCATGTACGAGTTCCCCTTCAACCCTTAAAAGGGGGATTATCTATAATAAAATAAAAAAGAAGGCCTTCGGTCCATTCGAGCTATAACTGAATTTGAGGATAAGTCTAAGTATAAGATGTCATCCTATATATTTTTTAATACCATGGATAACCTTGGTTAAACCTAAGGATTCATAGATTGATAATTTTTCCTGATTAATACATCCTATAAATTATTCTTCATGACTATATCACTATAATCAGTGTTGCTCACTTTACACTTTGGGTTTTGGTTAGTGGTTAGAATCAGCAATGTTATACAAGTAATAGTTATACTACTGATAATGAAGAGACTACAAAAGAAATATAAAATGAATGAGGTATTAAGGAATAATATGATGAAGTGTAGTTAATGGTTTTATAATGAATTAGAGTGATTAAAGTTCTTGTGTATTTGGATTCAAGAATTATTTCATCAACGATGATATGGTTATAAGAATCATGAGATATATAAGGATTGTACTACAATACTTCTTCTTTAAGGATTTGGAAGCATAAATTTTTTCATTAAGATTTTAATATGATCATGGTATTAATATATTTGGTATGTGGCAATAAGAGAAAAATTATGTTTTTTTGAGGAAAATATGATGTTAAGATTGATTTTATAAATTTAGTGACCTTTTTGGACTGTTAATTTGGACAAAAGTATTTTGGATAAGTCTAAAGGTTAGAATGGATTATGTTGAACATTGGATATTATTTTTTGAGGTAAAAAAAATTCTTTAATGTTGAATATATTAAGATTATTTCTTTAATGTTATAATAATATAGTTTTAGAAAAAGGACAACCCATAGGTCGGGCGATAACCCATCACATCCGATAAGGCCATGAGACTTGAAACCACAACTGAAGGGTGAAAAGGGTGAATCACCTACCATTGACCTACATGATGTACTAGTTAGTATAACATATTTTTTTTATTTAAATGGTATTATAGACGAAGTATAAGTTCATTTTTGGAACCCTATATTATTAAGATAAATAGAATATTTTTGAATTTTATTATATTTTAGAGAGAAAGATGAGTTTGTGGTAGAAATTGATTAAAGGATGAAACTTTACTTTTCAAGTAAGTATGTTTCCTAATTTTCTTATTCTATTAAGTAAATGAATTATTCAACTCTAGGTAAATGATATTGAAACCAAAAATCTTATCAGAGTACCTTCTTTTCTGATGAATCAAATGGTCCCTTAGATCATCATAGATTTATATATTTTTTATTGTTAACTTTATCCTGATCATGTTCTATATCACTACGCATCATAACTTAATGGTTATATTTCTCTATCATGTACATGTTTTTCCTACATGGAACCCTAGTATGTGTTATCTTCGGTGGCCATCATACTTTTTTTATTTATTTTAAAGTGAAAGTTTTATCGACCCCTTTTTCTGATGTGGGATTTCAATAAAAGTATTTTGAATAGTCAAACATTCATTACCAAAACTGAATTAAAATTTTTTGAGGATGCAATTTATTGAAGGATGGGATAATGTAACACCCTAGGATTTTTATGTTATGTCTTTTTCTTTGATAACTTACGTTGCACGCAACAACGAGCCTAAACAAACAATTAACTATTATTATTTAAATGTTACAATTATAACCTAGCTATTAAATTATCAGTTATGAATAGAATTAACTAAATTATAAAAATATATGGTTTAATTAATTTGCTAACAATTAATTAGAAATGAATATAAGAACCAATTGAATATAATGAGAATGTTTTTATAAAAACTATTTTTATGCTCACAAAGGAATTTTATCCTAATAAATTAAATTAACTACTATTGGTGAATGATATTAGTGATATATATATATTATATATATTACATAAATATTTTTGACATTCATAGAATAAATTTTATAGGCATAAGATAGGAACGAGCCTAATATTACACATAAAACCTATATTTTTATAAAGGCAGTTTTACCGCCTTTTAATGGCGAACCTATTTTAAATCAAAATTTTGAAAATTTTATATATTTTATTTGAAAAAAAATATTATTTTAAAGTGGAATATAAAAATTTACTTCAATTTAATTTTTGATATTTTTCTGATAAGTTTCATGTTTTGATGAATAGTGAAAAATGCTAATTATTAATTGAAAACAACTTTTTTCATCAAAATAATTTATATTGTTAAATTATTTTTTTGATTGGTTTTAAAGTATAAATAGAATAATTTATTATCATTTTATCCATTTTAGATCATTTACATCAATTTTACATTAAATTTAGATATAAAAACGTTTCAATATTTTGCATGTTTAAGCTTTAATAACCTGTTTTCTCACCCCGTCTACTGGATTAATTTTAAATTAATTATTGAAGCTTATGTGTTTTGAATTTTAAAAAATAGATTCCATATCTGGAATCATTGCATCCAAATTATGTAAATTGTTTTTTTTAATTTTTGGGTATATAAATAGTAACTTTAGTAATATTTTTTATTACAATGGTTAAGGGTAAATCAGGTCATTAAGGTAAAAATTATATTATAAATATTGTAAAATTACTCTAAAACTTGTCATAATTTTATTATATGAGATATTTTAGACCAAAATCATACTTAGGCTGATTTTATGGTCTTTTAGATCCACTTGGATGACTTTATGCCTTTTATAGTATTTTATTCTAAGGGAAGTCCAATATGTCACACTCTTGTTTTAATAAGTATTACATTTTTATATGGTTATTTGTAAGATAACTTCTAATATAAATAGTAATTTGAAATATAAAATGTTTATCTTAATTATGGTAATTTATTTATAATTTTTAGGAATGAAATAATTAAATTAAATTGTGACACAATGGTGATGGAGTAGTTGTTTAATTAATGAAAGAATCAAATAAATGATATTAAAAATATTAAAATAAATATAATTTGTTAAAATTAATATCATACATGAATTTTATATATTACTTTTAAGTATTATGGATGAGTTAAAAATGTTTTTTCTAAGATATCATGTTTTTATGATATTTTTAAAAAGTTAAGTAATAAATAGTGTCAAAATTGACACTAATGATATTTTAAAATAAATAATATTTTATTAAATGATATAAAATTCATAAAAATATAAATTATTCAAAATTATTAGTATGAAGTTAAGTATGTCATAAATGGTCCATTTAGGGCTCTTTTTGAATTTTAGAGTAACTATATTAACCCTTAAAGAGTAAAAATCCAAGTTGTCATGGTAAGAGTTAAAGGGTTTAACTAAGTGTTAAAGACACAAGATAAGGGTAATAATGTGAAATAAACTTATCTAAAAATTAATGGTTGAGAGTATTTGGACCCATACTCATCTTATCTTAGAAATAACTCACTTTAGATCCATTTGGAATAGAAAATAAATTTATATTAATTTAATATTTTGAGGTTTCCAAAAGTGACCCTCACCTCAATTATAAAAGGGAACCTCCTATCTCACTTCCTCACACTTCTCAAGACATTTTTTATTGACCAAGATCTACCCAAAAAATCTCCAAAATTCCCTTTATTCATCCTATAATCCTCCATTTAGGAAAAAGTCATCCAAGGAATCCCTTTGGTGCAAACCAAAAAGAGTTACCCAAATAAGTGGTAACATCTTTCCTCAAGCTCTTTAGTTTTATTTCCATCCTTCACCCCTCAACTATATTTACTCCAAAATTATATAAAAACAAAAAAATATTAAATATAATGATATTTTTTATGATAAGGGTTTAACCTACACTTACAGAAACTTGCATCTAATGGGTAACAAATATACTATTTATGTGTACGACGAACTACCACCTTACGAAACTATGATTGTTCATTTTTACCACCTTTCATGGTTATAAATTATGATGGAAAAACTATTTATATATGTTATATATGATATTTATTATTTATTTATGCTTATTTAATTATTTTATAACACATACCCTTATGCTTTTCATTTTTTATAAATACAATAACATTGTTTGTGGAAGTGTGGACTACCACTTCCTCAAAGCAATGCGATTCGTTCACGCTATACATGGAATGTATAAAGGATGTTTTTAATAATAATATGTAACATATATGACATAAATATGATAATATAATTATAATATACGTATATATCATTTTCTTTTCATTATTTTAATATGATAAAGAAATGGAAGCAACATTCATGCATACGTATGAGCTACCGTCTCCACAAACGGTGCATTTCATTTATTATATACAAATTTTATGGATTATTATAAATACATATATAATGAACATATATATATATATATCATGTTTTAAATTATATATATGATTAAACCATGATCTATTTAATGGGAACAACAGATAAAAGTCAAAATTTACTCAAGAAACTAGGCAATTAACACCCAAAATAGTGAAAATAATGAAAGATTACTAACAAATAGGTAACATGATATTATAATAGGATAATACATAATATAATAAATAATAACATGGTTATGGAATAAGTTAGTAACATTATTAAAACCATAATACATAAGGTTAAAGTATGTTCACCCAAAAGGAAACACAAGGTGAAAGTTTAATCCATAATCTCACCATTAATTAAGATTTCTTATATTAAAGTATCTGCTAGTTAATATTTCTCTTCTATGTCAATGATTTCGAATTTTTTTTTCAAAAATTATTTTACTATTATACTATAAAATTTTAAACCCTTTTAACCCATGTTCTACTTTTTATAAAATGGGTTAAAAGGAATATTTTTGTCATTTTCCAAAATGAGGTACTTTATGAATTTTTTGATGAAAGAATTGTTTTTTTTAAATTTTGCGGCAAGAGAATATTTTTCTTCCATCAAGAACCCTTAAAATTTTAAATCTTATCTTAAAATATTAAAAGGCTATTTTTAAAGGAAATTTTTTCTTTTATAACTGAACGACTTTTAAATAAATGATTTCAAAGTAAAAAGGGGTATCTCTCTCAATAAATTTAAATGATTTTATTAGAGTATTTTCATCTATGTCAATATCCTTTGTTGATATTTATTCTTCATTAAGGTTGAGCTATTATGATATAATTTAACATATTCTCTTAAATGGTTTACGATCAATTTGATTGTGGATGTGCTATTCTGATACCATTCACTATATTACTCAGAATGGTTTGTGGTTATGTTTACTGATTGGGAAAAGTAATTTATATTTAATATATATATGTTGTTTATGATTCACCCCATTCATATGAGGAATAAATTAGAATTAGTAAGTGATGTGTGGTGCTAAATGTATCCCCTCTATGCATCGGTAGGTCTCATGAGACAAACTAGATATGGACTTGGATGAGGCGTTGCCCATTTATTTTCAGATATGGATTTGGCCAAGGCCTTAACCATTTATTTTCAGAAGTCTTGTCCAAGGCCTCAATGGTATGTTTTATATGATTAGAATTATGAATTCCATAATTATGAGATTAGTTATTGATATTATATGTGTCACGAACCAACCCGGGTCGACCCTGAACCGGTCACCCGAGCCGGTCCGCGACATGGCCCGAGAGGCGTTCCCGATCCTCCCGGGCTGGCGACAAGCACTAGGGCATCAACAGAGGTTGTGGGAACAATTTTTCCCAATATAAATAAATAAAGCAGCAGAAATAATACAGAGCAACGCATAATAAGTAAGCCAAACAAAACAACTAAACATGAAAAAAAGAAAAATAAAACTAACCAAGCACGACGTCTGAACTAACTCCGTGTGACCTCGCGGGTCACTCTCCGACTCAACTTTCAAGCACCACCCTAGGCGAGCGCACTCAAGCTGTAGCCTGCACAAATAATAAAAACATAAATAACTATAGGCGTGAGTATTAAAACTCAGTAGGCTAGCCCAATATCTATTCCCAATGCACTACCTTTAAAATAAAAGAAACATCATTTCAAGTTTGAACTACAATTTATAAAAGTAAGTTTTTTCTATGTGTTTTACTTAAAAGCAATGTAAAAAACATTGCCCTTAACCATTTTCAAATCTGGATTCATTTCATTAGTGTCAATGGAATTTTAGAAAGGGAAAGTGGTGTTTATATTTTCAAATATGTACAAAGAGTATTAAACACTTTCATTTGAAAACCATTTTTAGAAACCTAATCAAAAGCAGTTTACCACTTTCCAAGGAAAACAATACACCATAAATGAACAAAGTAAAACACACATCAAGGGAAATGTAGGTATACATATAAGCATCATAATCACTACTGCAAGCAACAAAATCCAAATAGACATGGGTGAACCTAGGAGATCAAGAATAAACCAGAAGACACCAATACATGAGATATCATCCTCGTTGACATTTCATACACGATGAAATCAAAACTCCCAATACACTCGACCATCCTTTCTCAGGCAGGCTGAGGGAAAATCCCATAGTAACAAACCCAATATATCCACCTACTATGGGCCACTGGTCAGTACCATAACCTACCAGTGCAACAATCATTCTTAGAATATTCTCTCAATATGACAGATTCCCATGTCTCAAGTATTTAAGAAGGGGGTGAGCCAACCGATGCCAACCGAGCATCCAATCACACACACACACACACACACACATATATATAAAGCACAACAGGCATCACCCCGGGCCACTCTATGGGACAACCTCTTGCATTTAAACTACTCGAGCACCCGGAAGTCTCAAAACATGTCCTCCCATCAATCAGTCACAACCAAGGCAGGAGAGTTATCCTAGGAGGGTTTTCATCAAAACAATTATATCATTTTCCATAAAGTGCCAAATAGGAATTAAATAACTTTCACAATCATCACTTTAAAAAAATACAACTTCTTTATAATACCAAAACCAGTTTGAAACCATTTAAGGAGCCCCAAAACACTACTTCACAGGATTCCAATATTTTTATAAAACCAAACCAAAAAATTTTATTTTTCCAAATAAACCGTAAGAGGCAACCGGGAAATTTCTCAAGAGAACCAAAATGCTTGTTCACGCCTCAAAAGAAATCATTTAACATTAAACCAAAACTACACTTGATATTCCATGAATTATGTTTTAAATCCAAATGGTCATTTTTTCACTATTGTGCGTCCGTTCATCAAGAAGATATTTTAAGTGTCGTGTATATAATAAACAACACTTTTTACATCGAGTAATTATTTAGAAATTCATTATCTAATACTTTTTCACATTTATTAAAATTAATAAAATATTTAACTGAAAAATTGGCATGTGAAAACAACAGGAAATAATGTAACTTAAATTTTAAAGGGCCATGCAGTGGGGACATACCTCTAAATCAATGTGTGACGACAATGCAACTTTGGGAGAAAGGCGCGATGATGATGCTCACTCGGAAATGCCCTACTCAGGTCCTAAAAATATCAAACCAACCCAAACAACATTTAATTAACAAAACTGTTAATCAAACCAAGGTAATATATATATATATATATATCAATAGAAATATCAAATGGAGTGTGAAATAAACAGTTTACCCATTGAATAAAAGTTGTGCATACCAGAAGGGGGGAAAGGGTCGGTCAGATAGAGCAGTGTGTGTTGGATGGAGGAGGGTCGGATGAGGGTCATGCTGGCGAAAGGAGGGTGTGTAAAAAGGGGCTGCTAGCTGGAGTCACCGCAAGAGGAGAATCAAGAGAGGGAGCGACTGAGAGGAGTAAGACCGCGTCCGGGCTGCTGCGCAGGAGCCCGGTGTTACAATAAGGGAGGAGGCGGCATCCGGGGATGGGTCTCTCGAGCACAACAAGGGGAGGGATCCGGAGTCAGACATGGAGCTGAGGGGTTATCGATGTTGTCGAAGTGTTTCTAGGTGAGGGCCGCCGAGCAGGAGGTCGCACCAACTGGTGGAGCATGTAATGGGGGAGGAGCAGCGTGCTTTAGCATCATCTGGCCAGAGGTGAGGGCGAGGGGTGCAGATTGGGTGAGGCCGGCAGGTTTGTGTGCGCTGGAGACTAGGTGAGGGGCCGAGGTGCTCAGATGCTGTTGTGCGCGAGGGGAAGGAGGCGGCCAGGAGGTACAGGCGTCAGCGTCGGCTTGCTTCAAGGAGCAGGGGGGCGATGGGTAGCGGGCAAGCAGGCTCTGCGGAGAGGTGCGTTGGGGGAAGTCACACCGCCAAGGGAGAGAAGAAGCTCGTTGGGTAGATGGAGAGAGGGGGGGGGTGACCAAAAACCCTAAAAAAGAGAGGTAAAAACCAACTAAAAAAATAATAAAAAAAATTAAATTTTAATAACTTAATAATAATAATAATAATAATAAATGGAATAATAATAATAATAAAATCATGATGATAAAAATAAAAATAATAAAAGTTTTCATATTATATAAATATTAATAACAGCATTAACACAATAAAAATTTTAAATGACACCAAAAATAATGTGCATTCCAATTACAAAATCCATTTATTTTATTTTATTTATTTATTTTTCGAAGATGGAAGATCGTGTAATGGTTGGGCGAAGCCGCACAGGGTTTTTAAGACGCGCTTCGCCCAATCTCCAATGACGTCAACCTGAAACGCACACTTTTTTTTAACATAAACTCAAAAATATCATCCGAGACTGAACACAAACCCCATAAAAAATACTTTAAAGCCAAAGAAATCATAAAATAAAATGAACGCATGGGTCAGGGTGTGAAAATTCTCCCCACCATAACGCTTTTCGTCCCCGGAAAGCCACAGCACTATCCAGCTGATTGATCAACACCTAAGGATTCAACATAAACACGATCTAACTTCTTAACCCAAAGACATTACACCAGCTACCAGCGGGACTGAACGTCATTGCACGAGCCAGATCTCCAGTAGAGGGGAGGTCCAATCGGAATCCCCACCATAATAACTAAACTAGCATCCAATAACAACTTAAGAGAAAACGCAAAGAGACTCACATTGGGTCTCCCCACTATAAAGAACCGACCTATTAGCGACCAAACAGAAATCCAACTTAGGCCAGATCCAGGCCTTACCCAAGCCATAAAAAGCACAAAAAAAAAACATTTAAACCATTCACTCCCATCCTAAAGGGACATGAGTTTATCCGAAAAGTCTGTGCAAACATAAAAACCTTACCCCATGGGCGGGGAGGGAGGGCCCAAGGATTGGATCACTGAAACTATGACGAATGACTACTCATGACCCATCAATTCGGGATGGAAACAACCCAAAGTTGAAACCGATTCACATGGGTGGCCCATGCAAGGTCACTGATCAGAAACTTGCATCCAAAAGGCACAATTACCAACATTGCATGAGGGATAAGCCCATCACTCACTTTGCAAGAAGAGTAAAATTAAAACGATAGAGAAACCAGAGAAGCAACACCAAAATTGTCTCACCACACGGTAGAGCCACAACTTTAACCAGACTCTTTAAAATTCTCCGGGGAACCTGACTACACACTGGCTTCACTCTGAGGCCTTCCGGATGAATCAATGATGGATGAAGCATCTTTTGCCTCACATTCAGGTTCTGATAATCCCAATAAGAAACAAACATCTTTTGATTTGAAAAAAGGAAGGACACAATTAAAAAAAATCATACTGGCATTGAAATCCGGAGTTCATCAAAGACCCACAACATCCCATACATGCCATAACCCAAAATACCATTAGTACAAATGAAACGATAAAAGATACCTTACACTAAAAAGAAACTTACACCAGAAACTTTGAACAAAACCCCAACAACACATCACTTATGGGAACTTCCTCCACGATGCTTTCTAGCAACGCCCTGACAGAATCGCCGCAATTGACCCAGGCGTCCACAGGCCTGGAAGGGCTTCAGAGCACATGTACACAATGACTTTTTGTGACCCAGATTTCCACACTGATAATACATGAGGATCTCTCACTCCGAAGAGGTTGATGAAAGATCCCGAGGCCTTTTGATTCCATGACCTGCTCTATCCACTTTCATTTGCTTACTCATCTCCTTTCTAGAATCTTCACCACTGCTCATAGGGATCGAAGGAGGGAGGACTACTTAAAGTACTCCTACCATCGTGATTTCGACATGAAAATATTGTATCTCCACATCGACAAAAGAAGTTAGGTTGGACTCTAACACCTTCAACTGTAGATCAGGGTAGAGACCTGCCTCAAAGCGTCGAGCCTTCATGGGGTCGTCTGTGGCATACCCTGAATCATAAGGGACCAGCTCCCCAAAGCATTGTAAATATTCCAACACGGATCTGTCGCCCTGCTATAGAAAACAAATCTCCATCCCCTTTCTCACCCTATCTTCCTTATAGAAATACTGACGAATGAATAAGGCCTTGAAAAACTCCCAAGTAAGCTCTTGATGGGGCTTGTTCCGAGACACTACCTCCACCACATCCACGGTGAACCTTCAAGAGTAAAAGTTTCAAACTTAACCTTCAACGAATTGGGCAGCTCAACGAGGTCAAATCCCCTTTCAATCTTCCGCATCCACTCCTCTGATATGGAAGGATTTTCTTGACCATAAAAGAGAGGTGGATCTAACTTCCGAAACTCAAGCATAAAATACTTAGGTCGATAAACCGCACTACGATCACTCATCGAAGCTTCAAGGGGATAACCGCTGGACAAGAAAAGTTAAGAACCCAATCAAGGCCAACTTAATAAATTAAATCCTCAAAAACAAACATTGCATAGGTGATAAGCTTGAAACAAAAGAACGCAAGTTATCATAACATCAAAACTTTTCTCTTTGAAAACATCTTTAATTTAAAACAAGCTTGGTGAGTTAAAACCTCTCTATTGGTATCCCTTAGAGGCTCACTCACATTCATGTATTCGTGCCACCCCTAGCATCCATCCACATTTCCAACATACCACTATGCATGTGAGAACCCATAGGAACACCAAGGACAAAACAAAGAAACTTCATTTTCTAAAAACAAATCATTCATACCACTTCTTTTAAAATAGTCCAAAAATTAAACATGTCATTTAAAACAACCATTTTTTTTCAAAACCCTTTTTTTTCAAATTCAAACCACTCTCAGAAGTTACAGGAGACCCAAAACATCTCAAACAGGGAACTAGTGTCGGTGGGTGACTTGGAAGCCATATGGTTGGCAGCCATATGTCAATCATGTCACCGACACGAAGAGTCTTTTTGGACCATTCCCGTAGATCCACATGGCTTTCCAGGCCATGCGGCTTAGGACTATTAGCCTAACTCCCTTTGTCATACCCCAATCGAAAAACATTTCCATAAAGACCCAAATAAACAAATTAAACCGGACTTCCTCTGGAAACCCGAGGATCATAACGACCAAGAGTTCGCGATGCTCTTCTCACTACTACCCCTCAAGTCCTGACAATCCTACTTTGTCTACCTTGACATCCCAAATAATAAAGGGTACTATGAAAAGAGAGATCTGCTAAGATCTAAACTTGCTCTGATACCATTTTGTCACGAACCAACCTGGGACGACCCTGAATCGGTCACCCGAGCCAGTCCGCGACATGGCCTGAGAGGCATTCCCGATCCTCCTGGGCTGGTGACAAGTGCCAGGGCATTAACAGAGGCTGTGGGAACGATTTCTGCCAATATAAATAAATAAAGCAGTATAAATAATACAGACCAACACAGAATAAGTAAGCCGAACAAAATGACTAAACATGAACAACAGAAAAATAAAACTAACCAAGCATGACATCCAAACTAACTCCGTGCGACCTCGCAGGTCACTCTCCGACTCAACGATCAAGCATCGCCCTAGGCGAGCGCACTCAAGCTGTAGCGGTACAAACACAAAAATAGAAATAACTATAGGCGTGAGTATTAAAACTTAGTAGTATATCCCAATATCTATTCCCAATTCACTAACTTTAAAATAAAAGAAACATCATTTCATGTTTGAAATACAATTTATAAAAGTAGGTTATTTTCTATGTATTTTACTTAAAAGAAAAGTACAAACCATTTCCCTTAACCATTTTAAAATCTGGATTCATTTCATTAGTGTCAATGGCAGTTCAGAAATGGAAAGTGGAGTTTATATTTTCAAATCTGTACAAAGAGTATTAAACACTTTCATTTGAAAACCATTTTTAGAAACCTAATCAAAAGCAGTTCACCACATTCCAAGGAAAACAATACACCAGAAATCCACAAAGTAAAACACACAACAAGGGTAATGTAGGTATACATATAAGCATCATAATCACTACTGCAAGCAATAAAAGTCGAATAGACATGAGTGAACCTAGGAGATCGAGAATAAACTATAAGACACCAATACATGGAATATCATCCTCATTGACATGTCAAACACGATGAAATCAAAACGCCCAATACGCTCGACCATCTTTTCTTAGGCAGGACAAGGGAAAATACCATAGTAATAAACCTAATATATCCACCTACTATGGGCCACTGATCAATACCATAACCTACCAGTGCAGAAATAATTCTTAGAATATTCTCTCAATATGCTAGATTCCCATGTCTCAAGTATTTAAGAAGGGGGTGAGCCAACCGATGCCAACCGAGCATCCAATCACACACACACCCACATATATATATATAAAGCACAACATGAATCACCCTGGGCCACTCCATGGGAAAACCTCTTGACTTTAAACTACTCGATCAACCAGAAGCCTCTAAGCATGGCCTCCCATCAATCAGTCGCAACCAAGGTAGGAGAGTTATCCTAGGAGGGTTTTCATCAAAACAATTATATCATTTTCCATAAAGTGACAAATGGACATTAAACACATTTTAAAATCACCACTTTAAAAAAATACAACTTCTTTATAAGACCAAAACCAGTTTGAAACCATTTAAGGATCCCCAAAACACTACTTCACAGGCTGCCAATATTTTTATAAAACCAAACCAAAACATTTTTATTTTTCCAAATAAACCATAAGAGCCAACCGGGCAATTTCTCAAGAGAACCAAAATACTTGTTCACACCTCAGAAGAAATCATTTAACATTAAACCAAAACTACACTTTATATTCTGTGAATTATGTTTTAAATCAAAATGAGCATTCTTTCACTATGGTGCGTCCGTTCATCAAGAAGATATTTCAAGTGTCATGTATAAAATAAACACCACTTTTTACATCAAGTAATTATTTAGAAATTAATTATCTAATACTATTTCACATTTATTAAAATTAATAAAATATTTAATTGAAAAATTAGCATGTGCAAACAACAGGAAATAATGTAACTTAAATTTTAAAGGGAAGTGAAATGGGGACCTACCTCGAAATCAACGTGCAACGACAATGCAACTTCAGGAGAAAGGCACGATGACGATGATCACTTAGAAACGCCCTACTGGGGTCCTAAAAATATCAAACTGACCTAAACAACATTTCATTAAAAAAACTCTTAATCAAACCAAGGTAATATATATATATATATATATATATATATATATATATATATATCAATAGAAATATCAAATGGAGTGTGAAATAAATGGTTTACCCATCGAATAAAAGTTGCACATACCGGAAGGGGGGAAAGGGTCGGTCGGCTAGAGAGGTGCACGTCGGATAGAGGTGGGATGGATGAAGGTCATACCAATGAAGGGAGGGTGTGTAAAAAGGGGCTGCTAGCCAGAGTCACCGCAAGAGGAGAATCAAGAGAGGGAGTGACTGGGAGGAGTAAGACCACTTCCAGGCTGTTGCGCGGGAGGCCGGTGTTGCAGTAAGGGAGGAGGCGACATCTGGGGCTGGGTCTCTCGAGCGCAGAAAGGGGAGGGATCCGGAGTCAGAGCATGGAGCCGAGGGGGTCTTGATGCTGCTGAAGTGTTGTTAGGCGAGGGACGCTGAGTAGGAGGTCGCACCTACTGGTGGAGCACGCAATGGGGGAGGATCGGCGTGCTTCAGCGTCGGATGGCCGGAGGTGAGGGTGAGGGGCACGGATTGGGTGAGGCCAGCAGGTCTGTGTGCGCTGGAGACCAGGTGAGGGGCCGAGGCGCCCGAATTCTATTGTGTGTGAGGGGAAGGAGGCAGTCAGGAGGTATAGTAGTCGACGTCGGATCACTTCAAGGAGCAGGGGGGCGATGGGTAGCGGGCGAGTAGGCTCTACAGAGAGGTGCGCCGGGGGAAGTCACGCCACCAAGGGAGAGAAGAAGCCCGTCAGGTAGATGGAGAGAGGGGGGGAGACCAAAAACCCTAAAAAAAGAGAGGTAAAAACCAACTAAAAAAAATAAAAAAAAGAGATTGTAATAACTTAATAATAATAATAATAAATGGAATAATAATAATAATAATAATAATAATAATAAAATCATGATGATAAAAATAAAAATAATAAAAGTTTTTATATTATATAAATATTAATAACATCATTAACAAAATAAAAATTTTAAATGACACCACAAATAATGTGTGTTCCAATTACAAAATCCATTTATTTTAATTAATTAATTTATTTTTCGAAGATGGAAGGTCGTGCAATGGCTGGTCGAAGCCGCATAGGGTTTTCAAGACGCGCTTCACCCAAGCACCAATGACGTCAACCCGAAACACACACTTTTTTTTAAACATAAACTCAGAAATATCATCCGAGACTAAACACAAACCCCAACAAAAATAATTTAAAGCCAAAGAAATCATAAAATAAAATGAAGGCACGGGTCGGGGTGTGACAATATGTGATTATTTGACTAGTATAATATCCATGGTTATGTTTCCTAGCTCATGTGAATATTTAATTGGATTGTGTTTCAGTTATTTACCTTGCAATTTTGTTTATGCCATATTTACTCATAGCGTCTGTAGTATGGTTACCCTTACTAAGAATTTGAGTTCAACCATTTATTATGTTTTATTTTCCCCTGGTATATGAAGAAGTGTTTTTATTTTGATATACATGGTTATAGTAAGGTGATTAATGGCATGCTTGAAGAAAATTCTTTGTATATTTTATGTTTTAGACTGTAATGTGAATTTCAAGTATGTAATATGGCTTCTAAAAATACTAAAATGATCAGTCCTTTGGGATTAGAATATTGTATCTATGTTAATGTAATAAAGTAAGGCACCAACATTGGGCCACTAAGTTCAGGTTCATTACACACATCAGATCGTATAAAAAGGTTCATATCCATAGAAAACATAAAAGGTAGAAGATAACAAGCATATTCAATTGGGAATACTAGCCCTAAAAAAGGCATTCATCCTTTAAAAAAAATAGTATCTCTCAACCCCAAACACAATACACTCAGCCTTCATAAGTAAAGGGTATCCCTCAACCCCTAATGATTTATCTTTAGCAAACAATCGATTTTATTTCCATCTTGGATTAAATGATTCATTTATTTATGTTACAACTATGGGAAACCTAATGCATCAACTATTACAAGATATTAAATTGTTTAAAAATTATTCCAATCATAGATTCTAGTTCCAAAAAATAGTGAGAAGAAAAATTCTCATATATCATGCATTTTTATTATTATCCATAATAATAATTTTAGCTTCATGTTATTTAACTATTTTCATTATTTTAAACATTCCAAACCAGGCATAACCAACATGTTAACTAAAGTATAAACATCAATAGAACACTATCTAGTAAATTTCATAGGTAATAAAACATATAAATTTAAAAAACAAGTGATCATGTATCCCATAATATTCAAACATGAATATTAATATTTCCATGTTTGATAATACTAATGGTTCCTAGGATTTAACTAATTTCTAACAAGTGATAATATTATTGAGAAAAAATATTAATTATATGCATGTAATAATGTTATTAATAAAAGAATAATCATCAAGGTACATGCATTAAATAATGTCTATTTCCAGAATTATCTTTTCCAGTTATCAATTAATCTCAAAAATGCGTTAACAATTATTTCATGAAGAAAAATATAAATTTTAACTTGAAAGACAATTTTCATATCAATTCTATAATATCTAAAATTATTAAACATAATTATCATCAACATTATTTAAGTCTTGTAACAGTACAACATAGTATAATTTGATTTTATCAAATAACAATTTAAGCAAAGTCATACGATTATCCATTCTCTATCCTGGATAATTTTGTAGAATAATTATCTTTATTATACATCATGAAATTATTATTTTTATCCACTGTATGTGATAATTTTATAAATTCTACCCTTGAAATTATTATCAATATTATTTAATATACTCTTTACAACATAAAAAACATATCTTTTCTCTTTTGATAATCTTACAGATTATCAAATTTTATCATCCACTACATGTGATAATT
This sequence comes from Viscum album, assembly GCA_963277665.1. Lineage (NCBI taxonomy): Eukaryota > Viridiplantae > Streptophyta > Magnoliopsida > Santalales > Viscaceae > Viscum > Viscum album. The sequence goes on from OY728142.1 coordinate 462,557,187, forward strand.
TGAAAAATTCCAACATTGTAATTATTATCAGTAGTATTTAATAATCCCTTTTAACATGTAAAATTCTAGATTCTAAGATTATTAGAAACAACTAAGGCATGCAGTATTATCTTTAATTCAATTCTATAAATCATAACCAGGTTAACCATTTCCTTGATTCATTTAGCTTCTATTTCTTGATATAATATTAACACATTACTTTTCTATTGCTTCTTTCCAATATTATTAGAAGAAACATTAGACTGTATAATTTAGTCATAAAATTAAAATTATGTAATTAATAATTTATTAATAGAATCACAAAGAATGTAATTTATCCTTATCTTTTATAATTTCCATTTTATCAAATATTCATTAATGGAATTATTTTTCCATATTTTTATCTGATTATGATTAATCACAACTATTTAAACAAAGAAGATAAAACATGATAATTTCACACTTACACAATATATAGAAGGATAAGTCATAGACCCCATAGCTCGATTAAAAGACCCAATAAAGATGAGATACAATGTCCTAAAATCCTAAAACAAAACTTTAATCATCTGATTACCCATATTAAATAATTTAAAAGTAATATTTGAATTTAATTAAATCTAGAAATTATAACTCAATGTTTGTGAAAAAAAAATTAGAGGCTTACCTTATTCTCATCGTGGCGAATCCATGGTACCAATGGTAAATAAATATGATTAATATTGAGGAAGATATATCATACATAAGTTGATGAATTTGGGGTATTTTATTTTCTTGATTTTCAATTTTAAATAAATATTTTTTAAAATTACAATACAAAATTTCATTAAATTATACAATTTTTATTTCATAATTATAACCCATATTTCAATATGGTGTTTTACTCTTAATTTTTTATTTAAATAATTAAAATAAATTTTTTAATTTGGTAAGAATTTTGAATTCATACATTGGAATTCGTATTTTTATATTCCTCCTTTAATTCACAATTCCTATTCCCGTGCCTTTCCATGTGCACCTCCCCCCTCTTATTATCCTTTATTTTTTTATTCTCATTCCCTATCTTTAATCACTTTCCATTTCCTTTCTCAATTAATTTTTTTTCATTAAGTAACAAGACACAATCTCTCATAATTACTTTATTTTTCAATGCCTAAAGCCCCTCTCTTTTCCCACTTCAATGCCTCATCACCTATAAACCCGCCCTATTTTTTTCATTTATTGATTTCATATGTTTTTTTATAAATTTATTAATTCTTACTTATTTTTTTCTAAAACCATATATGTATATATATATATATATATATAATATACACATAAAACCTCTACAATATATATATACATGAATAATGTATATATACACATATATATAACAATGTGATATATAAATACTTTCATACATAAATGAATATATATATCTATATCTACGTGTGTGTGTGTACATATATATGCATAAAAAATTACAATAGAAAACGTTTTTTCAATGTTTAATATAAATATAAATCATGTAAATATATATATTTACACACATAAATAACATGCCGTATGTTGTATGAAATATTTTTTTTATTAACATGCTGTGTTTCCAGCTCTTCCATGATCCCATATGAAAGGACTTCAATTTTATATATAATATTTTTAGAAATTTCTTTAATAAAACCCTTTAAATATTTAATAAAAAATTTTCATTTAAAAAATGTAATATTTATTCGATGATAACTTTTAAAACCTTCCACACTCAAGAAAAAGATAAAGGGATTAGAAAATTCAAGCTCTTATAATTCTCCCAACCATGAACATTTATGCCCCAGAAATCCATAAAAATCATGAAGGAAGACATAAAAAAGAAACCTGAACTGGAAAAAGGAAACCATCTAAACAACTCCAAACCACTCAACCTCCTACAAAGACCTAGGAATCTATAAACTTCTCCAAATTCACACATCACACCCAACTACTTTGATCAAATAAGATGAGGTATGGTGACTCACATTGGATCTACCCACCATTTAAGGATTCCACTAGATCTATAGATTGAAAATTAAAGGGAACTCCATGAGAACCATGTCACGACCCGCCCTCGGGGTCCGTGCCGTGACTACCCCAAGCCCGCCTTCCATAGGCCAGGGGCTGGCGACTAGCACCAAGGCGTAAATCCCGGTAAAAAGGGAAGGCATTGCCTTTGTAAAGTAAACAAACACCACAGAGTAAGCAAGTGGAAAGTAAATACTAAGCAAAAGCAGAGTACAACTGAAAGTGCGGAAAAGTAAATGAGCCAGTATACAAACCCAAACTGAAAGTAAAGTACAACTCGAAAGGGAAAACAACAACTGAAAAGTAAAAGCCGCTACACCGAGCTGTCCACCGGAAATCCCACCTGAAGGGTGGGTACAGATAGCTCCACTGCTCCACGGGTCCCGCCGTCCGCTCCGAGCACGTCTCGCCCAGTGATCCTCCTCCAGGTACCGTCCTGCTCTGCAAGCCTCAGCTAAGATCAACGCTGTCCGTCGTCTGCAACCAACACAACGTAGTGCGGGCAAAGCCCGTGCAGGGGTGAGTATAAGCTACTCAGTAGGGACCCCGAGACCCTTGAAGGTCTCCCAAAATCCACAAAGGATAAACCACAAAGAAAGGTACAATCACGAAGTAACAACCGACACTGCTTAGGTATATGCCCATACATATACCTAAGTCACCAATTTCAAATACGCTCCAACCTCCGAGCCCAAGTACAACTCAGTCCACACAGGAAAGTAAACGTATTCCACACAGAAAAGCAAAACGTAATCCACACAGGATTGCACAACACAATCCACACAGAAAAGAAATAGGTTTCAGCTCACACAGGATTTTCATTATAAAAAACGTAACTACTGAAGAGCCCCATCTCTGAAGTGTACAGTGTCCTGTCACGACTCTGAGATACTGCTCACTAACCTAAGACTGCTGAGGTACTCCTCCTGTCGAGTACCGCGGGTCTGCCGCCAACTACCGGGCGCTCCGTCCGCTGAGGGTCTGCTGCCAAATACCGGGCGCTCACCCAAATAGCCTACAGAGGTACTCCTCCAGTCGAGTACCGCGGGTCTGCTGCCAACTACCAGGCGCTCCGTCCTCCGTGGGTCTGCCGCCAAATACCGGGCGCTCCGTCCACTGGGCTAGTCGACTCACTCCAAGACGAGTCGGTCGAGCAGTCTTCAGGTCTCAGCCGGCTACACGGTCTCCGTACTCCGTACGCTCGTCTCCAGTATCGCGGGTCTGCCGCTACAACCAAGCGCACCACCTCTATCGAGTAAAACAGAAGATTCAGCTCACACAGGTATACTTCTTCGGATGACGTTAAAGATGATCAAAGAACCATCTAAGTCGTCGGACCCACGAAGGATCGATAGGTACTAACCCCCACAGTGACCTACACAGGATCGGACCCACACAGGATCGGGCCCACGCATGACCTGTAGCACTGATCCACGTAGGATCGCTGAGTGCAGTAGTCGTCGCCGTCGAATCCACACAGGATCTCTGTACTGTTGTCGTCGCAGTCACAGTAGCAGTAGCAGTAGCAGTCACAGTAACAGTCGCAGCCAGCACTAGGGTTCCCGCACACAGCAAGCTCGTTCGGAGGATCCGCTCCACGAGCCGAGAGGTTGATACATCAACTGTCACAAAGTCCAGAGTTGATGTATCCAAAAGTTCCGTATCGTCAACAGGAACTCAACGCATCAGACGGCGCGTCGATCGGACGCCCGGTCTGAGAGTTATTGGCATTTTCCTCCCCGGGGCCCGGTTGGTTTTTAAGGCAAAACCAACCCGACCGTACTCCACCTGCGTCCAAACCTCGGGCGGAGTATGCCAAAAGAACCTTCTCACTAAGAGGAACACAACAAAGCTGACGACACGTCAATCGGACGTCCGTAGCTTAAGATATGAGCGTTTCTGCTCCGAGGGCCCGGTTGGTTTTGTGAACGAACCAACCCGGACGAACTCAAAGTATTCCGAAACCCTGAGTGCGATATACCGAAACGACCGTCTCGATCCAAGGATCGCGTTGCCGCAGACGGTTCGTCATTCGGTGGTCCGTGGCTCAAGTTATGGCCAAAAGACCGAAACTGATTCGAAACGGGGGGGTCCGGGTCCGGGCCGACCCGGCCCGACCCCCCTGGGTCGGTCCGAACCGGGTCGACCCGACCCGGGTCCGACCCGGCCCGTCCGGCCGGCGGCGCGGCGGCGCGGCGGCCTGGCGGCGGCGGCGCGGCGGCCTGGCGCCGCACGGAGGCAGCGCGCGGGGGGGCAAGGCCCCCCGCTTCTTGGAGTGGCGGCGCGACAATCAGGCCGCACCCCTTTGTCAACAACGGCCCCCCTCCTGGGGGCCTGCTTCGTGGAAAAACCGGGGGGCCGCCTGCCCCCCCTCAAGGAAACCGCCCCCCTCTTAAATGAGGGGGGTTTTGAGCTGGCCGGGGGAATTTATTTCCCCCGGCCTTTGACCTTCCGGCCGGCCAACTGCTGGCCGGTTTTCTCCAACGGGACCGGAAAATCCGGTCCCCTTTTCGGCTTCCGACGCCGGCGGCCCGGCCGCCGGTCTCCTCGTCCCGCCGCGGCCCGGAACCGGCCGCGGTGTTCGTCGTCCGGCGCGGTGCGACGACACCGCGCCCCTCCGTCGCGCCTTCGATTCCCCTTGACGCGGCGCGACGGCGTCGCGTTCTTGATGATTCTTCCACGGCGCGGCGCGACGGCGTCGCGCAATAAAAATCGGGCGAATATCCGCGTGGTGCGACGGCACCACGCCACCTTGATTCATCCGCAATATAAAACATCAAGAACGAAGGAGGGGGTTCGGCCGTGTTCATGCGGTCCGGCCCCCTCACGTTAAACAATAACACTTATTTAAAATCCTTACGTTAGTCATGCAAGAACCACGAACAAGGATAAATAAATAAACAAATAACAACAACCCCTACCTTGAAAATTGACGTCGCACGTCGGTTATCGCGGAGAAAGGCGTCGCGGCGTCGGACGTAGATTCCGTGGACGTCGGGGTGCGTCTGAGGAGGAAACGACGTCTCTTCACTTGTCGCTAAGACGAAGAAGAGAGGTACGTTGTCGTCGGCGATGTTCACCACGGTCGGCGACTTCTCCCTTGTCGAGGAGGAAGATGAAGACGGAAGAATCCGGGACGTCGAGTCTCGAAGGTCGTGGGATCGATGTTCCTTGACGGAGAAGAACCGTTCTTCACGTTCTTCGTCGAAGACGAAGAAGATCTTCAAGTCTCTCAACGATTCTCCCAATCCTCTCAAGTAACAAAGGAACTAACCCAAAAATAAATTAAGCTTACTCTTAATTTATTAACACAACCCAACCTTTGAAATTCAAGAGTTTGAATTTCAAAAACTCAAAATTAAACTCACTTATTTATTATACATGAGTTGTATAATTAAATAAATGTTAAGTTGACAAGCCTTTAAGAGGGAGAGAGGGGAGTTAGGGAATTTGAAAAGGTGGGGCTCGTGTGGGACCCTCCTCACCTTAATCCTCTCTTAGGTAGTTAAACCACCCAACTTCCAACAAAAGATTATAACCACTTTTAAGATATAAAATAAATATTGTATAACAAATTTATTTTACTCTTCATTTCATCCAGAAAATTAAACATCTCTTCCTAGGAAAACGCAACTTCGGAAAAGGTCCCCTTAAGCGAAAATCGGCGCTGCGAGTTCATCGGTGCCCTCGGATTTCAATTCCGAGCACCGGATCAAAAGTTAGAAATTCCCGCTCATTCGTTCACTGAACGTACCCGAGCCAAACTTCAGAAATTGATTCCGGGAACTCCGGGCCTCGGAATCAGGTGCCGTCAGAAACCGTGCTCTTGTAAAATTCCAAAGAAAATTAAGAAAAAATTTCCCTTGAATTTTACGGGTCTTTACATTACTCCCACCTCAGGGCTTTACGTCCCCGTAAAGATACATCAAAAACTAGGGAAACAAATGAGGGTACTGAGCACGCATCTGAGCCTCCCACTCCCATGTGCTCTCCTGGAGATTCCCGTGCTTCCATCTGATGCGCACAAGAGGAATCGATCGCCCACGTAGGACCCACTCTTGTCGATCCTCTATCTCCACCGGGACCTCCGTAAAAGTCGCCCCATCGTCAACGTCAAGCTCCCCATGGTCAATGATGTGCGTTGGGTCGTGCACGTATCTCCTCAGCTGGGATACGTGGAAGACGTTGTGCACCCGGTGCAACTGAGGTGGTAGAGCCAGGCGATAAGCCACCTCGCCAACCCTGCTGAGGACCTGGAAGGGTCCGATGAAGCGCGGAGATAAATTGCCGCCTCGGCCAAATCTCCGAATACCACGTCGAGGTGAGACCCGCAAGAAGACGTGTTCGCCATCCTCGAACTCTAGTGGCCTCCGCCTCCTGTCAGCGTAAGGCTTCTGCCAGCTCTGAGCTGTACTCATCCGCTCCTGGATGACCTGGACATTCTCTGTCGTGGCGTGGACCATCTCCGGTCCCACCAGAGCTGCAAGATTTCTTCTTTGCCGATAAGAGAAATCTGGTCCCATCCCCTGGATGAACCACATTCTTTGCCTAAAACAGTCAATCCTAACATGGATGATACTAATCCATACCAAGGATGACGTCGTAAGGCCTCAACGCTACTACTAAGAGATTCAACCGTTACTCTCGCCTCCAAGGGTTGAGTCACACTGTCGGCATCAGTGTGTGGTAACTGGGTCTCCTCCAGTAGATGTCTCACAAGTGAGGGTCAAGTCAACAGCCAAAACTGGAACCTCTTAGTAACATCACGAAAGAGGACATGAACGAAAATATCACAAAGGTATGCGTCTTTTATTATTGCAGCTCATAATACAAGACGCTACACAAATGCAACAAGGAACCAGAAGTACAAAGGATGTATCCACTAGTTCTGCTCCTGTCCATCGGCTCCCAAAGCTCCATGATCGAAGGTCTCGGTTGCCTGAAGTTGAGCTCTCGCATGTTCACCTACTCCCTGTGGTCGGGGTGGACCTCCTGGTGGTGGTGGTGGAAGAGCCTCAAAGCGTCGCCCACCACCGGCTGCTCGTCCAACTCATCTGCCTCGTTCGCCTCCTCCCTGCGGACCGCCATGGTCGAACCTCTGCCTCAGCCTGGGAGGTTCTTCACTTAACTGCTGATCATCAGCATGGCGGGTCGGACAGTCACGAGACATGTGACCAATCCCGCCACAGGAGTAACACTTCCCACTCTCGGCACGCCTGGCTCTGACTCCACCCCGGCTTCCCCGTACAACTGAGCCTGAGTCGTGCAGTCGGCCACCGGTAGGTCTGGTCTGCCTGGAACCCTGAGTCATCCGTCGGCTACCTGTTGCCGAAGACTCCGCTATCTGCCGCCCTGCGGTAGGTCTCGCTGTGGACTCAGCCAGGAAACTCTCGATCAGGAGGGCTCGCTCCAGTACTCCTGTCTGAGTCGGTATGCTGAGGGAGATCAGCGATGCCCTGATCTCGTGTCTCAAACCCTGCTCGAAGGTCCGGGCCCGGAAGAATGGGTCCCGTACCATGTCGGTCGAGTAGCGCGAGAGATCGGTAAATCTCGCCGAGTACTGAGCGACCGTCATGCTGCCCTGCCGCGGCTGAAGAAGCTCCTGGATACTCACCGCACGAAGGGTGGCTGGGACGAACTCTGAGCGAAAAAGGCTCTCAAAGTCCGTCCAAAGTAAAGATGCCTCATCGTGCACCTGGAGCATCAAGCTCCACCATCGTCCTGCTGCTGCGTGTAGTAGGCTCGCAGCGAGGATCACCATGAGGTATGCTGGTGTCCTCACTAGCCTAAACACTCGTACCACTGCCTCCAGCCAGTCCTCTGCTGCCTGGGGATCCATCTCCCCACGAAACTTGGGTGGTCGCTGGCGCTGAAACTCATGCAGTGCGCTGAGGCGACGTGCATCGTCAGCGGCTGGTGCTGGAAGTATCGGGGGCTCGGCGGGTAGTGCTACCGCCGGTGCCACTGCTGACAAAGGGCCCTGCACCGAGGCCTCGTCGCTCGGTGGGCTGTCATCACGCTCGACTCTCAGAACCCTAGCTGGCTGCCGTCGTGGGGCCATCCTGAAAAGGAAACAGGTGCGCCACGGTCAGAACAATATACCTGGTGAGCTGATTTAAGTAATCACAAAGAAAAATTTGAAACACACACGCAATTAATGTTTTCGTGCATTAAGTCAGAAATCAGAAGTCAGGGTCCTGGTGTACGGATACGTCGGCCGCCGCACCAACACTGGACTCCCTGGACTGATAACCACACTCAATACGCTAAACATTATTGCTTCACATAGAAAAGATCAGAGTTCGCGGTAGAACCGAACTCCTTTGATACCAATTTGTCACGACCCGCCCTCGGGGTCCGTGCCGTGACTACCCCAAGCCCGCCTTCCATAGGCCAGGGGCTGGCGACTAGCACCAAGGCATAAATCCCGGTAAAAAGGGAAGGCATTGCCTTTGTAAAGTAAACAAACACCACAGAGTAAGCAAGCGGAAAGTAAATACTAAGCAAAAGCAGAGTACAACTGAAAGTGCGGAAAAGTAAATGGGCCAGTATACAAACCCAAACTGAAAGTAAAGTATAACTCGAAAGGGAAAACAGCAACTGAAAAGTAAAAGCTGCTACACCGAGATGTCCACTGGAAATCCCACCTGAAGGGTGGGTACATATAGCTCCACTACTCCATGGGTCCCGCCGTCCGCTCCGAGCACGTCTCACCCAGTGATCCTCCTCCAGGTACCGTCCTGCTCTGCAAGCCTCAGCTAAGATCAACGCTGTCCGTCGTCTACAACCAACACAACGTAGTGCGGGCAAAGCCCGTGCAGGGGTGAGTATAAGCTACTCAGTAGGGACCCCGAGACCCCTGAAGGTCTCCCAAAATCCACAAAGGATAAACCACAAATAAAGGTACAATCACGAAGTAACAACTGACACTGCTTAGGTATATGCCCATACATATACCTAAGTCACCAATTTCAAATACGCTCCAACCTCCGAGCCCAAGTACAACTCAGTCCACACAGGAAAGTAAACGTATTCCACACAGGAAAGAAAAACGTAATCCACACAGGATTTCACAACACAATCCACACAGAAAAGCAATAGGTTTCAGCTCACACAGGATTTTCATTATCAAAAACGTAACTACTGAAGAGCCCCATCTCTGAAGTGTACAGTGTCCTGTCACGACTCTGAGATACTGCTCACTAACCTAAGACTGCTGAGGTACTCCTCCTGTCGAGTACCGCGGGTCTGCCGCCAACTACCGGGCGCTCCGTCCGCTGAGGGTCTGCTGCCAAATACCGAGCGCTCACCCAAATAGCCTACAGAGGTACTCCTCCAGTCGAGTACCGCGGGTCTGCTGCCAACTACCAGGCGCTCCGTCCGCCGTGGGTCTGCCGCCAAATACCGGGCGCTCCGTCCACTGGGCTAGTCGACTCACTCCAAGTCGAGTCGGTCGAGCAGTCTTCAGGTCTCAGCCGGCTACACGGTCTCCGTACTCCGTACGCTCGTCTCCAGTATCGCGGGTCTGCCGCTACAACCAAGCGCACCACCTCTATCAAGTAAAACAGAAGATTCAGCTCACACAGGTATACTTCTTCGGATGACGTTAAAGATGATCAAAGAACCATCTAAGTCGTCGGACCCACGAAGGATCGATAGGTACTAACCCCCGCAGTGACCTACACAGGATCGGACCCACACAGGATCGGGCCCACGCAGGACCTGTAGCACTGATCCACGTAGGATCGCTGAGTGCAGTAGTCGTCGCCGTCGAATCCACACAGGATCTCTGTACTGTTGTCGTCGCAGTCACAGTAGCAGTAGCAGTAGCAGTCACAGTAACAGTCGCAGCCAGCACTAGGGTTCCCGCACACAGCAAGCTCGTTCGGAGGATCCGCTCCATGAGCCGAGAGGTTGATACATCAACTGTCACAAAGTCCAGAGTTGATGTATCCAAAAGTTCCGTATCGTCAACAGGAACTCAACGCATCAGACGACGCGTCGATCGGACGCCCGGTCTGAGAGTTATTGGCATTTTCGTCCCCGGGGCCCGGTTGGTTTTTAAGGCAAAACCAACCCGACCGTACTCCACCTGCGTCCAAACCTCGGGCGGAGTATGCCAAAAGAACCGTCTCACTAAGAGGAACACAACAAAGCTGACGGCACGTCAATCGGACGTCCGTAGCTTAAGATATGAGCGTTTCCGCTCCGAGGGCCCGGTTGGTTTCGTGAACGAACCAACCCGGCCGAACTCAAAGTATTCCGAAACCCTGAGTGCGATATACCGAAACGACCGTCTCGATCCAAGGATCGCGTTGCCGCAGACGGTTCGTCATTCGGAGGTCCGTGGCTCAAGTTATGTCCAAAATACCGAAACTGATTCGAAACGGGGGGGTCCGGGTCCAGGCCGACCCGGCCCGGCCGGCCGGCGGCGCGGTGGCCTGGCGGCGGCGGCGCGGCGGCCTGGCGCCGCACGGAGGCAGCGCGCGGGGGGGCAAGGCCCCCCGCTTCTTGGAGTGGCGGCGCGGCCATCAGGCCGCACCCCTTTGTCAACAACGGCCCCCCTCCTAGGGGCCTGCTTCGTGGAAAAACCGGGGGGCCGCCTGCCCCCCCTCAAGGAAACCGCCCCCCTCTTAAATGAGGGGGGTTTTGAGCTGGCCGGGGGAATTTATTTCCCCCGGCCTTTGACCTTCCGGCCGGCCAACTGCCGGCCGGTTTTCTCCAACGGGACCGGAAAATCCGGTCCCCTTTTCGGCTTCCGACGCAGGCGGCCCGGCCGCCGGTCTCCTCGTCCCGCCGCGGCCCGGAACCGGCCGCGGTGTTCGTCGTCCGGCGCGGTGCGACGACACCGCGCCCCTCCGTCGCGCCTTCGATTCCCCTTGACGCGGCGCGACGGCGTCGCGTTCTTGATGATTCTTCCACGGCGCGGCGCGACGGCGTCGCGCAATAAAAATCGGGCGAATATCCGCGTGGTGCGACGGCACCACGCCACCTTGATTCATCCGCAATATAAAACATCAATAACGAAGGAGGGGGTTCGGCCGTGTTCATGCGGTCCGGCCCCCTCACGTTAAACAATAACACTTATTTAAAATCCTTACGTTAGTCATGCAAGAACCACGAACAAGGATAAATAAATAAACAAATAACAACAACCCCTACCTTGAAAATTGACGTCGCACGTCGGTTATCGCGGAGAAAGGCGTCGCGGCGTCGGACGTAGATTCCGTGGACGTCGGGGTGCGTCCGAGGAGGAAACGACGTCTCTTCACTTGTCGCTAAGACGAAGAAGAGAGGTACGTTGTCGTCGGCGATGTTCACCACGGTCGGCGACTTCTCCCTTGTCGAGGAGGAAGATGAAGACGGAAGAATCCGGGACGTCGAGTCTCGAAGGTCGTGGGATCGATGTTCCTTGACGGAGAAGAACCGTTCTTCACGTTCTTCGTCGAAGACGAAGAAGATCTTCAAGTCTCTCAACGATTCTCCCAATCCTCTCAAGTAACAAAGGAACTAACCCAAAAATAAATTAAGCTTACTCTTAATTTATTAACACAACCCAACCTTTGAAATTCAAGAGTTTGAATTTCAAAAACTCAAAATTAAACTCACTTATTTATTATACATGAGTTGTATAATTAAATAAATGTTAAGTTGACAAGCCTTTAAGAGGGAGAGAGGGGAGTTAGGGAATTTGAAAAGGTGGGGCTCGTGTGGGACCCTCCTCACCTTAATCCTCTCTTAGGTAGTTAAACCACCCAACTTCCAACAAAAGATTATAACCACTTTTAAGATATAAACTAAATATTGTATAACAAATTTATTTTACTCTTCATTTCATCCAAAAAATTAAACATCTCTTCCTTGGAAAACGCAACTTCGGAAAAGGTCCCCTTAAGCGAAAATCGGCGCTGCGAGTTCATCGGTACCCTCGGATTTCAATTCCGAGCACCGGATCAAAAGTTAGAAATTCCCGCTCGTTCGTTCACTGAACGTACCCGAGCCAAACTTCAGAAATTGATTCCGGGCACTCCGGGCCTCGGAATCAGGTGCCGTCAGAAACCGCGCTCTTGTAAAATTCCAAAGAAAATTAAGAAAAAATTTCCCTTGAATTTTACGGGTCTTTACAAACCACTACAAAATATAACCTAAGTTTCTAATCAAGAGTACTCAAGAACTTACGACTAGAAGTTCATCCAAAACCCCACTGAAACAAACCCTAATTCTCCAAATCACCAACACTAGGATCAAAAGTAGATACACAAAAGAAACAATAAAGAGAAAGAGATATGGAGTGGGAAAATAATACCTTAAAATATTTACCCAACCATTCTCAAGTAAGAACACAAACTTAAGAGAATCATAACGATTTCCCAAAATAAGGACCACCAACACACTCATCATCTCACTTCTACTCAAGAACAAAGGGAAAGATGTATAAATCATGAACATTCAAAAAATGAAATGGTATCCCCACTGGTGTCAAAAATAATACAAGGATGACTCATGAAAAAAAAAACTAAATCACCAACCATGGAAATATCAATAATAACCACACTAACACCCGCCCAAGCATGCCCTCAACTGGTGTGGAATCCATATGAGTCACCCAAAACACACATTGAGGGTTTCCCATGTCTATATAATCAAAATAAGAATTCACCATAATCCCCATCACCTAAGATTCTAAAAAATCACATTACCACTGAAAAGTCAATAGAATAACCCAATAACATATCAAACAACATGAAAAATCAAAGAGGGACCTAAAGAGACAAACCCAATCAAGGACCACCTTAAGGACTTGACTTTTAAAAAACCCATAATAGGAAATATCCAAGGTCCAAAACCCTCATCAAGGCTCGAAACACTTGAGAATTTTCTAGGAGGTGTACTCGAACACAAAACATGAATCCCAAAAGAATATCAAACTCATCACAATAGGATAAATGGAAAACCCCTTAAAAAAATCCAAAATCACAACTTTAAAATCTTTAAATTTTCATAAAAATTAATTTTTATTTCTTGAAAATTATCTTTTCACACCACTTTACATAAAAAAAACACAATTTAGAGAGCCAAAACTATAAACAATTAACATTTTAAAATAATTACCCAAGAACACAGATTACAACCACACATCAAATAAATCAAAAATCAAACAAAGCCACTAATTCCTCCTTTAAAATCATTTTAAAAAATTCCACATTTTATTTTAAAAACCTTGAAATCTTATCAAAAAACCATTTTTATCCTTGTATTTGAATTTCAAAACATTTAATAACCATTATAACCAATTTAAAATTCCACACTGTCACGACCCAACCCTACCCGGGCTTGAGCCGCAACTACCCCAAGCCCGCCTCCATAGGCCAGGGGCTGGCGACTAGCGCTGAAGGCACAATAACTCGGGGAGGCCTTTGCCTAAGTACCTGTACACACACATGTAGCAAACTCAATGCAACAATGCATAGTAAAAGTAAGGACAAGCAAAGTAAAGGGAAACTGCTATAAATAAACCACAGAGTGCATCGACCTCTACAAGTACAAAGTACAGTACTGAAAAGGAAAAAGGGGAAAACCACGCACCCAACTAGAAAAGGTGCCACAACCCGGCAACAGGTAAACAAAAAAGGAAACAGCTGACGAGTCTCCCACCTGGAACCCGACCACGACCACCGCACGCGGTCCAAGCCCCCAAGCTCCTACGCTCCACTGAAGTCACACTCCACCTGTCCGTCGTCTGCAAGGGCACACCAAGTGCGGGCAAAGCCCAAGCAGGGGTGAGTATAAAAATACTCAGTAGGATACCCCGAAGGCTTGAGGGAGCAACAAAGGAGGTACCGAAGGGTGAGCAGTAGAGCGAACATGAAAAGTAGAGGAGTACAACTAAAAGTGAAGAAAAGAGTACAATAAAGAGTCCATATCAACCCAACAAAAGGAAAGAAGGTAGACTCGTACAGACACAAGGAGCTGGAAACGGTGAGAAAATGAACTTCTCATCGAGTCTTCGCTACCTATAGCAGGAGAGTAGACTCATCCAACCACGATAAGCTAGACACGGAAAGCACGTGGCATACCCCGTGATTCTTCGCCTCTCATGGAATGAGAGTATCCAAAACTCAAGGAGTGGGTACTTGGAAAAGGTATATACATATATGTATGCTCTACAAGAAGCCCGAACAAGCTCGTAAGGGGATCTCCATCCCGTAGATCAGCCCAAGAAAAAGTAGCCAACAGTCCCAAGAGTAAACTCCATCGGTGGCCAGCATCCCGCACGTCTTCCCCGAACCCCAAGCCAAGGGGCTCAATCACCGCACTTCAACACTATCCGCTTTGGGCGGCACTGACTCGCCTGCACGGTTTTAGATCGCGTCACAAGAATGCGTCTCGGTGGGGAAAGCACCCCTCGAACTTGAGAGTTCTAGGGAAAGTCCAACCATGCCTCTTCACTGCCCTACAGTTGAGAGGTCTTCTCAAAGTCAAGCCGTCACAACACTGAACCGTATAACCAAGGGTCCCGCTCTAGTAATCACGGAGGAAAGCCACAGGATAGCCTAGTAGAAAGGACTGAGCTTGGAATGCCAACGAATGACCCACTGCCCAGCCCCGCTGGAGGGTAATTCATAACCAGATATCGGGTGACCCACTGCCCAACCCTGCTGGAGGGTAAACCCCAACACATCATCAAGCGACCCACTGCCCAGCCCTGCTGGAGGGTAAACCATATTAAGATACTGGGTGACCCACTGCCCAGCCCTGCTGGAGGGTAAACCATAACACATCATCCGGCGACCCACTGCCCGGCCCCGCTGGAGGGTAGGCCTTAACACATCATCAGGCGACCCACTGCCCAGCCCTGCTGGAGGGTAGACCTGGAACTAGACGACGGGCGACCCACTGCCCAGCCCCACTGGAGGGTAGATCCTAAGAGGTCATCGGGTGACCCACTGCCCAGCCTCTGCTGGAGGGTAGACCCTAATAGTGTCGGGTGACCCACTTCCTAGTCTCTGCTGAAGGGTAAACCCTAGAAGCCGATGAGTAACCCACTGCCCAGCCCCGCTGGAGGGTAAAACTCAGAACTGCCCTGACTATCTCCACTGGAGGGTACAATACTGTCTAACCAAACACGGAGTAGGTATCCACAACCACCCAACTCCAGCACAACTCACCCAAAGGGGTTCAGTGCCTGTTCCATCATGAGGTGTCACTAACACTACTATCGGCCGATCCATCGAGAACAAAGCCAGGGGGAGACCACTCAACCCTGCTGGTCAACCAACGAGCACAGAGCCAGGGGGAAAACTCCACCCTGCTGGTCAAAAAAACACACAGAGGGACCCTCTACGTCGCGAGGGGTCAAAGTACGCAAAGCAGAACACGACACACACATGGGGCCC
This sequence comes from Viscum album, assembly GCA_963277665.1. Lineage (NCBI taxonomy): Eukaryota > Viridiplantae > Streptophyta > Magnoliopsida > Santalales > Viscaceae > Viscum > Viscum album. The sequence continues at coordinate 462,572,597 of OY728142.1, forward strand.
ACACAACGTGTGGCCCCAAGTCAAACCCAACCAAGAACACGAACATCTCAAGTACAAACCACACGTACCTCCAAGTGCTCTCGTATACTCCCAGAGTATACCACGTCTCCAGCTCAAGGGCTATCGTGCACACGGCACCCAACATCAACGCGAGGGCGTGACATAACATTTCCACCTCAAAGGGCCAGGCATGACCAACCACGTCACTTCAAGCATTTACATCACTCTCACGGGAGTGCACGTGATCACTCGCCAAAGGTCCGCTACAAACACGGTAGAAGGACCGCCACCAGGGCACCTCCACATTTCCACATTTAACAAGATCATGCAAGAGGATCCGCACAACCCAACGGATCGCACCATTGTAATCCTCGTGGAAAAAACACACGAGATCGACTACTTACTCGCCTCCAACGGATATCCGACGGAAAAGTCACCAACACTGCTTCACGCCCAAACGACACCCCGTGATCCCGAGCCTCGACCCCGGAAACAGTCGGGCACATCGCACCAATGCGATCCCCTCGTAAAAACATGTCAAAAGCACTACTCACTTGAGTGCAACGGATATCCGGAGAAAAATATACGTTCCGGCTCCCCGCGCACGAGCGGTACCACGCGAGACCCGCACCCTGGTCCCGAAGCGCTGCCAACGGATCACACCGTTGCGATCCTCTCGTAAAAGCACACAAGGTGGACTACTCACTTGTCCAAAATGGTCGCCCGGTGATAGGGATAGAAAATCACCATCGACGCCCAAACGGCCCTTGTGGGCCCCGCACCATCGTGCCGAATTAGGGCGGGTGGATTGCACCATTGCAATCCCCTCGGAAAAACATCCAGAATCGACTGCTCGCACACCCCGAACGGACGCCCGGTGAGAAAGGCGTGAAACGCTGCACGCAGCTCAAAAGACGGGTCGTGGGGCCCACGCCTCAAATCCAGCTTCAACGCCCGGAACCACCCTGGAAACCTCCGCCTCGACGCCAGGGTTCCAACGCCGCTGACGGCGCTCTAAATGGACGTTGGATGCGTCCGCGCCGCCCAAAACAAGATTCCCAGAATGACGTTAATCCCCTCGACGTACGTGTCGCGCCACCGAGGCCCCCGTCACGGGAATTATAATTTCCTGAGACCATCTCAAAAACCCCTCCTTGCTGTTAGGTCCGCACCGCCATAGACGACACGCAAAATGGACGCCTGTAGCTAAAGATACGGGCGTCTGAAGGTATTAGGGGAGAACCCTTCGGGCCGGACCTGCCCGGTCTGGCCGGTCCGCCCTGCTCGGGCCGGCCTGCTGGGACCGCGGCCCAGCCGCCTGGGTCTGGCCCAGCCAACCCCGTGGGCCGCCGCACTGCGGCCCGCTGCTTGCCTCGCCCGCGCGCCGCGCGGGCGCCTCCACCGACCGTCCGACACGGCCGGTCGAGTCCACGCGGAGACCCGCGTCATGCAGGTCTCTGTCTCCCTGCGGGGTCGCGCGCCTGCGACCCCGGCCGCCTCCTCTCGCCGGCGCCCGCGGCCGGCGCCCACTGCCGGACCGCCTGCGCCGTCCCGCACCGGCGAGGTGCCGCCCAGCCGGCCGAATGGCCGGCCGGCCTTCCACCGCGCCGCCATCCCGGAACCACCGTCCGCCGCCAGGAACCGCCGGAAAACCAAAATTTTGGCCGGAACTTCCCGGGACTGCCCCGGGCACCCCGGGACTCGGATTTTCGATCTGAGAAGAGTGTTGGAAACCTTAGAACATATAATACACATCTGCGGGCTTCGATCGATGATCGGACAACAATTCGACAGTATAAATTAGGCTCAAATATTGCGGGAATTTGAAAACGAAAACGAAATAACTCCTACTGGCAGGGGCATTGCCCGAAGCTTCACGGGCGATCCACCGCCGCACCATCGCCTTGCCGGAGCTGCCTCGCCGGAGTGCTTCGCCGGAGTGCTTCGCCGGAGCTGGAGGAGAGGGGGAGGGTTTGAGTTAGAAGAAGAATAAGAAGAGGGTGGGGGGGTGCGTTTAAGTTGAAAACACTTAAACCCCCCCGCCCGGCACGCCCCCGACTACGCTGCCGATGCAGACAAAAATGAGGGTGCCCATGGGGTAAAAACGAACTCTCGAGCACAACGGCGGTCTCATAATTTTAATCCGAGACCCCGTTCAAAAGTTATAAAATTTAACGTCCGAAGCCGCTAAATTTCGAAAACGCCCCTGGGGCCATTTTTCACAAACGGTCCGCGCCCGTGAAACTTACACCCCTCCTAGGGTAAAAGGCACGCTCCGAACTCAACGGTGCCCTCAATTTTCTAATCCGAGCCACCGTTTAAGAGATACTAGCGTTTCGCCATTAAACGAATAAATTAATTTATTAATTTATCCGTTTAACCTTCTGGAAGCGAGCGAGGGGTCCAAACATCCCACGCCGACATGTTTTATGTCGTTTATAGGGTAAACAACCCATTCCGGACCTGTCTGTACACTAGGATCTCTGATCTGAAGCACCGTTTAGGAGTTATACCATTTATTTTGCGTTTCCAGTGTGAACGCACTGAAAATTTAATTCCGGCCACTCCGGGGCTCGGAATCGCACGCCGTCTGAAGGCACTGCTCTGGAATATTATCAAAAAATATTCCAAAGTCTTTCTCACCAAAAACCGGGTTCTTACATCATTCCCTCTTTCAATATTTTCATCCCCGAAAAGCAAAACTAGGGAGCAACACAGGGTACTAAGCCCACACCTGGCTTTCCCATACCCAGAAGAACCCACACACAGCTCTGTGCCTCCGCACACAGACCAAATGATTGATCTGTTCACGCAGGGTCGGCCCTTGCCGATGTCGTACACCCACTTCAGACTTGGGGTTAGGGAGAGGCGGTAGACGACCTCACCATCTATTTGTACAGTTTCAAACGGCCTGAAGGCTCTCGGGGGTAGCTCACCTCCCCGGTCAAACCTCTACATCGCACGCCACGACTGGAATCACCGCCCGCACCTGGAACAAGGCCCGGTGATTCCCTCCTTCAGAATATCCATATGGTGAAACACCCAAGGATATCTGGTCATGCAAGATTTCACAGTCGATGTCTCTCAACCAAGACTCTCTTACACGCTCGAAAGCGAAGGAGCCGACACCATCGACTAAAGGAAAAGGTCTCACGCCTTTTTCCTTACCAACATAGGGTTACACCCGACGCCCTGCGTCACCTTGGTAACACCTCAAACATGGAACAGGGAGAAAAGCCTTTCACACGCAGAGCCTAAAAATTCTACTGCAAAAAGTAGAAGAGTCGTAAGGGGTACCTATCACCATCCCATGCTCTGCAGGATCGTAGACATCCAAAGCTCGCAGCTACCCGCGGTCCCAACCGTCAGCTCTCAGAGCCTGACATGGACCGCCTAGTGGTGATGGGGAGATCTCGTAACGTCATCCCCCACCTCCAACTCCTCCCTCTCCTCTGCTAGAACCACCTATCTGGCCACTACTCCGATCACGGTGTTGCCACTGCCGTGGTGGTGTGCTTGCTGCCTGCCCGAAGCTGTCAGCAACTCGGGTCGGGCAGTCTCGTGTCAAGTGACCTCTTCCATCACAAGCATAGAACCAGCACTCTCTGGGCTGCCCTGGTGCCCTCCGGCGCCATTGTGGTGTACGAACATGGCCTGGGATGCACTCACGGAAGGGAATCCTCAGCTGAGGCCCTGCGCCTTTTCGCCATAGTGGTATACGACCACGTCTCCGAAACCGGCAGTGGGAAGACCACCTGCATCGAGGTCCTATCCTCTGGCGCCTTATCTAGAACCCCGACATATGTGGAAATGCCCAAGGGTACTATGACAGCACGAATATCTCAGAGGAGACCCTTCTCAAACTTCCGCGCTTGGAGGTTTTCGTCATGGACCAAGTCCGGGTAAAAGCGTGCACGGTCTGCAAAACTAGCCACGTAATCGGCTACTGTCATCCCTCCCTGCTGAAACTGAAGGAGCTCCTGAATCCGAATGGAGCGCAAGCAGGAGGGGAAAAACTCCTCACGGAACAACAACCGAAAGTCGCCCCACAAAAGCGACGACTCGTCAAGAAGCTGAGTCACCAGACTCCACCAACGCCAAGCTGATCCATGAAAAAGGCTGGCTGCCAAAGCCACTCTCTTATCTGTTGGCATCTGCACAAGCTTGAAAAGGCGAACCACTACCTCGAGCCAAACCTCTGCTGCCTAAGGGTCTGACTCACCACCGAACCTCAGCGGTCTCTACCGCTGGAAGTCACGGAGCGCGCTCAACCAGCGCTCAAGCTTAGCCTACTCTGCTGAAACTGCCTGTTGCTCAACAGATGGGGGTTCTGCTACCAGCCCACCCGGAGAGAGGGACTCGCATGATGGGTCCTGGACTGTGGCCTCATAGCTCACAGGGTCATCGTCATGAACCAAAGTTGGTATCCTGGCTGGCTGTTCTCGCGGAGACATCCTGAATATTATCAAGGAGTGCCGCGGTGAGATGAGCATAAATGTATATACCAACAACAACAACGACAGGGAGCTAACTCAAGAAGGACAGTCAAGACTCGGTCCTATGTGATGCACAAACAAATTTTCCCTGCGACAAGTGTCTCAGCATGCCGAGTCGACAAGCGGGTTATCATGGTCCTGGTGAATGGATACGTCGGCCGCCACACCATCACTGGACTCCCTGGCCTGAGAGCCGCTCTCAAGACACGTTAACACTATTTCCCTATATCCCAACCAATTCCTCTTTTAGGGATTTCCGCACAACGTCCCAAGGAATGAACCACCTTTGATACCACTTTGTCACGACCCGAACCTACCCAGGCTCGAGCCGCAACTACCCCAAGCCCGCCTCCATAGGCCAGGGGCTGGCGACCAGCGCCGAAGGCACAATAACTCGGGGAGTCCTTTGCCTAAGTACCTGTACACACACACGCAACAAACTCAATGCAACAGTGCAGAGTAAAAGTAAGGACAAGCAAAGTAAAGGGAAACTACTATAAAGAAACCACAGAGTGCATCGACCTCTAAAAGTACAAAGTATAGTGCTTAAAAGGAAAAAGGGGCAAAACACGCGCCCAACCAGAAAAGGTGCCACAACCCGGCAACAGGTAAAAAAATAAAGGAAACAGCTGACGGGTCTCCCACCTGGAACCTGGCCATGACCACTGCACGCGGTTTAAGCCCCCAAGCTCCTACGCTCCACTGAAGTCACGCTCCACCTGTCTGTCGTCTGCAAGGGCACACCAAGTGCGGACAAAGCCCAAGCAGTGGTGAGTATAAAAATACTCAGTAGGATACCCCGAAGGCTCGAGGGAGCAACAAAGGAGGTACCGAAGGGTGAGCAGTAGAGCAAACATGAAAAGTATAGGAGTACAACTGAAAGTGAAGAAAAGAGTACAGTAAAGAGTCCAACTCAACCCAACAAAAGGAAAGAAGGTAGACTCGTCCGGACACAAGGAGCTGGAAACGGTGAGAATATGAACTTCTTTTCGAGTATTCGCTACCTATAGCAGGAGAGTAGACTCATCCAACCACGAGAAGCTAGACACAGAAAGCACGTGGCATACCCTGCGCGTCTTCACCTCTCCTGGAAGGAGAGTATCCAAAACCCAAGGAGTGGGTACTCAGACAAGGTATATACATATATGTATGCTCTACAAGAAGACCGAAAAAGCTCGTAAGGGGATCTCCGTCCCGTAGCTCAGCCCAAGAAAAAGTAGCCAATAGTCCCAGGAGTAAACTCCATCGATGCCCAGCATCCCGCACGTCTTCCCCGAACCCCAAGCCAAGGGGCTCAATCACCGCACTTCGACACTATCCGCTTTGGGCGGCACTGACTCGCCCGCACGGTTTTAGATCGTGTCACAAGAACGCGTCTCAGTGGGGAAAGCGCCCCTCGAACTTGAGAGTTCTAGGGAAAGTCCAACCATGCCTCGTCACTGCCCTGCAGTCGAGAGGTCTTCTCAAAGTCAAGCCGTCACAACACTGAACCGTATAACCAAGGGTCCCGCTCCGGTAATCACGGAGGAAAGCCACAGGATAGCCTAGTAGAAAGGACTGAGCCTGGAATGCCAACGAATGACCCACTGCCTAGCCCCGCTGGAGGGTAATTCATAACCAGATATCGGGTAACCCACTGCCCAGCCCTGCTGGAGGGTAAACCCCAACACATCATCAAGCGACCCACTGCCCAGCCCCGCTGGAGGGTAAACCATATTAAGATACTGGGTGACCCACTACCCCGCCCTGCTGGAGGGTAAACCATAACACATCATCTGGCGACCCACTGCCCAGCCCCACTGGAGGGTAGACCTTAACACATCATCAGGCGACCCACTGCCCAGCCCCACTGGAGGGTAGACCTGGAATAAGTCGACAGACGACCCACTGCCCAGCCGTGCTGGAGGGTAGACCTGGAACTAGACGAAGGGCGACCCACTGCCCAGCCCCACTAGAGGGTAGACCCTAAGAGGTCGTTGGGTGACCCACTGCCCAACCTCTGCTAGAGGGTAGACCCTAATAGTGTCGGGTGACACACTGCCCAGTCTCTGCTGGAGGGTAAACCCTAGAAGCCAATGAGTAACCCACTGCCCAGCCCTGCTGGAGGGTAAAACTCAGAACTGCCCTGGCCATCTCCACTGGAGGGTACAATACTGGCCAACCAAACACGAAGTAGGTATCGCGCAACCACCCAACTCCAGCACAACTCACCCAAAGGGGTTCAGTGCCTATTCCATCACTAGGTGTCACTAACACCGCTACCGGCCGATCCATCGAGAACAAAACCAGGGGGAGACCACTCAACCCTGCTGGTTAAACAACGAGCACAGAGCCAGGGGGAAAACTCCACCCTACTGGTCAAACAAACACATAGAGGGACCCTCTACGTCGCGAGGGGTCAAAGTACGCAAGCAGAATACGACACGCACATGGGGCCCACACGACGTGTGGCCCCAAGTCAAACCCAACCAAGTGTAAGAACGTCTCAGGTACAAACCACACGTACCTCCAAGCGCTCTCGTATACTCCCAGAGTATACCACGTCTCCAGCTCAAGGGCTATCGTGCACATGGCACCCAACGTCAACGCGAGGGCATGACGTAACATTTCCACCTCAAAGGGCCAGGCACGACCAACCACGTCACTTAAAGCATTTACATCACTCTCACGGGAGTGCACGTGATCACTCTCCAATGGTCCGCTACAAACACGGTAGAAGGACCGCCACCGGGGCACCTCCACATTTCCACATTTAACAAGATCGTGCAAGAGGATCCGCACAACCCAACGGATCGCACCATTGTAATCCTTGCGGAAAAACATGCGAGATCGACTACTTACTCGCCTCCAACGGATATCCGACGGAAAAGTCACCAACACCGCTTCACGCCCGAACGACACCCCGTGATCCCGAGCCTCGACCCTGGAAACAGTCGGGCGCATCGCACCAATGCGATCCCCTCGGGAAAACATGTCAAAAATCACTACTCACTTGAGTGCAACGAATATCTAGAGAAAAAGATACGTTCCGGCTCCCCGTGCACGAGCGATACCACACGGGACCCGCACCCTGGTCCTGAAGCGCTGCCAACGGATCACACCGTTGCGATCCTCTCACAAAAGCACACAAGGTGGACTACTCACTTGTCCAAAATGGTCGCCCGGTGATAGGGATAGAAAATCACCATCGACGCCCAAACGGTCCTTGTGGGCCCCGCACCATCATTCCAAATTAGGGCGGGGGGATTGCACCATTGCAATCCCCTCAAAAAAACATCCAGAATCGACTGCTCGCATGCCCCGAACAGACGCCTGGTGAGAAAGGTGTGAAACGCTGCATGCAGCTCGAAAGAAGGGTCGTGGGGCCCACGCCTCAAATCCATCTTCAATGCTCGGAACCACCCTAGAAACCTCCACCTCGACGCCAGGGTTCCAACGCCGCTGACGGCGCTCTAAACGGACGTCGGATGCGTCCGCGCTGCCCAAAACAAGATTCCCGGAATGACGTTAATCCCCTTGACGTACGTATCGCACCACCGAGGCCCCCGTCTCGGGAATTATAATTGCCCGAGACTATCTCAAAAATCCCACCTAGCTGTTAGGTCCGTACCGCCGTAGACAGCACGCAAAATGGACGCTCGTAGCTAAAGATACGGGCGTCCGAAGGTATTAGGGGAGAACCCTTCGGGCCGGACCAGCCCGGTCTGGCCGGTCCGCCCTGCTCGGGCCGGCCCGCTCCGGCCGGCCCGCTGGGACCGCGGCCTAGCCTCCTGGGTCCGGCCCAACCGACCCCGTGGGCCGCCGCACTGCGGCCCGCTGCTTGCATAGCCCGCGCGCCGCGCGGGCGCCTCCATCGACCGACCGTCACGGCCGGTCGAGTCCACGCGGAGACCCGCATCATGCGGGTCTCTGTCTCCCCGCGGGGTCGCGCGCCTGCGACCCCGGACGCCTCCTCTCGCCGGCGCCTGCGGCCGGCGCCCACTGCCGGACCGCCTGCGCCGTCCCACACCGGCGAGGTGCCGCCCAGCCGGCCGAATGGCCGACCGGCCTTCCGCCGCGCCCGCTACCGCGCCGCCGTCTCGGAACCACCGTCCGCCGCCAGGAACCGCCGGAAAACCAAAATTTTGGCCGGAACTTCCCGGGACTGCCCCGGGCACCCCGGGACTCGGATTTTCGATCCGAGAAGAGAGTCAGAAACCTTAAAACATATAATACACATCTGCGGGCTTTGATCGATGATCGGACAACAATTCGACAGTATAAATTGGGCTCAAATATTGCGGGAATTTGAAAACGAAAACGAAATAACTCCTACTTGCAGGGGTGTTTCCCAAAGCTTCACGGGCGATCCGCCGCCACGCCATCGCCTTTCCGGAGCTGCCTCGCCGGAGGTGCCTCATTGGAGTTCTTCGCCAGAGCTGGAGGAGAGGGGGAGGGTTTGTGTTAGAAGAAGAAGAAGAGGGTGGGGGGTGCGTTTAAGTAGAAAACACTTAAACCCCCCCACCCGGCACGCCCCCGACTACGCTGCCGATGCAGGCAAAAATGAGGGTTCCCCTGGGGTAAAAACGACCTCCCGAGCACAACGGAGGTCTCGAAATTTTAATCCGAGACCCCGTTCAAAAGTTATAAAATTTAACGTCCGAAGCCACTAAATTACGAAAACGCCCCTGGGGCCATTTTTCATAAACGGCCCGCACCCGTGAAACTTACACCCCTCCTAGGGTAAACAGCACGCTCCGAACTCAACTGTGCCCTCGGTTTTCCAATCCGAGCCACCGTTTAAGAGATACTAGCGTTTCTCCATTAAACGAATAAATTAATTTATTAATTTATCCGTTTAACCTTCCGGAAGTGAGCTAGGGGTCCAACCATCCCGCACCGACATGTTTTATGTCGTTCCTAGGGTAAACACCCCATTCCAGACCCGTACTTACACTCGGATCTCTGATCTGAAGCACCGTTTAGGAGTTATACCATTTATTTTGTGTTTTGAGGGTGAACGCACTGAAAATTTAATTCCGGCCACTCCGGGGCTCGGAATCGCATGCCGTCTGAAGGCACTACTCTGGAATATTATCAAAAAATATTCCAAAGTATTTCTCAGCAAAAACCGGGTTCTTACACACACTCCCATTCTTAAAACACTAAACATCCATTAAAAATCATTTTAAAACTTCACAAGTTCTCTTTGAAAGCACCTCACGAGTCTTTAAAAAAATCCATTTTACTTCATTTTAAAGAAAACCCTCATTAAAAATTTCAAAACTCACTTTTACAATTTAAAACAAAATTTTATTTTAAAATTTCATTGTAAATAAAACCAAATCATATTAACATATCACCCAAAGCAATTTCCAAAACCAAAGGAACCCAAAATAAAATTCCAAATGGGCTAGTGGTTATTTGTGGTTCGAACACACTATTTTACAGACCATGACCAATCATGGAACTACCATATATAGTATATTAGAACCATCCGCATGGGCTCTACAAGATATTTCAGGCCATGTGAGATACAACTGCCTTCTATTCCACTCCCTTTTTACCTCAAACCTCAAAAATACATCAAATCAAAGATCAAATTCAAAATTTGAATCTTGGAAACCCCCGATAGCTTGTGTTTTTTCAAGGATGGTGGTGATCAGGAACCAACTCATGATATAAATCCCAAGATTATAAAATACTATACCCCATATATTGGACATACCAAATAAAAAGGGATAATCATGAGAGTTCCAAGGTTTCTATAAAGAAAAGAACCTAAATAATATGATACCGTTTTTTCACAAACCAACCCAATCCATCCCTCCATCAAAAGCCTGACTTGGTTCATGATAAATTCTAAAGGGAGTTACCAATCCCCACAGGTTTTCATAAGTTCCTGATCATTAAGGATGCACTAATTGGGAATAATTTCACCCATAAACATTAATTAAATAATCAAGGTAAATTCTAATAAAAATTTGGCATGACCCTTATGTAAGTTGTACATCCACTACATGGAAAAGGTATTAGAACAACAACCTAATATTAAAACTAGGAAAGAAATAAATAACAATGAGTACCAAAAACCTCTCTCACACTCCGATCTCCCTCTATTAAAATTAAAAGACACCCCTCCAATGAATTTAATTCTCCCACCAATAGTTATCACTACCCTATATCCATAGTAATTAGTAAAAGGCCTAAGTATACCAAAGGAAAACATATATTTGGAAACTTTCTAAGAATTCTAGTAAAATAAAAATAGGTCCTTCTAAAATCATGTAATAGACACAGCTGGTCAAATTCAATAACACTAAAAAAAATTAACATACCTGAACTGACTAACCCATATAACCCATGGTCACTCTCTAATCAAATTGGAACACCAACACTCTGAGAGTGATTGGGAGCTGAACCTGAAACTAAGACGATATATATAGGTGTGAGCATAAAAATGACAATTAGGTGTATGAACCCAACCTTTTATAGAGATGTATTGAGGTTGTTTTCAAGTATTATTTTGCCTTGTGTTGAGTATATTTTTTTTGGGTTTTACCATGGGTGTGTTTGGGTGGAAATTGAAAGTTTTTGGAGGGCAGTGGGGTAGTGCACTATTGGTGCACAATGTTCACAAATCGTGCGCCCAGCCCAGCAAACTATGCACCCTTGAGATAGAAGGGTTTTCATGGTTGGTGCATGGTATGATAAACCTTATGCCCTCTTAGGAAAATCCATGTGACACCCCTAAGTGAGGCGCATGCTTAGGGGACATGGTTAGGGGAAACCATGTGCCCTGTATATAAAACTGTGCACACGAAAATTAAATTCCCAAGAAATTAGTTTTAAAATCCGAAACTCCCTGATATTAATCCCTAATCACCCATACTCAAACCTAAACTCATTCCAATGAATTTCAAAGGCTCTCGGATGGATTCTAAGACCTCCCGACCTTCATTATTTACAATTCAAAGGCCATATTGTTAGATCTGCGCCTCTCTAGGTATGCATTTTCTTCTTGTTTAGATCTATCTCTCTCACACTCCTCATTCTAGGTAAAAGAGGTATGTTTATCCACTATTGGTTTGATATCTAGATATAGGTTTTTTAGATATCTATTTTTCTGATCTTGGATCTATGATTTGAATATAGATACCATTATTCATCATGTTCTTGATCATTTCACTTAAATTGTGGATTTCTATTAGGCGATCACTCGTCAATGATTTGAGGTAGGTGGTATAATTTATATTTCTCATAGTATTATTTATAATTGCATGTATGCATTGTTAGAATTATATCGGAATGTTTGGAAGTTGAATCTTGAATTGAATACATTAATTGATTAATTAATTTATGTAATCATGAATTTGTATTAATAAATTATTGAATTAATTATTGGATTGTAAAAATAAGGAATTGATGGGAAATTTAGATTTTTTGATTTGGAATAATTAATTATTGAATTAATTATTGGGATATTGAAATTGTTGAGTTTGAATAATTGATTGTTGAATTAATTATTTTTATTATTGAAATTTTTGAATCATAATAGTTAATTTTCAAATTAATTATTGGGATATTGAGATTGTAAAATTGGATTAATTAATTGTTTAATTAATTAATTAGAATTTGTGTGATTATGAAATTGATTTATATGGATTAATTAATTATTTAATTAATTAATAAATGTTTTGATTGCGGAATGGGATAATAAGGTTAATGTTTATTAACCTTGAAAGATGTGATATATGTGATATATGTGTTTGATTAAGAAATGAGGTGTGGGATATAGAATGACACTCCAAATACCGATGGGGGTCCCAACCATGGTGTTCTAGGCCCAAATTCATGCATGTGAATATTATTATGGGACATGGACTGATGCTCCAAATACCCATGAGGTGTGGGATATGGACTGATGCTCCAAATACACATGAGGTTCTAGACATGGCATTTTACACCCATGTGATTGGCATTGGACTATGGTTCCAATTGGTCATATTATAAATTGAAATGAAATGGATAATAAAATACCATGTGTTATAATGAATTTTGAATTGAATATGTGATATGGTTTAGACTCTGGCATGGGATGAAGTAGGCATTGAATGGTTCAGGTGTCCTCAAGAACCCAAGGGAGTTATGTGGTTAAATAAAGAGTAATTTAATAAATTTAAGCTATTTACTTTATTGTTTTTATTTATTATTTATACAAACGTATAAAATTCTATTGAATAGATATTGTTTATATTCCATTGGTGGTGGCCTAATGAGTTGTAATCACACTCTACTTGGGCTTCCTGATCAGTACTTGAATAGATTTCATTGTTGCAAGACAAGATAAGGGAAAGATCCATGTGTTAGATGGCTGATCCGGGATGGAGTATGGATGAGGGAACTGAATGTGGTTAGGGAACCACTTGGGAGTTATCAATGAATATTTTTATTTTTTTCATATTGAAACTTGAAAAATATTTTCATGACATATCCACTATTTAGTTTTGGATATTGTATTTCCTATTTTGGTCATCATGTGACATTGGTATTATTCTAGTTATGGTTACATCTTTTGGTTGTCGTTTATTTATTTTCCATTGTTGTGATACATTGATAAATAGGGTATATTTTTCCCATAATCGATATTGAACCTCACTGCTATTTGGTAGCCTCTGAAATACGGGGAGGCGCACTTGAGGTCATGTGGCGAACCAGCATAGGGCACCAGTGTGTGACATTTGGGTTGGGACATTACAAAGTGGTATCATAGGTATTTTATTCTCTTTATATTTTTTTATTAATATTTATAAAAGGTAGAGAAGAGAATAGGATGAGTCAATACTTGATTAAGATCTCATTCATGGGAGTATCTACCCCATGTATGAGGGTAAAAGCTAAGTACATAGGGTGGTATCGTTGTTATTGATTTGTGTTGTTACAACTAATACTATTTCACCTCAAGTGATGAAATTTTTGTGTTATGTGAATATCAATTTTAATATTTTATGATATTTGACTCACGTACTAGTATGACATGAGATTTGAGTATGCATGCATCATTCTAAGCACTCAGGATTATTTTGTGGCATGCATCATTTTAGGCATGCACGGGAAAACACGTTTTTGGGTAAGTGCTAAAAATTGAAATATTTTCCTTTCTTATGAAAATTAAATTGAAAAATAATGAAAAATATGAATAAATGGATGCCTAATGTGAAACATGAATAATGAGAATGAGTTGACCCTTTTTTAACCCTAACTTTGATTTAGGATAGTTAAGGGTAGTGGTAGAGCCTCAATTTTCACCGTGTGGTAGGGTTTGGGGGAATGATTTTTTGTGGATTATTATGAATCCCACTTATGTTAACCATGTTAAGTTTTGTTATGCATAATAAGATGTGTGTTTGGAATTGTAGAGATATGTTTCCATAATGATGAATATTGAGAGGAAAATAGGAGGACATGGCTAGAGATGCTCCTCTAGTAGTGGAACCTGAGGCATCGGTAGTGCCAGGTGAGGAGGTTGGAGAGAAGTTTTGAGATAATTTTTCTTGGTTTATGAAATTCATTAAAAGAGACCCAATGCAGCTTGAGAAAAGCATGTCTAATCTGATGAGGGAGTTTCATTTTCATCACCCATATGACATTTACTAAAGAGGGTGGACCTAAGGTAGATGAGTTCTGAATTTAGTCTATCTATAATATACTTGATCACATGGAGACTCCTACTGATAAGAGATTCAAATTAGGTACTTACATATTATGTGGTCAATCAAAGCAATGGTGGGATATATAGACTCGGGATGAACATCTAGAGAATATAGAGTGGAAATAATTTTAGGAGTTCTTGGAGAAATTTTATCCTGAGATGCTTAGGAAGGAGAGAGGATCTGAGTTCATGAGGTTGACTTAGGCGAGTGTGTCTATGATGGACTATGCTAGAAACTTTACAGATTTGCAGTGCTTTTTTCCAGTGTTTGCAGGATATGAGGATTATTCAGAAAAATAGTTTTAGGATGGTCTTAAATGTAAAATTAAGTACTAGGTGAATATCTTCAGGCTAAAGATGTTTTCAGAGGTGCTGAATTTGGCTCTCATATCTGAGGGGAACCTGAAATAGGATTCCAATGAAGTATAGATGGTTTGTGATGGATGGTCAGGAGGTACATATTCTTAATGAAGAAAATTTCATTATGAGTGTGTTGATCAAAGTAGTGGGAAGAAGAGTGTCTAGGGGGAAGGATCTGTTGCACAAGATCTTACCTGAGTGCTTTACCACCAGTGTGGTAGGCCGGGACCCTATCGTAGCCATTTTCCTTGAACACTGGTAGAGTGTCGATCTTATGGTAGGATGATACATCTATAGAGATTCTATAGGAAACCACAACAGATGGGAAGCGATGGAGTAGTTAGGTAGATACAGAGTATAAGAAGGGTATCGTCTACACCTTATCATTATAGTAGTTAGATTTCTATTGGCCGTGGTGGTAGAGGAAGTAGATGTGGTGCTTTTGGGAAAGAGCACCCACATCAGTAGAGTGGTGTAGCTTAGGGGACTTAGACTACATCACAGAGAAGAGGGGTGGGATAGTTATATGCCATTTAGCCTACTCTTGTGGATAGTGAGGCTATACCATTGATAGTAATAGGTACTATTATTATATATTCTATGCCAGTTAGTTCCTTATTTAATACCGGTTCCTCTCATTCATTTATTTCCTCACAACCTGTGAATGGTTTGAGCCTAATAGTGGAGTTTATGAGGGGGGTGTTGATGATAGATACACATTTTGGAGTATGGTCAAGAGACATATGTTTGTGTAAAGGGTGTTCTCTTGAAGTTGGGGAGTATCATTTTCTGTGGGATATTTATATTCTTGACATGTTAGGATTTGACCTAAATTTGGGTATGGACTAGTTAGTAGCATACCAATCCCACATATATTTTTACCACATGATATTGATTTTTACGTATCCTAAGGGTGATAACTATATTCACTAAGGAGAGTGGGATATCCAGGCAGGCCATGTAGGGCCAGTTCATCAGTAACTGGGGGATCTCACCGCCCAGGTTTCTAGTCTGTTGCTGGAGGATAAGGGTGTAAAGTAGGGAATCTTTCAACTCATAGTGGACAAGTTTTAGGATTTTTTTCTTGAAGATTTCTCAGGGATGACACCTGAGAGAGATGTGGAATTTATAATTGAGCTCATGCTGGGGTCTGATCCAGTTTCTATTATAGCATACATATTGGAACCAATAGAGATTCAAGAGCTCAAGAATTAGTTGGAAGAGATGATGGATAAGGGGTTTATCTATCCAAGTATGTCACCTTTGGGTTCTCTAGTTTTAATTTCAAAGAAGGATGATGGGACTTTAATCTTGTGTGCTGATTACCATAAGTTGAACCGAATGATAGTAAAGAACAAATATTATCATCCACATATTGATGATCTCTTTGACCAGTTGAGAGGAACTTGCATCTTCTCAAAAATTGATTTGAGATCAAGTTATCATCAGTTGTGAGTTTAAACTTCTAATATACCATGGATAGCTTTCAAAAGTAGGTATGGACTTTATGAGTTATTTATAATTCCATTTCGGTTGATGAATTCTCCTGTTGTGTTTATGGACTTGATAAACCAAGTCTTCCATCCATACTAGGATTAGTTTGTGGATGAAATATTGGTGTACTCTGAGACTCAGGATGATCCGACCCAATATCTTGACATCATCTTGAGTACACTGAGAGAGGGTCCACTATACACTAAGATATATAAGTGCCAGTTTTGGAATGATTAGGTACACTTGTTGGTCACATCATCTCAAAGGAAGGTGTGTCGATTGACCCAGATAAAGTTCATGTAGTTTTTTTATTTGGAGTATCCCAAGAATGTTTTTGATATCAATAGCTTTATGGGGTTAATAGGATATTATCAAAGATTCATACAAGACTTTTTCCATTTAGTAGAACTAATTTTGGGAATGAAAAATAAGGAAGTAAAGTTTTAATGGTATGGAGCATGTGAGAATGCCTTTTAGGATTTTAAGAAGTGCTTGACATTGACACCGATATTGATCCTAATCGAGGCAGGTGAGGAGTATATAGTGTTTTGTGATGCTTCTAGAATTGGTCTTAGATTAGTGTTGATATAGAGAGATTGATTTTTGGTGTATAATCCTTTGAAATTGAGTTCACATGAATGTAACTACCCTATTCATGAACTTGAATTAGCCACAATATTTTATGCTTTGAAGTGTTGGTGACATTATCTATTGGGTGAGAAGTTTACTATGTACACTGATTACAAGAGATTAAAGTATATATTTTCACATTGAGATTTAAATCTATGGAAGTGGAGGTGGGTTTAATATATGTAGTCATTTTAATTTGATCTAGCATATACATTTGGTAAGGGAAAAAACAATGCTGACAATCTAATTAGAAAAACTCAGAATCAGGTAGTTTAGGAGTCTAGTACTAAGTGGAAGATGATGACTTTACTGGATGTGGTGTATGTTGTAGTTCAAGAGAGTCAGAAGTATATGAATCTCAAATTAGTTTTAGTGGAGTCTACAATTTTTTATATGGATCAGGGATAGGTAGTATGAGGATCCAAAAATTTTGGCCTTGAGGGAAAGCCTCGAAGGTGGGGAAACACCTTCAGACTAAAACATAGATGAGGATGAGATCATCTATGTCAAGAATCAGGTTGTTGTGCCTATGAGTATATGGGAAGAGTTGATGTGGGAATTTCATTCCTTGAAGTGGGTGGTGCATCCGGGTGTGACCAAAATTTATTATGACCTATGATGAAAATTTTGGTGGCCGGACATGAAAAAGGAGATAACAGGGTTCGTGAAAAGATGCTACACCTATCAACAGGTGAATTCCAAACATCAATGACTTGGAGGTTTACTACAGCTATTTACCATTATGGAAGGTAAGTGGGAAAAAGTTACCATGGATTTTGTGGTGGGTATCCCGAGGAAGCCTTAGAAAAATGATGCTATTTGGGTGATTGTGGACCATTTGAAAATGGTAGCACATTTCTTGCCTATATGGGAGACTTTCTCAATGGATCAGCTGAGAGATTTGTATATTTGGGAAATATTCCTTCTGAACGGGGTTCCAAAAACTATTGTTTTAGACTATGACCCAAATTTTACTTTGCGCTTCTGGAAGGGATTATAGAAGGCACTTGGTACACAGGTTTTACTAAGTACGAATTTCCACCCATAGACATATTTGCAGTCAAAGCATATGATATAATTGCTTGAGGATATGCTTTGGAAATGTGTCATAGACTTTAGTGGGTATTGGGATAATCTCTTAGCTTTGGTGGAGTTCTCATATAACAACAGTTTTTAGGAAACTATAAAGATGGTACTATATGAGGCACTTTATAGTAGGACATTCAGATCACATATATAATGGATTATGGTAGGTGAGTTAGAGCTTTTGGGACTGAGTGTTGTGTAGGAGACATCAGAGCAGGTTTAGCTGATTTAGAAACATATGGATATAAATTAGAGTAGAAAGAATTCATATACTGATAGATTTTGAAAACCACTAGAGTTTGCAGAGGGTGATTATGTATTCCTTCATGTTTTGCCTATATTGGTTCACCATAGGATATATAGATAGGGAAAGTTAGCACTCAGGATTGTTGGACTATTTAAGTTTGTGGAGAGAATTGGTCCAATGGCATACCGATTGGATCTTCTATAGAAATATAGTGCTATGCATGATATTTTTCATGTGTCCTAGATTTGAAGGTATCACCCCTACCCTTATCATGTGATCGATGTGGATGATTTTGAGATTGATATAGATGCGTCCTTTAAGGATAATCTGATACATGTGTTGGATCATAGTGAGAAAGTGTTGTGGGGAAAGACTGTGTCATTATTTTGTGTATTGTGGAATCATGGGCGTGTGTAGGAGGAAACATGAGAGAGAGAAATAGATATATGGTCTTAGTGGCTTAATATTTTTTACTTGGAATCTTATGGATTCTTGGGAGTATAACTCGAGGATGAGCTGTTATAAGGTGGGGGATATTGTAAGAACCCAAACTTTTCTATAGATTTATTAAGATTGTTTTTAAGAATTATTTTTTCCATGTGTTGAGTATATATATTTTTTGGTTTAACCTTTGGTGTATTTGTGTGTAAATTCAAAGTTTTTGGAGGGTAGTGGGTCAATGCACGGTTGGTGCACGGTTTTCCCAAACCGTGTGCCCAGCCTAGCGAACCGTGCACCCTTAAGACAATGAGGTTTTCATGGTTTGAACACAGTTTGATAAACCATGCATCCTATTAGGAAAAATCACGAAACACCCCTAAGTGAGGTGTATGGTTAGGGAAAACCTTTAGGAGAAACTATTCACCCCATACATGAAACCATGTGCTCAGAAATTAAATCCCCCAAAAATTAGTTTTAAAATCCCAAACCCCCAGTATTAATCCCTAATCACCCATACTCAAATCCAAACTCATTCCTATGAATTTTAGAGGCTCCTGAATGGATTAAAATCCCTCCCAACCTTTGTTATTCATGATTAAAAGGTTGGATTGTTATATTTTCACATCTCCTGGTATGTATTTTCTTCATATTTAGATCTCTCTCTCTCTCGCTCCTCTTCCTGGATAAATGAGGGATGTTTCTCTGTTGTTGGTTCTAGATCTAGATCTAGGTTTGTTAGATCTTTATTTTTTTATGTTGGATTTAGTATTAAGATCTATATCTTGTTCTTCATCACATTCTTGATCATTTCTATTAAATTGGAGATTTCAGTTGGGTGATCGCTCATCAATGATTTGAGGTCGGTGGTCTAAGGTCAATTTCCCATAGTCTTGTTTCCAATTTCATGTATGCATTGTTAGAATTCAATTGGAATGTTTGAAAATTGAATCTTTAATTGAATAAATTAATTTATTTGTTAATTTATGGAATCATGAATTTGGATTAATTAATTATTAAATTATTTACTAGATTGTGAAAAGGGGAATTGATGGGAAATTGGAATTTTTTGATTTGGAATAATTAATTATTGAATTAATTATTGGGATATTGAAATTATTGATTTGGAATAATTGATTATTGAATTAATTATTTGAATTCTTGAAATTATTGAATTGGAATAATTAATTGTTGAATTAATTGTTGGGACATTGAGATTGTTAAATTGGATTAATTAATTATAATTATTGTGATTATGCAATTGATTGATATGGATTAACTAATTTTTGAATTAATTAATAATTTTTTTCATTGAGTAATGTGATAATAAGGTTAATGTTGATTAACCTTGAAAGATTTTATATATGTGTTTGAATGAGAAATGAGGTGTGGGACGCGGAATAATGCTCCAAATACCCATAGGGGTCCTAGACCTGGCGTTCTAGGACCAACAACACGCATGTGAATATTTTTATGGGTTTGGGATTGATACTACAAACACCCATGAGGTGAGGGACAAGGACTGATGCTCCAAATACCCACGAGGTGCTAGAAATAACATTCTATTCCTATAAGATTAACATTAGACTATGGTTATGATTGGACATATTGTGAATTGAATTGAAATGGATAATGAATTATAATGTGTTACAATGAATTATGAATTTAATATCTAATATGGTTCAGAATATGGAATGGGATGAAGAATGTATTGAATGGTTCAGGTGTCCTCAGAAACCCGGTGGAGTTATGTGGTTAAATAAAGAGTAATTGAATAGATGTAAACTATTTACTTTATTAATTTTACTTATTATTTATACAATTTAATACACTATTATTGACTGGATATTGTTTATACACCATTGGTGGTGTTCTAATGAGTTGTACTCACACCCTACTTAGGATACCTAATCGGTACCCGAATAGATTTCATGGTTATAGGACAAGATAATGGAAAGAGCCATGTGTTAGATAACTGAGTTGGGATGGAGCATAGATAAGGGAACCAGATATGGTTTAAGACCCGCTTGGGAGTTTTTAGTGTCTATTTATTTTGGGTTTTGCATATTGATGCTTGACACATATTGGCATGACATATCTACTGTTTAGTTTTGGATATTTTATTTCCTGTTTTGGTTATCATGCGACATTGGTTTTATTCTGGTTATAGTTATATCTATTGGTTGTTGTTTATTTATTTTCCATTGTTTTTCTACTTTGATAAAGATGTTATAGTATCCCCATGATCGATATTGAACCTTGATTATAGTCGGAAACCTCTGATGTATGGGGAGGTGCACCTAAGTTCATGTGGTGAACTGGCTTAGGGCACTAGTGTGTGGAACCCAGGTTAGGACATTACAGTAGGCCACCACCATCCACTTTTCAAAATTTTTACCCATCAATTAAAGATCCATTATCATGGTAGTTTGAAATATAATAATAAAAATATGTTTTTATTTCAAAGAAAATCACACATCATCTATCTTTTACAAACTTTTCCTTTTATTTTCTTAAATGAAAACAATTTCTAATAAAATATTTTTTGGACAAAACCCCCTTTTTATTAAAACAATCAGTATAAAAATACCCTTTCTGAAATTATTTAAAAATAGGATACAACATGATGTTTCAAAAAAACCATTTACGTTTTTATTTTCAACACTGTTTCCAAAGAATGAGAGACCTTCCAATAACCCATTTATAAGAAGAAACTTGTGATGAAAGAGTCATTTTAATGAATGTTAAATAAAGTGAACATGTATTGAACATTATAAGGGAGATAATAGTATTGAAATACACGTGAGATAAATTCCATATTGGAAAATAAAGTGAAAAATATTTCTATAATTTTTAACATGGAATAGGAAACCAAATAAAAATATATTTTATTATTATACCACAAAAAACATGAGAAAATAAGAATGATCATAGTGGGAAACCCCTAAGTAGATAGGTTAATTAGAGTCCTAGGATCCTCATACCCTAATTGATTGAACTATATAAATAACTCTCCTTGTGAAAAACCCTCTAGAGAGGATAAATCCAAATTTCTAGAGGTACTCATAGAATCATCAAGTTTGTTTAGTTAGTTTTGTAGTGCAAACCTACTCAGGAGACTGAGCTGAGGCCTTAACAGCTCACCCTGTGTACTAGTACTTAGTCCACCCACCTTGATACATATGATCACCATGTCAAATTCCCATAAATGTAACACATAAGGGAGGTATAGTAGAAAAACCAAATCTCAATCACATAACTAATGCAAAATAAACATACAATATCACCTCACCTCCTTATAGTACTAATGTGAATCCTCTTTCTCAAAATCATACCAACATTCCAATCATATCAAATTCATGTCCCACAATAACATTAGAAAAGTATGATCATCTATTGGAGTGCATTTCACTTTTCAAAAAACTTTAAAAGGTTCCAACCAATCCTACACCATTCATTTTAAATTCATTCCAATTATTTGAACCCGAGTTTGAAAACCAATTTTTCATTATTAAGGTTTCCTCTAGTTATTCAAATATATAAATACAAACACATATATATTCCCCTAATTTCACAAATTCACATACCACCAAGTGGTTTTCTACACTTATATATATATGTGTTATTTCCCATGTATATATGCATAACCTTGGATACCTAAAAAAGGCGTTTACAGAACACCACATTCAATTTATTGAAACCACTCTTGATTTTTTTTGAAATACTTGGATATATATAGATATATATTTAAACACACAAAAACATACACATATATATATGATTATTATAAAGTAATAACACAAATGAGTTTTTTTAAAATAAGTTACAATTAAACTAGAATGGAATATAGCATGAGAGTCTAATAAAGTTTCTTTAAAAATCCACATTAAAATTATAAATAACTCATAAGACATTAAAAATATCCAATGTCACTTTAAAAACCAAAGAAATTATTTTCTGGGAAAATACAGAATGCATTTTTCAAAAGTAGTGTCAACCCAAAGAATAATAGATGGAAAACCAAGTTGAAACAAAGCTTCAACCTTTGAGATTTCTCAAAAATCCATAATAAAATTACTAGGTATCATGAATACAAATTTTAAAGACAAGAAATTAAAGGTTCAAAAATTAAAAGGTCAATCATGGGGAAAACCTACTTGGAACTTTTCACCTTTTACTATTGTGGCTCAAATCCACCACAATCATGCCAAAGAGACCCAAAATAGAGATCACACTACCTAGGCACAATAAAAACTACCAAAAATTGATTGAACCTACACCTAGGTTTTAGTGTATAGGAGATGTGCCAAGGGGAAAGAAATAGGAGGGTAAAAAGGAAGAATAAGAATAAGTTAGGGAGGAGGAAACAATTACCTAGGATGATTGCATACCAAATCAAGAGGAAAAATGATGAAGGATGTAGGCTAGACTGAGGGGTTTTTTTTCACTAGAGGATACTAGTCACAGGGGAGGGGTGTCACATGAGAGGTATGAGTGAAGGGGAGAGGGTATTTATTTATTTATTATTATTATTATAATCATCATTATTATTTCATTCTTTTTTTATTATTATTTTTAAACCAGGTGGGAATCAAATGATTTTGGTGCATGATCTACAGAATCATGCACCAACCGTGTGCTCTTTACTGAACACAATGGGAACCCAAATGGTTTAGTCACACAGTTTAATAAACTATGCGCCATATATAGGAAATCACTCTTCTAAGGTGATAGACTCACCCATCTGGTTACCTTACGGTTTTTCCCACCATATGGACTAACCGCGCAACACACTGAAAGATTTAAAATCTTAAAATGTTCCCACATTAAAAGTCCCAAACCACCAAAATAGAAATATAAATTAATAAAAAAATAAAATTATTAAATGAGGGTCAAGGTGTGAAAATAGTGAATACAATTGTGACACCCAAATCCCACCTCCAATAGGTCATATATTAGGGAATATCACCGAGGGTATAAAACACACATTTGGAAATATTTCCCCTCATAAATACTAAGAACTTAAGATATAAACCATAAATAAAATCCATATAATATAAAATAAAACCAATATCATAATTCATACAATGTCATATATAAAACAAGACCTCTAAATGAGTATCCAAAATGAGAAAATTCTATGGAATTGATTACATGAGAACCATCCAACTCCACATCATGA
Source organism: Viscum album (assembly GCA_963277665.1). Lineage (NCBI taxonomy): Eukaryota > Viridiplantae > Streptophyta > Magnoliopsida > Santalales > Viscaceae > Viscum > Viscum album. The sequence continues at coordinate 462,596,221 of OY728142.1, forward strand.
ACTAGTAATGTCCATCCTAATCACCAAAGGACTCTTTCGTCGTCTTCCTTCTTTCTCGACATTCCCCACATTTACTCATTGTAAGATCGAGTTTAGAGGTTGAATTAAGATGTTTGGGAGAGAACCTAAAAAGAGAGACCACATGGGGTACTATGAAGTATTGGGTGTGTCGAAGAGTGCCTCACATGATGATCTGAAGAAGGCTTATATAAAAGTTTCTATCAAGAACCATCTAGATAAAGGTGGTGACCCTAAAAATTTTAAAGTGCTAGCACAATATTATGATGTTTTGAGTGATCCAAATAAGAGAGAAATATATAAACAATATGGTAAAGATACTCTCAAGGAAGGAATGGGTGAGGGTGGTGGACATGATCTGTTTGGAATTTTCTAGGATTTATTTGGTGGAAGAAACCCATTTGGTGGTGGAAGCAGTAGAGGCCAAAGGTAAAGGAAGGGAGAGGATATTGTAAACACCCTCAAGGCATCCTTGTAAGAAATTTACAATGGGAAATCCAAGAAACTATCCCTCTCTCGAAATTTTATTTTTTCAAAGTGTAGTAGTAAAGGATCAAAATAAGGCCCTTCAATGAAATGCTCTGGTTTCTAAGCATCTAGAATAAAAGTTTCTATCCTGAAACTTAGACCAGGAATGATCCAACAAATGAAGCATATTTTCAATGATTACAAGGGTACTAGGGAATCCATTAATGGAAAATATAGATGTCCACAATGAAAGGGTGATAAGTTTGTATCAGAGATGAAGGTTATATAAGTGGTTGTGGATAAAGGCATGCAACATACATAAAAAATCACATTTCTAGGGGAAGCTGATGAAGCTACAGATACAGTTATGAGAGACATTATGTTTGTCCTCCAGCAGCAGGATCACCCAATTTTTAAGAGGAAAGGCTATGATATTTTTGTTGAGAATACCATGTCTCTTATAGAAGAACTTTGTGGATTTAAATTTATTATTACCCATTTGGGTGGTCATCAGCTTCTTACTAAGTCACACCCTAAAGAATTTGTGAAGCTTGACCAATTGGAGGGGATTAATGATGAGGGCATTCCATTTTACCATAGGCTGCTCATGAGGGTAAAGATGTACATACACTTCATAATGAATTTCCTTAACTCATTGATTTTAGATTAGTGTAAGGATATGAAGTCTATCCTCCCTCCAAGGGAATCCCTTGGGTAGACTAAAATGGAGCAAAATGAGTGTGATGAGACAACCTTGCATGACATTAACATAGAGGAGGAGATGTAGTGGAAGCAGGCACATGGTCAAGAGGTATTTGAGGATGATGATGACAAGGTCCATACTGGAAGGGCTTAGTGAGTGCAATGTGCTCAATAGTGAATGGGTGGATATCACGATGTAAGTATATTATTGGAGTTGTATCTTTTTTAGGTGGGTATGTGTAGTACACTGTTACATGTGACTTAGACATCTATAGGTTGTGGTTTCTTATCAAAAATAAAAAAATAAAAAAAAAAAAAAAATCACTAAATCCCTCTAAAAATCTAAAAAATAGGTATATAATATAAGATTGATTATGCAAGTATACTCTATGGGATCCTCTCCAAAACCACTAATTAAAATATAGAAGAAACATAATAATTACTAAGTACCAGGTCAATTACAAACTGACCACATTTTTATTAAATTCCAAATTAATTGAATTTAAAATATGATATATAGTATAGGGAAAACCCTATTTCATCTCATATGGATAATTGAGGGTTTATAGTATGAGTTTTTAGTAAAAGAAAACTAAAAATATGGGGTTTAATGATCTTTTAAAAATTGAAATGTAGTACTTGGATAAGAAAATTTTGTTAGTAAAATAAATTATAGTCTGATGAAAATAAGAGAATGTGATCATAACTAGGTTTCTAAATATATTTTAAAGCTCCTTATTTTTATGAAATTTTTATGTTTTGGTAAAATTATTTGGTTGAGGGTTGACCAAAATCTCAATTACCCTCTATGCCTCTAAAACGGGGCATGTAGAACTAAACCTTAACATAATGATCACGTGGTCAAGTTTTATCCTATATGAATATTTAATGGAATACCAAAGAAAATTTAAATCTCAAATGAGTGGGAAATAAATGGATTATTTTGTTTTCCAATAGAAAAAACATAATGTACACACTTAAAATCTAAAATCTATCAGTAATGAAATAAAAATTGTTTCATTCAAATTCATCATAATATTTTATTCACATAATAAAAAAGTCAATATAATCTAAAATAACTATTTCAAACCACAAAATACACCAAACTAATAGAAAATTCTAAGACAAAACTTCCTCTATAAGTGTGTATCTCTTTTTAAATTATCACCCATTGTTTAACTCCCCATTAAGAGGAGGAGGATGCTTGTATGGAAATCTAAATTTATCCAAGATCTCCCCTTTATGATAGAAATATTTATAATGTATAAGTTGATGATATAAACCCTATTAATATCTAAAATTTCAGAACTTCACCCCTTTTTATGAACTTATAAATGTTGTACAAAAGGTACAAATTTATAGACAAAGGGAGGTAGTAGTTTTTGTAAAAAAAATTAACAACACCAATTTGGTATCAATTTTGGGAAAGTAAATGGAATTATCAAAACTTTGAAGAAACTAAATATTTATTCAATGAGCCCTTAAATATCTCCCTATAAAATTTAGCAATCATCAGAGTTCTAAAATTAAATATATTATCAAAATACTGAGTTAAACTCTTAAATTTGAGAAATTTATATTTTCTAAATAGATCACTTAATTTGGGCCTTCAAATAGTTGAAATATACTTAGGTTTCTTATAAATAGTTGTATCCCAAATAGTTATTGATTCAAAAATAAAATTATATCCCAATTATATTGGTATATATTTTTTAATTTGAAAATTAATGTACACGTTTTCTTGGGATTCCATGCAAATTTTCCATTTTTCTTCAACTTCATTTTGGGATCTCTAAATCAACTTTACCTACAATGAAAACATCAAAACAAGTTAAATTTAAAATTTTAAAATAATTTTAAATTAATTAATTAATAAAATGATAAGTGAAATTGATTATTATTTTTTTAAATTATAATAAAAATGATGTTTAAAACATTAGTATAAGGGTGAAATAGAATAGTGAATAACTATGTGATCACCCCCACACCTAAACATTTTCACTCCTAGGAAAAATTACATTTATCCAATTTTATAAAATTATATATACATTAAGATATTCCCTATTCGAGGAATATTTAATATCCAATGTTAATTTAATTCATATTAGCAAAGTGAATAAAACAAGAACCACACCATGGAGTTAATCTCAATAATTATGGAAATAATTGACTCAAAAACTATATTATAACACAATTCAAGGAGATTCATGATACTAATCCTATAAAGTAAATACCTGAGTCAACCATGCTAATAAATCCCTATATGTGTGTGTGATAATCAATTCATGTTTATCCTTATAATTTCTATTTAGTAAATATATGTTATTTAAAAAAAATTGACTTACCTAGTTCTTTTCAACTAAACATGTTCATTACCCTTTGTAATATAAATCCAAAACCCACTCACTTATAAATTCCTAGAATTTATACCTCTTAGTTTCATAATATATATATTTTTGTATTTTTTTATTTTTTTATTTTTCTTTTCTTTTATTTATTTTGAAGATTTTTTTTGGAACAAAAATATTAGGTATCTACCATAGGCTAATCAGGTATAGTAATGAAATATATCAAAAAAGAAAAAAAAACATATAGAAAAACATTTTTAAAATATAACAAAAATTAACTTAACTTATAAATACATTCAATTAAGTAGTAGGGATTCACATTTTATGGTTGTGTAAAATGATGCGTGGAGATTTAAAATGAAATAATTAATCCATAAACAACTCATATATATGGTATCAATATCTCAAAGTTTTCATAAATAAAAAATCATTTATATTATTTAAAAACATCCATTTTTACTAAAATCGCCCATCAATGTTAAATAATTTATCATAATCACATGCCATCAATGAATGTTTTTTATTTAAATGTTAAAATTATTGAAATAATAAATTTCAGCATGAATTTTCAATAAATTTCATGATGAGGTAGGAATTTAGTATGAGTATTATGAAAAAAATTGATAAAAAAGTGAAAAAGAAGAAACAAAACATAAAAATACCGTGAAATAAGACAAAAAGAGATAAAATGAAGAAAGATGAAAGAAACATTAAAAATCATGGAATAAGAAAAAAATATATAAAAATAAAAACAATGAAAAAAGTATAATCTAATTGAGGAAAGTATCCACCCCCACATAAACCTATAATTTTCAGTATTTCCACAGTAATTAAGCAAAGGATTATAAGGAAGGATATAACCTAGTTTGTGTTATTGATAAATGGATTTTTGAATGTGGAGTTACTCTATGGGGAACTCTGGAAGGTTTTATTGAAGTGTTTTAATCAATAAACATTGATTATGAATGTCTATTGTATTTCTTTAATTCTATCCTATATAACCCAAAAAGTTATACATTAGAATTAGTGTATGAGATGAACCAGTAAGAACAAAGCTTACTAGGGTGAAACTTCATCCTTACATTGTATATAAGGACCTTCTAATCAATACAAAACTGATTGTAAAGGATGAGGTGGTCATGAGAAACATTTATTATTTCCTTGTAAATTCATATTTTCTCATATGCATCTCTTCATATTTCCTCTAACACCTGAATTTGAAATTTTATTTGATCGTCTGTGCCTGAAATATTAGAATTAAATTGTTTTATATCCTAAAGTCCTTAGTGATTTATCTCGATAGAGAGGTGGATAATATTTCCAAACACAACCTAATAAGATGAATTGTCAATGGGAGGTCTAAAAATAGCGTGGTAGGCTCACAAAATATCTCCAAGTCTAATACTCTATTCATTTATGTTTTTTTCGACCATTTTTAAGGATTTTTTTTACCTATTTATTAGAAACCTCAACTATCCCATTAGTTTGGGGTTGATAAGATATATAAAGTCTATTCCTGACCTTAAAGTTCTAAAAAATTGATTTTATTGTGTGGTTGTAGAAATTAGAACCTTGGTCACTAATGATGAACCTAGGAAATATAAACCTATAAAATATTTGGGTTATCAAATGTTTTACAACAACCTTAGAGTCATCATTCCTTATATATCATTCTTTTACCCATTTAGAAAAATAATCAAATAAAAAATTAATGTATAAGTTTCCAAATAAATAATAAAAAATCCCTATAACCAAAGAATAAAAAATTTCATGTGATAACAAGGGTTTTTGTGTCATTTCACTTCTTTTGGAGACATTCCCAATTCTTTGACAATGAGTAAAATTTCTATAGAAATTATTGGAATCCAAAAATAAGGTTTTTAGTATATCCTAGAATCAAGAACCTTGGGAGCTGTCTGTTGGGGACCAAAGTGGCCCCCCACATGGAAGAGTGTGATAAAACCTGAATATAAACTAAAAATTACAATCAGGAACACAACTCCTTACGAATTGAGCACCATATATGATCCAAAGTTAAGGGTTATCCCAAATATACTAATGGGACACATGTTTTAGACACTCAATTTGGGTTTTATTAAAATCACCTAGAATGTAATATGTTATAAAATAATTTACAATGTTAGCATACCAGTGATTAGAATATTTCACTCGATACAATTTCTCATCAAGAAACATGTCATTTATGGGAATTCATGGGGATGATTCAATATATAATGGTGGAAGGATCCTACTGATATTCTCATCCACCACATTATTTTATCCTTTCTTATCCCTAATTTATAAATTTAATTATTAAAGGAGGATCTTCCAATGAACTAGACTTGATTTGGATTCTAGTTTTATAAGGGGATTCGAGAGGAATACATGGTCAGAATACATAATCAATTTGGACTCTAAAAGGTGTATCTTAAATTTATCCAAGGTAGAAAATCAAAAGAAAATATTTTTTAGTTATAGCGTAGTTTTCCTAGGTAGGTTCTAATGTGCATGTGGCATATGCAATGATATATGGAGCCAGATTGACCTACTTTGATAAGGCTTCCCCAACTACATAGTTATAAGTTCTACACATGAATTCAAATGACAAATCTAATAGTGGTGGTTATATTATTAGGGGTCATATGAAAATCCATTTTAATTTGTTAAAATCATCCTAATATTTTTTATCAAATGAAAATTCTGTGTCTTTTTAGAGTAATTATGAGAGGTGAAGTGCAATATTGCTGAAATCATGAATGAAATAGTGATAAAATATCATGTAACCTAAGAAAGACCACACAGAATACAAATTTTTATTGAATGGAAGAGAATAAATAACATCCACTTTTGATTTATCTACTTAGATACCATCCCTAAAAATGTCATATTAAATTATTATCCCTTTTTAAAACCTTGAAATGGAATTTATTATAATTTAATACAAGATTATTTTCAATATAGTTATGAAGGATATAAAAAATACTACTAAAAAATTCTTAAAAGGAGGACCCATATACATTAAAATCATCCCTGAATACTTCCATGAAATTATTTAGACAATCCATGTAACATCCTGTTACCATTTTGTATGTGTTTTGACCCCTTGATTTGAGAATCCATTGATTTGATCCCTTTATGGGTCATTTTCAAGAACTTTTGGAGTTTTTTAAGATTTCTAGGCCTGATCATGGTTGGCGCACATTTAGTAAAAACCGTGTAGCCTTGCCTAAGAAACCATGTAACTTTTTTTGGAGATCCAGAGAAGGGTTCATGGTTGGCGCATGGTTTTTCAAACCGTGTGGCCAAACCATGCAACCTTTTCTAGTAGTCCAGGTGAGGGCACATAGTTGGCACACAATTTGTCCAACCATGTAGAAAAACCTTACAAATCTTCTGGTGGTTCTATTTGGGGTGAATGATTAGGCACATGGTTAGTACTAACCATGCGTTCTATCTAGAAAACCATGTGAACAGGTTTTTAAGGCCTTAGAAATTGAAATTAAAATAATAATACCCCATATTTAACCCTAAATACCTTATAATTGAATGAAATTTGACCATTTAGGTTTTGGAATCCCTCTAAAGGTGTTTTTTATCTCCCAACATTTTCTCTTGGTAGATCGAAGTGCCAATCGAAGTGGTGACCCTCTTCCGGTAAGTTCTTCTCCTCTTGGCCTTTTATCTCTTCTCTTATCTTGATTATTTCTTCCTAGAGGGTATAGAATCCATGTGATTAATTGGATCATAGAAGATTGATGTGGAATTTTGGATCTAGGATCTTTGATCACTTCTCTCGATATTCCTCTTCCTTGACCCAATAACTGCCAACAGAGGTAAAACATCTCAGATTTGTTATGGTTGGATCTCATATTTTTCTAAGTAGGTGTTTCTATGATTTTCATTCATTTTAAAATTCATTATTTCTTGAACCTAAATGGCCCAAAGGACTTATTTTTTATTTATTTTGGATAATACCCCTTTTAAGGGTTCAAGGGGAACCCTTACATGACCCGTAGGCCCAAGACACAAGGCCCATACACAACCCAATACACGACCTTAAAGGCTCAAGACCTAAAACACTTAAAACATCCCCCTCCCCAACATCTGTATCTTGAAGTTTCCTAGTTCTCCACTTCACATGGCTAATCAGCTAGCATTGTCCCATGAAGAGTTGCACAATTCCTGGCCCCGATGGTAGTTTCATAGCCTCTCATTCTTTCAATCTAGTTAGCTCTACTCTAGTGGTTGCTATTTTTTGCTCTGAATCCCTATCTGGGCCTACTCTTATGTGGTCTGCCCGAGTTGCTTCTTGGTCTTTTTTGTGGCCTGAAATCCCTATGGCCCGAAGGCTATTGGTGGCCCAAAGACCCTTATAGCCTGAAGGCCCTATGGACCAAAGACCTTTGGTGGTCCAAAGGCCGTGAGACCCGTAGGCCCAAACCAGTGGCTTGAAGGCCCAAATCGAATCAATAGTTTTAGCTGCTACAATACCAAATAGTACATACTATAGTAATACTACAGTAACCCAAAAATTCACCCCACTCTAATTTTATCCTAGGTCTCTTGGATGCTAAGAAGTAGCCTCTACCACTTAGGTACAAGATCATTGGATTCATTATTGCTCGGGAATTTATAGATATGTGCCTAATTCTAACACATGTTATATAATTGTTGTTCTTTAATTTCCTTATGAAATCCTCTTTGATCCTATTTTAAATAAATTGAACATGTAATGGGTTCCTTGTCACAATTTTATAAATTTATGAATGCAATGTTGATTTTAATTCCCTTTAAAAAAGTTTTTCAAGGTTACCTTTTGGAAAGTGAGATCTTAGGCCTAGTTTTTATTTATAAAGTGAAATGATTTGACTTGTATGAAATGGGTTGAAATATATGATGCTTTCCATAGAGTTTAGATTGCTTGAATTTATGAAATGACTAAGATCCCTCTTTGAATGATTTTACCCTTGATTTTAAATGAGTGTTCTTGGGTTATTTGGAATGAGTGATTTATTCACATGGAAAGAGGGTGTAAAACCATGTTTTAAATGAACTTAAGACTTTTAAATTGTGAAAATTCCTTGGATTATTTTGATCTATTTTGAAAGAAGTGATTATTTTAAAGGCCTGTTTGGCATTATGATGATGGTTATGAAGGGAATCAGGTATGTTTAACCTATTTAAAGTTTGAATTGAATAAAATATTTTGAATTAATGATGTTTTACAGAATGATTGGAATTTTATGATGATCCTATATTTTAATAATCCCTTAATTTAACTTGGTTAATTATTTTTATTCCCATTGATGGGTGTTGGATAAGGTATTGTTCACTTGGGGGAGCTTGGGGATGATATTGAGATATGAATTGAGGGAATGTTCCCATGATTGAAATGTTGAAGGAATGAGTCCATGATTGATATTGATAAGGATCCCTGTTGAGATCCTGGAAACTTTATTATCTCACTTACCTATTTTGACTAGTCATGGGAACCCAGAGACTCATGAGACTGGATGTAAACTCAATGATCAATCATGATGTATTTTGATTATCTTGACTATGGTGGACTCACTATCCTATATAGTTTGTACCCATGTCATCCATATACATGATACTTGATACATGCCAATGTTCATTATCACTACTTGGCACTAGAGTTTCCTTTCTTGATTGATTCTTGATCTTGATCGATATATTTATTAAAGTAATGCACCTTGACTCTATTATATTGAATCTTGCACAAATATTGATATCAGGTGCATGTTATTACTTTTCCTGTCTGATATAAATTTATCTTGTGAAATGGTTTTAAAATATTTTCAAGAAAAGGTTTGGTTTTAAAATGATGAAATTTTATGTTTTCCAAATTTGGTTTGGTAAATGATTTTAAAATTTTTAAACTTATATTTTAAAAACATCTATGTTGTAAAATGATTTATATGGATTAATTTTCCCTTTTGAAATGTAAAGTCTTAAAGTTACTTTATTTTAATTCTATTTTATCATATTTTAATTACGTAATGAAGTATCTATATAGCCTCTTTGGTGAAATCCTACTAATATTTGTAGATCACACCCTTATTATAACATTTGATGTTTGTATCTTCTATGTTCATATAATAGGTTCTCGTGCTCTCATCTTCCTTTGTGGATTCATGCTTAGGTGGCCAAGGGCGGGTGACCTAGAACATGGTGGGTGGTTATGGACCACCAGGAGATGGTTTTTGGTTATTATGTTCCAATTTTAGTTTTTATAGAATATATTTGTACTCTGATATATATGTATTGATTTATTTATCTGGTGTTGTTTCTATAGTGTACTTTGATTATTTTTTTCTCTTATGGGTGAAATAATTCACAAAGGTTAGTTCTAGATACCCATGAACTTTTCACTAATCATGGAGACCGAGAATGCTCTTCAGGTTAGTAGGGAATTGACTCAGATGTCAGTTATGATAGAATTTTGGGTTGGTTCATTACAAATGTTATCAATGGAAATTATTTCCTTGAAATAAAGTACAACTCCTTGGAAGGCCTTATGTTTTTTTGGGTGAGTCATGGTAGGAAAGATATTAAGAATGTGTCGAGACTCAAGAGGTAGTTCGTGAATGGGTGCTTGATCACCACCTCTTCACGATGAGGCTTGAGTTACTTGGGATACATGGACTTGATTCTCTATTTTGAGTTATTAGTTTTCTGATGAAAAATTATATTTATATTTCCAATAATACTGTCTTTGATTTTGGGAATCTCTTATGAGTTTTGGAACTAGAATGAAAAGATAACTACATTTTCACTATATCTTTACAGTCTAGTAAACTGTGAGGAATTGATTTGACTAATTTGGAAATCAATACAGGAATAGTTGTGAGGTTGGTGTCTGGTTTACCATCACATAAAACCAAGACATGCATAGTTCTAACCTGGTTTTAAACTCAACACCTTATCTGTTTTCTTTGAGGAGACTTCACTTGTGTGAGGTTAGTTAGGAGGGGTATGGATGTGGTTTTTTTCATGACATTGTTTGGTCATTTTAGATTTAATCCCTTTTTAATGATTTTAAATCCCTTAATAAAACAAAATTATTTATTAAAATAAGTATTTATTGAGTTCTTTGAGAAATGTTTTTAATTATCAAAATGTTAGTTGATTCTCACTCAAATTTACCCAAAAGAAGAAGGTAAGACGGTCTTTGTAGTCTAGCTTGGGTTATCGAATCCTCATAGACCTAAGAAGTAACCTATAGACACGTAAATTCTATGGATTGTTTTTGGCTATAAATTGGCCAACTTGGGTTGATTTTATATGGGTTTAAGTGAACTTTAAGAGACTTAATTGAATTCAATTTAAAATAATGAGTTGATCCTAGGTTATCGCTCGGGGTGGATTGGACGTATTTCCTTTTCAATGATTTCAATTTCTTATATTTGAGATGGGTTTATTTAAGAAGATAAAACAACATCATCACTTACTGGTTTAATGCCTACACCCTTTAATACTAATCACCTATACACTTGAAGGATCAAAGTTTTTAGCACTTCAAGGTAAAGGTTCGTATTAGCACATGAAGTGTGTGACCTTAAATTCAACAAGGACGATGGAGTTTAAAAATCATTAAATAAAAATCTCAATTAAAGAAGTGATTATACATTAATGGGGTGATAAATAACATCCAATCCAGACCCTTGATACTCCCTTGGATCAACCCATAAGTGGGTTATCCCTCCATTGATTCTATGGTTTCAATGGAAGCGGAAAGTAGACTCATGAGGGAGGAAATGGAGAAGTAAAGAAAACAATAAAAATAAAATGATCACTCCACCGTTGTGTGAATAATTTCACAAAATTTGGTGTGAATAAATTCACACCTTGAGGAAATGGTATCAAGGTGAGATAGAGAACAACATAATAATAGGATAAGAATAACTTTTATTAAGAAACTAAATTGAATTGAACAACTTACATGTGAAAGACAAACTCGAGACAACAAAATCGCAGCATAACATTACAATTGAAAAAAGCACCAAAGATTAAAAAATACTTCACCACCACTGCCTTAAATAGGAATTTTGGGAGCCTTTGGTCGAGCATCCAACAGTACAAAAGATCCCACTTGAGTATGGTAGGCCTAGGGTGGTGGAAAGTAAGGGAGAGGAGACTTTTCTACCCTTGACTCGAGGTGGTAGCCAACTTGCTTCCACCGAACATACGTGATTGTAAGTCCTTCTAGATGGCCGAATCAGAGTGGTACATAGAATAATAAAATGGATCCCCAGATGTATCCTAACCATATTTAAAATATGGGCCCATTTTTAGTTGTGTATTCGGATATATGATTAGATTAGTGGACTGTTTTTCTGGGCCGCAGAATCTGGCCAAAAGTTTTATCTCTAACTTGGGCCGCCTAAATGGACACCATGGAGTTTGAATTAGCTTTGGATCATGAAGAGTGATTTGTTCCTATACATGTCTTATAGAATCCCATGAAATTTGGAATTCATTGGGCCTATATGGTGGGCCCCATAGTCTCATAAGTGGGATAGTGTCCAATCTGACTTCTCCAGAATTGTTTCCTTTCATCACAAAATATCCCCATCTTATTCCCTGAATTCTCCATTGATCCCTGAATCAAACATGTTCATATTTAAGTGTAGATAAATTTCCAAAAATATGAAATTAAAATATATATAATTATATTCCTTAAAATCAGATGAATCATTGGTTACTTTAAATGATCTTAAAAAATGTACCACATAATAGTGCATTTTAAGAAGGTATTATAATCATAATGTGAAATGTTGTTCAAAGTATAAAATGCACTAAAATGGTGTTTATGAATAATAAAGCACATGAATATTATATATATTAACAATGAATATTATCCTCATTTAGTGGCTAATCACACCCCCCAACTTGAGTTTTGCTAGTCCTGAGCAAAATATATCTCAACAATATGAAATTCAAATTCCCTTTTCCAAAAACATTTTAATAAACAATGATCACCAGAAACCCTTATAGAAAAAAATCATGAAACCCATAAAAATATTTTAATACAAGATAGTTTCATAAGAATATCCCAATCCCAAGCCCATTCCTTCGTTCAAATTCATTTCCATATTTCATCCAATATAAATTAAGTATGAGGATGTGTTGTGCATCACAATAGATATGGGTGTTCATATTTATTCAAGGGGGAAATGACGGAAGTGCTAGGTGGAATAACATTTCAATATTAATATGAGTATTCAATTTTTTTATTTTATTTTTTGTTTGTTTTTTTTTGCAATTTTTCCATGGTAATTGAAATTGCACTCAAAAGAGTCAACCCCTGTAGCGAGACTTTGCCGATGACTCCCAAGCTCAAAGAACTTAGGGTACCAAGTGAATCCCACATACTTGGGAATCATCTTGAGTTAACTCAGTCAAAAACTAATTCAAATTACCAAAAATAGATATAAAATTACTAATTTTGGGCCAGACAACTATGGAGTCATGATCCCCAAGTGCCGAAAGCCACGCATTAGTTCATTTCATTGCTCTATGCACAAATTTATTATTATTTTTTATTGAATACTCATATTAAAACTAAAATGATCACCAAACCTATGCTATTTATTTGGGGGACCCCATGAACTCAAACTAATACCCCACTATCCAAAGGATGTGCATTGTGATCTTTTTTTATTTGGATGAAAATATAAACGATGAAATATCACATTGGACAGCCACACTTTCCAAAATATATGCTCATGAAATTATACAAGGATTAAAATCAGAATCAGGGCATGATAAATTATTTGATATTCAGTTTCAAAGCGTACAATGTGTATTACCATGTTCAGAGTTAAAGGAATTTTTTCCTTCCATTTACACAATTTTTTTCAAATCATTCATTTTTTTTGACACAAAAGCATTTTTTATTTCATCTCCCACCCTAACTTAAAATAACACTGTCCCCAATGTTAAAAAAAAGAAAATTTAGAAGGGGGTAGAGGTAGATAATGAAAGTTCAAAAAGGAAATTGAAAATGAGGATCATGGAATGAAGTCACCTGGTGGTTGAAGTTGAAATTCTTACTGCTCTAAATTAGTCCTTTGATCTCTTAGGGGATGTAGGCACCTCCTTGATTGAACATGTATCACCCAAAATAGTCCCTGAACTATACAAAGAAGAACAAACCAGACAAAAAAAACAACACAATGACTTATTGAATTCCAAGTATCATCATTTTTATGGTTTTCCCTGTTTTTTTTTGTTTTTTTTCATTTCTTTTAAATCAAACTAATGATACATTGTCTTCTTTTAAATTTCCGGGTAAGGTATTACTCAGGGATCACACTGCGTGACACAGATGAATACAATTATCCCCTTTCATACCCATCCATACTCATAAAAGAAGAACAGGTCAATAGTCTAATTTTTTTTATTAAATATCAAAATGATTAATTAATCCTATTTAAAATATAAAGTTGATTAAAACAAAAAAATGATAGGAAACTTGAAAACCATGGGTTGCCTCCCATGTAGAACTTTTTTTAACATCATTAGCCCGACATGGATCCTAAATCTATCAATTTTTTCCTGGTTCATAGGTTGGCTCAGTTAACTCAACCTTTATTTCATGTTTATTGAATGATTCAATGAATGGTTTTAACCTTTGACCATTGACCTTGAAAATGTAACCAATTGTGGGATCTTGAATCTCTACTGCCCCATTGGGGGTACACACGATGCACTATGAAAGGTCCTGACCATCTAGACCTTAACTTTCCTGGGTGTAAATGAAGTTTTGAACTATACAAGATCACATGTTTTCCCGGTTCAAAATGTTTGACCTTGATATTCCTAGATTGGTAGGCTTAAACTCTAGATTTATTGATCCTTGAATTTTCATAAGCCTCCATCCTTAGTTCCTCCAGTTCATTGAGATATAATTTCCTTTTTGTTCCGGCCAATGAGAGGTCATAATCCATTTTCTTAATTGCCCAAAAGGCCTTATGCTCAATTTCAACAGGTAAATGGCATTATTTTCCATAAACCAACCTATATGGTGACATTACTAGGATGTTTTTGTATGATTTACGACATTCCCAAAGATAATCCAAGAGTTTATTGGACCAATCTTTCCTAGAAGTATTGACATTTTTTTCAAAAATTTGTTTGATTTCACGATTGGCTAACTCAGCTTGACCATTGGTCTGTGGGTGGTAAGCAGTGGAAACTTTGGGAGAAATTCCATATTTTTCCATGATTGATGAGAATGGATGATTGCAAAAATGAGTTCCACGATCACTAATGATAGCCCTAGGAATTCCAAATCTAGAGAAGATGTTTTCCTTGAGAAATCTAATCATAGTTTGATGATCATTGGATTTTGTAGGAATGGCCTCAACCCATTTAGAGTCATAATCGATAGCTAAGAGAATGTAAAGATATCCCCTAGAGTTTGGGAAGGGACCCATAAAATCAATTCCCCAACAGTAAAATATTTCAACCACTAAGATGGGAGTGAGTGGCATTTGATTCATTTTTGTGATGGACCCTACTTTTTGACACCTAGGACAGCTTTGAGAAAATGTGTAGGAGTCCCTTGAGAGGGTGGGCCAGAGGAGACCACATTGAAGAATCTTAGAAGATGTTTTCTTAGAGGAAAAGCGACCTCCACATGCCTCACTATGACAAAATTTAAGGATGGACTCTTTTTCAGATTCTGGAACACACCTCCTAATGACTTGGTCAGGGCATAACTTATAGAGGTATGGATCATCAAACACATAGAGTCTAACATCAGAAAGGAATTTCCTTCGAGCTTGAGTCCATAAGAATTTTGGAATGACTCCTGTAACTAAGAAATTGGCTATGTCAGCATACCAAGGGCAGTCACTCATAGAGTATAGGTGTTCATCAGGAAATAAATCAGACACAGAAAGGTGATTGGAATTATCTTTGAATTCCATCCTAGAGAGGTGATCAGATACAAAATTTTAAACACCCTTTTTATCCTTGATTGTGAGGTCAAATTCTTGTAAGAGAAGGACCCACCTAATCAGTCTAGCCTTAGCATCTGGTTTTTGGAAGAGGTATTTTAGTGTAGAATGGTCAGTGAACACAGTGATGGGGGATCCTAAGAGGTAGGACCTAAAATTCTCTAAGGAAAACACAATATCAAGTAAATCCTTTTTAGTGGTGGTGTAGTTTATTTGGGCATCATTTAAGGATTTTCTTGCATAAGAAATGACATAAGGAGTTTTATCACAACGTTGTACTAACACAACTCCTACAACAAAGTTACTAGCATCACACATAAGTTCAAAAGGAAGGTTCCAATTTGGAGATTTCATGATGGGAGGAGAGGTGAGAGAGGATTTGAGGGTTGAGAATAAACCCTCATAACTTTCTTTCCAAACAAATGGAGCATCCTTTACTAGAAGAGCACAAAGGGGACGAGAGATTGAACTAAAGTCCTTGATGAATCTTCTATATAAACCAGAATGTCCTAAGAAATACCTCACTTCCTTGACAGTTTTGGGTGATGGAAGGTGAAAAATGATGTCAAACTTGGATTTATCAACTTCAACCCCCCTACCTGAGACCAGATGGCCTAGAACTAGTCCCTATTTAACCATGAAATGGAATTTTTCCCAGTTTAGGACTGGATTCTTTTCTTCACATCTTGACAAGACTCTCTCTACATTCCTCATACATCCCTCAAATGTATCCACAAACACAGAGAAGTCATCCATGAAGACCTCTATAAAATCCCCTACCATGTCTGAGAAGATTCCCATCATGCACCACTGGAAGGTTCCAGGGGCATTGCATAACCCGAAGGGCATGCATTTGAAGGCAAAGGTTCCGAATGGACATGTGAATGTAGTATTCCCTTGATCCTATATGGAGACCTCAATTTGATTATACCCTGAGTACCCATCTAAGAAACAATAGAAGGCATGACCTTCCACTCTCTTAATGAATTGGTCAATTAATGGTAAGGGGAAATGGTCCTTCTTGGTGAATGAGTTTAGCTTCATATAGTCAATGCAGACCCTCCATCCACTACTCACCCTTGTTGGAAGAATCTCTCCATCCTCATTGGTTATCACTGTGATTCCAGCCTTCTTGGGAACCACTTGGATTGGGATGACCCACTCACTCTCATCTATGGGATATATGATACCAACTTTTAAAAATTTCAGAAGTTCTTTTCTTACTACCTCCATGATATTAGGATTGAGTCGCTGTTGAGGTTGACGACATGGCTTTGAATCAGATTCCAGAACAATCCTATGAGTCCCAATAAGTGGGCTAATCCTAGGAATATCAAAAAGGGTCCAACCAATGGCTTTCTTATGTTTCCTAAGGACATCTAGAAGCATCCTCTCATGATTGGATTCAAGAGAAGAAGAAATGACAATAAGATGTGTTTGATTGTCCCCTAGGAAAGCATACTTGAGTGCAGCGGGAAGTTCCTTCAATTCAAGATCAGGTTGGTTCAGAATTTTAGCAGAAGATTGGGACATTGTATCAAGTTCAATTTCTTTTTTTAGAGTTTTAGATAGGATTGATTCCCCACATATAGAAGTTTCATCTACAATATTGGTTTGATCAGATTTAGGGAAGGAAGTTTGATTGGTTTCCATTAAAGTGGTTTGTTGAAAGGTTTCACTGATTCTTGGACCTAAGACTTCATCATAAGAGCAATTTGAAAATGATTCAAGCTAAGGAGATAAATTTCCTTAATATGAACAAAGGAAATCAATCTCATCTTGACTTAAACATTCATCAAATATTCCTTGATGTTCCATGGATTCATTATCAATGCTTCCTATCATGTTTACTTCATGAATGTACTCGTCATCCCCTATTTGTGAGCTTGAATTATAGATGTTCAAGTCTAGGATCATGTTCCCAAAGGTGATGGTCATGTTCCCATTTCGGACTCGGATAACAGAGTTGATTTTTTCAAGAAAAGTATGGCCAAGGATGATTGGGGTTTGTTCCTTATTTCCAAAGTTTGGATGGTTTTCAAGGACAATGAAGTCAGAAGGGTAGATGAAGTTTTCAACCTTTACCAGAACTTCCTTTAAAATACCCTTTGGAACCCTAATTCTACGATCAGCAAGTTAAAGTGTGACAGATGTGAGTTGGAGTTCTTCTAGGCCTAACTGGAAATACATGGAATAGGGGATGAGATTGACACTATCACCTATATCACACAAGGCCTTGACAACTTTGCTTTCTCCTAGTTCAACATTGATGTAAGGGAAACCTGGGTCTTTCAACTTAGGAGGGATGGTCCCTTGAATGGTGGTACTCACATTAGCATCCAAAAAGACTTGGTTTTTATGTGAAAATTTTATTTTAAAAGTGCACAAGTCCTTAAGGTACTTTGAGTAGGAAGGTATGGTTTGGATGGCATCGAGAAGGGGAATGTTCAACTTGACTTGTGAGAAGATTTCCCTCAATGTTTCACTCAGTTAAGGCTTGGGTTTTTCCCTCATGCATTGAGGAAATGGAGAAGGTTTTGGGGTTGTTTTTTGAAGAGTTGTTTATTTGACAATGTTATCAGTTTCCTCAGCTTGATCTTGTGGTTCATTTGAATTTTCATCCAAGTTTGAATCTTCAGGTGGGTTCTGAATTAGTTTTTCAGGTTTCTCAATTGATTTACCACTTCTTAAAATAGTCACAACCTTTAGTTGTTCATGAGTTGTTTGAGTAAAACTTGACTCTCCCCTTGAAGTTGGGGATGGCACCGCCTGAGTAGGCATGGGTGCCTTTCCAGTTTTGATGGTTTGAAGTTCTTGTTTAAGGGAAGAGACTCTTGAGTTCATCCTTTCCATTTTTTTTCACAGTTGTTCTAGTAGGATTTGTGGAACAATTTGTGTTGGTGCTTGAGAAGATTGGTTTATCCCGGGGGGATATTTTGGAGGTGGGATGGTTTTTTGAAAATAGACTGGTGGCTGTTGGTATTGGATTGTTTGGGTTTTGGAACTTGTTATGGGTTTGGTAGTTCTAATGGGGGTAAGGATTTTGTCCCTGTGGTTGGCTAGGTTGTTGGTTATCTTTCCAGTGGAAGCCTGGTTGGTCATTATACCTTGGGTTGAAGTTGTTTTGGTATTAAGGATTTTTAAAGTTCAAATCATTTACTTCTACTGGGGTTCCTCTTAAAAGAACATCCATGATGGATGGAATGGTTGGGAAGTTGTCTGTCTTATGGTCATGTTTGTCACAAATTGTGCAAACAAGGTCTACAGTTTAAATTTCATGGACTTTACTAAGTTCTATCTCTTCAACCTTCCTAGAGAGTGCTGTGAGTTTAGCCCTAAGGATTTCTTCTTCTCTAAGTGTATGAATTCCAGTAGTTCTTTATGGATTTTTAGAATAAGGTAAAGTTTCCCATGTTTTGTTTTTTTCAGAAAGGATTTCTAGATACTCGTAAGCATCATTTGGGGATTTTTTTTAAATGTTACATTACACATCATGTCAATGAATTGTTTGTTCCCCAGACCCAACCCTTCATAGAAAATTATCACTTGTTCAAAAATAGAAAAACCATGGTGTGGAACCATGTTTACAGTGTATTTGAACCTCTCCCATGTTTCATAGAATGACTCTCCCTCTTTTTCAAAAAAGTTTTGGATACTCTTTTTAAGTGCAATTGTTTTGTGGTGGGGAAAATATTTTTTGTAGAATTCTCTTTGTAGTTGGTACCAAGATTTTATGGATGATAGTATCAAAATTTTTAGCCAATTTTTAGCTCGATCCTTTAAAGAAAAAGGAAATAGCCTCATCTTAGCTTATTTTAGTTGATGTGGGGGACACATGGTTTCTACAATGTCATTGAACTCCTTAATGTGAAGGTAGGGCATCTCAGACTCCATTCCATGGAATGTGGGAAGATGGTTTAGGACATGGGGTTTAAAGATGTAGTTGGAATCTCCTAGGGAGTTATGTCTAATTCATGAGGGGGAATTTGTCCAGGAATGTGTGAGGTAGTCATTCATGGTTTGATCAATTGCATTCCCCAAGTTTGGGGCTGCTTCATTTGGGTTTCTATTTTGGTTTCCACCCGGGTTTATGAGTTGGTTTCTTTGAAGACCTTCCATTTAAATGGGCACAATTTTGGACACTAGAGTATTAGGAAGATTAGGATCTAATGGAATTATTTCTCTTGGTGTACTTGACTCCCCAACCCCAGGACTATCCACCATAACTAGACGGTTTGATTGATCGCGGGCGTAGGCGGACATGCGCCAAAAGAAATAAATGATAAAGGGACAAGATAAGAGAATTTGGATGAGAAAAGAATAAATGGGGGAGAATATAATGGGTTTTTATATGAATTACTTGGGTCCCCAGCAACGGCGCCAAAATTTGATTCTCGCTCAAATTTACCCAAAAGAAGAAGGTAGGACAGTCCTTGTAGTTTAGCTTGGGTGGTCGAATCCTCAGAAACCTAAGAAGTAACCTATAAACACGTACATTATATGGATTGTTTTTGGATATTAAGTGGACAAATTGGGATGATTTTATATTTGTTTAAGTGAACTCTAAGAGACTTAAGTGAATTCAATTTAACATAATGAGTTGATCCTAGGTTATCGCTGGGGGTGGATTGGACGTATTTCCTTTCAATGATTTCAATTTCTTATATTTGAGATGGGTTCATTTAAGAAGATAAACAAACATCATCACTTAATGGTTTAATTACTACACCCTTTAATACTAATCACCTATACACTTGAAGGATCAAAGTTTTGAGCACTTCAATGTAATGGTTCGTATTAGCACATGAAGTGTGTGGCCTTAAATTCAACAAGGACGATGGAGTTTAAAAATCATCAAATAAAAATATCAATTAAAGAAGTGATTATACATTAATGGGGTGATAAATAACATCCAATCCAGCCCCTTGATACTCTCTTGGATCAACCCATAAGTGGGTTATACCTCCATTGATTCTATGGTTTCAATGGAAGCGGAAAGTAGACTCATGAGGGAGGAAATAGAGAAGTAAAGAAAACAATAAAAATAAAATGATCACTCCACCGTTGTGTGAATAATTTCACAAGATTTGGTGTGAATAAATTCACACCTTGAGGAAAAGGTATCAATTTGATATGGATAAAAACATAATAATAGGAGAAGAAGAACTTTTATTAAGAAACTAAAGTGAATTGAACAACTTACATGTGAAAGACAAACTTGAGACAACAAAATCGCAGCATAACATTACAATTGAACAAAGCACCAAAGATTAAAAAATCCTTCACCACCACTGCCTTAAATAGAAATTTTGGGAGCCTTGGGTCGAGCCTCCAACAGTACAAAAGATCCCACTTGAGTATGGTAGGCATAGGGTGGTGGAAAGTAAGGGAGAGGATACTTTTCCACCCTTGACCCGAGGTGGCAGCCAGCTTGCTTCCACCGAACAGACGTGCTTGTAAGTACTTCTAGATGGCCGAATCAGAGTGGTCCATAGAATAATAAAATGGATACCCGAATGGATCCTAACCTCCTGTAAAATTTGGGCCCATTTGGAGTTGTTTATTAGGAGATATGATTAGATTAGTGGACTGTTTTTCTGGGCCACAGAATCTGGCCCAAAATTTTATCTATAACTTGGGCCACCTAAATAGACACCATGGAGGCCGAATTATCATTGGATAATGTAGAGTAATTTGTTCCTCTACATGTCTTCTATCATCCCAAAAAAATTGGGATTCATTGGGACTGTATTTTGGGCCCCACAGTCTCATCAGTGGGCTGGTGTCCAATCTGACTTCTCCAGAATTGTTTCCTTTCATCACAAAATATCCCCATATTCTTCCATGAATTCTCCATTGATCACTGAATAAAAAATGTTCATATTTAAGTGTAGATAAATTTCCCAAAATATCAAATTAAAATATGTAAAATTATATTCCTTAAAATTTGATGAATCATTGGGTACTTTAAATGGTGTTAAAAAATGTACCACATAATAGTGCATTTTAAGAAGGTATTACAATCATAATGTGAAATGTTGTTAAAAGTGTAAAATGCACTAAAATGGTGTTTATTAATAATAAAGAACATGAATATTATATTTATTAACAATGAATATTATCCTCATTTAGTGGTTAATCATTAGTGTTATAAAATTCTTGGTTAGGAAAACTAATTTTCAAATACACTTTTGTGATGTGTTAAAGAGACATTTTAAGAAGAAATTTGGTTCATAATGGGTTTGAAATAGAAATGGTTTTGATAATTGGAAAATGGGATTAATGTTTTTGAAACCATATAATAATTTACATGAGTTTTTAATGTATTTTAGAAAACTATGATGGATTTATAAGAATATATCTCATTTTGAAATCAAAGAGTAATGTTTCATAAATAGGGAAATATCGTGTGCTTTGAAATTTGTGATGCTTTGATAAAAGTAGGTTATGACTTTGTTTAAATGATTTTATGCTCTCTTTGAGTGTTCATTGATGTATGAGTTGATATAATTATGTTTTGTGATGTTTAGAAATGTCTCCCAAAAAGTCCTTTAAGAAATATTTAATGTTGGTCCAACAGTCTGGTCTTTAGGGTAGTTATTCATGTTTTCCAAAAGTGGTGTCTAACATTGATGAATCTACCTAGAATCAGAATTGAGTGGGAGAGCCAAAATATTTATATCCTTTGGACCCCATCTAATACTTCTTGAATTGGAATCCACCTTCTTATAAAGGTGAATGAGGTTCTCTTAAGGTAATAAAGTGGCTTGAAGAAGTTGATTGGTTCTTCAATTATCTCAATATTCCTACTTCTATGAAGGTCAAGTCTATCAACTCCTTATTTAAGAAAACTGTCTAGTATTGGAAGGAAGTTGTGATTACCTATTTTATACATGAAATAATGTATTTTTAATTCTTCAATTCAGTATTCATTCAGTGGTAGTATCCTGAGGAAGGTAAGATGGAAAAATTTACTGAGTTCTAGAGTTTTAGTCAAGATAAGAGATCAATTTCAGATTATTCCAAGAAATTATCATATATGGTATTTTTATTGCATAGGTTTATTAGTAATAACTTCAGTAAGTCAATATATTTTAGAAAAGGTATTCACCCAAACCTTGTAACCACCATACCTACGGGCTGGTTGAACTCTTATTTGGAGATGCTTGAAAGGGACTTTTTAGCTGAAGAAGAGTTAGAAAAATGAGACAAAGGGAATAATTCCTAATTCATGGTCAGGGAAGGATAGTCTTATCATAGAAATAAAAGGTATGTTGTGTATTTCTAGTGTGTATGACCTGTTCATTCTAAGAAGTTGTGTTCGAAAGCTCAGAGAGTTTGTAAATGGTGTGGTTGTTTGGTTCAATTTAAGTGGATTTGTAAATTGGGTGACCAAAAAGGGATGTTTTGGTTGTGGATCATCAGCTCCTACCTACTAGAAAACAGAAATTTCAAGATAATAAGTCTTTATCCATAGGTCTTGGAGTGAATATTTTCACATATTTGGGGGAGATTTCGATGGTGGTTGATGTTGATCTAACTTTTTATTTCCGAAATCAAAGTAGAAATTGCTGGAGTTTTTTCTTATTGAGACTTATCTATTTTTGGAAACCTTTTGTTTTAGAGATCTCGATGGATTATTTTGGGATCTTTGTGGATGATATCTTTTAACATTGTTTTTAATCATGTAGATGATTTTATTTTATTTAGACCTATGTCGTTGTGCCTTGTGGATGTGCACTCTTGAATTCTTAACCATCCTTTTGAAACTACTTTAGTTCCTTGATGTTCATTGTGCTCCCAGTGATAAAGTGGAGTCTTTTACAGAGAAAACTCAAGATGATTTATGGTTTTTTTCTTAAAAATAAATTATGTTTCCTTCCATGGATGTATTCCTATGGTCGGTGTTAGATACCATTCATATTGGCCATTGTTCCTTGACATCCTTTTATTTTTCATTCGTGGTTAGATATAAATTTTGATGTGATGTATGATCACCCTTGTGAGAGTGTAGTACCCTATTGTTCACTAACCTTGATGTTTGAGCTCTTTTCGGATGGGCTTGGGTAAACCTTGGGAATGTAATCAAGTAACTAGGATGATGTCATTCCTTGATGGACTAGGCACATGAAGGTTATGGAGTGTTATTTGTTGAGATAATAAAGGGGAAAAGCTCAGTGTTGAAAATCCTAGTTTACCATTGAGTACTTACCTGGGGTAGAAATCCTTGTCAGTTTTGTGCATTTCTTATAGATTTTTTATCATAGATGGAATTTGAGCGTGTTTTTTCTTATGGAAATCATGATTTGTTTGGATGTGCTATTCCTTTAAGGTTTTCACTATTGAACCTTATATGTTCTCCTTGGAATATGGTTAAAGTATCTTCTTTGTATCGAAGGGACATGATTTTCTCATGTTACACCATTTCCATGAAATCTTTAATGGAGGGGAGACCCATGCCAGGTCTCTAGTTCTTCTTAGTTGTTTCCCATTACTCTTGGTGATGTAGAGCTTCATTTTGAGATGTGATAATCTTGGAGTGAGTCTATTTTGGTTCAAGGACCTTCCACCACACAAGATGAGTGAGGGAGTTATTTTTATTATGTATTCTTATATCATTCAGATTGGAATATTTCTAAGGACATAAAGTTTTTATATTGGGGAGAATGTAACATCTTGTTACTAGTTTTTATGTGATTTTATACCTCTATTTGATCACTTTTTAGGGAAGTTTTGAGAAATTTTGGAGTTTTTTTGAAGGTTTCTATGATTAAGCATGGTTGGCACATAGTTTAAACAAACTGTGTAACATTACCCAGGAAACCGTGAACCTTTTTTTGGATATCTAGAGGAGGGTACATGGTTGGAACACAGTTTTTTAAACCATGTATACAAACCATGAAACCTATTCTAGTATTCCAGGTGAGGGCGCATGGTTTGTCAAACCGTGTAGACAAACTATTTAGCTCTTCTAGTGGTTCTGTTTGGGGTGCATAGTTAGGCACATAGTTAGTACTAACCGTGTGGCCTACCCAGAAAACTATGAAAATAGGTTTTTAATGCCCTTGAAATTGTAATTAAAATCTATAGACCCCCTCTTTAACAAAAATACCTCTTAATCAAACCTAATTTAACCCTTTAGGTTTTAGGATCCCTATAGAGGTGTTTTGGATCTCCCAACCTCTTCTCTTGGTGGATTGAAGTTCTGATCAAAGTTGTGATCCTCTTTCAGTACTTTATTCTCTTATTGGACTTAAACCTCTTCTCTTATCTTTATTCATTCTTTATAGATTCTATTTAATTCTTTCCATTCATTGGATCATGGATGATTGGTGTCAAATTGTGGATATAGGATCTTTGATCACTTCTCTTGAGATTCCCCTTCCTTGACCCAATGATCTCCAATGTATACGAAACATATCAAATTAATTATGGTTGGATCTCATATTTTTTCAATTAGGTGTTTCTATGATTTTAATTCATTCTTTAATTAATTATTTCTTGGGAATTTATAGATATGTCCCCCTTCTAAAACATGTTCTATAATTGTTGATCTTGAATTGCCTTGTGAAATCCTATTTAATCCTCTTTAAAATAAATTGAACATGGAATAGGTTCCTTCTTACAGTTTTATAAATTGATGAATGATATGCTGATTTTAATTCCCTTTTAAAGAGCCTTTCAAGTTTACATTTTTTAAAGTGAGGGCTTAGGCCTGTTTTTGATTTATAAAGTGAAATACTTTGACTTGTATGAAATGGGTTGAAATATGTGATGATTTTAATAGAGTTTCGATTGATTAAATTTATGAAATTACCATGATCCCTATTTGAATGATTTTAACCTTGATTTGAAATGGACATTCTTGGGTTATTTGAAATGAGTGATTTATTCACATGGAAAGATGGTGTAAACCCATGTTTTGAAATGAACTTAAGACTTTTTAAATTGTGAAAATTCCTTGAATGAATTTGATCTATTTTGAAAGAAATTATTGTTTTAAATTCCCATTGTCATTATGATGATTATTTTGAAGGGAAGATAGTATGTTTACCCTTTTTAAAATTTTAATTGAATAAAAGGTTTTTAATTGAATTACTGATATTTGATGGATTGGTTGGAACTTTATGATGATCCTCTATTGAAATAATCCCTTAATGTAACTTGATTGATTCTTTTACTTCTCATTGATGTGTGTTGGAAAAGGTATTATTCACTTGGGGGAACTTGGGGGGTGAGAGTGAGATATTATTTGATGGAATGCACCCCTGATTTAAATGTTAAGGGAATGAGACCGTGATTGATATTAATAAGGATCCCCATTGATATCCTCGTAACTTGATTATCTCACTCAACTATTTTGACTAGTCATGGTAACCATGGTAGTTAGATGATATGACCTAGATATATACTTTTCTAGTGGACTCACACCCCTTCTAGTGGACCCATATAGAACATGAAAGGTTCAGGTTATGGATGTGCATCCAGGAAAGTAGGTGTGTGTGGAACTGGTTTTCTTGAGACCTTTGAGACTAGATGTAAGCCCAAAAATCAATCATGATATATTTTGATTAGATTTACTATGGTGGAATCACTATAATATCTAGGTTTTACCCATGACATACATATAAATTATACTCAATATATGAAAATGTTCATTGTCAATACTTAGAACCATAATTTCCTTGATTGATTCATGCTCTTAATTGATCTTCTTATTAAAGTAATGCACCTTGACTCTATTATATTAACTATTTTATAGATCTTGATATCAGGTGGATGTTCATAATTTTCTTGTTTGATATGAATATAGATTGTGAAATAGTTTTCAAAGTTTTTCAAGAAATGGTTTGGTTTTAAATGATGAAATGGCATGTTTTCCAACTTTGGTTTGGTTAATAATTTTGAAATTTTTAAACTTCTATTTTAAACCCAACTCCATTGTAAAATGATTTCCATGGATTTATTTTTCTTTCTGAAATGTAATGTTTTGTAGTCACTTTATTTTAGTCCTTTTTTAGCTTATTTAAATTACCACATGATGTATTTACATTGAATCTTTAGTGAAATCCTACTAGGCTCTGTAGATCAGACCCTGCTTGTACCGTTTAGTGTTTGCAGATTCTATGTTATTGTAGTAGGTTCTCATACTCTCATCTTTATTTGTGGGTTCATTCTTGGGTGAATGAGGGTGGGTGAGTTGGGACATGGTGGGTGTTCATAGACCATAGAGAAATAGGTTTTAGTTGTTATGTTCCGCTTTCATTTTTTATAGTGTATCATTATACTCTGATATGTATGAATTGATTTTTCTATCTAACATTATTTCAATAGTATAATTTGATTATTGATTTCTATTTTGGGTGAAATTATTCCAAAATGTTAATTATGGATGTCCAGGTTCTTGTATCCAGCCCATGGGGATTGGTAATGCTATTTGGGTTAGTGGAAAATTGACTTGGATGAAAATTTAGATGGTATTCTAGATTAATCCATTACAATCCAAACAAATACTAGGTATGAATCATTGGAGAATACTTGGAGCAATGCATAGACAAAATTGCATCATTTTTTATGAAAATGTGTCAAAAGAGAAAATAAAGGTTGTATTTTTCTAATCCTAAGGGGTAATGTGGATATGAAAATATCTAAAATACCCATCAAGGAAAAAATAGTTGGAATTCCCCACTAACCTCTCTATCATTTTTTCAGTGAGTGGTAATGGGAATTTTTCCTTCCTAGTGTATTAGTTTAGAAGTTGATAGTTCATACAGACATGTCAAATATTATGCACATGGGTTAGTACCAATTCATTATTTTCATTTCCAATGACCATTAAACAAGTTTTATTAGGAATGACCTATACTAGACTAACCCATTGACTATAATATATAGGATAAATTTTTCCAGAAACTGATAATTTTTTTATCTTCTTTTTAGAGGCACTAAGGATGTTTGGGTTCAGTTTTTGTTGTGCATGTATCACAGGTTTAACCACAACATTTAATAATATATGATGCATGAATGTTTATGGGATAATACTAGTAATTTTATCAAGTTACTATATGAATGCTTATTTATACTTCCTCAAAAGGTCAAGAAATCATGATTCATGCTCTAGAGAGAGTGAACAATGATAACAAGAAACATTTTTCTATTATCATGATATGAATATTTTAATTTTTTAGGCAGTAGTTTAAGTTCTAATTTTGGGAAATTTTGGATTGATGGGAGGTTCAAGAAAGAGGTAAGTCCATGATCTCATCAAATTTATCTTTAATAATACCTCTAGATAATAAATAATTATTTACAAGCTAAGTAGAATCATCGATGGTAATTTATGCCTTAGTAAATAAGAAATCATTAAATAATAAAAATGCATTGAATTTTCCCAAACCATTACAATATTAAATACATTAATTATTATCTAGAGTATGTATCAATGATAAAACTAAAAAGGGGAGTCAGGGTAAAGAAAATAAGTTTTTTTGGGGATAGGGAGTATATCAATTAAATAAATTAACTAAGAATAATGTTCTTATGAGGGGTGTTTCATGGAATTAAAGATGTTAAAGTGGATAATATCACCCCCAAAATCTATAAATAATGTATCATTGTGTACATTAATTATGGTTTTGGTGGTTTTAAAGAAAGTTCTCCCTAATATAATCAGTCCATGTCCATTCATCCTATCATATTACATATTTATATAAAAATTAGTAGGTAAAATAAAACTTTTAACTATCACAAGAACATACTCTAGCACACTAGTAGAGTGTACAATACTCTGATTTTCTAGTTGAATAACTATTCTAGTAGGATTCAACTTCCTAACCTATAAGGGAGAAAAAATAGAGTAGGGAATCACATTTATAGAGGCACTCAAATCAATACATCCATTATAAAATAAGTATTTATATAAAGTGAATGAAATAGATAATTACCCTAGATCTTTTCATTTAGTGGAAGTGATGGTTAGATAAATTTAAATACATTACTCTATAATATCAAAATTATATCCCCTCTAATTCATTATTGGTGGGTATGCATCTATTTAAAGTACTTGGAATATTGAGCAAGTTGTTTCATAGAATCAACTAAGTGTATGTTAACCTGCACTTTTTTAAAGGTTCAAATATTTCCTTATAAAGTTATGTTTCTATTGGTTTTCTTAGTTTAGTGACCCTTTGGGGGAATTAAAGAGTAATGGATGGCCTAGGGGTTTCATAAAAAATACAGTCTTTCCCTTAGTGGGACTCCTCTATAGGTTAGAATTTTCATTATTTATACTTTTAGGGATAGTTGGAATGGTGGTTTCCTTAGGAGGGGATAACTCTAATGGAAGGGTCATTTGGATTTTAAGTTGTGTACTATTCCAAAGGGTGATATAACTTAAATGTTCCTTTTACCTTGGGTTAACCATAGGTTGGGAAGGTAGTATAACCAACCCTTGACTCTGGATTTACTCTAATGAGTTAGTGAGTTATCCAAATTGAGTTTTTAGGTCTTTCATGATAGCATCAGCTGCTTTTTAAAGTTGAAGGATATTTGTAGCCATTTGTTTTATTAAGTATTCTAGGATAGTCTTGGATTTTAGAGGATTTTTTGGAAATAAATTTGTAGTGGTTGAGGAATTTTGGGTAGTAGTGGAGGTTGACTACCATGCCCTGGGTGGTTCTATGACTATTGAGGTTTGTTAGAATACCCCATTACCTATATTCTTGGTTATATTTCCATCCAAAGTTAGATGGAATGTACGGTTCTTGTCTATTGGTTTTTTTTATAAAAATACCTAGACGATTTCCTCATTAATCTCAAAAGGTTCTCTCAATTGATGTCATTAGTCAAAACAGTGTGTATAGACATCATAGATACCATAATGAACTAGAGGAAGAAGCTAATATTATCCATGAGAAAGTGAAAGTTATTGGAGAAGGGAACTTACCTCTTCAAAATTATTTTCCACCTTATTCTAAAAATTAGAACTCTAGACCTCATGAGATCCTATGATGGCCACACTAGAACTTGAACCAAATTATTGAGTATTTTGTAAAATGTTTTCAATGAGTGTCCTTACTGAATCCAAATACTTTTCCTGTAACACCCCGAGCTTCCACGATACGCTTCTCTTTCAATAATGCAATAGCTTGCATTGCACGCAAGTTCGAGATTCTAACACACCGCGACTAATCAAAGTAGCGGTTATGAATAGTAATACCTAATTTTTGAAATTTTATAAATTTTATTTTTCCAAATGGACTTCGTTTTTGTATTCGTAATATCAAAATTATCCTAAGTTGAATTTTTTGTAACTTTCTGAGAACTTCCAAATTTTTATGAATAGTGAAAAATACTTAAAATAACTTTTTTAATCAAAATAATTTATAGTGATAAATTATACTATTGAGTGGTTTTAAAGTATAATTAGAATATATTTTTACCATTTTATCCAATGGTGTTCATTAGAATTAATTTTATTTTGAAATTGGACATAAACAATTGTCAATCTTTTGATATATATTGTTTCTTAAAAACACGCTATTTGTTGTGACAATTGGAATTAATTATAAAATTAATTAATGCAACTTATATGTTTGAAATTTTTTAAAATAGACATCATTTTTGAAATCGGAATATCAAATATAGCTTAGGGTGAATTTTTGGGATTTTTCTGAAAAACTTCAATTTTTGATGAATAGTGAAACCACTAAGTGGTACTTATAAAAACTGATTTTTCGTTTAAATGAAATTTTACCACTTATGTGTTTTGAATTTCAAAAATCCGACATACATGGTTGTCATTAAGAAGTAAAATGTGGTTCAATGAGATTAAAATAATTTTTGGTGAATAGTAACTTTTAAGTTCTTAATCGCGATTAGAGGTAATTAGTGTAGTTTAAGGTAAAAATAATGTTTTAATAATATGAGATGAGCTTGACACATGTCCTACCCTCATTGGATATGCCATGGCAGACCAAGACAATCCATGGGTCAACTTGAGGACCCCATGGAGCCACTTTAGTTGGAAAATGACATAAATACCTTTTATTTAATGTTAAAGTAAAAAATGACACAAACATGAAATGTTTTACTAAAACAATTTTTAAATAGGGTTATACAAGTCATATTTTTGACTATAAATAGTCATTGGAAATCTAAAAATATTTCCTACATCATAGTATTTTTTTTATAATTTTTAGACATTTTATAAATTAAATTATTTATGACATCATGATGATGCAGCGATGACCTCATTATTTAATGATTTAAATAAAATGGAAAGATAATGTAATATATAAGACCTACACATGTCAAAAACCTATTGGATGGGTGGATTTAGAACCCTTATCACCTTATCCTCGACTTATATCAATGTGGGACCTCTTAAATCCGAATACCATTTTAAAATAAAGTGACTTTTCTTTACTTTCCAAGAGTGCCCCTCCTCTCCTCTTATAAACGGCCCCCACCACTACCACCTTACTCACACTTTCAAAGCCTTTTGGCTCGGCCAAACTCTGCCAAAATACTCTCCCAACTTCCCTATCTTACTCCTATAAGCCTCCCTTTGGGCAGAATTCTTCCCAAAGAATCCTTTGGCTCAAATCGAAAAGAGTTACCCGATTTTAAGGTAATGTCTTCTCTTATGTTATTTTGTTTTATTTTTCTTCTCCAACCCCCTAAACTCTTTTTATTCATTTCATTTGTAACAAAAACAGTATCCTAAATATACTAGGATGTTTTTATAAGAAGTATTAAAGCTACACTTACACACACCTACATCTAATGGTTAAAGAACATACTGTTTCTGTGGGTGGAAAAATACTGCCTCACGAAACGATGATTGTTCAATATTATTTTAACACCTCTGATGGTGGACATTTTGATGAAACTATTTTCATATATGACATATATATTATGTTTATGTTTTAATTATGCTTCTGTATTTCTCATTTATGTCATACCTTTATGATTTCCATTATGTGTAAACACGATAATTTCATTTTAGGAAGTGCGGACTACCGCCCCCTCAAAGTGATTTGAATCGTTAATGCCATATGTGGGATGTATAAAGGATGGATTAAATGGTATTATAAACTATATTATACTGGAATTATATTATACATTTATATAATTATGATTTCATTCCATTAAATACGAAATAGAAATGAAAGTAGCGTTCATGCGTACGTACGGCATACCGTCTCCATGAACGGTGCATTTCATTTCTTACCTCTAAATGTCATGTAATATTATGAATGAATGTATATAATGGATATATATGAGATATATTATATCTATATCATGAATATAATTCTGGATATAATGGATATTTCACCACATGAACAACTTGTAATTATAAGAAGTCTATTTTTGACTCAAGTACCAAAGATCGACAAAACGACCGTTATTAACTTAAATAATTACATAATGTTCATAACATGGTTATAAGTGATATTAAAGGAATAAGAAACTTGAAAAGGTTCTTAAGAAACTATAAATTAACTCTAGTTTATTATTCAGGAGGTTAAATAACGGTCGAGTCAAGACAGGACGCAAGGTAAGGGAACTTCTTAACCCAATTTCCATTCTTTGGGTTAATCTCCTACTTTCAAATTATGTCATGATATTATTATGTCCTATCTTGTATTTATAATTTCTTTATGTGTACATATAGTGAATACACATAATAGATCTATTTTATTTTAAAAATGATCTTTTTAAAGACTTCGTCTCAATCTCCTTTCATTGAGACATATTTGGTTTTATACACAACTTTCTTTTATACGGTGTATAAACCCCTTTGACTTTTACGTTTATTAAAAAGGAATCTTTTTATACGAAGTGTTTTACTAAATGACAAAAAGGAATGTTTTTCTTGTCGTACGTATGCGGCGACAACGACTTCTCCGCCGCCGTAACCATTATTTGAGTTTCGGCTTCCTCTACAAGCCATACCTTTTTTTAAAAGAAAAATAAATACCATGTTTTACTTTTCTTTCATTTTGGTATTGAAAATGGTTTTGATAAAGTTTTTATTATATCAATTTGTTGTATTGATATCTTGTGATTGAAATGTGGAAATGCTATTTTTCCTTTATGCATGTTTTATGTGATACGATTGTGTTATATGATATGTTTAAAACTATTCATATGAGGAATGCATTGGACTTAATAAGTGACGGGTGGAGCCCGCTATAGCTCCTCGATGCATCAGCAGGTCTCATGAGACAAACTAGTGTCTTGGCACGAGGCCTTGACAAAATCTTATTTGTGTTCTTGGCACGAGGCCTTGACTACGTGGTTATGATAGTCTGGCATTATGCATTCCATCATTATGAAAGTGGTTATTGATATTGCATGTGATTATTTGACCAGTAGAATATCCATGTGAATAAGTAAATGGCATCATCTCATTTTACTTTTTCCATATTATGTTGAAGTTAATGTTTAAAAGGATTTTTTTTAGTTATACATTGCCTTAAATGTTAATGTTTATTTATGAAAGCTTCCGCAATATTGTTATCCTTACTGAGCATCTGAGCTCACCCCTTTCAATGTTTTAATATTTTTCAGGATGTGAAGAAGTATAATATGAATGACCTGCAGGGATAATATAAGGGGATATGAAGAGAATATGTTGTAGTTTTGTTTTACTTTATGATGTAATGTAAGACTTATTAATGTATCTAGTGTTTCCAAGGCTACTAAACTAATCGGTCTTTCGAGACTTGATCTTTTGTGATCATGCCAATGTTACGAAGTAATGCACTAACTCTGGGTAGCTGGGGTCGGGCGTTACAGTTGGTATCCGAGGTAGTTTAGTACTAACCTTGGAATCTAGATTTAGATAAACTCTGATTAGAGCACATAGCCCGAAGATAGAATTTGGGGATTATTATAGAAGAACTTCCTAGAATTTTGGTATTATAGAGATTTTGTGAGTTTTCCGATCAATACATCCCTGTCTGGATACGAGTAGGTAGAGGTGGCTCTGGCACAGATGTACCTAGGGGTAAAACCCGAAAACACCGCTTTGAGCTAGACTCGAACGGGAACTGGTGCATGACAACGGGCCTTGCTGCACTCTTGGTTACGACACTCCTCGGGGATATGCTTAGGATAATTCTCGTTTTCTTTACAAACCACTATGAAGGGTTATGAGTATATACTTCCTCAAAGAAAACATTTTTATAATTATGGATTATATCCATAAATAGTTCAATTTATGTTAAGTATTTTATAAGTATGGAATTATGTATTTTTATTCATAAACTAATATAGTTTATGACATTGTTTAGAAATGGCACCTAGTGGAAGGAATGGAAACCATATCAATGCACACACTCTATGTAGGGATTGCCCTCCTGCTCAAGATAATTATTGTGGATCTGGAGATACAACTGGTGCTGATCAACTTATTACCATACCGGGACAACTCACTCAAGTTATGAATAATAACCTTACTCGTATGGATCACCCTGATCCGCAACGTGGAGGATCAATGTTAGATCGCTTCATGAGGCAACAACCGCCAACATTTAATGGGGGTACAAATCCATTAGTAGATGAGCAATGGATAAACTCGTTAGAGAAAATATTCCATGCCTTGGGGAGTAGCGAAAGGTAGAAGGTTGTCATGGCAGTTTACCACCTCACTGGAGATGCCGATCAGTGGTGGTCGCTGATTCAAAACACAAAGGAAGATGAAAAAGTATCAAATATGGAATGGAGAGAGTTCAAAGATCTTTTCTTAGAAAAATACTTTCCACATGACCATCGAGCAGATATGGAAAGACAATTTTTGAGTATGAGACAAAAGGAGGATGAGAATGTCGCAAAGTATGAGGCCAACTTTACAAGGTTAGCGAGACATGATGCAGATTATATATGTAACCCAAGAAGTAAGATTGATCGTTTCTTTGATGGGTTAAAACCATTTCTTCGTCGAGCTTTAGTATCACAATCTTTCTCAACATACGAAGATATAGTCTCGTGTGCTATCAAGACAGAAAAGGAATTCTCTAAGTCTTATGACAATAAAGTAAAGCAAGAGAAGAAGAGAACGGTGGAACAAGAGATGGATAAAGGGAAAAAGGGAAAGAAATATTCTCCATTATGTGATAATTGTGGGAAGAATCACCCTGGTACTTGCCTAAAAGGAATGGGAGTTTGTTATAAATGTGGATAAAAAGGTCACCAAGCGCGTGATTGCAAGGGAAAGAAAAAGGCTATCAATGTTGAATGCTACAATTGTAGGGAAATGGGGCATTATGAAAATGAATGTCCTAAGCGTCAGGAAAACATACCTCAGAAAAGGCCAAGGGATCAAGGCCAAGCTTATGCTGTTACTACAGATGAAGTTGAATAATTATTGTATTTGTGTTTTTGGACTCAAGAACTAGATTATGGTTATAAGAATAATGTGATATATATAAGGATTGTACTGCAGTACATGTTGTTTTCATTAAGGATTTAATATGATGAAGGTAATCATATTTTTAGTATGTGACAATAAGAGAAACTTTACTTTGTTTGGGGAATCTGAGGTTACAATTGATTTTGGAATTTAGAGACCTTTTAGAGAAAGTTTGGACGGAGGTATTTTGGATAACTATAAAGGTTGGAATGGATTAAGTTGATATTTGGATAGTATTGTTTAAGGTTAAAACATTTCTGAAGATTATTTTTGGAATATTATAATACTATAGTTTTAGGAAAAGGACAACCTGCAGGGTGGTGCATAACCCGTCACGTTGGACAAAGCTGGAGGAATCGAACCCACAACCATAGTGCAAGAGGCCTTTATTTCCTACCACTAGCCTACAGGAAGTCCCTGGTTATTACAAAATAGTTTTACTAATCTAAATGGTATGTGGTAATATTTAGAACCATATACAATTAGGATAAATATAATATTTTTGAGTTCTGTTACCATTTGGAGTGAAAGATGAGTTTGTGGTAGAAATTAGTTGAAGGTTGAAAATCTACTTGTCAAGAATAAATATATATATATATACCTATATCTTATTATATGAATAAATTAATTCTTAAACTTTAGTAAAGGGATATTAAAACAAAAAAAAATGTGTTATCCTAATACCTTATGTCTTGTTGAACTGATGATATTTTAAATCAACATAGATTGAAGGCTTTGAGGCCCTCAATTTGACACTTGTTTGTGATTGATGACCTCAATAACTCTCAAAAAATATTTACGTTTTTACTCCAATTATATGTCTCTAATTTCCACCAATGTTCTCCTAATCGAGATCATAATTGGGTGGTGACTTTTTCATTTCCCTTTCCCTCTTATTAAGGCTAAATTTTATTAACCTTATTTCCGATGTGGGTTTTCCACAAAGGTATTTTCTATTTTCAACCTTTTATTTTCAAAGAAAAATTTCAAATTGCGAGGACACAATTTATTGAAGGATGGGAGAATGTAACACCCCGAGCTTCCACGATACGCTTCTCTTTCAATAATGCAATAGCTTGCATTGCACGCAAGTTCGAGATTCTAACACACCGTGACTAATCAAAGTAGCCGTTATGAATAGTAATACCTAATTTTTGAAATTTTATAAATTTTATTTTTTCAAATGGACTTCGTTTTTGTATTCGTAATATCAAAATTATCCTAAGTTGAATTTTTTGTAACTTTCTGAGAACTTCCAAATTTTTATGAATAGTGAAAAATACTTAAAACAAATTTTTTAATCAAAATAATTTATAGTGATAAATTATACTATTGAGTGGTTTTAAAGTATAATTAGAATATATTTTTACCATTTTATCCAATGGTGTTCATTAGAATTAATTTTATTTTGAAATTGGACATAAACAATTGTCAATCTTTCGATATATATTGTTTCTTAAAAACACGCTATTTGTTGTGACAGCGGGAATTAATTATAAAATTAATTAATTCAACTTATATGTTTGTAATTTTGTAAAATAGACATCATTTTTGAAATCGGAATATCAAATATAGCTTAGGGTGAATTTTTGGGATTTTTCTGAAAAACTTCAATTTTTGATGAATTGGGAACCACTGAATGGTACTTATAAAAACTGATTTTTCGTTTAAATGAAATTTTACCACTTCTGTGTTTTAAATTTCAAAAATCAGACATACATGGTTGTCATTAAGAAGTAAAATGTGGTTCAATGAGATTAAAATAATTTTTGGTGAATAGTAACTTTTAAGTTCTTAATCGCGATTAGAGGTAATTAGTGTAGTCTAAGGTAAAAATAATGTTTTAATAATATGAGATGAGCTTGAAACATGTCCTACCTTTATTAGATGTGCCATGGCCGACCAATAAAATCCATGGGTCAACTTGGGGACCCCATGGAACCACTTTAGTTGGAAAATGACATAAATAACTTTTATTTAATGTTAAAGTAAAAAATGACACAAACATGAAATGTTTTACTAAATTTTTTTTACATAGGGTTATACAAGTCATATTTTTGACTATAAATAGTCATTGGAGAGATAAAAAGATTTCATACATCATAGTATTTTTTTTATAATTTTTAGAAATTTTATAAATTAAATTATTTATGACATCATGATGATGCAGTGATGACCTCATTATTTAACGATTTAAATAAAATGGAAAGATAATGTAATATATAAGACCTACACATGTCCAAAACCTATTGGATGGGTGGATTTCGAACCCTTATCACCTTATCCTCGACTTATATCAATGTGGGACCTCTTAAATCCGAATACCATTTTAAAATAAAGTGACTTTTCTTTACTTTCCAAGAGTGCCCCTCCTCTCCTCTTATAAAAGGCCCCCACCACTACCACCTTACTCACACTTTGAAAGACTTTTGGCTCGGCCAAAATCTTCCCAAATACTCTCCCAACTTCCCTCTCTTACTCCTAGAATCCTCCCTTTGGGCATAATTCTTCCCAAGGAAGCCTTTGTCTCAAATCGAAAAGAGTTACCCGATTTTAAGGTAATGTCTTCTCTTATGTTATTTTGTTTTATTTTTCTTCTCCAACCCCCTAAACTCTTTTTATTCATTTCATTTGTAACAACACCAGTATCCTAAATATACTAGGATGTTGTTATAAGAAGGATTCGAGCTAAACTTACACACACCTACATCTAATGGTTAAAGAACATACTGTTTCTGTGGGTGCCAAAATACTGCCTCACGAAACGATGATTGTTCAATATTCTTTTAACACCTCTAATGGTGGCCATTTTGATGACACTATTTTTATATATGACATATATATTATGTTTATGTTTTCATTATGCTTCTGTATTTCTCATTTATGTCATACCTTTATGATTTCCATTATGTGTAAACACGATAATTTCATTTTAGAAAGTGCGGACTACCGCCCCCTCAAAGTGATTTGAATCGTTAATGCCATATGTGAGATGTATAAAGGATAGATTAAATGGTATTATACACTATATTATACTGGAATTATATTATAAATTTATATCATTATGATTTCATTCCATTAAATATGAAATAGAAATGAAAGTAGCGTTCATGCGTACGTACGGCTTACCGTCTCCATGAACGGTGCATTTCATTTCTTACCTCTAAATGTCATGTAATATTATGAATGAATGTATATACTGGATATATATGAGATATATGATATCTATATCATGAATATAATTCTGTATATAATGAATATTTCACCACATGAACAACTTGTAATTATAAGAAGTCTATTTTTGACTCAAGTACCAAAGATCGACAAAACGACCGTTATTAACTTAAATAATTACATAATTTTCATAACATGGTTATAAGTGATATTAAAGGAATGAGAAACTTGAAAAGGTTCTTAAGAAACTATAAATTAACTCTAGTTTATTATTCAGGAGGTTAAAGAATGGTCGAGTCAAGATAGGACACAAGGTAAGGGAACTTTTTAACCCAATTTCCATTCGTTGGGTTAATCTCCTACTTTCAAATTATGTCATGATATTATTATGTCCTATCTTGTATTTATAATTTCTTTATGTGTACATATAGTGAATACACATAATAGATCTATTTTATTTTAAAAATGATCTTTTTAAGGACTTCGTCTCAATCTCCTTTCATTGAGGCATATTTGGTTTTATACACAACTTTCTTTTATACGGTGTATAAACCCCTTTGACTTTTACGTTTATTCAAAAGGAATCTTTTTATACGAAGAGTTTTACTAAATGAAAAAAAAGGAATGTTTTTCTTGTCGTATGTATGCGGCGACATCGCCTTCTCCGCCGCCGTAACCATTATTTGAGTTTCGGCTTCCTCTACAATCCATACCTTTTTTTAAAAGAAAAATAAATACCATGTTTTACTTTTCTTTCATTTTGGTATTGAAAATGGTTTTGATAAAGTTTTTATTATATCAATTTGTTGTATTGATATCTTGTGATTGAAATGTGGAAATGTTATGTTTCCTTTATGCATGTTTTATGTGATACAATTATGTTATATGATATGTTTAAACCTATTCATATGAGGAATGCATTGGACTTAATATGTGACGGGTGGAGCCCGCTATAGCTCCTCGATGCATCGGCAGGTCTCAAGAGACAAACTAGTGTCTTGACACGAGGCCTTGACAAAATCTTATTTGTGGTCTTGGCACGAGGCCTTGACTACGTGGTTATGATAGTCTGGTATTATGCATTCCATCATTATGAAAGTGGTTATTGATATTGCATGTGATTATTCGACCAGTAGAATATCCATGTGAATAAGTAAATGGCATCATCTCATTTTACTTTTACCATATTATGTTGAATTTCATGTTTAAAAGGATTTTGTTTTAGTTATACATTGCCTTAAATGTTAATGTTTATTTATGAAAGCTTCCGCAATATTGTTATCCTTACTAAGCATCTGAGCTCACCCCTTTCAATGTTTTAATATTTTTCAGGATGTGAAGAAGTATAATAATGACCTGCAGGGATAATATAAGGGGATATGAAGAGAATATGTTGTAGTTTTGTTTTACTTTATGATTTAATGTAAGACTTATGAATGTATCTAGTGTTTCCAAGGCTACAAAACTAATCGGTCTTTCGAGACTTGATCTTTTGTGATCATGCCAATGTTACGAAGTAATGCACCGACTCTGGGTAGCTGGGGTCGGGGCATTACATTTCCCCTAGAAACCACCTGTAGTTTCATTAATCAAACTAAAATATATAGGGATTTTACCATTATAAAAATATTATATTATTATTTGATTATTTATTTGATGTTGTTAATATCTTGTACATAATGTTTTAAAATGTTCCTTGAATTAATTTATTGTTTCCCCTTGAGACAATCTTATTTTATAGTTTTTTTAATTATTTTAATTTAGGAGGTTAAAAGGTATTTTTATATTAAAAAGGAATTTAATTTTTACCCAAACTCCAATTGGTGTGTTCATATAGAAAACCAGTCATTTGAAGAGTCTTCCAATGAGAATGAAAAAACCCTATATTTTATAATTTCTTCAACAACTCTTGTTGGTTTCAGTTTTGAACACAGTGCATGGAATTAATTTATATGCTTATATGGGTCATCTCCAGAATATTTATGAAATTTTTGTAATAAGTTAATAAAACCAAATTTTAGTTCAAATATAGAAGATTCACCTAGTAGTTGTATATATACCAGTCAGTATTCTATGTTAGGTGATGTAAATTATTTTAAATTTTGATTATTTTTAGTCATATTATATAAATTAGATTTTAGATCAATTTTATTTATTTAAGAATAAGTGTTTAAAATAGTTTTAATGTGTTCTATTCCCTCCTTCATTATTTTATTATGTATGTTTTTGTCTCGGTGATGCAGAAAATTCTCAGGTTCATGTTTAAATGGTGGTAGTGTTCCTGGATTAGAATGCATCAAACACAAAAACTACAAATAAAAGTAGTTAAAAAACAACTTAATGCACAAAATAATAAAATTTTAAGGAAAAAATATATTTAAAAAATACATAAATTTATTAACAAAAATACACACTTTAAACTTATAGATCTCCCTGACAATGATGTCAAAATTTGATGCATCAAATTAATTGATTTTAAAAGATGAAATATAGTATAGGGGAGACCCTAGATCATCTCTCAAGGACCATTGAAGGTTTAGAGTGTGAGTATTTTATAAAATAAAACTGAAAAGGGGGGTTTTGATGATCTTTAAAAAAATAAATGAAGTACTTAAATAAAGAAAATTAATTTTTAAAATAAATTAAAGTTTGAGAGAAATATGAGAAGGTAATAATTACTAGGTCTATACACCACTTTTAAAGTTCCTTATTGTTATATGAATTTTAGGTTTTGGTAAAATTATTTGGTTGAGGGTTAACTAAAACTCCAATACTCTAAAATAATACACACAGAAATAAATCATGACATAATAATACTATAGTAAATTTATAGCATATATGCACACATAAAGGATTTAAAAATAACATTTAAATATCAATTTTTAGGAAATAAATGGATTATATTGTTGTACATTTAGAAAAAAAAGTTATGTGTAACATCCCACCCCTCCTCATTAGCTTAAGGAGTGACGAGGGAGCTATTGGGCCTTAGGTGACATACCCAAGAAACCAAAGGCTATAAATAAATGCCAAGGGCTTCAAGGAAATTTGGGGGATTTTTTCCCTTTTAAAGATAAAGCATCCAAACTAAAAAAACAAACAAACATCTATATGATGCGTGAGTCCAAAATACAACTCAAAACATAACAAAACCAATAAAACATATCAGAGTACCGACAAAAACTAAAAACATACTCAAAGAGGACCACAAAACTAAAAAATCCAAGGTGAAATCAACCAGTAACACCTAACCCTATCCAAGCTCCAACTACACATGAAAAGTCAAGAGTATCAAGAAGCATCACTAAAGAATCGAGATACCTTTCATTTACCTATGTCTAGATAGATGGAATTTAAAAATGAACAATAGTTCCCGAGTAGGGGGTGAGTCTAAACTCAGTAGGATTTCCCCAATGTCTTCCCAACTCATTCTAGTAGGGAAAAACTTATTAGAATAATTCATAAAATAATTTTAAGTAGTAAAAAAATTTATAACAATGCCATAAAAATTTTCCATGGAAAGCAATAAACAAAGCATAAAAAATTTTCACAATCATTTGGAATACCCATAACCATGTCTCCACACAACCATGCATGCTCGAGTGATAGTTACATACTTATGAGTAGTCACTTATTGATCTACCAAGTCTTCATAAGGTAACCAAAACTAGGTTCCCCAATGGAACACATCCCTTCTATAGGGCCATGTCTAATGAAAATGAACTCACACCAACAATGTATTCCAAATCCATGTAAAACCATTCCACAAACATTTCTTTATTTAAATAATTTCAAAAAAATATTTCCATACATTAAAAAAACCATAATTTTAAAATCAATATTTTAAAATTATAAACCAACGGGGTTTTCCGAAATCCAACCAAATTTTCCACAATTTTACAAAGCCTATATCAAATTGGGATTTCCACCAAGAATCATGCCAGGATTTAACCCCAATTTCAATCAAAAAATTTAATTGAAACCAATCCTTCAATTTCTAAATCAAGTATAGATAAGAGATAATACACCCACCTCTCAATGGTTGGTGAAAAAAAAAAACAACACAATAAAACTTCAAGATATGATAAAAAATCATGTTACCTTAACTTGATCAAAAAATATTTCATCATAAACCATTCATAACACATAGATATATCCATAACATAATAGATATATGGTTTTGAGATATAGATAGATTTAAAACTTGTATCTAATAAGAATGAGGAAGGATGAGTACTTATCAATGAATTCGGGCTTCCAACACACTTTGATTCACCTAAGGATCGCTCTTGGATCAAGTGGATCATCTCTAAAGACTAGGGTGAAAAAGGAATTAGAGTTATATAAGGATTATGGAGAAAATTAGGGTTAAAGGGGATAATTCAGATTATACCCACTATTTAAGGAGGGATAACTGTACACCGTAAGGTTTGAAAAACCATGTGCCAACTATGTAGTGCTACTGTCTTAAGGCCATACCTCACACAATTGTCTCACATGGTTAGAAAAACCATGCGCCAACCATGTATTTCCTTATATTTCAAGAATCATGGTTTCTCCTAGTATTTTTTATGGTTTGGAAAAATCGTGTGCCAACTATGATCCTTCCTAGTGCCCACTACCTTCCCTTGCACGGTTTCCTAGAGATGCTGTATGATTTCTAATAGTTGTGAACAACCCATGAACCTCTAGAAAAGCCTCACTAACATGAAAAAACACCTCAAAACCTCCCAAAACATAATATTAACATTTTATAGACTCAAAATACATGAATAAAGGGTCATGTACCTAAAATATAGGGTGCTAAATTCTCCCCACCATTGAAATTTCCATCCCTAGAAAGTAGAAAACCCTTTTTCCCTGTAAGAGTTTGAGCCATTGCTATACAATTTCCTTCTCACACTCCCATGTTTCTTCTTGAATATGACCATTGATAAAACACTATTTTTTTGAATATTTTATTGATAATAAATGACTTAATTTTCTCACATTGTGCTAAATATTTTCATTTATGAAATATTTGGGAATAGATCATTCATTTGAAAATTTGATGAAAATTCTAGTTTTACCCTTTTAAAATTCACTGTAGTATTTCGCACATAAATATTTTAATATGACATATTTGGGATTAAAATTTTGTAACATTGTTACTAACTTAATTTTATAAAACTTTTATTCAGGACACTGGAGATAAAGAGTGCATTTGTATGGAGTAAATGGGCCATTAAGTCGATGGTGGGCTGGACACGCGAGATTGGACATAACTTTAGTGTTTGGGCCATATCTTCTACATCCATGAATGGATTGAGACCAAATTTTGAGAGGGTATCTAAAACACAATTTTTCACATATTAGAATTCTTTAAGGACAGATAATTCACACGTTTTGGTGGTCAATAAGGCAGTGAAATTAGGATTAAAATATTTGGCATAATCTTCTCATTCACACTTGAAACCACTTTTAACCTAGCCTCCCCTCCACTATATAAATATACATTTTTCTCATTTTTAAGGGTTGGAACGTGAATTGAGAAGTTGAGGTCATAGGAGAAGTGAATCCACTCAAATTATACAACTATTTCAATAATGGTATCTCTAGAAGCAAGGATCCCTTCGACGAAGTCTTCTTCTTCTTCTTCATGTTGTAATACTTTTG
Organism: Viscum album; assembly: GCA_963277665.1. Taxonomy (NCBI): domain Eukaryota; kingdom Viridiplantae; phylum Streptophyta; class Magnoliopsida; order Santalales; family Viscaceae; genus Viscum; species Viscum album. The sequence continues at coordinate 462,639,993 of OY728142.1, forward strand.
TTTGTGTAATAAAATCCTTAGTTATTCTTTAATTTATTCTGTTTTCCTCTATTTTGTTCATTTATATTCCTCTTAATCTTCCTCTTTGGGCTATAATTCAAGAGTGGAGATGAGATTTGGTTCTAACCTTTCAATCCTTTGCTCATGCAAAATGTCTCCACAATGACCACACCGCCCATGGAAGAGTAGTTTTCTTAGTGATCAATCTATCTTCTAACCTATTAATTTAATTGTTTTTGAATAATTGATATACTGTAATTAAATTAATATTATCCATGAATTGATTTTTTAAATTAGAATAAACTAATCAATCAATTTAACAATTAACAAAAAACACGCAAGGTTGAGTATTGTGTGAATTGTGAGAGCGCGATCTTAATCGGTAATACAAGACCACACTGGATAAGTTTGTAGAGTTAAAATATAATCCCTAAACTCAATTAATCCTAATTTCTAGAGTGGATATGTTCTCTAATTAACCACTGACCATAATATAACCTTAGAACATCAATAAAAACAGGGTGCTATGATTTCATGTTTCGAAGCTAGCCTCGGGTTTAACTCATTTCATCTTTGTGGTCAAGTTAACTCCCGTAGGGTTTGAGGGTTAAAAAATTATGGGATAATAATTAAGTGGATATTAATTTAAATTATAATGATTAATAAGTAAATTAATAGGTAGATTTAGATTTATTATGCCTTTTAAATATTTTCTAAAAAACATCTTGTTGTGCCATTTTAATCGAACTTCATTTCAAAAAAAAATACAATCTTCTTCCAGCAAACTTTATCAAGGTTTATAAATGATAAAAAAACCCCATACTTTTAATTAGTATTCTTATTTCCTTTTATTTTATTTTAAAAATACATTTAATATGTTTTTAAATTTACTTCCTCCTTTGAGAGACGACCTTGGTCAGCCACTATGCTGCACCTAAGTACCCCAAAAACCATTAATCATTTGAGGGTGCCCAAAACAATACCTTTTAAATTGGAACCATTGTCGGGGAGAAAAGTAATTATTTAAACCAATTAGAGGTATTTATTTTATTTTATATTTTATTCACTTCTTCTCTTCTTTCTTCCTTCTTTACCCAATTTGAATTTTTTTCTTCTTTTATTTTCTTCTTCTTCTTTTTGGAACATCAACTCAAACTTATCATTTTTATTATGGTCCACTTTACTTATTTTTATTTTTATATGATTTATGACACAAACTAATCCCGAGGATCTCTTAGATCTTGACCCTAATATTGAACTCAATCTTAGGGATCGAATTAGACATTCTCAATCTATGAGAAGTTTCAACATTCAACCAGTTGAATAATTCCTCCACTCCAAGAACATTGAAATTGGAAACACTTCTAAGTCCAACTTAAAATAAGAACCAATGGCTAAAAATAATGGAAATGAACTTAATAGAACCATTCAATAATTTGCTGCACTTGATATTAATTATGAACCAAATTTCATTGCATACCGAAATCTCGAATCAAACTTTGAACTGAAATTTGGATTAATTCACCTACTTCCAAAATTTCATGGCCTCTCTGGTAAGGATCCCAATAAACACCTTAAAGAATTTAATGTGGTTTTCTCAACCCTTAAACCCAGAAATGTATCTGAAGATCAAATCAAACTAATGGAATTCCCATTTTCACTTGATGGAGCTGCAAAAGACTGGATATATTATTTGCAACCTGAATACATATTATGTTGGAACAATTTAAAATGTATTTTCTTGCAGAGATTTTTTTTAGCATCAAGGACCACTTCTATTCGCAAAGAGATCTCTGGGATCAAATAAGCCCAAGGTGAGTCAATGTATGAGTATTGAGAGTGATTCAATAAGTTGTGCTCAAGCTGTCCACATCGCCAAATCAGTGAATAACTCCTCGTACAATACTTATATGAAGGACTCACACCTATGGAGAGGAGCATGGTGGATGCTGCGGCTAGAGGAGCATTGGTGGAAAAGACACCAGTAGCTGCACATGAATTAATTAACAAGATGGCCCAAAACTCCCATCAATTTGGCAATCGAGGTACGCCAAATGTCAGGGGAGTACATCAGGTAAGTCCCGCTTCTCTTGAAAGTCATTTGATTGATACCAAGTTAGAAGAATTAACAACTATGGTGAGACAGATTGCTTTGGAAAAAAAGACATCCCAACCACCTTCTTCAAGGACTTGTGGAATTTGTACCGAGACAAGCCACCCAACTAACTGTTTCCCCCAACTACAAGAAATAGAAGATTGTGCAGCAGTGTTTCTTGGGAGACCATATCAGCATAAAAAACAGCCATATACCCAAAAGAAGATTGATTCCTTTGCACCAACATACAACCAAGGGTGGAAAGATCAATCAAACACGAGGTATGGATCTATACAACAACAAAGGCCCCCTTTTCAGCAAAACTTCCAGTAGCCTTCACCTTTCCAGTAGGGTTTCCAACAACCCCAAAGGATATTTGAAGCCAAAAAATAAACAAGCCAACAACAAGGGAATTCTCTATCCAAGGTAGATTATAACACTAATGACCTTTTGAATTTTTTTTCTTAATCAACAGAATGAGTTGAAGAGTCAAGGTTCGGAGCTGAGGGAGTAGAATAATCAAATGAGCTAGATTTCCACTGCCCTCCATGAACTAGTAAGTAAGAATTTTGGAAATCTACCTTCCCAAACTACTACAAATCCCAAGGGGAATTTCATTTCCATCAAATTGAGAAGTGGGAAGAAAACAACTGATACATCTACACCTATTGTTCCACCGAGATTCACCTCAAATCTAGAAAATCCTCATTACACACCAACTATTAAGCAACCCAAGGAGAAAGATATAGGTAATAAAAATATTGGTAATGTTCCTCTTAAACCCCTTACTTTTACAAATAGGGTTATATAAACCAAGAAGATGGCTGAGGAGGTGATGCAAAATGAGGTTTTGTACACATTCAAGTGTGTGGATATCAACATCCCTTTACTTAAATCCATTAAACGAATACCAAGGTATGCCAAATTCTTAAAAGAAATTTTTACCAATCGAAGAGGGCTCAAGGGAAATGAAAGGATAAAACTTGGAAAGAATGTGTCAGCACTCATTACACCAACTTATGTAATGCCAACAAAGTGAAAGGATTTAAGGACATTCACCATCCCACGTACCATAGGGGAGTTACACTTTTTTGATGATTTATGTGATATAGGAGCTTCCATAAATGTAATGCCTCACTCTGTATTCTCTTCTTTATAGGTTGGTGAGTTGAATCCAATATAAGTGGTGGTGAAATTGGCGAATAGAGCTACAACATATCCAGTGGGAGTCCTTGAGCATGTACTTTTTTGGGTAAGAGACATGATATTTCCACCATATTTCTACATTCTTAACATGGAGGATGATCAGATAAGTTCTCATGCTCCCATTATCTTAGGTATAACCTTCACTAAAACTTCAAAAACTATCATAAATGTCAATGAGGGTACAATTTCCATGGATTTTGGAGATGAATTTGTGATATTTAATGTCATGGAATCCATGAAGTACCCCTTATAAGACCATTATTCTTTTGTTATCTCCCATTTTTAACCACTAAGTAAAAACCCCATGTATTTTTATTGTCCTATGATTAGGGAGATTATGATAATTGATTCTAGTTTAATGTCTAAGAGGACTTCCACACCTGGTTATAATTCATAAAACTCTCTTAGATTTGATTTTGAAATGGATTCATATTCTGATTTTGATCATGCGAACTCTGATTATGACATTGTTGTTGAGTATGCTGATGGATTTTATGCTTTATTCTCTGATTTTGATGATGTATATTTTAATACTGATGTTCATTGTGCACATATTTCAGTTCCTTCAATTTCTCCATCCATACACCACCTCCCTACACTAGAACTCAAGCCATTTCCAACAAATCTCAAATACTCATACTTGTTGAGTGGTGAGAAATTACCTGTTATCATTGCTAAAAATCTCTCTTTTGAACATGAAGATTTTTTTTAATCTTTTGAGGGAGAACATTAAGGAAATCAGGTGGAACTTGGTTGAAATATCAGGTATTATCCCCTCCATTTTCATGCATATGATTCTTTTTGAGTATGGGGATAAACTAGTTAGGCATCCATAAAGGAGTCTCAATCCAACACTTTTGGAGGTTGTTAAAAAAGAGGTTGAAAAATTGCTTGAGGCAGGTATAATCTATCCCATTTTAGATTCCTAGTGGGTGAGTCCTATTCAGTTTGTGCTTAAGAAAAGTTATGTTACTATTGTTAAAAATGAGAAAGATGAGTTAGTTCCACTGAGGGTGAAAAACAGTTGGCGTTTGTGTGTTGATTATAAGAAACTAAATCAATCTACTCGCAAGGACCATTTCCCCCTCCCATTTATTGATTAGATGCTTGATAGACTTGCTGTGAAAATACACTATTGTTTCTTGGATAGATTTTTTGGATATTTTCAGGTTCCTATATCTCCAGAGGATTAGGAGAAGATTACATTCACCTATCCATTTGGCACATTTTCCTACGTGAGGATTCTATTTGGACTTTGTAACACCCCAAGTACCTTTCAAAGAAGCATGGTGAGTATTTTTTCTAATTTTATTGAGACCTGCATGGTGGTATTTATTGATAATTTTACAGTGTATGTGTCTTCATTTGATGAATGTCTAAGTAGTTTGGGAAAGGTGTTGAATCATTGTATTGAGAAGAATATGGTCTTAAACTTTGAAAAGTGTCATTTCATGGTAGAGAATGGCATTGTATTAGGGCATGTAGTGTCAAAACATGGGATATAGGTTGATAGATCTAATATAGATATGATTTCATCCATACCCTATCCTTCATTTGTGCGTGATATTAGATCTTTCATAGGGAATGTAGGCTTTTATCAGCTCTTCATCAAATATTTTAGAAAGATTGATCTTCCTTTGTCATGATTACTTCAAAAGGATTTTGATTTTGTGTTTGATGATTCATGTAGGGTAACATTTGATGAGATGAAGAAGTTTCTGACCACTCCACCGATCATACAGCCCCCACAATGGGACATTCCTTTTGAGCTTATGTGTGATGCCTCCAACTTCACGGTCAGAGCTATCTTATCTCAGAGGGTGGAGGGACGTTCACATGTGATTTCCTATGCATCAAGGACACTATATTCAGCCCAATCGAACTAAAAAACCATAGAAAAGTAGTTTATTGCTATCATATTCACTTTAGATAAATTCTTTTCATATTTATTGGGATCTAAAGAAGTTATTTTTTCTGACCATGCAGCTTTGAGGTACCTCTTGAAGAAGCCAGAGACAAAGCCCAGACTCATTCGATGAATGCTCTTTCTTTAGGAATTTGATATTGACATAAAGGAATAGAAGGGGTCAGAAAACATGGTGGAGGACCACATGAGTAGACTTACTCACACACTAGAGGCCGATACCTTGGACCAGGTACCACTTTGGGACACTTTCCCTGATAAACATATTTATTCCATCTTAGGTACGCATCCTTGGTATGAAAATTTAGTGAACTACCTTGTTGCATATGAAATCCCTACAAATTTAAAGAAACATCAAGTCCAAAAATTAAAGAGTGAGTCAAGGTTTTATGTTTGGGATGATCCATACCTATGGTGCATGTGTATTGACCAAGTTATTAGGAGTTGTGTTCCTGATCATGAGTTGGATTCTATTTTACATTTTTGTCATACACTTTCTTGTGGTGAACACTTTGGACCCCAACAGACAGCTAGTAAAGTTTTGGACTCTGGATTATATTGTCCTAGCTTATTACCTGATGCCCATGTGTTTTGTAAGTTATGCTCTCGTTGCCAACACACTAGGAACATTTCTTGGAGAAATGAGATTCCAAAACAACCCATACTATTCTATGATATTTTTTATGTATGAGGAATCATTTTTATGGGTCATTTTTCTAGTTTCTTTGGTTTTTTTGTATATTTTGGTTTCTATCGATTATGTGAGTAAATGTGTGGAGGCTAAGGCCACCAGGACTGATGATTCTCATGTTGTAGTGGACTTTATCAAAACACAGATTTTTTGTAGGTTTGGAGTACCAAAGGCTATCATCAGTGACCAAGGGACACACTTCTGCAATTAGAATTTGGATTCCCTCCTTCAAAAGTATGGGGTGACACACAAAACATCAACACCATACCACCCTAAAAAAAATGGTCAGTTTGAGGTTTCAAATCATGAGTTGAAACAAATTTTGGGGAAAACTATGTAGCCGAATAGGAAAGATTGGAGAATACACTTGGATGATGCGCTTTAGGCTTATAGGACAACATACAAGACACCCATTGGTATGTCCCCATTTCAGATTGTTTTTGGGAAATCATGTCATCTCCCCATGGATGTTGAGCATCAGGATTATTGGGATATAAAGAAATGCAACATGGATTTGGCCCAAGATGGAATCCAAATATAGTTTAAAATTCAAGAGCTTGTGGAGATTCGATTATCTTCATATGAGAACTCAAGGATCTACAAGGAAGGATCAAAAGCATATCATGATAGAATGATCCAACAAAGGGAGTTTCATGTTGGAGAGGAAGTCCTTCTCTACAGTTCACAACTAAAGCTGATGCCTGGTAAGTTGCATTCCAGGTGGTAAGGTCCTTATGTTGTGACTAATGTTTTTCCTTATGGTGCAGTGGAGATCACACAGGAGGACACATGAAGAAGCTCTATAGTCAATGGGAAACATTTGAAGAAATACATTGAGGGACTTCCTACTGATGCAGAGGATTTCATCACACTGCATGACCCCATCATCACTTGAGTATATTAGACTGTTCTTAACCCTTTCACTTTTTTATTCTTTATCCTATTTAAAATTATAAATTTCATGTGCATATATCATCTCATGGGTTCACATTGAGGACTATTCAATATTTTATGTGTGGGAGAGGGAACCTTTTAGTTTAGTAATTTCAATTGTTTTCCTATTTTTCAAAGATTTTCAAAAAAAATTGTGTGTTTTTAAAATTTTGTGTGTTTATTTTTCAGTTTTTTGTGTGTTTTTGAAACTTTTGAGTTGAAATTATTCTCATCACCATGTTCAAATTCATATCAATAAGTGAATTTTTTTCCTATGAAACCAAGATTAAATGAATACTAGAAATAACTTTGTTTCAAGTTCAAATATTTAGTAATTTCATGAAAAGTACTCTAAATTTTGAATCCCATGCCACATCTCACTGTATTTATATTTGAAATCACTTTCCTGTGAGGCTTTTGAACCATTATTTTTATATTCTTTACAATTACCTCATTTCTTGAGAGAACCAAACTATGATTGATTTAACCATAATTTGATTTATTCCTATAAAAACCTAAGGGTTTGAGGTACTTATATTTTAAATGATTGAGAAATTTGTTTGGTATTAAAACCCTTATTTCAAAGAATCCTTTTTATAATGGCCTACCTTGAACATTTAATCCTTGTAGCCCTTATAATCCATGAGCAGCCTATTAGTTTAGCCACATTACAAGACAATTTTCTCTATCCAACCAACTCTTGAAGTGAAATTGCATAATCTAGTTGAACTTAAGCGTGGGAGAAACTATCTTGTGTTGTGATACCACATTCTGTGATAATTTGGGTGGAAAATTAAATTTTGAAGAGATGTGTTTGCTGCTGAAAAGAACCATTATGTTGGAAGCTGTGCCTTTTCTAGAGCTTTCATGATATGTGAAGTTGTGCCTTTCTGGATCTTCTAATAAAGGAAGAAAGTTGTGCCTATTTGGAGCTTTCAAGAAAATCATGTTTGAGAATATTGACATTTTTTCTGCTGAAATGTTGAATGGTGTGAACATTCCTTTATTTTTCATGATGATTAAGATTAATTGATTCTATGGGGATTGAGGAGGAGACCATATTCAAGTGAAAATTAGATTAATGTAAATTTTCTTCAAAAATAGTCAATCCCTCTTCATTCAGCCTCAGAATTTTTCACATCTAAATCCTACCGACCAAAAGCCACAGAACAACCCTAAAAATTACTCATGATAAACATATGTCCTTGACTCAAATCAGGTGGTGATGTAGGAATTTATCAAGCCTATTGTTACCATTTTATGAGTTTGGATGAGAAAGACATTTCTAAAAAATTGACATTTGCCTGATAAGAGAAAATTCAAGTGAGATAAGTGTTTTGTGCATGGGAGGATAAATGAAGTGGAAATATATTGAATGATATAAATGGATAACTTAAAATAATGGTTTTTTATGAGGCTTGATATTTTTTGTTTCTTGGTGTGGAATTGTTTGATCTCAAGGATATGTGTTTTAAAATTTGTTTTGATTTGATATTAATGTTTACATGATATGAGGTTTTGCCCAAGAGTACAAAAGGGTAAGTGTGGGGGAGTTGATAAAACACTATTTTGTTGAATATTTTATTTATAATAAATGACATAATTTCCTCACATTGTGCTAAATATGTTCATTTATGAAATATTTGGGATTAGATCATTCATTTGAAAATTTGATGAAAATTCCAGTTTTACCCTTTTAAAATTCACTGTAGTATTTCGCACATAAATATTTTAATATAATTATTTGAACTTAAAATTTTGTAAAATTGTTCCTAACTTAATTTTCTACAACTTTTATTCAGGACACTAGAGCTAAAGAGTGCATTTGGATGGAGTAAATGGGTCATTAATTCAATGGTGGGCTGGACACGTGAGATTGGACACCACTTTAGTGTTTGGGCCATATATTCTATATACGTGCATGTATTGAGACAAAATTTTGAGTGGGGATCAAAAAACCAATTTCACAGATATTATCCTACTGGAAGGATATCTAATTAATGTGTTTTCATGGTCAAGAAGGTGGTGCAAGTGGGATTAAAATATTTGGCAGAATCTTCTCATTCACACTTGAAACCACTTTTAACCTAGCCTCCCCTCCACTCTATAAATATGTATTTTTCTCATTTTTAAGATTTGGGACGTGAATTGGGAAGTTGAGGGAAGAGGAGAAGTGTATCCACTCCAATTCTCCAACCATTTAAATAAGGTTAGATCTTGAAGCAATGATCCCTTCAGCGAAGCCTTCTTCTTCTTCTTCTTTGTGCTGTAATACTTTTATTTGTGTAATAAACTCCTTAGTTCTTCTTTAATTTTATCTATTTTACTATATTTTGTTCATTTATATTCCTATTAATCTTCCTCTTTGGTCTGGAATTCAAGAGTGGAGATGAGATTGGGTTCTACCCTTTCAATCCTTTGCTCATACAAAACGTCTCCACGATGACCACACCGCCCATGGAAGAGTAGTTTTCTTAGTGATCGATCTATCTTCTACCCTATTCATTTAATTATTTTGAATCATTGAGATAATTTAATTAACTTAATATCATCCATGAATTGATTTTTTAAATTATAATAAACTAAGCAAGCAATTGAACAATTAACACAAAAACACACGAGATTAAGTATTGTGTGAATTGTGAGAGCGCGATCTTAATCGGTAATACGAGACTACACAAGATAAGTTTATAGAGTTAAAATATAATCCATAAACTCAATTAATCCTAATTTCAAAAGTGTATATATGCTCTAATTAAACAATCAACATAAACTAACCTTAGAACATCAATGAAAATAGGGTGCTATGATTGCATGTTTCAAAGCTAGCCTCAGGTTTAACTCATTTCATCTTTGTGGTTAAGTTAACTCCCGTAGGGTTAGAGGGTTAACAAATTAGTGGATAATAATTAAGTAGATATTAATTTAAATGATAATGATTAATAATAAATGAAGAGGTAGATTTATATTGATTACTCCTTTTAAATATTTTCTAAAAAAACATCTTCTTGTTGTGTCATTTTAATCAAACTTCATTTTAAAAAAATAAAATCTTCTTCTAGAAAACTTCATCGAGGTTTATAAATGATAAAAAAACCCATCATTTTAATTAGTATTATTATTTATTTTTATTTTATTTTCAAAATACATTTAATATGTTGTTAAATTTACTTCCTCCTTTGAGAGATGACCTTAGTTAGCCACTCTGCTGCACCTAAGTACCCCAAAAACCATTAATCATTTGAGGGCACCCACGGCAACGCCTTTAAACCATGTTTCTATAAAAACCACATTAGACTCATTATTTTACCACACAAGATCTTCTATTTTTATCCACAATCTGTACCATCACATGAATTAACGTAACATCTATATCTAGGTAAACATGATCCCATAAAATCACATAGTCAGGATCGGGTTGGTACTTCTTCAACTGAGATACATAAAACACATTTTTCACTAAACTGAACCTTAGTGAAAATTACAATCGATATTACACCTCACAAACTTGTTCAAATATCTCAAAAGGGACTATTTATCGAGGAGATAACTTGACCTTATTACCAAAATGATGACACCCAAGACTCGGAGAGATTCTAAAAAACACATGATCACTCACTTAAAATGAAAACGGTCATAAATGATGATCCACATATGTTTTTTGATAAATTTGAGTGGTCTACATTCTCTTTATAATAAATTTAATCTTATCTATTGTTTCTTTCACAAGGATGGGTCCAATTAGTGAATTCTCACCTGTTTCCACCCAACGTAGTGGAGAAAGGAAAGGATGGCCATATAATGAATCAAAAGGAGCCATATGTATCGAGTCCTGATAACCGTTATTATATTATAACTACACTAATGATATATTATCTTACCATGAGTCACTAAAATATTTTATATAATCCATAATAATGTCCTCCAATATTTGTATTCTCTATTCAGACTGTCCATCCATTTGAGGATGATAAGTTGTACTCATAGTCAACCATGTTACAGGGGCTTGGTGTAAGGATTTACAAATTTTCAATCTAAAACTAGGGTCTCAATTTGATATAATTGAGACTAGAATACCATGAATATTTATACTTTCACAAATTTATATTTTGGATAAGTCTTCTTTGTAATTAATTTCATGAATATGGATGAAGTGAGCCAAATTTGTGAGATGATTCACAATCAACCATATGGAATTGTGTTTCCTAAACATCCTTAGTATACCTATTGAAAAATACTTGGATATATACTCCCATTTCCACATGGAAATCTATATAAAGACTACAACATACCAGATAACTGTTGGTGCTCTACCTCGACCTGCTGACAGGTGAGGCATCTTGAGACGTACATTTCTGCATCTCTTTTCATGAAAACCTCCAAAAATATGATTTCAATTCTTTATACATATTCTATATTCTAGGGTGAACATACCATATCAAATGGTGGTAAAAAAAAGAAGTTTTTAAAGATAAGAAAAAGGAATCCATATAATCTATAAACCACATCATTGAAATTTAATCTAGCTTCTATCCCTCAATGGTCTCCCCACCATTGATTTTTGACCTCATAGAATCAAATTTAGGATCAGATGTCTGAGCCTTTCTAAATTTCTGAACCAAATTAGGAATAAATGAAATCGGAAAGAAAAATTCAATATAACCTTGGTCTAATAAATCTAGATTAATATCCACTATAACATACATTAGTTTCCACATATGACTTCCTTCTCAATGTATCTTCCATAGAGTTCCCTAAAATAGGTGTATACATAAATTCTAAGTCAAAAATATATAGATACTCCATCCATCCATTCTACCTTAAATTTAGATATATTTTTGAGAAAATATGTTTCAAAATATTATGATTCGTAAATACTTTGAATTTCTCACCAAAAAGGTCTTAACTACATGTCTTTAAATCATAGACCATAATAGCTAATTCTAAATTGCATGTTGGGTAGTTCTTACCATAAAACCATAACTACCATTAACCATAAGCAACAAAAAGATATCCCTGTATAAGAAAACATCAAAATCTAGATCTTGATGCATCACGATAGAATACATAGGCCTATCCAGAATCTAGAAATGTAAGGATATGTGCTGATGTAAGTATAACCTTAAGTTTTTGAAAGGATTTTTGATATTGATAATTCCATTGTAAATGAATGCCTTTCCTTATCAAATCCATAATTGGTGATGCCAAACATGAAAAATCATGTACAAATAATCTAGAGTATCCTGATAAGTTAAGGAAACTATGTATCTCAAATATATTCTTTGATGGTTTTCAAGATATGATAGTAGTTTCCAACACTTTTTTAGTTGGATCTAGGCACCATCCCTCCATCTAGTGGATACATACTCTACTTTTTTCCCCCTCATTACTTCTTTCCAAAGGCGGGAGGCTTACATCACATTAATCAGTGATATAAGATCCTTGATCGAAACAGGATGATGGGATGTCGGTTCCTCCTTCCATGGATTACTCCTTGGAACTCATAGCATAGTCTAGTCATCCCTCATATATTTAAGTCATGTTCATGAAACCCATCCACAATTCCATCTCGAGGTGGAAACTAGTTAATTATGATGGTTATACCTTAATAGGGAGGTAACCTTCATTTATAGTAGATAGAAACGTTGGGCATGTATGGGAATTTATGGACATTAGGTTTGTGTAGAACCTATAAATTCTTCCCCTTTTTAAGTCGAAGGCATCTCATATGAGTAATATTATGTGCGAAACATTAGGTATCATACGTCGTCTATGTGGTAGTTGACTCTAGGGGTGTAATTATTATAAGGAACTTTATCTCAAGCATACTATGTTTATTGTATGGGGTATAGATCCCGGATTGGTTCACAGGTTTAATAGTCTTATAGGGATAGGTGGGTCATAGTTTTAAGGTCTTATGGGGAAGGTTGGTTGGAGGTTTAACATCTTGTTGGGATAGGTGGGTCATAAGTTTAATGTCTTGTAGGGATAGGTGGGTCCTAGGTTTAACATCTTGTGGGTATAGGTTAGTTTCAAGTTTAACTTCTTACAAGGAGAGGTGGGTCACAGGTTTAACTTCTTGTGGGGATAAGTTGGTTGTAGTTTTAACATCTTTTGGGTACATGTTGGTTACAAGTTTAATTTATTACAGTGATAGGTGGGTCATAGGTTTAAAATATTGTAGTTACATGCTTGTTGTAGGTTTAAAATATTTTAGTTAAAGGTTGGTGGCTATATGAGACCCCAAGGGGGAAACATGATCACACTTGGGATTTTATAGAGTGTTTCCCCATGGGGAAAGATCTTACACTTGATATTTGGCTAAGTGTGTCCCCAGGGGGGATGATGGTCACACTTGGGGGTTTGGTGGTAATGTTGGGGTGTTGAGATTAGACCTCAGGGAGGTACCCTAGACATGTTGGTATGTCAGGATTAAACCTCATAGATGTTTCCTATGTAACCTATTAAGAAACATGGATCAAAACCCATGTAGTTTGATTCCACAGTTTAAGATCATATGATAGGATGGATCCATGAAATTTATTATAATGTTGTAAGGACACTCATGTCACCGAAAAAGCATGAAAGGGTGATGGTGTGGGGTTTATACATATAGGTTGCCTGATGTAGGAGTTTTATCCCATGGTAGGGGAGGAGGTGGCATCCCATGATGATCATACATGGGGAATCATATGTTCATCACATAGGGTAAAACCATAGTTTAACATCATGTAATGAGGAAATTTTCATGTAGTTTAATTTCATATGAATAAGATGTGGAGCTAGGCAGTTTTACATTATTCATCTTGAATGTGGATGGGGATTATGAAATGGGAGGCCATTTCCAAGTTGGAGAGGAATATCTTACAAAAGGACTCTATTCCAAGAATGGTTGGTAATTTAATGTGATGATTTGACCTTTGGGGATTACGTGTCCACTTCTCATGCACCTCTATGTGGGACATGGTGTGAACACTTCCATAGAGGAGTAAAAACCAGGAGGCCCGATGTTAGGGTTACTATTATTAGGAGAAAGAGGAATTAGGGTACCTATTCGTAGGAGAAAAAGTTAGGATAATGGTCTAGGACATGATTGAAATGAAAAGAGTGGAATCAAGGGTTGGTGGTACTAGTCACATAGAGATTTGGGGTGCAGTTGAACCAATTTTGTACAGCTATAGGGGCCCTAGGAACTCAATTTCGTGAAAGGTATTTTTTGGAAAGAGGTACCATGGGGAGTTCAGGAGGATGGGTTTTGTGAAAGTTGGGTTTTTTCTAAATTTAGGGGATTTTCAAAGGCTAGGGGTTTCATGAAAGAGAATGTTTCATGAAACAGGGTGACCCTACCTTAGAGTGAAGTCTTTGTTCTCATAGAGTTGGTTTCATGAAGGATAATTATCTCATGAAACACCAAGATCCAAAAAAGTATTTATTCTTATGAAAAGTCCATGGAAATTTGTGAGAGGGATCTCCACCATGGGATGAGGTTCTCAAAAACCCATTCATGGTGGTTTCTTGAAATATGTATACCTTTGGAAATCCATCTCTTTCTTGCTAGTGAAGCTTATGAGTTTTTTGAATTCATATCTTTTCTTAAAATATTAAAGGTTTTATACCCCTAAAATTCAGACATAGGGAGGTATTTATATGATCAATGGAGTAAAGGGAATCAGTTTCATGAAATATAGAGGATTCTATGGAAAATTATGAGCTTCATGAAGTGATTGGGTTATGAGAATTGGAGTTACGTTGTGTGTATGTTACCACCTCAAGCTATGAATGGGAAAGGGATTTATGATAACTATAGTTATGATACACATACATTACCACCTCAAGATCTTCATGGCTGGTGAATTCTACAAAAAATAGTTACACTATGTAGAGGTTACCTCTTGAAGCTTCATATGGATGATGACTTCCACGAAATGAAGTTATGCCATGCAGAGTTTACCACATCAAGCTTCGTGTAGCCGATGAATTTAGTGAAATGAAGTTATATGCTGTGAGGTTACCATTTCATTATCTACATGGAATGGTGAATTCCATGAACTGTGTCTATTCTTAAAGGTATGAAACTTCATGAACCCATTCCCTTAGGTGAATTTTTATCCATTTTAGCTTGAATTTTCTTTGAACTGGCCACACCTTCCTCAATCTCTCCCATGACATGTGTATTTTGGTGTCAATAAATCCACCCTTATAATTGGATCCAAAGAGGGAGAGGAGGGTTTGATTCTGAGGGAAATCCATAAAAAATGAGAAATTGGAAATCCCTATCCATGAAAATATATCTGATCTTATTCTAATAAATAGGGGTGAGGGACCTTGAGGGGATCATGATATTTTCTTGAAAGATAGGCTAGTGATATATTTTCATGAAACTACAAACTATTGTGAGAATTTTGTGATCTTGATCCTCCCCAATCATGAAACGAACCTCTTTTGAAAACTGTTATTCCATGAACAGACCTACATGAACTTTCAACTTTTTAGACTTCAACTTTCATGAAATAAACTTCACAAAATAGTTGCAAAAATTCTCCAATTCTTGGATAAAATGGCTTCCGAAGGTGCTGAATAATTCACTGGTCAGTGAAGTGATATGGATGAAAATATCATTATTGGGGAGATCTTTTGAACTATGTCAAATCATTACACACTGACTACATTTATAAAGGAGGCTCAACATGAATATCCATTGTGTAAGATGCTACTACTGTATAGTTTTGGACTGAGGGACGATGTGTTCATCCCCAGTGCCAATTAGGATGAGCCCGCCTATTGGTTTAGGAGAATTCATGGGAATTACAAATGGAACATGGATATTTTAGGACACATTACAAAGGAAAATACATCTCTTACCACTCATACCCTATGTAACCACATGGAAAAAGTAAACGGGGAGGTGTTGGAGGTGGAGACATAGCCTCCTCAATATGAGAGCATCCTCAAGGGGGGTTTCATGGACCATCTCAAAGGTTGGAGAGAAGGTTGGGACTTGTTCTAGGGTGGTAACTTCATGGATTAATGATCCTAGGAATACTAGGTATTACAATAATATCATGAATTTGAGGTGGAGATGAAGTATGTTGAGATTTATGAGGTGGTATGGACCTCAAAATACCATGTTTACCACCACCTAGACATCATTATAAAGTTGCTAATAAGGTGGTAACTGAGGACTAATAAATTTGACCTAAATCATGGGGAGGTTGTCATTGGTTTATGGGACCTCTACCATATTATAGGGATCAACATTGAGGGGATATGTATGATGAGTTCCTCTTAGCTAAGGACATTTGGGATGACCAAGAGAAGATTCCAACAATCACAAGGTTGTTGTAGCACTTGGTATAGGGGGGGAGTGACTATAAACCATGGATGAAGTAACAAGCAATGGTTTAGGTAATTTTTTAATGAACCAATGGATAGAATACCTGGGAGGCAATGTTAGTGTCCAAATTAAAGTAAAAAAGGTAATGATCACTCACATTGGAGAATCCTAGAGGTGGGTGAATGGCAGTTGTGAGGCTAAAACATGAATCCCAAGTCTCCCATAGTCAGGATGGTAGGATTTATTTCCACGTTTATTTATGGGTGGATTTTCCCAGTTTTGGATGCATGAATGGGGGGGGGGGGGGTGGGGGTGAGAAACCTCATCATGGTAGTGATGCTGCAGATGGGGAAACTAATCAATCTAGAAGTCCCAGTCTTGAAAAATTTATACAAGGTGATGCACCACATCAGCCAAGGGAAAAAAAAACTTCATGTGTGTGTGACCTTCTATTTTCTATAGGGATATATTTACACAAACATGGGGGGATACAAGTATATGAATCCAATATCATCTCCCAACATAGATTTTTGGCCATCTATCCTCAACATCATCAGGTGTTAACCTATTAACTTGGGATCAGTGAAAATCTTAGCAAGGATCGGGCTGGAGGATCACTTCATATTCTATCCATTCCCCCTTTATCATGAGAATGGTTATTGATGATGTCAAAGGGTCTATCAAGCAATGATCATACCTCTCAGCCAATCAAGGTGGGGTATCCGTGGTAAGGATGGACTACAAAGTGATTTATAAGATATAAACCCCACAATAATTTACATTGTAGTTATGGTTACTCAAAAATTTGAACTAGAATGTGTATAATAGGGTATACAAATGACTCCACCCATTGGTTCATAGGAAGAAATGTAACATGATTGTGCGTGAAGATGGAAGGGGAATAAATGAGCTGCCACCACTCACTATCACGTACAGGATCATCCATGAATATAAACTAAGTTGGGGGAGTTCATACACTGGGGATATGATGATATAATGAAACAATTTGGATGATGGGGAAGGAGGGGTACCACAACCATAAGGTCAAGGGAGAATGATAGTTAGGGCACACCATAAAGGCAGAGTCAGTCCTATGGATGGAACAGTGGCTGTAGTGCCAGTAATTACTCATCCTAGACAGGTGGAAACCATAAGTATGGGAGCATAAATAGGACCTAATATCTTGGTTAAGTGGCTTTGATATGAATTCATACCCTTTGTAGTAGTTTTTAGGGCACACGTCCAAGTTTTGGGGAAGCGATTGCATTGATCAGATGTGCCTAGTGATACTATTTTCTCTAATGCCTGGGAGAGATGGAGGATCCATAGAAAGATCACTACTCTTCATGGGATATGGAAGTGTCTCAAATATAAGGGTATATTCATTATTAGGTTGGGTCATGTAAGATCAATTTTCCATGTTCCCTGAGCTGAGGTGGTGCAATACATTTCAGAGTTGGAAAACATGGTCCACTCTTGCGACATTATGCATCCCCTAATCAGCTGAGTGAAGGTGTTTCTAGGCTTACCTTCTCCCTTAGATATTTATGTGGATCTATTGGATACCAAATAAAATGAGAGTAAATAATTTGAGGAGTCCAAGGAAATAATTTCCCATTAGGACTCCCCTAAGGATGAAAATACTTCCACTGATCAGGTAAATATTCTGATCTTGCATGCATTGGATATTACCAAACCTCTAAGATTTCTGCCTAACTCCTCTTTCACTTGTGTAGGAACCATCTAGCATAGAGTAGGGGGAGGTCTTCAATGAACCTTAGGTATATAATGAATAAGTGACCCCAACTATTGGATGGGTATTAGACATAAGTACTTCCCCTGAAGCTATCATCATAGGAGGCCAACCATCTATTGTTGAAGTAGTGCATGTGGCTGAGGTGACTACTCAATAGAATCAAATGCTTCCTGGTAACCCTTATTCTATGGTATGTATTTTTTATATGCTTTAAACTATACCAACTTTCTTGTTTTTATCTAGATAGGGTGAACACATATAATCACAGGACTTCCAGTGAACCTTTCTGAGTTGCTCATTGGGATATACCACTCTTGTAAGCCCTTTCCCACTTTAACTTTTTTCCTTTATGTTTTTAATCCCATAAGTCATGATCAGATAAGACCATGCTTTAAATAGAAGTTCAAACCATATTTGGATCTCATCTATCTGTGGCGATGCTCAAGTCTGGGGAAACAATGATGGACGAGGCTAAGCCTTTGATGAAGGTGGTTGATGAATATGTGGTAGATATGATTTCCATATAAGTGACACAAGAGGTGGATTATAGAGCCAAATACTTAATGTAGGAGGTGTAAATAGTGCTGAAAATTGAGATTATTGGGGAGGCTATGACGACTACACCTATATCGAAAGTTCCTTCAATGGTGGATGTTGGAGGTGAGAACTCAATGAAGGTGGTCTAGATCATGTCACTAACAGAGGTAGTTGAGGAGTCTATAGTGGCTGAGTCTACCTCATAAGTGAAACTGGGGGTGGATGGGGCTCCTTCTGTAGGTGAAGGATCCAGAGAGGATTCATTTTCCATGGGCTCAGGTCTTATCCTTCCTAAGAATCTACCATAAGATAAACCTATGAATGATGTGTTGGAGGTATCGTATCAATACGAGCCTACAACTCCTGATGACTTTGAGGATTTTGGATCAGATGATGCTGAGGATAACCGATTCATCCAATGTAAAGTAAGGAGAAGCATGCTAAATTTCATCACTCGCACCCCACTGGATGATCTACCAAACCAGGTGGTATCTATCTGCTATTGGTTAGTTATCATGGGGACTAGAGGGGTGGATTATACCAATATTCATGTACTATATTGGGAATTTCTCATTGAATGGGAACATACCAAGTGGAAATAGTTTGATGTTTCCTGGAACAAAAAGAAGGCCGAGGGAACCTATGCACTCCCGAAAGATGAGGAGGATATTTCTCACTCAGAAGAGAAGGCACAAATGAACACATCCATTATCACTAATCAAGCAGTGATCCTCGACCAAGTAAGGGATTAGTTGGTAGCACATGAGGTTAGGTCAGTGGAGGTAGTATCTGTGGTGGAAGAGTTCCAATATGAGAAGAATCAGGTGTGAATCAGTGTTTAATAAGTTATCCTTATCACTGAGGAGGAGGATGACGATCTGGAAGAGTGGTAATGGACTCTGGAGGCTACTCAATAGAGGCTAGCTACTTTGAGTGCTTGGTCACTAGGGTTTTTTCACTAGGAAAATTTGTATTATCCTGAAATAAAGTTGAGGTCCAAACATGTGGATGACACTCTTGAAATTTTTGAATAGCTTGTTTAAACTTAATGTATGCTTCAATGCATTTATTTATTTCCTCTCTATCATACCAATAATGAATCCCTAAGCCCACATGATTCATGATCAGTGTGGAAAACAATAGAAAATCACAAAATTAATCATTTATATGAGAGGGATAAATAAAGGCTATACATCAGGGTTTGAGATTGTTTATCAATCATCGAGAGTTACCTAACCATAAAATCTATAGATGGAGGATATGACTCTCTATATAGACGACTTTTTTTCCCAATGTGCACTAGAACACAAATAGGGTAACTCCAGGGGTGTTGAATTTTACTTGAACAAAGATCAGGGGGGGGGGGGGGTGATGAAGAGCATGAATCAAGATTTATATGATTTGGAACACAAAGGGAGTGACACAAAGATAGAGGATGACCATTGATTATGTTAAAAAAAAAACTTCCACTGTCACTTTTCTAGGAATGATAAAAAAGGAGGATTAACCATTAAACATTTTCAAAACATGGGACCTATCTCAAAAAAATTTCATAAGTCTCTCGGATCATGTGCCTAGGGGGTAGGAGAGCCAATTTAGCTAGACACCATTATTGTTAGGGCCCCCATTCAAACATGAAAGGTTTTTGGGGATCTAAGTTAAGGGATATGTGAAGTGTGGAGATGAACTTATGGAATGTTCAAACATAGTTCTACACTCTTAGAATTATTCCACCATGGCTTTGAGAACATTGGGTAGGCGTATCAGTCTAAACAAAGGTTAAAATCATCTTCCAAGGGGAGCATCATCTCAGATTATAAGAAAAAGTCAAGGAACATGAATTATATGGTAGGTGACCTACACTGGAGGGGGAAAGGGTATTCTTAGGTGATGGCCTAAGATAATTCATAGTTTTATGTTATGTAATAAGGGTGATGGACGCAGAGTTTAATGTCATACAGTGAGGATGATGTACATACAGTTTAACATCATATATTGATGATGATGTATACGCAATTTAAAATCATACAATGAGGTCGATGTGTCATATACAGTTTAACATCATGTTCTTAAACATTTATAGAATAGCTTATCATCTTTTGGAAAAGATGTGTGAAGTTATGTAAATAACACTCACCCAACTAAGGTGACAGTGGGTGTAAGAGGGGAACATAATAGGGGTACAACCAAGAGGATCTCATGAGGGAAAGGGAGCTTAATATTTGGATCTAACTTTTTCCTAAACTAATGGGTTTGGAAAGCATATCTAGGTTTTTACTAGGGTCTATAGTGGGCCCCTGTTGGCTCTGTACCTCTTTCTTTTTATCCTTGTATTTTTTTCTAAGTTGTAGGAGTGACCTGGGGGGGAGTCTAACTCTTACTCAGGTTTATTCTATGTGGTTTCAACCTAAAATACATTTATTGTAACAACCCAATATTTTTCAATGAAAATTCATTTCTTATAAATATTTCATAATCACATTAAATCACAACATAATTAACTACTAAGTGCTATATGACCCTTAAAACATAAGTTTGTCACTTCTGTGATGTGAATTTCTAAAATCTGACATACACGGTTGCTATCAGTAAGTTATTTGGAGTCCAATAAGAAAAACATATTTTTTTTGAATAGTAACCTACCCTTATGAAAATTAACACACCCTTATGAATAGTGATATATCCTAATGAATAGTAACCTTACCTATGATAGTATATAAATAATATTCAAGTGGAAGTACGCTATACCTATGCTTTGGAATAAGCAAAAAAATGTTTTAAAACTGTTGTTATGAGAATAAATTATGATTTTAATTAAATATTAAATTAATAACATTTAGAAAATTATTTTTTAAAAATGGACTTCATTTTTGGATTCTAAACGTCAAAAAATTGTTGGAGTGATTTTTTTGGATTTTTCTGAAATACTTGAATTTTTGATGAATAGTGAAATACCATAATTTACAAAATAAGCTAAATAAGCTAATTATAGAGTCATGCATGATGTTCTGCTGATGTAAGCCCAATTGGTTTGGGATCAAAAGATAAAATTACTATTCCTGGTCTAGGAAGACTCACTATTTGTTGTCTTGAGGAGAAATAATAAATTAATGAATTTTATATTAAGAAATCCCCCCTCTCTTCCACTATAAAACCCCCTCTCACTCCCTCTTCTCTTCACTCCTCTCAAGCCTTGTGCCTTCACCAAATTCTATCCAAATACCCTCCCGACCTCCTCTCCCATGTCCAGCAAGCTTTGGTCTCACTACTGAAAAACTAACCTATACCAATAGTTTGGAACCATTGGTATAGGCCTCCAAACCGTTGGTATGGCCTATACCAATAGTTTGGAGGACCATTGGCAAGTAAGCCGTGGGGATAGGTCTATACCAACAGTTTTTGGGAAACCATTGGTATAGACCTATACCAACGGTTTTGAAAACCATTGGTATAAGTAATATGAAAATCTATACCAACAGTTCCATAAAACCGTTGGTATATGTATTTCAAAAAAAACATTCGGTGGGATTTGATCCCAGGACCTCTGGTTTATCATTGAATGACCTAAACACTAACCTAACATGACTTTTGTGAACAAAATTTCATAAATATATATATATATGTATTATCATAATTATTTTAAATTTTGATTTATATAATGTTATCGGTAAGAAGATTCGATAAAAAATCAAAGGACCTATACCAACGGTTGTCAAAACTGTTGGTATAGGTCCTTTGATTTTGGGGGTACGTTGGTATATGGGGGACCTATACCAATGGTTTGGCCAAACCATTGGGATAGGTACCCAACCTTTCCCAACGGTTTGGCAAAACCGTTGGGAAAGTGGCCTCAAAGTATACTTTTCCCAACGGTTTGGCCAAACCGTTGGGAAAGCCATACCCTTTCCCAATGGTTTTGCCAAACCGTTGGGAAAAGTGACCTCAAAGTGGGGTTTCCCAATGGTTTGGCCAAACCGTTGGGAAAGGGGACCTATACCAACGTTTTTTACAAACCGTTGGTATAGAATCATTGGGAAAGGTCAGATTTCCAGTATTGTCTCATAAAAATACCAAAACCTCTCCCTTAAGAAGGCTCTCAAGGAAGTTTGGTACAAGAGGTAAATTCCTCTTTTCAATTATTTGTTTTTCCTTTTAAGTCCATTTGTTTTCTTTTTATATCATATCTACTTATCCAAATTTTGTGATGAATCCAGTACCTTATATATATTGGAATGTTGTTATGATAGTGGAATAAGTTATTATCCTCTCTCCCTTTTACCTTCTTTTATACTAGTAGCAAGAACACCATCCGAGATGTGTCAATTTTCCACATTCAAGGACGATGGGCTTTCGATTTATATTATCATTCTCAATTATGGTCATGAAACCATTCTTGTTATGGTTGAACCATATTATTATATATTTAATATAACCTATGTAAGATTATCTAATCCTTTTGTACAAATGGTATTAAGTTATAAAGAGAAATGAGTTCTTTGTAATCAAAACCCACAAATTAACCGAAACAATTATCATTAATGTTCTATATAATAATTCATCCTAATTACATGTAACCAAGTTATATAAATGACCAATAACACCAATTTATGTTCATAAATAATATATAATTTCAATTATGGATATTTACATCCATTCCACAGACTTAAAAACTAGTGAACCGAATATGAAAATAAAGAAAACAAACACTCTGAAATGACAGAATTCCATACAATAACTTATCAATAAGGACAAAAATGAACTAACCAGAATTATGATAAACTAAATAAATTTCTAATATGTTCTTAAATAATTTATTAATAAGTATAATTTCATATTACAGGAGCTTCAGTTCATGAGAAGAACACGTTCAGAGTTAAGGTAAGGGTTTTCCACCCGAACTTTCATTTTCATTCGGGTTACTTTCATCATCTAATTGTCTCAATAAAATTATATGTATTTTTATATACTCCTCATAAATTCTGTGTGAGTATTATATATATGTTTACCAACCAGAACCCTTCCTTATTTTATGGATAGTTACATGTTTTAAAAGGAACTTTCAAAATTGTCTCCAAAATACAAGCCTGATTCAAGGGAATTTCTCAAATTCTTACCTATTTTCAAGGGCACTCTATAATAAGTTTTTTTAAACCATTATATTTATAAAATCACTCATTTTATTATGAAAATAATATCTTACTTAAATTCTGGTTTTATACAAATATTTTTTTCCAAAATAACTCTTCTTTTCAAAATAAAAGAGTATTTATCTCAAGATTGCTTAATGATTTTATAAGAATATTTGCGATTGATTCAACACTCTTGTTGATTATTATGTATTATTGGGTTTAATAATTTATTAATTCATCTAAAATATTTTATTTAATGGTTTATGACTAACTCTATTGTGGATGATCTATCCTAAAACCATTCACCATATTACTCAGAATGGTTAGTGTTTTACATTTAATGATTGGGGAAAGATAGTTACATTTTATATGATAGTTTCAATATGAATGTATATGTTGTTTATGTTTATCCCCGCCCATATGAGGAATGCATTGGACTTATTATGTGATGGTTGGGGCCCTCTATATCCTCTTGATGCATCAGTAGGTCTCATGAGACAAATAGACATGGAATTAGCCAAGTCCTTTCCCAATGTGATATATAGATTTTGGACGAGGCCTTAATCATTAGAAGTCTTGGCCGAGACCTTGAAAAAATGTTTCATAATGTCTGGCATATGAACTTCCATCATTATGAATCTAGTAATTGAAAGTTCATTTGGTTATTTGACTTTTATAATACCCATTATTATGTTATATTATGGTGATATTTACTCAGCACATATTCCTGCCATTCTATGTTCAAATATATTTTTAAAGGTGTGAATTTTAAATTTTTAACCATGTCTAATATTTATATTATCTTCCGCTATATTGATTACTCTTACTAATCATTTGAACTCACCCCTTTCTTATGTTTCATTTTCTTAGGACATAAAGAAGTAAATTACGAATGACTTGAAAGCATAATCCAGGAGTCATGGATGTTTCTAGTGGAATAAATTAGTGTTGTTTTCCCCTTCATGATGTAATGTTAAACTTACTTATGTATCTTGTTTCCAATAATACTAAACTACTCGGTCCTTTGGGATACTTATTCCTTGTATGAATGCTAATAAGGCACTGGCTCTAGGTAACCAGGGTTGGGTGTTTACAGTTGGTATTAGAGGAAGTTTAGTAGAAAACTTGGAAACTAGATTTAGAAAATGTAGATTAGGGAAGAGTCCCTAATATAGTATTTGAGGATAAAAATACAAGAACATCCTGATATTTTGGTAAGGAATGGATTATGTGGATCTTTTAAGCATTACATCCCTGTCTGGATATGATCAGGTAGAGGCGGATCTGGCACAGATGTACCTAGGAGTGAAAGCTCTGACAAGGAGTTTTGGGCTCGACCCGGGGTATCCTGGTACACGAAAATGGGCCTTACTTCACTCTTGGTTATGACACTCCTGGTAGATATGCTTAGGATAATTCACATTTTCTTTATAAGTCATTATGAAGGATTTAAATGTAAAATTTTCCTCAAAAAAACCATTCTTGTGATTATGGGATTAGACATGCATAGAATTACAGTTTGTATTTTGTTAAGTAAGATTATACATTATGATTCATAACCTAATATAGTGTATGCCATTTTCTAGATATGGAACCTAGTGGAAGGAATGGAAACCGCACGAATACACGTGTCCCCTATAGGGATTTCCCTTTGATGAAAGATAATGATGTTGGCTCTGGGGCTGTGATGGGTGCTGAGCAACTTATAACTATTCTGGGACAACTTACTCAGGTTATGAATAATAACCTTACCCATATGAAGCATCCAAATTCACCATGTGGAGGAGCTATGTTAGATCTCTTTATGCAACAACAACCACCATCATTCAATGGGACTACAAACCCATTTGTAGTTGAGTAGTGGATATATTCCCTAGAGAAAATATTTCTCGCTTTAGGATATAATGAAAGAGAGAAGGTCTTCATGGCAGTTTATCATCTATCGGGAGATGAGGATCAGTGGTGGTTGTTAATCCAAAACAAAAAGGAGGAGGAAGAAATATAGGAGATGGAATTGAGGTAATTTAAGGAAATATTCCTAGAGAAATACTTTCCTCATGAACAGAGAGTGGATATAGAGAGAAAATTCTTGAATCTGAGGTAGAATGAAGAATGATAATGTTGCAAAGTATGAAGCTAACTTCACAAGGTTAGAAAGACATGCTGTGGACTACATATGAAATCCAAGGAGAAAAATTGATCAATTCTTTGATGACCTAAATCCATTCCTCTAGCGGGCACTAGTCTCCCAAAGTTTTTCATCATATGAGGATATAGTTTCATGTGCTATCAAGATAGAAAAAAATTCTCTAAGTCTTATGACTTTAAGGGAAAGTAAGAAAAGAAGAGGGCTACTGAAAACCCTGGGAAAGGAAATAAGGAAACAAGGAAGAAGGGAAGAGTTGAATTTCCACCCTGTGATAATTGTGGAAGGAAACACCTTGGTGCGTGATTAAAGGGAAAAGGAGTATGCTACAATTGTAGTCAAAAAGGCCATCTTGCTGGTGATTGTAAGGAGAAGAAAGAATCCATTAATTTTAAATGATATAATTGTCGGGATATGGGACACTATTCTAATGATTGTACAAAGCGTCAAGGAAATATGCAACAAAAAAGGCCAAAGGATCAGGGACAAGCTTATGCGATCACAAATGCTGATATTGAAGTTCCTAATGATGTGGGGGTAGGTACATTAATCGTTTCCTCAAAATTAGCCAATAATTTATTTGATTCTGGATCATCACATTCATTTATATCTTCCCAATTTTCCAAGAAAATTAGATATGTCTAATTTGATTTAATAAAGGAGTTATTAGTAAAAAATTCTAATGGATGTATCATTGCAACAAAGGCATATCGATTAGTCCCCCTCGTGACACACAAACATGATTTAGTTTCTAACCTTATCATCATACTAATTTTTGACTATGATATAATTCTCAGTATGGATTTTATATCAAATTATGATGTGAAGATCTTTTGAAAGAAGAAGGAAGTTACAATTTTTGAGAATGGTATAGAATCCCTTATTTTTAGAGAAGAAACCTCACCATGTGATTCTTATCTAGATCCACCCCCAGTAGCTCTACTGAATTAAATTATTGGGGAGGAAGGGAATGAAATAAATATGGGAAAGGAGAAGAATATACAGATAGAGGACATACCTATTGTGAAAGAATATGTTGACGTCTTTCCAGATGATTTACCTGGACATCCTTCAGAGCGGGAAATTGAGTTTTCTATTGACTTAATTCCTGGTTCAAGGCCCATATCAAAGGCCCCTTATAGAATTTCCACTGTGGAGTTAGTGGAACTAAATAAACAACTAGAGGAATTGAGTGATAAGGGATTTATTCACCCTAGCATTTCTCCATGGGGAGCCCCTGTTCTTTTCGTAAAGAAGAAAGATGGGTCTATGAGGTTATGCATTGACTACAGGGAGATCAATGCTATTACAATAAATAATAAGTATCATTTTCCACGAATTGATGATTTATTTGATCAACTTCATGGAGACCAATATTTTTCTAAGATTGATCTTCGATATGGATATCATCAGTTCCTTGTAAGGAAGGAAGACATTCCAAAAACATCATTTTGAACCAAGTACAACATTATGAGTTTACAGTAATGCCTTTTGGACTAACTAATGCACCATCTGTCTTCATGGATCTAATGAACAGAGTTTTCAAGGATTATCTTGATGACTTTGTAGTGGTGTTTATTAATGATATCCTGTTATACTCTAAAAGCAATGAAGATCATGAAAATCACTTGCGCACTATTCTGAAGACACTTAGAATAAATAAATTATATGAGAAGTTTAGAAGTGTAATTTTTGGCTCCAATCAGTTTCCTTTCTAGGAAACATTGTCTCTAAGGATGTAATATCTGTATATCCTGTGAAGACAAAGGCTGTGAAAGAATGGCCAACTCCAACAAACGTAACTGAGGTACATAGTTTTATTGGTTTAGCAGGTTATTATCGGCGTTTTGTTCAGAACTTCACCCATTTAGCCAACCCAATGACCAAGCTCACATGAAAAGGGGTTAAGTTCATATGGTCAAAGGAATGTGAAGAATGTTTTGAAGAATTGAATAGGAGGTTAGTAAACTCTTCGATCCTAACCCTACCATTGGGGAATGATGGGTTTGTTATCTATAGAAATGCATCAAAGAATGGACTTGGTTGTGTCCTTATGTAGAATGATCGAGTGATTTCCTATGCATCTAGGCAGCTAAATATTCATGAAAAAAAATAGTCCAACTAATGATATTGAGTTAGAAGCGATAATCTTTTCTCTGAAGAATTGGATACATTACCTCTATGGTGAAAAATGTGAGATATATATAGATCATAAGAGTTTGAAATATATATTCTCACAGAAAGAACTCAACATGAGACAAAGGTGATGGATTGCACTACTCAAAGATTATGGTTTCATAATACACTACCACCTGGGGAAGGCAAATAAGGTAGCAGATGCTTTGAGCAGAAAGGATCATGGAGTTCTAAACAAGATGAGGGTTGAAAGAGATCCTTTGTTCATGGATCTAGTAAATATGAATATGTGAATTATCAAGGAAGTTAACACATCACAAATTTTTAAAATGGTTGCCAAACTTTCTTTACTGTAAAGGATAAAATGTTCTTAGGATGATGATGAGGAGTTTCAAAAGAAAATTAAAGCCATAAATGATGGGAAGTTGATTGAATTCATATATGAAGGTGGCATTTTGAAATTCAGGAAGAGGCTTTGTGTTCCTGCTATTCCTGAGCTAAAGAAGGAACTATTGGATGATGCTCATAGCTCTAATTTCTCTATACACCATGGTAGCACCAAGATGTATCGAGATCTCTGAGAAAACTTTTGGTGGGACAATATGACAAGGGAGATTGCTAAATATACATCAAAGTGCCTGGTATGTCAATAAGTGAAGGCTGAGAGGCAAAAGTCTAATGGGATGATGCAAACACTACCCATACCAACACGGAAGTGGGAGAACATTACCATGGACTTTGTCACTAGACTTACAAAGAAATCCAAAGGAAACAATGCTATATGGGTTGCTGTGGATAGTCTTACAAATACATCTCACTTTATTGCGATTCGAGAGGACTTATCTTTGGATCAACTTGCGTGGATTTACATCAAAGAAGTGGTAAGGCTGCATGGAGTACCACTATCTATTGTATCCGACCATGATCCTAGATTCACCTCTATGTTTTGGAAAAGTCTCCAACACAATCTAAGCACTGAACTGAACTTCAGTACGGCCTATCATCCTCAAACTGATGGCCAATCTGAGCGGACTATTCAGACACTGTAATACACGTTGAGAGCATGTTCTATGGAATTCAAAGGAGGATGGGACCAACATCTTCCACTAGTTGAATTATCCTACAACAACAGTTTTCACTCGAGCATCCGAATGAAACCATATGAAGCCCTTTATAGGAAAAGGTGTATAACACCGGAGTTTTGGGATGAAGTCGGGAAGCGTAAGCTACTAGGACCTGAAATGGTCGAATAAATGGTGGATAAGGTGAAAACCATTCAGCAGCATATCAAGGTAGCCCAAAGTAGACAGAATAGTTATGTGGATAACCATCAATGAGACCTTGAATTAAAAGTCGGAGACCTGGTATTTCTATTCACATCTCTATGGAAGAAGGTCACGAGGTTTGTGAAGAAAGGAAAGCTAAGTCCTAGGTAAATCAGCCCCTTCGAGATCCTTGATCGATTCGGAGCTGTGGACTATCGACTGGCACTTCCACCTACCATGTCAAAAGTACATGATGTATTTCATGTATCCCTCTTAAGGAAGTACATACCAGACCCTTCATATGTACTCTCTTTAGAGGTGGTATATTTGGAGGATGATCTTTCCTACGAGGAGCAGCCAATGAAAATCTTGTATTGTAGAGAAAAAGTTCTACGCAACAAGACTACTCATCAAGTCAAGGTACTATGGAGAAACTATAAGTACGAAGAGGCAACATGGGTACTGAAGGAAGCAATGAAGGAAAAGTACACCCACCTATTTTTGGCATAGTTTGTAAAATTAAATTTCGAGGGAAAAATTTCTGAAGGGGGGAAGAATGTAATGACCCAATATTTTTATATGGAAATTCCTTTCTTATAAATATATCATAATCACATGAAATCACAACATAATTTACTAATAAGAATTATATGACCCTTAAAACATAAGTTTGTCACTCATGTGATGTGAATTTCTAAAATCTGACATACATGGTTGCAATCAGTAAGTTATTTGGAGTCCAATAAGAAAAACATAATTTTTGGTGAATAGTAACCTACCCCTATGAATAGTAACATACCCTTATGAATAGTGATATACTCTAATGAATAGTAACCTTACCTATGAAAGTATATAAATAATACTCAAGTGGAAGTATGATATACCTATGCCTTGGAATAAGCAGATAAATGTTTTAAAACTGTTGTTTTTAGAATAAATTATGATTTTAATTAAATATAAAATTAATTATATTTAGAAAATTAATTTTGAAAAATGGACTTCATTTTTTGATTCTACAAGTCGAAAAAATGGTTGGAGTGAATTTTTGAGATTTTTCTGAAATACTTGAATTTTTTATGAATAGTGAAATGCCATAATTTACAAAATAAACTAAATAAGCTAATTATAGAGTTATTCATGATTTTATGATGATGTAATCCCAATTTTTTCGGTATCACATGATAAAATTTCTATCCTTGGTCTTGTAAGACTCAATATTCCTTGTCTTGAGGATAAATAATAAATTAATGAATTTTATATTAAGAAATCCCCTCTCTCCTCCACTATAAAACCCCCTCTCACTCCCTCTTCTCTTCACTCCCCTCAAGACTTGTTCCTTCTCCAAATTCTCTCCAAATACCCTCACAATATCCTCTCCCACATCCATAAAGCTTTTTTCTCATAAAAAGACCAAAAACTCTCCCTTAAGGAGGATCTCAAGGAAGTTTGGTTCAAGAGGTAAATTCCTCTTTTCAATTCTTTGTCTTTCCTTTCAAGTCCATTTATTTTCTTTTTCTATTATCTCTCCTTATCCAAATTTTGTGATGTCTCCAGTACATTATATGTATTGGAATTTTTTTCATGATAGTGGAATAAGTTATCATCGTCTCTCCCTTTTACCTTTTTTTATACTAGTAGCAAGAACACCATCCGAGATGTGTCAATTTTCCACATTCAAGGACGATGGGATTTCGATTTCTATTATCATTCTAAATTCTGGTCATGAAACCATTCTTGTTATGGTTGAACCAGATTATTATATATGTAATATAACCTATGTAAGATTCTATAATCCCTTTGTACAAATGGTATTAAGTTATAAAGATAAATGAGTTCTTTGTAATCAAAACCCACAAATTAACCAAAACAATTATCATTAAAGTTCTATATAATAATTCATCCTAATTCCTTGTAACCAAGTTATATAAATGAACAATAACACCTATTTATTTTCATAAATAATATATAATTTCAATTCTGGTGATTTACATTCATTCCATATACTTAAAAACAAGTGAACTGAATATTAAAATAAAGAAAACAAACACTCCAGAATGACGAAATTCAATACAATAACTTATCAATAAGGACATAAATGAAATAACCAGAATTACGATAAACTAAATACATGTCTAATATGTTCTTAAATAATTTATTAATAAGTATAATTTCATATTCCAGGATATTAAGTTCAATAGTGGAACATGTTCGGAGTTAAGGTAAGGGTTTTTCCACCTGAACTTCCATTTTCATTCGGGTTACTTTCATCATCTAATTGTCTCAATAAAATTCTTATGTATTATTATTTACTCCTCATAAATTATATGTGAGTATTATATATATGTTTACCGACCATAACCCATCCTTATTTTATGGATATTTACATGTTTTAAAGGGAACTTTCAAAATTGTCTCTAAAATACAAGCCCAATTCAAGGGAATTTCTCAAATTCTTACCTATTTTCAATAGAAATATATAATCTATTTTTGTAAACCATTATATTTATAAAATCACACATTTTATTATGAAAATAATATCTTAATTCACTTTTGGTTTTATACAAATATTTTTTTCCAAAAGAACTCTTCTTTTCAAAATAAAAGAGTATTTATCTCAAGATTGCTTAATGATTTTATAAGAGTATTTGCGATTGATTCAACACTCTTGTTGATTCTTATGTATTATTGGGTTTAATAATTTATGAAGTCATATACCATATTTTATTTAATGGTTTATGACTAACTCTATTGTGGATTATCTATCCTAAAACCATTCACCGTATTAATCAGAATGGTTAGTGTTTTATGTTTAATGATTGGGGAAAGATAGTTACATTTCATATGATAGTTTCAATATGAATGTATATGTTGTTTATGTTTATCCACGCTCATATGATAAATGC
This sequence comes from Viscum album, assembly GCA_963277665.1. Taxonomy (NCBI): domain Eukaryota; kingdom Viridiplantae; phylum Streptophyta; class Magnoliopsida; order Santalales; family Viscaceae; genus Viscum; species Viscum album. The sequence continues at coordinate 462,672,048 of OY728142.1, forward strand.
ATTGGACTTATTATGTGATGGTTGGGGCCCACTATATCCCCTCTATGCATCGATATGTCTCATGAGACAAATAGATGTGGAATTGGCTGAGGCCTTTCCCAATGTGATATATGGATTTTTTCTGAGGCCTTAATCATTAGACATCTTGGCTGAGGCCTTGAAAAAATGTTTCAGAATGTCCGGAATTTTCAATTCCCTCATTATTAAGCTAGTAATTGAAAGTTCATGTGGTTATTTGACTAGTATAATACCCATGATTATGTTATATTATGGAAATATTTACTCAGCACATATTCCTGCCATTCTATGTTCAAATATATTTTTAAAGACATGCGTTTTCAATTATTCACCATGTATAATGTTTATATTATCTTACACTGTATTGCTTACTATTATTGAGCATTTTATCTCACCCCTTTCTTATATTTCATTTTTTCAGGACATGAAGAAGTAAATTATGAATAAATTGCAAGCATAATCTAGGAGTCATAGATGTTTCCAGTGGAATAAATTAGTGTTTTTCCCCTTCACGATGTAATGATAAACTTATTTATGTATCTTGTTTCCAATAATACTAAACTACTTGGTCCTTTGGGATGCTTATTCCTTTTATGTATGCCAATAAGGCACCGACTCTGGGCAACTGGGGTTAGGTATTTACATTTATTCCTCTTACCTTTGGTTTTAAGGATATACCATTTAAACCAAGAAGTTGAAAATAGTTTAAGGTCATAATTCTTGGACCATGGGGTTTCAAATAGTTTAAGGTCATAATGATTGGACCATGACTCCTAGTTTAAGGTCATAGATCTTGGAACACGGTGATGAAAATAGTTTAAGGTCACAATGCTTACACCAAGACTCCTAGTTTAAGGTCATAAAGTTTGTACCATGGATGAAAAACCGTTTTAAAGGTTGTAATACTTGGACTTGAGGGGGTTTATTCCAAAAAGGTTCTTATGACATAGTTGGGTTCAAGACTGATGGGAATAGTATTCATAGAAGGACTTACACCAAGAAAAAGAATTTGAGGTGAGTAACACATAGTTTAATGTTGTGATGCTTGGAAAATGGGTTACATGTCTCAAAGGAATGCATGTGGAATAGGGGAGAGGTGACCCAATGTGAAAGAGGATCCTTGGAGGCCCTACCACAGGGAACATCTCTGAGACAAATTTTATACAATTTAAGGTCATGATACCGGGATATAGGATCCTAGTTTAAGGTTGTAGATTTTGGACCGATGGGTGAATGTCCCAAAAGAACATGTATAGAATGATAGGGTGGAAACCTGATGTGAATTGAAGGACAAGGTGGCCCAGTACCACATGACACATTCCTAGGATGAATTTAACATAGTTTAAAGTCATAATTATTAGAATTGGGATCCTAGTTTAAGTTCATAGAGTTCTGACCAAAGGGAGTAACCTGTGCATCTCAACCTTTCTTAGGGAAATTCTCTCCCTACTCTCAAGCCCATGTGAGCCATGTTCGATGTGAGAAACAAGAAGTGGTATAGAGTTCCCATTGTTTATAGGGGAGAACACAACAAGGGGAAAAGTGATTGACTTAAAAAAGTCCCATGAGGGTAAATTGTGAATTTCAAGACCTGGATAGTAAAAGTGGAATGACCGATGGGTGGGGAAAAACTATTTACCATGTTTGAAACATAGGTTCTACACCCACGCCAGTCAAGGATGAGGTGAAAAAATATGAGATAGACCGTTGACCAAGTTTAAAACATGGGATCCACCATCTATTACCTAGGATCCTTTTAGTCATGATCCCAAGATAGTAGGTGAGCCAGTGTGGCTAGGCACCATTGCCATTATGGAGCACATTTAGATTGGGAGGATGATAATTATCCAAATTGGAGAAAGTAAGAGGCATTAAAGTGGATGTGGGGAATGTCCTAGAGTGAATGTTGAGTGCTTTGGGATCAATTAAGTCTTGCACTCAAATACACTGGATGATCATGTCAGTAGGTGAGGATCAATCCTGGCCTAAAGGGGGGTGGACCATGAAATGAGTTGATGGTAGGTATAGACCTAGAATGTGAGATTTAGATATCAATACGTATCTCATGGGAATGAGAATCATGCCATATGTAGTTCTGGAATGTGGTGAGGTAAGAGACCAACAATATAGGGGTAGTGTACTCTCTAATGAGGACATTAAATCATCCCATACTAGTCATATGGGGTATTCTATGTTCATTACATAGGGTAAGACTATAGTTTATAATCATGAACTATGGACATTGGGTCTGGTCATCCCATTTTTTTCATATGAGGAATACTAGTTTTATACAGGGTAAGGCTACTATTTAACATCATGTACCGAGGACATTGGAATTTATAGTTTAGAGTCATATGGCTCAGACTATGGTTTCTACCAGTTTAAGACCATGGAGCTCAGACCAAAGGGTGTTTGTTTATTAAAGAGTCTTATGTATTAAGTAATAATGACAACCCAACGTGAAATAAGGGACAAGGAGACCCTTTTCCACACAAACTTTCAAGATGAACTGCACACAAGTTTAATTTATGATACTGAGGGAGGAAAGACCCCGTAATGTGTTGAAAATGGGTCTAGGCCAAAGATATGAGATCTGGGTGTCACTACATATCCTATGGGAATTGGAATCAATCAACACATAGTTCTAGAACTCAATTTGGTAGGAGACCGATGTTGGGGGGGGTGTCTTTTCTAATGAAAATATAGAATCATCCCATACTTATGATATAAGGAATCATACATTCATTGTATAGGGTACATATATAGTTTAACATTATGGGATTAGGATGTTATTTTTTTTCATATCATATTTTTCATATGAGGCATCCCAGTTTTATAGGGGTAAGGCTACAGTTTAACATCATGTGTTGAGGATGAGTGCAGGTCTCACACATTGAGCTACCTGTTATTTCCTTCTGCATTTGGGGTCATGTAGGTGTCTCAATTCACTAGAGAGATGAGGAATATGATTAGGAATTATACGTAAAGATGAGGACCATAAGGAAATTTAGGGGTGATAGCGACACAAGTAATGGGTGGTTTTGTGGTGAATTCATGGATAAGACTAAATAAAGAAGGTTTAGGAATCAATACGTATCCCATGGGAATGGGAATCAAGTCATACATAGTTTTAGAATGTGACATGGTATAATAAAAAAACTGAAAGTAAGAGGGTCTATCCTCTCTAACAAGGATGATACATCTATTTCGTAGTTTAAATTCCATACAGAAGGACACTGGCTATGTAGTTTAAGGTCAGGCCACTAAGACCAAGGGGAATTTGGAAAATAATTTAGATTCATGATGCTAGGATTGGGGAATGTTTTTTAAGGATGCTTTCATGGAATGAAAGAGGTAGAACCCAATGTGAAATTGGTGTGATTCAAGCCCATGTTCCACATAAATATCCCAAAAAAACTATACATAGTTCAAGTTTTTAATGATTAGATCATCAGTGGGGAAAAAGGGACAAAGGTTGGTGATCATAATCCCCCCATCAGGGGAAGGGTTTATGATGAATTGGAAGTTAGGCCCAAAGATAAGGATTCTAGGAATCACCATGTATCCCATGGTAATGGTAATCAAGCCAAACATAGTTTTGAAATTTAAATTTGTAGGAGACCGATGCCGGAAGTGGAAGGCTATCCTCTCTAGTAAGGGAATTGAGGCATCCCATGGTTTCCATAGGTAATAAAATGTTTATGACATGGGGTAATAAAAAAAATTATCATCATGTGAGTTTAATTTCATATAACTCAGACTATATATCCTACTAGTTTAAGGTCATGGAGCTCAGACCATAGGTTGTTGCAAATAGTTTATGGTCATACTGCTCAGAAAAGAGGGACTACAAATAGTTTAATGTCATAATTCATGGACCAAAGGTATAAAAATAGTTTAATTACATAATTCTTAGACCATGTTTTCTATAGTTTAAGGTCATATAACTTTGACCATGGTTTTTGTATTTCAAGGTCACATATCATTGACCATAGTTGTTGTAGTTTAAGGTCTCATAACTTTAATCATGGTTGATACAGTTTAAGGTCATGCATATTTGACCATGGTTGATGTAGTTTAAACCATAGTTTCTACAATTTAAGGTTGTGTATCTTTGACCATGGTTACTATAGTTTAAGTTCACTTAGCTTTGACCATGTTTTTTTACTATTTAAGGTCACGTAGCTTTGATCATGGTGTTCACATGAAGTACTACTTGAGAAAATTGGAATTGGTGGAGGTGTTATATGCTCCACATCCATGGTGATTAAAGAGTATGCTCCATTGGGTTATAAATTGTGGATATTTTAAGTCCCCTCCAATTTGTATTTTATCTTTAAAGTATTTTTTCTAGGTATCATCAGCATTCTGAGAGCTAGTACCATGTTTCCCTAGAGGAAGGAGTGGAGGTGAACCTTCTTGTTGAATGCTCTCAGTATCCTATTATAGTTCCTATCTAATTTATTAAAATCATAAATTCTATATTCCTTAAGGGATTCAAACTCAACTAGATGAAATATTTCCATTATTTAAGTAATTTTATGGTCATAAATAACCATTCTGTGTGATTGAAACTAGACCTCAAGGGGTAAGACTTCCTTTATTCCATACACTAGGGAGTATAGGGTCACCTAGGTGGAATTTTGAGTTTTTATATGATATGAACAAAGGGAATTAAGGAGAATGTTGGGACAAAGTTTTTATTCCATCCACCATTTTCTAAAGGATGATAAATAGGGTATTATTGAATGCCTCAATTTTTCAATTTTTCTACACATAGTAATGAGAATTATGGTTGGACCAGATGCTTCACTTCACATAAAGTTTTTTCATCTTGTAATCCTAGAAGTTGGTGTCATTGTCTTTGAGAATAGTGTGAGTAAAACCAAACTGATGAATAATGTGGGAGCTCACAAAATCAATAATGGACTAGGTTTTGAACTCCTTGATGTGAATCACTTCTTCCCATTTGGAAAAGAAGTCTGTTGTAGTCAAAATAAACCTATACTATCAAGGTGTTGCTGGTGGGTAGGGTCTTACAATATCATGTCCCCATACTGTAAAGGGAAAATATTATTTGGTAGTGTAGAGAATATATGACGGTTTATGAACTAAGTTAGATTGGATATGACATGAATTCCATATTTTGGTGAACTTAATACAGTCATGGACCATGGTGGTCTAAAAGTAACCCTACCTTTGAATTTTGTAGGAGATCTTAAATCCTGATTTATGGGTGCCACAAAATCCAGTATGGTCCTCCTACGTGAACTAAGATATCTCATCTCCTTAGATTCAATGGAGTATAATTTCATCTAACCCACACTTGTAGAGGGTTTGATCAAGGTTAGGGCCACTCTGAAGGGTAAATTGTGCTAAACTCTAGCAGATTCGCTCATGTTCACCTTGGTTTGGTGGGAGAATTCCATGTTGAAGATACTTGACAAAGGGAGTCATTTAATTATGAGTTTCCTTGAATGTGGGGGGATTTGAGGCCCCTATTATATAAGTATCGACAACTAGTTGATATACCCATTGGTATCCATAATCTGAGGTGGTAGGGGTGATGACTCTCTGGTGTGCCAGATGAATGACCAGGTTATCCTAGAAATTTTCTACAAGATATGAAACCAAGATTTCCAAAGTGTTGGATTGACCATTCTGAGACTGAGGAACATGGGTCACCTTTAGTTAGGAAGGGAAATGGACCATTAACTAATGGGTTCAATATAGTAAGGTCATAAGCTCCTACTTTCTAACAATGTTGACACACTTGATCTGTTTGATGACTAGCTCGAAGTATCCCTTCATGTGTAAACATGGAACATCAATTTTGAGGGCCAACATTAGACTAGTAATGAGAGACTAATATTCCATCTCATTATTAGTGAAACCTTATGAAAATAGGAACAAGTATGGAAAGATGGACTATTACGGAGTGATGAAGATAATCCCCAAGACTACCCTATTAAGCTTGGGTTTGTTGATACTTCTACCAGTTGGAATCTAATAGGCACCATCTAAATGACTATGCCAACAGGGTACAAACTAGTCCACTGAGAGAACAGATTCATCTAGAAAACCAACATCTTGGGGGAGTTCTTTAGAGGCCGGATGTTCGTCCAGAAAGTCTTATAGTGCTTGGCCTTTGAAGAACTTTAACAGGAAAGACCTAATGTAAAACTACTATAGGATTACCTCTTAGCATTCCAATCACCCCGTCAACATGGGGAGATTGTGGATGTGATTTATCAAGTCTACTCAGGAAAACATCTTTATCTTAGGTGCTAAAAATAATGTCGTAACTTCTACATTATAAATACTAGTGCGATACAACTCTTCTCGATGGGAGGGGGGGGGGTATCTAGTCTCTATGTCAAGGAACATGCGACTGAGATAATATAGAATATTTTCTTTGCCCTCATTTTTCCAGGAAAGAAGGGCACCATGGGACCATTCCTAGGTAGTTATGTAACAAACCAATGGATTTCTTGAGATGTGTTGTATCAAAACCATAAGATTTGGAAGGTACTGATTAATATCCTCAAAGTAAGTCTGGTAGTTCTCATATCACTGGTAAACACAAACTTTTTTCATGAGCCTCTAAAGGGATTGCACTTTCCATCTAGATTTTTAATAAATTGGAGTATGTAGGCTAAGGGGCCCTGGAGACCTCACAACTACCAAAGATTTATTGGGGTATAAATTTTACTGATAGAATTGATTTTCTATGGGTCAATCTCTATGCCTCTATATCTTACAATAAAGTTGATAAATTTTCTAGAGGTAACCCCAAATATGCACTTCAGGGGGTTCATCTTCAAGTGTCTAGAGCAGAGTAAGCTGGACACTTTCTCAAGATCCTTGAGATGGTTCTGACACCGGTGGGATTTGAACACTAGATCACCCACACAACACTCCACTAACTTCTTGATAACTGGCTTAAAGATGTGGTGAATAGCCCACTGGTAAGTGGATATATCATTTTTCAAGATGGAAGGTACCACCTGGTAGTAGAAAGTTATTTTGGTGCCCTAAAGATATTGAAATCCTCATCCTTAGGGCCATCCATATCTGATTATACCTAGAGTATCTGTCCATGAAGAAGAGTTCATGAAACCCAAACCAAACATCAATCAACTACTCTATCAATAGAAGGGGGAAATCATCCTTCAAACAATGGTGTTTGAGGCCTCAGAATTCAATGAAAACTCTGATATGCCCATTATTCTTCCTAACTGGGAAAATTTTTTCTATCCACATGGGGTAATGGACCTCCTTAAAAAATTTGGCTTTAATAATCTTGTCAACCTCTGACTCGTCCATAACACCACAAGAGTTGTGCATCTTTTTTGGAGGCTATTTGAACATGCAATGACCCAATAGGAGGACAATGTGATAAAAATAAATCCAAGGTTATAGCCCTATAATATCACCATAACTCTAGGATAATCCATCATACTGTTATTTAAGTAAGGCCACATACAACTAATTTTCCTATGAGGACATGGATACGATGATCAATATCAACATTAGATCTTACTCAGTACTATAATTAACCTAGTTTATCTCATAAACTATGGTGGAGAAACCCTCTTAAAATATAGGATGGAAACCTTCCAAATCCTCTTTATCATCTGAGATAGGGAGATCAAAGGGAGGAGGTGACTCTTGTAGGCCAGGTGACCCAGGGGGATCACTAGTGTCTGCTCTGGTGGATATATAATCCTCGATGAAGGGTTCCTATTTTTCATAGACTATAACTACATAAGTTGTTGAGATAATTATGTTTGGTTTCCATCATCAATGTCCACTCTTGATATCAAAGCAATGGGGAGGATTCAACCTCCATTGCGTCAACCCTAGTTTGTGGAACATGCCGAAACGATGTGGATCAGTGGCCATGGGAATAACTTCTTGACACTTTAAAAGAGTTGGGTTTTTTGTGTCAGTTGGGAATATCTGCTATAGGAGTGAAAGGTAATCTATGATAACTCCTTTTTATTAGATATGATGAAACAACACCCCAAGTTTCACGTCATGGGATATAATTGATGAATTTTGATAACAAAGGTGTATTTAAATTCTACCCATGGATCTACTGCAGCGGCTGTTAGATCATTAGGTGCATTAATGCGCTCAAACCTATTAGTATGTATATTCTATACTTTTCATTTATAGTAACCAACATCTATATATCAGGCCTCACATGATCCAAAGGGGGATACATCACCATAGATTACCCCTACACAACCATCCAGTGAGTATTTGAGGCATTGGTGGTTCGAAGAGGGGACCAATGCATGAAAATAAAGACAGGTCCTTCCCAAAATAATGTTGTAGGAATTATCCTACTAGAATACCATAAATTCAGTTCTTGATATCAGACCACCAAATTGATTCTATAGATAAATCTATCATTGTGGTTTTTGACCACTCTTATCATACCCATGAATTGTTAGGTTGGAGGGAGTCAGATCTTCTTCTGTAATTCCCATATTATGGATCATTTAGGTTAGAATAAGGTTGATCCTAGAGATAGTATCCACTAGGAAGCATAATATTTCTAGTTCATTGAACTGAAATGTGATATACATTAGGTATATGTTCCCATGAATGGTGAAAACTTTATCTTCTTCAGAAAATGAGATAATGGCTCGACATTACTCTTGATCAGCCTCCTCTTCATAATAGGAATCAGTGATAGCTACCTCAACCTCAAATTTAAGGGGGATTTTCAAGGCTTTTTCAAGGTCCTCACACATTTCCTTTGACAAGAAGAGTGCATCAAGGATTTATATCCTTGTATATATTCTAACATGGTGCTTTAACACATCATAATTCTATTCTAGGGGAATATATTTTCCTATAGAGGGTCATTATTTAAAAAGAGCGTAGAAGATATTGTTGGATGAAGTACCAGGGCATGGATAGTACTGCTGATATTCTATTACTGGTTAGCTATGCTGCTTTGAAAAACTGACAGTTTGTTACTAGTTAGTTAAGGATGGACCCTGGATGGATGTGACTGATTGTAGTGCACTCAAGGTTGATCCATGTAGTCAACCAATGCATTCGGCTACAGAGGCATTACCGACAGAGTATCTTGGGAAGGATACACTTATTGAGTCTTTTTTAGGCCTATTATCTAGTTTCTATATCAAGAATATTATAGTTTGAAATGATAATATGAGAATTACATCTACTAGTGTGTCCTCTACCTCTCATTCGATGGTGTCGGCAAGAGGGTCCACATGGAATTCCTTATTGTTGGGTAATGTGAAGTTGTTTACTAGTTCAAAAACATTCACATATGTGTATTATTGCTTCTCATTAGTGGAATATTCTATGGATGTATGTACCCTAGGCTCATCTCCCAACTCAGGAGGCATGAAGTCTCCAAGGGTGCGAGATGACTTTGAAATTAGTGAGGGACTCTGATTTCCCTTATTCCATTGATGTCAATTCTTCCAAGACTTGGGAATATGTGGCACAAATGTAGAGGTGGTGATCAAAGGAGGCATGGTAACCAATGGAGGTTCTATCTTGTTAAAGAGGGAATATATGATACCATGGGAACAAGAGACTACCTTATGAGCCAACCCATCATTGTATTTCTATGTCCTATAATCGGGATCCTGTTACCACTCACATGATCTTTCACTATCACTATTGGGGTCATCAGAGACATGTGTCACCTGTTTCGGTACATTTCCCAATCTGACTAAACCATAATACACTTGGTCCTAGAGCCAATATTTGAATAAAAAGAATTATTTTATGGTGTGTCCAAGTATTATGTGATAAAGCTAGTGATCATTGTGGCCAGTGAGTTTAGCATCCTAGGGTATTCTATATTCTGGGAACTTCAGGATTCCCTTTTTCAGGGTGCAGATGAAGTATTCTAGGACCCGCACATCCTTGAAGGATTATATCTTATTTTTACTTTTTGTGAAATAAATATTAGGATCCTATCCTTGATGGGGGGGGGGGGAACAATCTATGGATGAGGCAAATTTTCTTAACAAGACTGCACCTGGTGGGGATGCACTAGGAGAGGATGTGCTTGAAAAGGATTATCCAGCAAAGGGGTCAATAGGTGTACTATCTCATGAACCTCTATAGACACTATAATGGATGTATCTTCTTTTATAGTCCTTATCATTGGAACTGGAAGGGGAAATGGGTGAGACTATCATTTCATCTACTGCAAGCCTTCTTCGAGATGCTAAGATTTTTTAGAGAACTCCTAAAATATTCCTGGGTAGTTCAGAGAGATGAGGGTAGGTACCAGCTCATTTATAACATTCTATATGAGTGTCGTAAGTAGCTGTTATTGGGAAAGTGTCATGTTGAGAAAATACACGAGTCCCTTCTATCAACCGATGAATTTGGAAACTCTCTCATCCAGCCTCTATTTTCATTTGAAGGGGTCGGTGATGCTTGTCTTGTGCAAGGTGGATATGAACTAGTAGAGGAACTATCTATGGAGGTCATCCCAACATTAAATGGAACCTATGGGTAGTTGACTATATCATATGAACACATGTCCTTCTAAAGCCTTTATAAAGCATTTGAGATTGGTGACTTCCTACTATTCTGGAGTCCCCAACAATGGATCAAACATTGAAGTGAAATGGGACAAATTCTATATTAGTTCACCAATCTCATTAAATAGGGTAAATATGAGATTACCAAATTTTTGGGGCACTTGAACATGGTCCACCCATGTTAGGTATGGCTTTCCTTTAGGTGGGATTTCCACCTGTTATGTTTCCAGATCCTTGAGATGGGTGACATGAGTAGATATCACATCATTTTGGTGAGGATTTTTGGCCAAAAATGTGTTGAAAGGATCATTGACTTAGGGAGTGGAATGAACTTGATCATAAGGTGGATAATCATGATGTTCAGGTGGGGTGGGAAACTCATATCTCATTCATTTTCCATAGCCCTCGGCTTCTACCTTGATGAGGTGCATGGGGACACCATGTTCAAATTGGGGTGTCTGGATTTGGAGGAATGGGTTCCCCAATGGAGAAGAGATGGGGTCCCTTATAACATTTTCAAGGTTTGGGTATTTCTCAATAATAAGTTTAGGGGTGAGATTTTTGTATTCCTAAAGTTCATAAAGAAAGGTGGATATCCTGAGATTTGAATCAACTTTTTGCACAAACTTAGATGGGTAGGATGGCTCAACATGTCCCTTTAATTTATTGATATATCAATGATCATATAAAAAAACTCATTGAGGGGACTCCTGAGGCCAGTTCCTGTCTCTGATGATGAGTACAAACACCTTTTGGGGGGTCTTCTTGGTGTTGTTTCATCACTTGGAGTGGATTTTCCCTATTGTTCCCCACGTTGGTTTCTAGTTTCTCTTATCCTATAGAGGGTAAAATGTGACCTCATTCACCATGGTAGTGGTTAGAGAGAAACCTTCACCATCAGTAGGATATCCAGATTAATGATCCCATCATTACTTTAGGGTAGGGATGAAATGAAGGGTAGCATACTACCCCCATCCTATCATCTGCATGCATTGAGATGCCTCTTTCATGACCAAATGAAGCATGGTGAGGACCCGAACAAAGGTTTTCTGGAGAGTCTAGTGGTATAAATATGAATTAGGATGTTAATATACTGGGATCATTATGATCTCAACCCACTTTCACTATTATTTAATGAAATCAAGGTGATCATGGTTCCTTGGATAGGTCAGCTAACGGTCCTGAAGGTAGTGAAGTGTTGTCCATTTATATTGGAAAAAATAGCCTATTTCTTGGTGAGGGACTATAGGATGAAAAAATATAGAGATTTAGGTGTCCAAAACATGACTAATAGCTAGTTAGTAACCAAGAGTTTTTAAAATTCCTCTTGTGCACTACCAGGGGATGGTCCTACTCCTGGTCGTTCCAAGACCCTATTGGCACAAACTGAGATAAGGATGGTGGAACCAATGAATACCTTCTTTACTATTGGTTTATTAGGAGAGGTGGTGATGCATGAGTCAAATTTCCACTACATTCTGGAATGTTTCTTGAAGATAGATCCAACTTCAAGATGATATCCATGTAGGATGGAGTGTTTACCAATTCCTCATGCATGAGGGTGGAAACTTCAATTCGAGGCTTATCAGAATTCTCACCATCACTTGAGGGAATCAACCCAGATCCTGACTCCAACTTCTATTGTAGAGATGGATAGGAGGGAAATTTATGGTGGAAGAGACAATTTCATTGCGAGTCCTTGGAAGGAGGCCAGAACTTCCTCCACCTATAGGTATTGATAAATGGATTTAGGGACCTTTTGGGCTTTAGATTTTGGGATTATAAGCCTCAATCAATGGGATTTTTTCCACATATCTAACAATGGGGGTGAAGGTTCCCTCATCGAGTCACCCGTCAATTTAGAGTTTGAGAGGTCAATGGTGACATAACATTTCCCATGGTCTAACCTTTGACAACATGGGACTTCCTCTTGAACCGTTGGGACTAAGTGGATGGAGAAGGAAGTAAGAAGAGTTTTCTGTTACAAAGTGTTGTCTTTTGTTGTCAAATAAGATAAATCAATTTACTTTGTAAAGGACTTGAAAAACCAGAAAATGATTTGATGAATTTTATTTTCTAAATATCATAAGTTTGGATAACTTGTGATGCAAGACTCATCAAGGAAAGGGGGAGAAAAGGTGATGCTAGTCATATTCAGTTTTGATTGGAAGGAAAGATGCTAGTGGAAGACAGGGAAGGTTCAATACTTTATGTTGAAAATTTGACGATGCTAAATGTGTTCAATCAAAGACTATATATCATGGTAGATATGATTCTTGATTAAAGCTGTTGTTTTTTGAATAAGCTAGATGACAGTGAAGAAACATTGGTGTTCTTGCTGAAGCAGATCTTAAGGTGGCGCCGTTTCCTAGTGTTTGCTAAATTTTTGGGGCAGAAAATCAGGAGATGGATAAATGTGATTTTGGCCAAGGATGTTGTGCAAAAGTGTGAAGATGGGTTGTTATGTTTCGTACAAGTGGAGTTCTAAGATATAATCATCGAAAAATGGAAAAGGCATGAAGTGTGCAAAAGATTTGAAAAGTTTATGAAAGATGAGGTTGGAGTGAAAGAGACTTATGCTCCCAATGTGATGTCAAATGAGGTTTTATGCGACACATTAGGGCTTTGCGCGACGCGTAAAGGTTTTTGTGTGTGGGGGTCTGAGAAGCCTATAAATAAGAGGTGAAACCCACTCATTTTTGTGGATCAACACTTAGAGAAATCTCGTACTCCGAAGCATGGAATAATTTTACATTAAGGGAGGTTCGCAAAAGAAAGAGAGTTGCACGTAAGAAGAAGAAGTTGTGTGAAAGATTGAAGTTGCACGTAAGAGGTGTTGTGTGAAAAAAGTAAAATATTGCACGTGTGGCATAAATTTTTCACGCAAGACACCTAAGACGGTGCATGAAAGATTTGATTTTAGGACAAGAAGTAAGTTTTATGTAAGGTAGTTCTTACCAGCTTCTTGGTAGGAAAGAGAAGAATTTTTTTGAAAGATCAAACCGTGAAAGTTGATTAAGAAGCACTAAAACTTTGCTTTTCCATATTTGTGCTAAAAGGGTTCACACACGCTTGAGGATTATTTTCCAAGTGCTACATGAGTGTAAGGGTATATACTACTTGTTGTACTCCAAATAAAAGGATTTTTTTCTAGTGGATTGTATGGTACTGGATTGTTTCCGTACTATACCAAGGACGTAACTAATCTTGTTGAGTAGTGAACCTTGTAAATATTGTATTCCTATTGTTTTGTGTGTTTAGTAGAAAAGAAACTCTTTAACAAGAGGTGAAGGTTGTTTCAAAAATAAGGAAACATAAAAATAAAAAGGATATAACTGATTCACCCCCTCCCTCTCTCAGTGATACTCAAATCCTGAATGGGAACTTCAATTGGTATTAAATCCAGGTTACCTTTGTTTGTTCTTTGTTGTAGTTTTGAAAAGAAGTTGTGATGGAGAATCTGAATTTTGTGAACAATAATGGGATTCCGATAATTGATGGAAATAATTATCATATATGGAAAGATATAATGATGACTTATCTTATATCTCTTGGGTATGAAGTTCTTAAAACTACAACAGATGGATTTCCTCCTATTGATGACAAGGTTCCTCTTACACCTATCGATAAGAAGAATCTTGAGAATGATGGAAGGGAAAAAAATGCATTACTCTCATCTCTTTCTGAGAGTAAGTTTCTAAGAGTGAAGGTGTCACTACAGCTAAAGGCATCTGGGATAAGTTGAAGAACATCTATGAAGGAAATACAAAAGTGAAGAAGGAAAAACTACAAATCTTGAGGCTGAAGTATGAAGAATTGAAAATGGGATAATCTGAATCTGTTGGGGACTTCTTTATGAGGGTAAATAAAATTTTCTGTACAATCATATGTCTTGGTGAAAAGTTGGAGTATTATACAGTTTTTGAAAATATTTTGAGAATTATTCCTAAAAATTTTGATGCAAAAGTTTTTTCATTAGAAGAAAGAGACCCTGAAACATTATCTCTAGATGGTTTTCATTTCACTATCATTACTTATGAAATGATAAGGGAGAAGACTATGAAGATAAAAACAAAATCTGATAGAGAAATGTCATTCAAGGCTACAAAGAGAGAGAAGTCAAAGAAAACTCTAATTGAAGATGATTCTGGTGAATCTGATTCTGAAAATGAGGTATGTAAAATTTTTTATGAAATTTTATCATTATTTTATAAGAATGTGAAAAGAGGTACATAGAAATACCAGGGGAAGATTCCCTTGAAATGTTTAGAGTGTGGAGATGTTGGTCACTTTGCAGCTAATTTTCCTCAAAAGAATAAAGAAGAAGACAGTGATGATGATGACAGAAGTCCAAGAAGGTCATGGAAGAAACAAGCTGAAAAAGATAATTTTTTTCAAAGGGGAAGGATAAAAAGTTATTTAAATAAAAAAAGAAGAATCTTTTTGTCTAAATATTAAGAAGAAGAAGATAGTGAATATGAATCCGAGAAATAATTTTCTAAGAAAGCTATAGAGAATACCTTTATTGCTATAGTGAATAATGAAGATTACGGGAGAAACAGTTCTAAAGAAGAAGAAACTCAACTTGAATATCATCTGAAACAAGAGTTGAAAGAATGTTTAAGGATGATAAAAAGGCTTGATAAGGAAATCAAGAAGTTGATAAATTAAAATTCTACATTAAACAATCAATAAGGTTTTTCTGATGAGAAAATAGATATGGAAAAGGAGATTTATGATTTGAATAATTCTCTTGAGAATTCAAAGAATTGTAATGATCATCTTGAAGTAAATCTGAAGGAAAAACAAGAAGAGTTGGAACTTGTCCAATAGAAACTTTCTAAAACTAATGAAATGAATATCAGTTTCAAACAATCTATCTCAGAATTTGGTAAAATTTCTAGTAAGAATAAACCAAATAAGGATCAACAAAAGTTACCTTCAAAGGTTGAGAAGAAAGATAGAACTGCTTCTAATAAGAGAAATATGGAAAGGATATGTATGTTACCAAAGTCTGCAATGCTAAAAAATCATAAGTACATAAAAATCCTGAGTCCAGAAATATTTATACTACTTCTGGTACTGATAAGTATGGAAATAAATTTGAGATAAAGAAGAAAGTTAGGATTGAAAATAGGAATGTTGATGGTCAGTATAGTTCTATTAAGAAGGTTGTTGATAATCATGTTTACAACTCTAGTCAGTATAGAAGTTTTAAAGGTAAATATCCATTATATGGTTACTTCTGGTATTGTGGTGGATTCATACACACTGCAAACATGTGTTGGTTCAATCAACAAAATTACTACTATTCCACATGTTATGGAAGACAAGGTTTGAGGGGGAGTCAATTTCTTCAAAAGAAAAAACCTCACAAGAAATTTCAAAAGACATTGAGAAGGTTGGTGTGAAAGTTGAGAATAGGTTCCAACCACTAGAAACTATTAGTGAAAGATGTGATCAACCTTGACATCTTGCTATGGGTTTCCTAATTGTGTTACCGGAAAAAGAAAAGTTTTTTAAAAATCCTCAAAAGCTAGAGATTTTAAATTCCAAGAAAGATAGATTTTCTAGGTCTGAAAAGAAGGAGTTCTTGGTTTTTTGGCTAGAACACATTGACTTGGAAAGGAAATTAGAGGCAGCACGACAAAAAGTTGAAGAAAAGGATGAACAAAAAGTTATTGTTTTTGAAACCACTTTGAAATCTATGAAAGGAGAACAACCATGGATCCTTGATAGTGGCTATTTGTCTCATATTACAGGAGAATTAAATTTGCTGGAGAATGTGAAATAATTCAAAGAAGGAACAATGACATTTGACAATGATGAATCTCTAATGATCAAAGGTGTTGGATCAACCATCATCGGGAAAGAAAAAATGAAATCTGGGAAAACATTATATGTTTATGGGATGAAACACAATCTGATGAGTGTTTCACAACTCTATGATGAGGGAAACAAAGTTATCTTTAGAAAATACATGTTTTTTGTAAAAAATTAAAATGATGGAAATGTAATTACAAGAGGAAAACATATAAAATGGAATTTGTTCTAAGTTGGTGAAGTACAAAAATCTTGTTACATGGGTGTGGTGGATGAAAACCAATTATGGCATAAAAGGTTGAGACATATGTGTTAGATAAACATGTGCAAGTTATCAATGTGAGACAATGTCTGAGATATGCCTAATTTATCCAGAAGAAGATATTGGTGTTTAACTATTTGTGAGAAAGGGAAGATTACAAACTCTATGAATAAGAGAGTTGATATTCACTCAAAAAGACCCTTGAAACTAATACATTATGATATCAATGGATCAATTAGAAATCAATCTAAAAATGAAGATAATCACTTCATTACTTTCATTTATGACTTTACTCACATTACCTGTATTATGTATATGATACATAAGTCAGATGCTCTAAAAATGTTTAAGAGTTTCAGGATGAAAGAAGAGAAGGAATGTGAGTATTTAGTGAAGAAGTTGAGAAATGATAATGAAGGTGAGTATAGGAATGAGTATTTTGAATTTTATCTTGAGAAACATGGAATTTGGAATTATTCCAATTCACCATACACACATCAAAAAATGGTGTTACTAAAAGAAAGAATAGAAGTCTAGTGGGAATAAGGAGAACTATGTTACTTGAACATAGTCTTTCTCATTATTACTGGAGGCAAGCCATGATAAGTGATGTGTATGTTCAAAAATGATGTTTCTATAGACCAAAATAAGATATTACTCCATAAGAAATGTTATATTGAAAAAATCCAAGTATGAAACACTTAAGAGTATTTGGGAGTCCATGAATTATAAAGAACGAATGTAAAAACCTTGGAAAGTTTGAGCAAAGAAGAGATGATGCAATTTTTCTTGGCTATGCTCTAGAAGGAATAGGATATAGATATCTCAACAAAGAAATAAGAATAATTATTGATTCTGTAGATGTGAAAGTTTTTGAAAATGTTGATAAAGAAATGTAGTCATATGCTGATGTGGAAGTTGAGTAGGATAGAGAATATCTTGTCAACAGTTCTGATAATGCTGCAAAATGTGTTAATCCTACTTAAGAAGAGGAATCAGAATCAAAAATCTCAAGTGATGAGGATGAAATTCAAATAGATCATCCTAGGGTGAGGAAACAAGTGGAGGATTATAAAATTATTGGAGATCAACATCAGAGAGTTCAAATAAGAATAACAACGAATGCTATTACACACACTTCTATCTATTAAAAAGTTGAACTGAATGATGTAAATGAAGAATTTGAGCATCCAGAATGGGTTTGGGCTATGAATGAAGAGCTTGAACAGATAGAGAATAATGATACTTGGGAACTTGTACCCAAGCCGAACAATAAGAACATTATTAGTACATATTGGGTTTTCTAGAACAAGCTGAATGAAGAATGTGAAGTTATAAGAAACAAATCAAGATTGGTTTGCAAAGGGTATTCAAAAATTTAAGGCATTGATTTTGGTGAAAACTTTGATCCGGTGGAATGGTTATAAACAATTAGAATATTTCTTGCAATTACTGCATAACGAGGTTACAAAATCTTTCAAATGGATGTAAAATCCACATTATTGAATGGTGATCTTGACGAGGAAGTTTACATTGATCAAACTTGTGGATTTTTTATTGGGAATGATGAAAGTTATGTGTGCAGGTTGAAGAAGAATTTTTATGGGCTAAAACAATCTATGAGGGAATGGTATTCTAAATTTGATACTTTCTTGAGGAAGATAAATTTCAAGAAAGGTAGAGTTGACAACAATATTTACATCAAAGAATTTTAAGAGTTTTCTCTCATAGTAATTGTTTATGTCGATGACATTATCTTTGCTAGAAATGATGAAAGATCATGTGAAATATTTTCTAAGGAAATGAAGAAGTCATTTGAGATGTCCATGCTGGGAGGAATTAAGTACTTTCTTGGGTTTAAAATTTTACAGAATAGAAAACACATTTTTATTTCTCAAGAAAATAATTCTAAGGAACTTCTAAAGAATTTTGGCATGGAAAATTCAAAACCAGTTTCCACACCAATTTCAGTGGGAATCAAGTTTTCTAAAGATGGATAAGGCAAGAAAGTTGATCAGAAAGAGTTTTGAAAGTTGATTGGAAGTCTCTAATATTTGACTGCCTCAAGACCCAACATCATCTATGTTGTTACCTTATGTACAAGATTTTATAGCACTTCTAAAGAATCACTTTTGATTTATTGAAAAGGAATTATTAGATATATCAAAGGCACAATTTTTTTTGGAATTAGTTATGATGGCTCAGAAAATATTGATCTATTCGATTATTCAAATGCTGATTGGGAAGGAAACGTTGATGATAAAAGATCCACATCTTGTGGAGTTTTCTTTCTGGGTAAAAGTTGTGTTAGTTGGCATACCAAGAAACATAATTTAGTAACCCTTAGCACAGTTGAAGCTGAGTATGTTTCTGCCACTCAAGCTGCTAACCAAATTATGTGGATGAAGACTCAGTTGGAAGATCTACTTGTTGAAGTAAAGTTACCCTTGATCTTAGGTTGTGACAATCAATGCATAATCGATCTTACACAGAACCCGGTACAAAATTCTCATTCAAAGCATATTGACATCAAATACCAATTCATCAAAGAGCATGTAGAGAAGAATGAGTTGAAGCTGGATTATGTTCCTACATTGGAACAAGTATCTGACATATTCACAAAACCTTTACTGAAGAAACCATTTTCTAAATTGAGGTTGAACATGGGTGTCCAACCTCCTTCTTATCAAGGTTGAGGTACATGTTTCTGTCCCCTCTCTCATATTACCTTTGGATAGTGTTGTCAAGGTGGAGAATTGGTTCATAAATTTATCCTTATGATTTCATGTATAAAGGGGGAGTTGTGGGTAAGCTGTAAATCCAGCATGTATGTGTATGAACTATTCTAACTGTTTTTTGGTGTGGTTGTATGAAATAAAATTTTTGTATCCAGAAAATTTGAAGGATTGGAGAAATATACAGAAGAATGTTCAGGAATAAGTCTTGGAAGAAAGATGTTTATGGTTTTGAATAATACTGAGGAAGAAATGCTGAAGAGATTTAATATTCACAACGTTTGGACAACATGGTCTTTCTATCAATAATTCTTGTTTCCAACAATGATTTATCTTACGTAGGCTTAGAATTGTGGATAATTAATCCATTGAATGAGGTTAAAATTTTTAGTGATTTATGAATCTTTGTTGACAACAAAATCCAAAGGGGGAGATTATTGGTACCAAGTTAGATGGAGAAGGAAGTAAGAAGAGTTTTCTATTATAGAGTGTTGTCTTTTGTTGTCAAAAAAGATAAATCAATTCACTTTGTAAAGGAATTGAAAAACTAGAAAATTCTTTTATAATTTGTATTTTCCAAATATCATAATTTTGGAGAAATTGTGATGAAAGCGTCATCAAGGAAAGAGGGAGAAAAGGTGATTCTATTCATATTCAGTTTTGATTGGAAGAAAAGATACTAGTGGAAGGAAGGGAAGGTTCAGTAATTTTTGTTGAAAATATGGTGATGCTAAATGTGTTCGATAAAAGACTATATATAATATTAGATATTATTCATGATAAAAGTAGTTTTTTGTTAAATAATCCAAATGAAAGTGAAGCAACATTGGTGTTCTTTTCAAATTATATCTTAAGGTAGCATAGTTTACTAATGTTTTCCAAATTATTGGGGATGAAAAGTGGGAGATGGAGAAATGTGATTTTGGCTAAGGATGTTGAGCACAAGTGTGAATATGGGTTGTTATGTTTCATGCAAGTAGATTTCCAAGATATAATCATCGAAAAATGGAAAAGTCATGAAGTGTACAAAATATTCAAAAAGTGCATGAAAGATGAGGTTGGCATGAAGGAGACTTACGCGCCCAATGCGACGTCAAATGGGGTTTTGCGCAACGCGTCAGGGTTTTTCATGACGCATAAAGGTTTTTACACAGAGGGGTCAGTGAAGCCTATAAATAAGAGGTGACCCCCTATCATTTTTATGGATATAAACTTAGAGAAATCTCGAGTTCTGAAGCACGAAATAATTTTAAGTAAAGGGAGGTTCTTGAAAGAAAAAGAGTTGTGAGTAATAAGGAGAAGTTGCACACAAGATTGAAATTGCGTGCAAGAGGTGTTTTGTGAAAAAAGTAAAATCTTGCATGCGTGGAATAAAAGTTTCACACAAGACACCTAATAGGGTGCACAAAATATTTGAGTTTAGAAAAAGTAGTAAGTTTTGTGCAATGTAGTTCTTACCAGCTTCTGGGTATGAAAGAGAAGAATTGTTTTGAAAGATCAAACTATGAAATATGATTAAGAAGCACTGAAACTTTGTTTTTCCCTATTTGTGCTAAGTGGTTGCACACATTCTTGAGGATTTTTTTCCAAGTGCTTCATGAGTTTAAGGGTATATCCTACTCACTATACTCTACATCAAATGATTGTTTTCTAGTGGATTGTGTGGTACTGAATTGTTTCCATACCATACCAAGAATGTTGATACTCTTGTTGAGTAGAGAACCTTGTAAATCTCATGTTCCTGTGGTTTTGTGTGTTTAGAAGAGAAGAAACTCTTTAACATGAGGCGAAGGTTGTTTTAAAAATAAGGAAACATAAAAATAAAAAGGATATCACTGAGTCACCCCCTCCTCCTTTCAGTGATACTCAAATCCTAACTGGGAACTTCATGAACAAATTTTTGAGAGTCACTCAGGTTCCCCCCATGTGTGTTGTGACTTGAGTCATGGGCACAACCCCCACAATAGGTGTTCTCCATCCTGGCCCATGATGGTTCTTTAGAACATGGCCTGTTTTAAAATTTATAAGACCTCCACATTGGCTGGTTGTAGTGTGGGGATGATCTCCACATTGGTTGGTGGTAGTATAGGGAGGACATCCACGCTGGTACTCCTTATCATGATATGACCCGTAATGGATACTGGTGGAGCCAATGACTGAGAGAGTCAACCCGGACTTCTTGAGAGGAAAATGGGGTCTTGGTCCTAGCAGGTGAAGAAAAATAACTATTAAGTAGTTGTAGGGATCTGGTGGGATAAACTGATGGTGGAAAAGGCCATTGGAGCTTCAAAAGATTCCTCATGTTAAGAAATGTTTTGGGTATTCCCCGGTGTTGGCACCATGAGTTCCAGACCATAACCAATAGAGAAGTGATGAAGGCAACCCATTCATCAACCTATGGGACCAATCAATGTTGGCACTGATGCGGTATAGTGGGATCTCTTCTAGGCATCTTCTAAGTAGTGTCCTCAATGAATACTACTCAAGCATTCCCTACCTCCTTGGAATAGGGGTGTAAGATATTAGATCACTCTAGGGAGAGGCTCCTAAAGCAGTTATTCATTGGAATGGGGGTGGTTTCCCCCTACGTGACCATTGGGGGAAGCACTGTTAGTGAGGCACTGATGCCTCAAGATCTTGATGGGCCATATCCCTAGTGGGAATGGCCCCTTCCTTCTCATATCGATGAAAAATGGTGTCAATCACCCTCCGATGGATGAGATCATAGTGTGATATGGGGCATGAGTTCCTAGTATCTAAAGAAGCAGTGGATGTCATGGTAGGAATATAGTCATATGATATTATCGCACCAACATTTCCCCTGCCCCTTTGCTTTTTGTGTGTTAAGTCTCTGATCTCTTATATCTTGAGTCCTATAAAGTATGTGGAAAAAAACATCAATACAGATACAATGAAAGATATTCCTAATGAACCAAATCCATCCATTCTTTTTGAACCAGATAATTATTCTACATTGATGATGTTGTAGATTTAGGATTAACAACGTTATCTACCCCAAGTCACAAGAGAGTTTCATGTTGGGCCCACTGTTTTCTTGGTGGGACCTAGCAATGAATATATGGATTCAGTGACATGTAAATATGATGGTTCCCCAATGTTAATATCCCTTATAGTTGAAGGAGAATAGTTTCACATCAGTCTCACCATTTTTGTTTTTGATTCTTTCAAATCCAGGGTTAAATGTTGTCCCTCCATATAGAGATGACATGCTCTACTTTTTTCCCCAAATTTTGTCTTTCCAAAGGTGGGAGGCTTCCAACACACTAATAGGAAATGCCGAATCCTTGATTGAAATAGTATGATGGAATTTCATTTCCTCCTTCAATGGATTCATCCTTGGAACTCTTCATCTAGTCTAGGTATCCATCATAGATTTAATTAATGTTCAGGAAACTTGTTCCTAGTTCCATCTCAAGGTGGACACTAGTTAATTATGCTGCTTCTGTCTCGACTGGGTAGAAAACTTCGGTCAAACTAGATAGTAATATTGTGAATTTTTGGGAATTTTTGGATGTTGGGTTTGTTAGGAACCTGTAAAATCTTCCCATTTTGAATTTGGAGGCATCTCATATGCAGTATATTAGGAATGTAATCTAAGGCATCTCATGTCATCCATGAGAAAGTTGAATCCATGGGTGTAAGTCTTCAAATGATCTTTAACTCAAGAATCCCATGTTTATTGTATGTTCTAGATATTTAGGATTGGGTCATTGGTTTAATTATCTTATGAGGATAGGTGGGCTATAGGATTAATGCCTTGTAAAGATAGGTTGGTTTCAATCTTAACATATTATAGGGATAGGTGGGTCACAAGTTTAACATCTTAGGGGGATAGGTTGGTAATATGTTTAATACTTGCAAGGATAGTAGGTTCACATGTTTAACATATTGTGTGGATAGATTGGTCATAGGTTTAACATCTTTTAAGGATAGGTTGGTCATAGTTTTAATGTATTTTTGGGACATGTGGGTTATAGGATTAATGTATTGAGGGGATAGGTTGTTCATAGGTTTAATGTCTTTTGGGGATAGTTTAGTGGTTAAGTGTGTCCCCAAGGGGGGAAGATGATAAAAATTGGGATTTTAAAGTGTTCCTATAAAATATTAGATTTAACAATTGAGATTTTTATAAGTGTGTCCCTAGGAGGGGAATATGATCACACTTAGGGGTTTTGTGGCAATGTTAGGGTGTCAGGATTGAACCTCACGGAGGTACCCTAGATGTGTTGGTATATTGGGATTAAACCTTAGAGAGGTGTTCTATATAACCTATTTAGAAATAGGGATCAAAACACATGTAGTTGAATGCATTAATTTAAGGTCACATGACTGGACCAGTCCATGTAGTTTAGCATTATGTGGTAATGATTCTCATGTTGTGGATGGGGCATCAATGAGGGTTGGTGTGGGGCTTATGAATATAGGATTCCTGGTATAGGAGTTTCATCCCATGTTAGGGGAGGAGGTGGTATCCCATGATGATCATACATAATAAATCCTATGTTCATCACATAGGGTAAGGCTATAGATTAATTTCATGTTTTGGGGATGTTTTCATACAATTTAACATCGTATGACTAGGACATGGTGTTAGACAGTTTTATGTCATGCATCTCGGACATGGATGAGGATTACACTAGGGGAGGAAATT
This sequence comes from Viscum album, assembly GCA_963277665.1. Lineage (NCBI taxonomy): Eukaryota > Viridiplantae > Streptophyta > Magnoliopsida > Santalales > Viscaceae > Viscum > Viscum album. The sequence continues at coordinate 462,696,108 of OY728142.1, forward strand.
TCCATGTGGGATATAAATATCTATAAAAATTAATCTCTATTAGGAATGGTTGGTAGTTTACCACATCGCTGGCACCTTTGGGGATTATGGGTTCACCATTCATACACCTTGGGGTGGGGCATGGCATGAACACTATTGTGGAGGAGTGGAGATTAGGAGGCCCAAAGTTAGGGTGCATATTCTTATGAGAAAGAGGCATTAGAGTACCTATTATTATGAGTAAAAGGTAGGGTAATGGTCTTATCCATTATTGAAACACAAAGGGAGGTTATAAGGGTCGGTGGTACCAGTTGAACATAGATTTGGGGTGCAGTTTAATCAATTTAGGATGGGTATAGGGGCCCTAGGAATTCAAAATTCATGAAATGGTATTGGATGAAAGGATTAAACATAGAGAGTCCTGGATGATGGGTTTCAAGAAATTTGGGTTATTTAAAAAGTTAGGGGCTTTATGAAGGCCTAGGGTCTCCCAATGGAGCATGTTTTATGAAAGATGGTGACCCTACCTCAGAGTGAAGTCTTGGTTAACATAGGGTTGGTTTTATGAATGATAATTATCTCACGAAACCCAAAGAGACACAAAGGGATTCATTTTTATGTGAATTCCATGTACCTTCATGAAAGGAATATCCACCATGGGTTGAGGTTCTTAAAAACCCCTGGAGGTGGTTTTGTGAAAGATGGATACCTTTAGAAATACATCTCCTTTCATGCTTGTGAAGCCTTTGAGTTTTCTGAATTCAGAGATTTTCTCTGAAGTTGAAAGGTCATTTCCCCATAAAAGCCAGACATGGGAGGTAGTTATAGTCTTATAGGAAGAAAATTCATCAGTTTAAGGAAATATAGAGGCTTAAATGAAATATTATGAGCTTTACAAAGTGATGGGGTTCTGTGAATCGAAGTTACATTGCATAGAGGTTACCTCCTCAAGCTCCATGCAGCCAGGGGACTTCTACAAATTGTATTTACAGTGCACGGAGGTTAACACCTCAATATCCACACAACTGGTGACTTCTATGAACTAGAGTTATGTTGCATGGAGGTTATCTTCTCAAGTTACTCAAGGCTAGTGACTTCTGTGAACCTAAGTTATGTTCTGCGGAGTTTACTACCCTAAGCTCTACATGATTGGTGACCTCCATGAATTGGAGTTACACTGTGTCAGGTTAAAACTTCCAGATCAGTGTTGTTGGATAAAATTTTCAAACTAAAAATATTCTAAAAGGTCTATATCTTCATGAACCCAATCCCTTAGGTGTATTTTTTATCCATTTTATCTTGAATTTTCTTCAAACCACCCATGCCTTCCATGATCTCTCTCGTGACACACATATTTCCACATCAACAAAAACTTCTATCTTTTCTAAATCTATAGAAACACCTTTCTTATAAATTACATGGACAAGGAAATGAACCTCTTATAACAATAAATCACCCTTTGATTACTTGGAATACAATTTATGCTCCCACAAGATACCCAACACTATAGCCAAGTGTTACTCATGATCTATTTTTTTCATAGAATACACCAATATACCACCAACAAAAACCACCATAAATGAATTTAGATACCTTTTAAATATTAGATTAATCAATTCCATAAATTCTTTTGAAGTATTCATAAAACCAAAAGTCATAAGAAGATACCGATTCTTTATCATAACTTGGTTAAGCTTACAATAATCCATAGAAAGTCTAAGAGTTCCATCCACCATCTTCACAAATATAACTAGTGTTGCCCACAAAGACATAATAGGTCAAATGGAACCTTTTATTTCCAACTCTTACAACTGAAATCTAAACTCACTCAATTATTTTGGTTCCATATGATAATATAGAAGTGAAATTAGACTGGTCTCTAACAGGATATCAATTATAAACTTCACTTCTATTTTGGGTGGGAACCTTAGAAAATTTTCATGGAAAACATCAAAAAACTTGTCAAAAATAGTTAGAAAATATCTATTCCAAATCCCACCCATAGATTCCAAGTTAAGTGATACTAAATGATAATATTGTAAAGACCCGTAAAATTCATTGAATTTTTTTTATTAATTTTCTTTGGGATTTTACAAGAATGTAGTTTCTGATAGCACCTGATTCCAAGGCCCGGTGTGCCCGGAATCAATTTCCGAAGTTTGGCTCAAGTACGTTCAGTGAACGAACGAGCGGGTTTTCCTAACTATTGAACCGGTGCTCGGAATCGAAATATGAGGGAACCGATGGAACCGTAGCGCCAGTATTTTCTTAGGATCACCTTTTCTGTAGGTGCATTTTCTCGGGAGGAGTTGTTAAATTTGTGGTTTTAGTGAGGAATAAATAAAATTATATTACAAATTTTATTTATTTTCCACTAGGTAGTTTTATCCTAAGTAAGGGAGTTGGGGGTGAGACCCACATGTTGTTAACCAACCTTGAGAGGATAAAAGGTGGGGTGGGGCACACACGAGCCCAACCCCTCACTTTCCTAACTCCTCAAAACCACCCATTTAATATTTCCAACTTATCACCTCATTAAATTTTGACAAGTTATGTTTAATTAAATAAGTGGACTTAATTTTGAATGTTCAAAATTTAAAAGTGTTGGAAAAGGAAATAAAATAAGGTTAAGGCCTTATTTTATTGTGGTTACTTCGTTGTGTTGAAGGGGGGAGCGTTCTTCTCATTTTGGAATAACTTCATCTTCTCGGTGAAGAACTATTCTACCATGACGAAGAACGCCGTCATGCCTTTTTACGAAGAATGACGACGCGCCATCCTTCTTTCTTCTTCCCACGTCAAAGGAAGGGATACACTGTTCCACCTCGGACAATCTCCGTCAGCGTGTACGAAACCTCACCCCACGACGCCGCTTTTCGCGATGCTCTTCGAACTTCATCTCGTTATCAAGGTAGGGAATTAATTGTTTTTGTTCGTGAATATTTTTGTCGCCATTCTTCATTCTCTAATTTGGCCGCCTATAATCTAATAACGGGAGGAGGTCAGACCGTACAAACACGGCTGACTCTCCTCCCCACTTGATGCTTGATTTTGTTGCGGCACGAGCAACGCAGCGTGGTACTGTTACACTGTGCGGAAATAATAAAGGATGGGAAGAGAAGCGCAGCACCGTCGCGCCATGCTGTTGAAGTCGAACAAAGCCGCGGCGCTATCGCGCAGCGCTGGGAAACCACGAAGAGGGCGCAGTTTGTTTATTTGACGTGCGGATCGTCAGGCGATGACTGAACGGGCCGCAGTCGCGATTTGAAGACTTCGTAGAGAAGTTCCGGTCCCGGGAGGACCGCCGGCGAAGACCGTAGGCAAAACGGACCACCGGAGTGCGTCCGGTGGTCCGTGGAAAATCCTGCAGGCGCGCCATGCTAGCACGGCGGCACCCGGCGTGCCGCCAGGAGGGTCCTTCGCGGCTGAAGCCGTGGCGGCAGACGGCGGTCCCGCGACCGCACGGGACCAGAGGGGAGACTGGGGGTCGTAACCCATGGCGGTCAAGGGAGAGGCCCCCATGTGGGGGGGCCTCAGCTTCAATCAGGGGGGCACGGGCCTCCCCCCTGTTCTGCTCAGCTCGGCCAGCCGAGCAGGCCGCGCCAGAGCGGTAGGCCAACCGGCCGCCAGGCCGGGCCGGGCCGTGCAGGCCGGGCCGTGCCGCGCTAGCCGGGCCAGGCCACGCACAAACGGGCCGGACCCGGACTCGGTTCAGGTCGACCCAGTTTGGGCTGACCCAGGGGGTCTCGGGCCGGGTCGGACCGGGCCCGAACCCCCTATTTTCGGGCAGTTTTCATTCAAACGCCCATAACGTGGGCTACGAACCTCTGATCGACGCATCGTTAGTTGTGATGTGATACTTAGATCGAGTTGGTCGTTTCGGTATATTACAATCAAGGTTTCAGAGAACTTTGGGTACGACCGGGTTGGTTCGAACCCGAAACCAACCGGGCCCTCGGAGCGGAAACGCTTATAACTTGAGCTCCGGACATCCAATTGATGTGCCGTCGAATTTGTTGGATTCCTCTTGATGAGACAGAACTTTTGGAATACTTCTCCTGAGGTTTGGATGCAGTTGGATAGTGGCCGGGTTGGATTGTACCTGAAATCCAACCGGGCCCATGGAACGGAAAAGCTGATAACTTTCAGATAGGACGTCCGTCTGACGAACCATCAGTGGCATTGGTGATCTCGTTGAGAAACGGTCCCTATGAATTTACCCTATGAGAGTTAGGGGTATAGTTGAGATATGGCCGGGTTGGTTAGGACATGAAACCAACCGGGCCCCTGGGACGAAAAGGCTAATAACTCACAGACCGAGCACCCGATTGACGCGCCGTCTGTTGTGTTGAGACCCCTATGATGAGGTGGTACTTTGAAATACTTCTTCGTAATACTTTGTGATATTCAGAGTATTGACCAGTAGCTCATGGAGAGGACCCTTTCGGAGATGATCGTACGGAGTACGGAGACCGTGTAACCAGCTGAGACCTGACGACTGCTTGACCGACTCGACTTGGAGTGAGTCGACTAGCCCAGTTGACAGAGCACTAATTTGTTTGGGTGAAGACCCATGGAGGACGGGGCACTACTGAGTTTGGGTGCAGACCCGCGGTACTCGTCCGGAGAGTACCTCTGCAGGCTATTATGGGGGATGCACTACTATGTTTGGGTGGCAGACCCCGGCGGGAAGCACTACTGTGTTTGGGTGGCTGACCCACAGTACTCGACAGGAGGAGTAACTCAGCAGTCTTAGGTTAGTGAGCAGTACCTCAGAGTCGTGATAGGATCAATGTACTTGACAGAGACGGGGCTCTTCAGCAGTTACGGTTTCGATAATGAAAATCCTGGTTTGAGATGAGTCTATGACCATTGTGTTTACCCCATGATTGAGATGGGTCACTTGATAACTTAGGTATATGTATGGGCATATACCTGGGTAGTGGTTATCCATTGATTTCATAAACTTTGTGTTTCCTCATGATTGAGATGGGTTACTTGATAACTTAGGTATATGTATGGGCATATACCTAAGTAGAGGTTATCTGTTGAGATCTTCTTTGTGGTTATCCTTGTTGGATTTAGTGAGACCTTGATGGTCTCGAGGTCCCTACTGAGTATTGTTATACTCACCCCTTCACGGGCTATGCCCGCACCTCGTTGTGTTGGTTGCAGACGATGGGCAGCATTGACATAGGCTGAGTGTTCGAGGACTGGACGGTACCCGGAGGTGGATCTCACAACGAGTTAGTATCCAGATGCGGACTTCATGACGTGACGATACTCGGAGGAGGTTGACGGGCGAGAGCGTTGTAGAGGCTATCTGTACCTACCCTTCAGGTGAGATCCATGGTGGACGATCCAGGAGCTGCGCTATCTGTACCTACCCTTTAGGTAGGATCTGAGGAGGATGACCCAGGAGCTGATTCCATTCTTCTAGCTATTTTTCTTTTTCTGTTGTTCTTTCGTTCAGTTGTAGCTGTACTTTCAGTTGGGTTTGTATTCTGGCCCAGTTACTTTTCATCACTTTCTTTGTACTTAGTGTATTACTTACACTTGTACTCTGTGTTGTTTTGTTTACTATTATAAAGGCAATGCCTTCCCAGTTATAAGATTTTACACCTTTGGTGCTAGTCGCCAGCCCCTGGCCTATGGAAGGCGGGCTTGGGGTAGTCACGACACGGGCCCTGAGGACGGGTCGTGACAAATTTGTATCAGAGGAGTCGGTTCTACCGCAAGAATTATAACTCTGATATTTTCTTTTATGTTAAGGAATAGTGTTAAGGGTACTGAGTGTGGTCTTCAGTTCAGGGAGTCCAGTGTTGGTGCGGTGACCGACGTATCCGTACACCAGGACCCTGACTACTGATTTCCAACTTTGTGCATGGAAACACTAATTGCGTGTGTGTTTCCAAAATTTTTTAATGTCAGCTCAACCAGGTCATCTCACCAGGTATAAAACATTGACCGTGTCACATGTGTTCAGGATGTCTCCACGCAAACAGTTAGTTGGAGTTATGAGATTGTACTCGATGGCGGCCCACCGTGCGACGAGGCTCCGGTGCGGGGCCCTCTTTCTATGTTGGCACCCTCGGGAGGTGTACCAACAACACCACCACCTATTGGGCAGCATATTCCACCAGCCATACTAGCAAACTGTGCACACTGGTAGAGCACATTACACGAGTTCCAGTAGTAGAGGCCTCTGAGGTTATGAGGCCAGGCAGATTCCCAGACAACAGAGCACTGGCTGGAGGAAATTGCTAGAGTTTTTCGCCTAGAAGAGACATCGTTAGAGTGGATGGTGGACTTGACCATTAGTGTTTTCCAGTGAATGACCATGAGGATGGTTCACATAGTGATGAGTCTTCGGTACGTGGACCGATGCCTGAGATAGTGCCTTTGGGTAGTGTGTCAGCTATACATCACTACCTGTTGGTCAGCAGTTACAAACGGCGGTATCGGTAGGTGACACATGTAAGATTACTACCTTACACGTTCTATAACATCATATAACCTCATGTTCCAAGGAGAACCTGACTCATAGGCGGCTGAGGACTGGCTTGAGGAGGTGGCTGAGAGTTTTCTAGGGCTTATACAGCTTCGGCAGGACGACGTGTCGGTAGCTAAGAATTCATCGAGGCGTACCGAACATTCCGGGTACTCGATGAATACGATTCGAGCCATCACTTTTTCCTCTATGCGTTCCTACTCACGTTAGGGAGCTAGAGAGAACTTTGAGGTTGAATGTTCTTTGGATGAATGAATACAGCTAGAGAATGTTAGAAGTTGGAACACAGCGAGCCGGGGGAAGTCTCAGAGACTTGGGCATGCGAATGTTTCAAGAAGATGAATTGTTAATGACAGATAAATCTGCAAAGCAGCAGACATGGATGAAGAGCTAGGAGAGAAGCATGGGGTGGTGTACATTTCAACATGTTACAATCACCCGCCTTTGTAGCCCCCGGCAGGCTCAGGGAGATAGAGGGTAGGGGAAGAGAGTAGCTGCATGCGGTCAAGGAGTGTGACCCAATGGTTCTAAAAATGATTCACGGGACAGTCTGTATCTACTACTAGCTGCCATAGTAACAGACGTTGATATGAATCATTCCTTCCTTCCACGAATCTTGTCCCAAACCTAGATTTTCCGGTAAGCCGTGGACTTGACCATCACATCTGGAGATACCTTTGGGAGGAGACTCGATAATCACACTTGTGCCGACAGTGTGATCTGGCCCACGAGGCGAGAGTTTCGGTTGGAATCTCTTGGTGGCAGCGTCAAGGCCTTATGATGTTGGTCTGAGTATGGATTGGATCCACAGTTCATACACGGATTGACTGTATTAGGAAAAAAGGTTGTGGTTTATCTACAACGTTGGGATGGGGTTTTTCTTGGTCAGCGAAAAGGAAAACCCAGGCAGCACATGATGGAATCATGCATAGGAAGGTGTAGCCGATCACTCTTGAGTCGGCCAACTTCACCCACGTGGCAGCAGGAGTTTTGAGTTTTAGTTCTAATCAGAAAAGGGAGACCTCTAGAGTTCAAGGATGACGATCACGTCATTATACGGGTCTCACCTCAATGAGGTTTACGGAGATGTGGCTGAGGCGGCAAGTTATCCCCGAGGTTCAACGGACCTTTCTAGGTCCTCAGCAGGGTAGGCAAGTTGGTTTACCACTTGACCTTTCCACCTCAGTTGCACCGGGTGCATAATATCATTCACGCACCTCAGCTGAGGGGATACGTGTATGATCCTTCACACATCATCGACCTCAGGGAGTTGGATGTCGATGACAGGGCGACATGCACGGAGGTTCCAATGGAGATCGAGGATTGACAAGAGCGGGTCCTACGTGAATGGTTGATTCCTCAGGTGCACTTCCACTAGCAGCACGGGAACCTCCAGGAGAGCACTTGGGAGCGGAAGGCTTAGATGCGTGCTCAGTACCACTTTTGTTTCCCTAGTTTGTGTTATAGCTTTATGGGGACGTAAAGCCCTGAGGTGGGAGTAATTTAAAGAACTGTAAAATTCAAGGGAAATTTTTTCTTAATTTTCTTTGGAATTTTACAAGAACGTAGTTTCTGACGACACCTGATTCCGAGGCCCAGTGTGTCCAAAATCAATTTCTGAAGTTTGGCTCGGGTACGTTCAGTGAACGAACAAGCGGGTTTTCCTAGCTATTGAACCGGTGCTCGGAATCGAAATCTGAGGGAACCGATGGAACCACAACGCCAGTATTTGCTTAGGAGCACCTTTTATATAGGTGCTTTTTCTCAGGAGGAGTTGTTAAATTTGTGGTTTTAGTGAGGAATAAATAAAATTATATTACAAATTTTATTTATTTTCCACTAGGTAGTTTTATACTAATTAAGGGAGTTAGGGTGGGACCCACATGTTGTTAACCAACCTTGAGAGGATAAAAGGTGGGGTGGGGCCCACATGATCCCAACCCCTTACTTTTCCAAACTCCTCAAAACCCCCCATTTAATATTGCCAACTTATCACCTCATTAAATTTTGACAAGTTATGTTTAATTAAATGAGTGGACTTAATTTTGAATGTTCAAAATTTAAAAGTGTTGGAAAAGGAAATAAAATAAGGTTAAGGCCTTATTTTATTGTGGTTACTTCGTTGTGTTGAAGGGGGGAGCGTTCTTCTCATTTTGGAAGAACTTCATCTTCCTAGCGAAGAACTATTCTACCACGACGAAGAACGTCATCATGACTTTTTCCGAAGAACGATGACGCGCCCTCCTTCGTTCTTCTTCCCACGTCAAAGGAAGGGAGACGCCGTTCCACCTCGGACAATCTCCGTCAGAGTGTACGGAACCTCACCCCACGACGCCGCTTTCTGTGATGCTCTTTAAACTTCATCTCGTTATCAAGGTAGGGGATTAATTGTTTTTGTTTCTGAATATTTTCGTCGCCATTCTTCATTCTCTAATTTGGCCGCTTGTTATCGCAATAACGGGAGGAGGTCGGACCGCACGAACACGGCCGACTCTACTCCCCACTTGATGCTTGATTTTGTTGCAGCATGAGCAAGGCAACGCGGTGCTGTTGCATTGCGCGAAAATAATGAAGGATGGGCGGAGAAGCGCGGCACCATCGTGCCGCGCCGTTGAAGTCGAACAAAGCCATGGCGCCATCGCGCCGCGCCGGGAAACTACGAAGAGGCCACAATTTGTTTATTTGATGTGCGGATCGTCAAGCGATGATGGAACGGGCCGTAGTCGCGATTTGAAGACTTCACAGAGAAGTGCCCGTCCCAGGAGGACCGCTGGCGAAGACCGCAGGCAAAACGGACCACCAGAGCGCATCCGATGGTCCGCGGAAAATCCTGCCGGCACGCCCCGCCGGCACGGTGGCGCCGGTGGCCGGAGGCGGCGGCGCCCGGCGCGCCGCCAGGAGGGTCCACCGCGGCTTAAGCTGGGGCGGAAGACGGCTGTCTTGCGACCACGCGGGACCAGAGGGGAGACCGGGGGTCGTAACCCCCAACGGTCAAGGGAGCGGCCCCCACGTGGGGGGAGGGGGGCTTTAATCAGGGGGGCGCGCGCCTCCCCCCCTGTTCCGCTCAGCTCGGCCAGCCGAGCAGGCCACACGGGCTGCGCCAGCGTGGCAGGCCAACCGGCCGCGCCCAAACAGGCCGGACCCGGACCCGGTTCGGGTCGACCCAGTTCGGGCCGACCCAGGGGGTCCGGGCCGGGTCGGACTGGGCCCGAACCCTCTATTTTCGGGAAGTTTTCGTTCAAACGCCAATAACTTGGGTTACGGACCTCCGATCGATACACCGTCAATTGCGATGCGATCCTTGGATTGAGATGGTCGTTTCGGTATATTACACGCAAGGTTTTGGAGAACTTTGGGTATGACCGGGTTGGTTCGAACCCAAAACCAACCGGGCTCTCGGAGCGGAAACACTTATAACTTGAGCTCCGGACGTCCGATTGATGTGCCGTCAACTTTGTTGGATTCCACTTGATGAGACGGAACTTTTGGCATACTTCGCCTGAGCTTTGGATGCAGTTGGATAGTGGCCGGGTTGGATTGTACCCGAAATCCAACCGGGCCCCTGGAACGGAAAAGCTGATAACTTTCAGACCGGACGTCCGTCTGACGAACCGTCAGCAGCGTTTGTGATATCATTGAGAAACGATCCCTATGAATTTAACCTATGAGAGTTCGGGGTACAGTTGAGATACAGCCGGGTTGGTTCTCACACGAAACCAATCGGGCCCCTGGGACGAAAAGGCTAATAACTCACAGACCGGGTGCCCGATTGACGCGCCGTCTATTGTGTTGAGACCCTTATGATGAGGCGGTTCTTTGAGATACTTCTTCATGGGAATTTGTGATACTTGGAGTATCTAACAGTAGCTCATGGAGCGGACCCTCCCGGAGACGAGCGTACGGAGTACGGAGACCGTGTAGCCGGCTGAGACCTGACGACTGCTTGAACGACTTGACTTGGGATGAGTCGACTAGCCTAGTGGACGGAGCACTACTTTGTTTGGGTGAAGATCCATGGCGGACGGAGCACTAATGAGTTTGGGTGCAGACCCACGGTACTCGTCCGGAGAGTACCTCTGCAGGCTATTAGGGGGGATGCACTACTATATTTGGGTGGCAGACCCTGACCGGAAGCACTGCTGTGTTTGGGTGGCTGACCCGCGGTACTCGACAAGAAGAGTACCTCAGCAGTCTTAGGTTAGTGAGCAGTACCTCGGAGTCGTGACAGGATCACTGTACTCGACAGAGACGGGGCTCTTCAGCAGTTACGGTTTCGATAATGAAAATCCTGGTTTGAGCTGAGTCTATGACCTTTGTGTTTACCCCATGATTGAGATGGATCACTTGATAACTTAGGTATATGTATGGGCATATACCTAGGTAGTGGTTATCCATTGATTTAATAATCTTTGTGTTTCCTCATGATTGAGATGGGTTACTTGATAACTTAGGTATATGTATGGGCATATACCTAAGTAGAGGTTATCTGTTGAGATCTTCTTTGTGGTTATCCTTATTGGATTTAGTGAGACCTTGAGGGTCTCGGGGTCCCTACTGAGTATTGTTATACTCACCCCTACATGGGCTATGCCCGCACCTCGTTGTGTTCGTTGCAGATTACGAGCAGCGCTGGCAGAGGTCGAGTGTTCGAGGACTGGATGGTACCCAGAGGTGGATCTCACGACGAGTCAGTATCTGGAGGTGGACTTCACGACGTGACGATACTCGGAGGAGGTTGACGGGAGAGAGCGTTGTAGAGGATATCTATACCTACCCTTCAGGTAGGATCCGTGGTGGACGATCCAGGAGCTGCGCTATCTGTACCTACCCTTCAGGTAGGATCCGAGGAGGATGACCAAGGAGCTTCTTCCATTCTTCCAGCTCTTTGTCTTTTTCTGTTGTACTTTCGTTCAGTTGTAGCTGTACTTTCAGTTGGGTTTGTATTCTGGCCCACTTAATTTTCAGCACTTTCTTTGTACTTAGTGTATTACTTCCTCTTGTACTCTGTGTTGTTTTGTTTACTATTATAAAGGTAATGCCTTCCCAGTTATCGGATTTTACACCTTTGGTGCTAGTCGCCATCCCCTGGCCTATGGAAGGCGGGCTTGGGGTAGTCACAACATGGGCCCTGAGGACGGGTCGTGACAAATATATAGTTCCAACCACCAGTGCTATAAGTCCTTATCTAATTTCCTTTACATCCTAATTTCTTCTAAATAGATGATCGATGCCATCTAGAGATTTGAAACTAACCTTTTGGGAATAATAGTCAATGTGAGTCTTAAACAATGTAAACCAATCCATACCTTCAATCAAGTCATATAAATCCATATAAAGAATATATAAATCCAAAATTAACTCAACCCCATAAATAGATATAGAACATGATTTACAAATAAAGGATTGAAATTATCTTTATCCAAGAGAAGTTTTAAGTTTCAAAATAGAAGGAATAATCTCAACATAAAAACCCATATGACCAACAAAATTAAAAGAAATAAATGAATGGGATTATCCCATATCAAACAAAACTTGTATAAGGGTAGAATTAAAAATAATAATACCTCTCACCATTGAAAGATCAAATTGATTCTCCATAATCATTTTCTTAGCTCCATAAAATTTCTCACTTACTATACTTTTATCTTTGTTATGATGTTGAGATTTTCTTGGTTGAGGATTCATGGTGTTCATAGAATAACCTTTACTCACTCTATTCTGATGATGATAATTATTCTACTACACTCATCCTGTCGAAGCATAAGATTACTAGGAAGAATGAGATGTGTCCCTAACACCTGAAATTGGAGAACTACATCAATAGCATTGAAGATGTCCAATATTATTGAAATTATGAAAAGCTCTAGGTAGTTTCATACAATATTTCTTTATATGGTTTAAATAACCACATTGAAAACATCCCGACTTACCTTTCAGTTAAGAAAGAATATTTAATGATCCCATGGTTTGATTCTAAGGAATTCCACCACTCTGAAAGTAAGTTTCCCTCTTTCTCTTATTCCTAGCATTAGAGTTCCCACATAAACTTGTAGGAATAAAAACCATACCCACAACCATATTTCTAGAGATATACCTTTATATCAACTTCTCTCTATTTGCAATCTATGTATAATATGTTATATAAAGAATAAAAATCTTTGAGAGAATGTCATGCCTAAAACCTGATTAAAAAATGTGTGCCTTCAAGGACGCACTTACAACAACTTCTAGGTCAAAGAGGGTAAAATTCATAAATTTATCCACATACTCTATCACCGAGAGATTTAATTTCTTTAAAACTAAATAAGTGCATTGTTCTAGAAATTTAAAAGGTATAAGGATATAATTTTTTGTTAAAAAATTCCTCAAAACCCTCCCATGTCATGCCTTATTCCAATTTATCCTGAACTACTAATTCCCACTATTGTCATTCCAAATACTCCATCATATACATTTCCAAATTTACTTTCATCTCTTCTGGTGTCCTAAGGAAATCAAATATTCGATTTATCCTATTAAACAAGATTATGCTTTTCTAGCATAGAATCCCCACAAAATATGGGTGGATTATGCTTTTGTAATTGAACCAAATGGTCCACTTTCCATGGTTCATCATTCCCATTAACTTTATCAATTACCTAAAAATTTTGGACAATACTTTGGAACAACTGTGGGTTCACCTGTGGCTCAGGTGCAACCATATTCTCAGTATCCTCTTTTGGTTGATTTCTATGATGTCTACCCATTTACATTCTCTATAACCAAAATAAAACTACATTTAGTCTCACACAATATAAATTGAAGTCTTTATAATTCCAATTTACCACATAAACACATATCACAACATATCTTTCCGAAATTCAACCATCATCAACATTTTAACCATTTTTAAAAATACTACAACCATGAATTTCAAAATCAACTATTTTCATAATTTTCAAAAATCAATAATTTTTCCCATTTAATAATCCAATAAACTCAAAATGAATAATGCAAACCTATTGGTAAGTTTTACTCTCAATGCATGCAATGCAACTTTCATTGGATAAACCCATGACAATGAGGTGTTAACTCACCTATAAGTGTCTTAAAACACCCATGTACACAAACACCTTGGTAACTTAAAGTTTAATATAAAGAGGTTAGATATTCCTTTTTATGATCAAAATTTCAAGTTTTGAAAATCCTATTCCTTACTTACATCCTAAGATAGATATTGATACTATTTTTAACTCCATGTCCAAACAAAACTGACACCATTTTCTATGTGAAAGATCAAATAAGGTGATACTATTTGTCCCAAAATAAAAGATGAACCAACCAAGACTGATACCATTTGTCTCAAAAAATATTGATGGACCAAATTAATCTAATTACATTTGTAACATCCCACACCTCTTAATTGGATTTGTAACATTCTTCCACTCCTTATTGGCTTGAGGAGTGATGGGGGAGATATTAGTACTTAGGTGACATCCCCAAGACACCAAAGGATGATAATAAATGATAAGAGACTCAAGAACATTTGGGGAATGATTTTCACATTTAAAGATAAATCATTCAAACTAAACAAAAAAACCAAACAAGAATATATTTGATTAATGGGTATAAAATAAAACTCAAAACATAACCAAACCAATAAACCATATCAGAGTATAAGATAAAACCAAAAGAAATACTAAAAGAGGACAAAAAAACCAAAAAACTCAAACCTCCAAGGTTACACCAACCGGAAACACCCAACCCACTCCAAGATCCAAATCTACATGAAGAGTCCATGATATCAAGAAGCATCACTAAATAAATGAGATACCATACCTTTACCCTTTCCTTAATAAATGACATCTGCAAATGCACAATAGTACCCAAGAAAAGGGTGAGTCTAAACTCAATAGTATTTTCCCAATGACTTACCAACTCATGCCACTAGGAAAAAACATGTTATCAACATTCATAAAACATTTTTAGGTAGTAAATTTTTTTTATAACAAATCCATAATAATTTTCCATAGAAATGAATAAATAATGCATAAAACCTTTTACAATCATTTGGAATACCCATAACTATGTCTCCACACAAACAATGCATTCCCAGGTGATAGTTCCATACTCATGAGTGGTCTCTCATTGATCTACCAAGTCATCACAAGGTAACCAATACAATGTGCCCCAATGGAATACACACCTTCCATAGGGTCATGTCTAAAATAAATGAACTCACTCCAACCATATATGAAAAATACATATAAAACCATCATAAAAACATTTCTTTATTTAAATAATTTAAACAAATTATTTACAAGCATAAAAAACCCATAATTTTAAAATCAACATTTCAAAATTATAAACCAAAGGGGTTTTCCAAAATCCAACCAATTTTACCCAATTTTCCAAAGCCCATACCAATTCAGGATTTCCACCAATAATTACATGGGGATTTCAATATAATTTCAATAAAAACATTTAATTAAAACTAATCATTTATGTTTTAAATCAAGTGGAGATAAGAGAGAATCCACCCACCTATTAATGGTTGGAGAAAATGAAGAATGATGCAATGAAACTTCAAGATTTGATCACAACCCATGTTACCTTCACTAGATCTAACAATTTTTCATCATAAACCATTTATAACACACAAACACACACATATCCATAAAAGACTATATATATGGTTCTAAGGGAGATAATAACATTGGATCTCAGAAGAAAAAGGAAGAACATGTACTTATTGATGAATCTGGGCCTTTAATGCACTTTTACTTGCCTAAGGCTTACTCTTAGATCAAAGGGGATCGTCTCTCAAGCATAGGGAGAAAAAGGAATTTGAGTTATAGAAGGATTAAGGGAGAACAGAGGGTTAAAGGGGATAATTTTTATTATATCCACAATTTAAGGAGGGATAACTATACACCACATAGTTTGGAAAACCGTGCGCTAACCATGTAGTTCTACTATCTTATGGATACACCTCACAAAGTTGTCTCACCCATTTAGAAAAATTGTGTTACAACCATGAATTTAACTCTATTTCAAGGATCATGGTTTGTCTAGGTAATTAACATAGTTTTTCCAAATCTTGTGCCTACCCAGTGCTCACTGTCTTCCCTTACACGATTTTCTAGAGATGCTACATGATTTCTACTAATCATGAACAACCTGTTCACCTACATAAAAGCCTAAAAAATGTATCAAAACCCCTCATAACCTCCCAAAAATTAACATGAACATTTTATAGACTCAAAATATATTAATAAAGGGTCATGTACCTAAAACTAGTGGTTCTACATCACACACTTAAAATTTCAAATTGATCTACAATGAAGTAAACAATTTTTCATTTAAATGCACCACAACCTAGCATTAAAATAAGAAAAAATTAAAGATTCATATGAAATAACTATTTAAAACCATGAAATACACAAAAAAATTAGAATGTTATGTTCTTTATATCTCTCTATAAGTGTGTATCACCCTCACAATGACTGACCACTATTTAGCTCACCATCAAGAGGAGGAATCTCGTATGGAACTTTTATTTCATCCTTGTTCTCACTATATAGATAGGGAAATATAGAACACATAGGATAATGATAAGAACTATATAAATATATAATATTTCATAACTTCACCCATTTGAATACAATTAGAAATGAGGAAACAAAGGTTCCAATTTATAGGTAAAGGGTGGTTGTGGTTTTTGAACATAGATTTCATAATAGAAATTAAATGGCCATGTATTAGGTTTAAAAAAAGTAGAGTGTTTTTATTCCCTATTGAATATATCCCTATAAAATTTAGAGTTTGATAATGAGACTCCACAGAACCGTACTCTTGATTCCGGTGATAAAAACACATTCTTTACATACTATCTTCGATGCCAAGTGAAACGACTCAAGATAAACAAATATATATATATATATCACAATATTTTAATTATTTAAACATTAAAGCAATTAATAATCTCACAATCCCCGAACTTGAAGGTTTACTTCCTTTATATATTATCTATATAAAAATCTTATTTTAAATAATTGTGAACATTTCTCTATAATTTGGACCATATTAGACCTCATTATATACATATTATATTTTATAATCATCTTCACAATAAAGGGAATGTAAAATATAAGAATAGGTGAACTGAAACACTTAGTAAAGAAAAACTTATCAATGTTACATAAAGGATTTATATATTAATCACATTAGAAGACATGATCATGGGATAATATTTTTTTAAAAGAACATATAGAAATAATATATGACCATACACATGATATATAGACATATAAACCCAAATGAAAAAAATATACCATGGTGTATTAAATCCGAGACATGATACAATAATCAAGATCCATGGAGTATATCATAGGCACGTAATATTGAAATATTTAATAACATAAGAATGTAAATCATAACATAATAGATTAAGAATCACTTAATGTTCCCTTTAGAGGATCTGGAATCACAAGAATTTCCCTATAGTGGATTAAGCATCACAACCTATTTCCTATAGTGGTTTAAGCATTACAACATGTTTCCCATAGTGAATCAAACATCATTACTTGTTTCCCATTATTATATCTTGATATATAAAACTTTACCTAATG